>JAUPFR010000006.1:7935813-8535813 GCA_036925125.1 Oreortyx pictus | reverse complement strand
TGGAGGGCATACAGCAAGGTCTGCTTGTACAGTATAGCAGCAACACCTTCTTGTGATTGTCATCCTGGGGTTTGAAGAAGCTCCCTTTTATCTTCCGTATTTAAGCGCTGTTGGTGTGTGCTGTAGGTGGAGGTTTGCTGTTGTTTTTTTTTTTTTTTTTTTTTTTTTAAGACTAACAAGAAGTGTGTAGGTGCGTGCAGGCTGTGGGACACCAGCAGAAATGTAGGCGTGGAGGACACAAGAAAGCATGGCTCAAAGTAGCGGAAAGAGGCTTTCCTCTGGAGCGTATTCATCTGATTCTGTTCTGCGGTGGGCTCTTCATCACCTAGCTGCCACTCAGCCTTTCAGTGTAAATGTCTCCCTTGAAGATGGCCATGCTTGGTGGGATGCAGCAGGGCCGTGGGGTTTTGAAGTTGACCATTGCTCACAAGGGGCTATTTTATAATCACTGAAGTTTTTCATGGAAATCGTACTGCAGAAAATCACAGCCCCAGGAGCATTGTGCCAGTCATTTAATTCATCAGAACACACTTCCCTCTGCAGGAACGCACGCAGGCCTGTGGCTTAATAAACCTCTGTTCTTTTTGTACAGCACTGATTTTCCTGTTCCTTTCTTGCAGTACAATAAACACCTCTTCGTACACATTGGACACGCAAACCATTCTTACAGCGACCCATTGCTTGAATCCGTGGACATTCGTCAGATTTATGACAAATTTCCGGAGAAGAAGGGCGGTCTAAAAGAGCTGTTTGGGAAGGGGCCCCAGAACGCTTTCTTCCTCGTAAAATTCTGGGTGAGTAAGACATGGCTTTGAGAGCCTCTCTTGGCGGTGTGGCGTGTGTCTAGTGCTTAGCTTTGGGGTGCTCGTGGAAATGTCTTTTCTCGCATGGAAGCATATGTGAGCTGTGTATCCCTGTGGTAGGGTGCTGTCCCAGAGCCACTGCCGCTGACAGCTCCACAAGTCTGTGTCGCAGATGACATGCAGGGGCAGATGCGTGCCTCAGCTGCGCGTGGCACAGCTGCTGAGCACGAGCAAACAGGTAATGGAGCACTTGTTTGTAAATGGGGAACTGCCATCTAGTGGTCTGAGAACGACCAGGGAAGCAGTGAAATAGAGGCTGCTTTTACTGTTTCTAATGTAGAGCTCTTGTCAAATGCACGTAGTACAAGGATCAGCCTGCACTTTGCAAATAGGAACACAAAGGACTTAGTTCAGGCATACTTTGGGCTGCTCGTGAACTTGTGAGGGCTTCAGGGTTTTTCTTAACAGGTTTTCTTGATTGCTGGAGCGCCTCTGCTTTCCCGTTGCCTGCTTGTTAGTGAGCTATGGGACCCTGCTCCAACAGTGTTATCTGCTCGTGTGAGTTGGAAGCAGGAGTAAAACAGGATCTGAATGGAAAGCTGAGATGTTGGAAAATATGTTGGTCTAGTTTTAGGAAACGTCACTGATACACCAGGTCTGATTTGTTGCATTTGCAAAACCCCACGGTGGTGATGTTACAGGTTTGTCCAAAAGGATCACAAATCTCAAGGGTAGACCTTATTTATGCTTACACTTTTTTCTTTGCACTAATTTATTGTTGGTTTGTGATAGGCTCCTCTTCGTACCAGCAGTTATCATCCAAATACTTAAAATTGGACTTCTAAAGCCTCAGTGAAAGGGGCATATTCAGGGGCTAATTACAGAGGGGAGAGATTGGTGCTGACATAAGAAAAGGTTAATGTGGAAGCACTGCTTATGATTATGTCTTGTGGTATTTGTCTTTCCCTGCTGAAATCTGACTGTGTGATCTGAAATGCTCTCCAATCTGTACGTGTCCAAGATGTCACATCTTGCTAAAAGCTTCTGTGGCACCAAAGGTGGGGACTGAGAGTGAGGGAGACTCTTCAAATCTGGGTGCAGAAGAGACAAAACCACTGAGTAAGAGCTGTGCTGCACCACAGAAGATATCTGTTGAGAAATGTATGGAGCTTAAAACTAGAAATGGGAGCTGCAGACTGAAGTGTTTGAGGGCTGCCTGATCAAAGAGGCCAGGAACAGGTGGCAGCAGAGAATGGGAAGCTGAGATACACCAGAAACCAGGAAGCCTGCCTTTTGGTAAGTGAGAGCAAAGAGTTGAGAAGAGATAAGGGAGTGGGAAGCGGGAGCATCTGGGGTAAAGGGTCTGTGGGGGGATGTAGTATGACAGCACACAGCAGAGAAACCTGCGTGAGAGCTGGGAACGCAGCAAGCATAACGACAAAAGAAATATAGCTGCAGAGAAACAGCACTTGGAATTACGGTCTGTAACCACTGAGGTCATTTCCTTGCAGAATTCGGGCTTGAACTGGGGCCCATCATCTCACCAACCCACTTTGCTTAATAAATACTTGTGAAACCCACTGACAGAATGAACCTCACCCCACCTGGCTGTTCTCAGTTGCGTGAGAATGACGGGACTTACGTAGCTGTGAATGTTCCTGTTCATTACAGGGCAGTTGGACTAGAGGGCCTTCGGAGGTTTCTTTCAGCTCAAATGATTCTGATTGTAAGCCTGAGACTGCATCGGGCAAGGAAGCAGCAGAGATTTGTGTCGCATTCACTGATGTGCAGCATTTTCTGTTGCATCTCCATGTGGAAATTGATTTTCAGGTGGCTGAATGCTCAAAGATGTATCTAAAACCAGTAGAGAGCTTCTTTGTATCTTTCAAGTCAGTGTTGTACTCAGGATGGAGAAGCTCAGAGTACCAGCTTCCAGTGCCTGATCTCCTACAAGCATTGCTCGACAGTACTGTGTCGCTGCTCAGTGTGTGAGTCTGCAGTCGTGTAAGTAGGGAAGGATTCTGTGATGCAGTTCAGCAGTCAGGATGTGCGAGAAACTTAAGCATTCCCTAGCCTTGCAGTGCCTTCCAACTTCATGGTTGTTTAATACAGTTTTGTGTGATGTAGAGATTAAAAAACGCACAGCGCTAAACATCCTGCTGAGTTATATATTAAAAATGTGATAGGAATGCCTTCCTAAGCCATGGCCTTAAAATAGACCAGTGGATTTTCTTTCTTGGGTGTGCAAAGGCAGAGGGAGAGTGCCAGGGGCAGCGTTTGGGTGCAGTAAGCCTGATGATGAATGCTCCTCTAGGAATAGACTTCACACCAATGCCCCCACAGATAGAAATATATATATAGGAAGAACAGAAGAAGGCTGTGGTGAGTCACGAGAATTAGATCCTAAACTGTCAGCTCACTGTCTCTTATTTCATTTCTTTCACCCCAGTGGGACATTTCTTCAGAAAGAAAAATAATAATAATAATAATAATAATAAAGTGACAGTTGCCATTTTTGAAGGGAGCCTTTAGAAACTGTTCTGAAACAGTCATCTTTTACCAGTGTATATCTGGCAAAGGTTGTTGACAGTCTTCTGGACCCTAATTGTAATTTCCAGTTTATTGATGTAAAAATAGATTAAATTCTGTATTCTTGTCCTTTCTTTTAAACTCAGTATCCACTTCTGAAGCAGTATCCGCTGTGTGTGTCTCATCTGCTACCACCTCCTACTCTGAAAAGTTGAACTTCTCCCAGGTTCTGTTAATTGCTTATTCACAGTATTTTCCTTCACCGTTTGTTTAGCTGCTTCTCTTTTTCCATCATTTTTGTTGACTTCTCCCTTTATTGCTGCTCAGCACTGACTGAGTTTGCTCAGTGTTGTAAGCCAGCGTTCAGTGAGTGGCAGTCTGGGCTTTCGTGGGATTTGATTGTAATGGGAATAAAAGAGGAATACGAAGTTGTACCAGGTAGATAATACAGATGGGAAAGCACTGCAGAGGAAAGTGAGTCTCAGTGAAAGAAAACCAGGGACTATGAGTAAGAGGAGTCGAGGGGAAACCAAAGCAGGAAAGCAGCTGGATGTTGTTGCTTGTGGAAGTGTGAATGCAAAGGTGTGGATTTTATGCCGGAAGGGATGGTGAGCCTGTAAGCAGATTTAAAGAAAGGTCAGCCTGCCCCTGGAGGTGACAGAAAGGATGTTTTATTTAGACATTAAATCTAGCGTGCAAAGGAACGATAGGGAGCAGCAAGAGCAGAAAGGAACACGTGCATTGAGGATGACCAAGGCAGAAAGTAGCTGAGCTCTGGTAGCTGGAAAGAATATTCCTCTTTTTCTTTCCCCATGTAGCTCTCCTCGAGGCTTCTCAGTTGCCTTTCAGTTTTTCCCGTGATAAAAGTAATAAAGTTTGATTACAAAGTGGGAGGGGAAGGTCTGAGATCTTGCAAGAAGACATTTGGTAACTTTGGAGGTGACGTTGCAAAGCATCACACGTATTGAGTGCAAAGCCAAATTGTTTTGTTTTGCGGAGGCGTAATGGCTCATTCTGATTGTATCTCCTGTGAGCTACAGCCTGATACTGGGAGTGGGAAGGCTGCTGGCCTCAGCCCTGGTCACACATCTGGATGTCTCACTTGTTGGCCTTTTCCTACCTAACTGCATAAGGTGTAAAAGAGACTTCTCCGTTTCTCCATTTACTTCACTTGAACATCCAGCCTCACAGCCCTGCTGAGCAATTCCTAGGTCCTTGTCTTGTACCTTGAGAGCAGTGGATCTTCTGTTTGTCCCAGGCAGTCACTGGGAGCTAGTTCAGGGAAGTCACCCCACAGACGGACTTGTACTTACTGGATTATGTGCTCAGTGCAATGAGTAAATAGGGAACAACGTGCCGATGGTACAGCACAGGATTTGTGTGACACAGTGATACGAAACTGGAGATTACAGGGATAGAAAATGAAAACAAGAATAAATGTTCTTAAGCAAGCGTGAAAGTTTTCTCCTAGAAAGCTGACAAGGAATTCAGAGAGCTCCGTGCAACCTTTGTCTGCATGCAGGGTCTAAGTGCACAGTCCTTCTGTTCACAGCGTCACCAGCAAAATGATCCTAGTCTAGGTGAGATGAGCAGGTATGATTTGTGCCGTCTAATCTTGGGTCAGCGTGCTCATTGGATCAATTTTGCTTCAGCTGTTTTTATGACTTGTGAAAACCCCCCAGAGTTTTCTGGTCTTTGAAATTCTCATCAGCCTGTCTGAGAGCTAAGTCAACATACGTTGCCTCTGTTGGTTTCTTTTATTGGTGAAAGTTCTACTCACACAGTTTTCTAATTCTGTTCAAAATGTGTATCTGCCACTATTCATAAGTTATCTAACACTTAGCAATGCACTTAGGCCTTCTGAGAAAAACAAATGCTGTATGTGCCCCTCCAGCATTATCCCAAAATGCTTCTTAGGCGTGACTGCTGGCCCCGCCTGGATGGCCCGCAGCGCTCTGCCCGCAGCTCTCCATTTTCTCTCGCGCAAAGTTCACAGTACGCAGCTCCAGCAGTGAGCACCTTCAGTTTGACTCTGCAATTATTTTATCATGTGCATCTCCACCGGCACAGGAATTGCTCTAGGAACTTAACTGTAGTAAGTTCCTAGTGCTATCTAGCACTAGCTAGTGATCTGGTAGCCACTTTCTACTGAGAGCTTTTAACATTAATTCATCAGTGCGTAGCTGCCTGTCGCAGCCTAGACTGAATGCATCCTCTGTTTTAGGTAGTGGGTGCTCTCTCACATTTTGCTCCGCTCTCTGCCTGCGTGACTTCTGCTGCCTGCAGGGCTCGCACAGTGGGCTCTGTGCCACTGCTGGGATCCTTGGTGCTGGTGTGGGCACAACTTTCAGTGCTGTGGCCGTGGATTTTGTGTATCTTGACGCTGGCAGATGCTCTGTGCCAAGCCTGAACTTTGATTTCCGCAGCTCCAGGCACAGACGTGGGCAACAAATACCTAAAAGGCAGAGGTACATTTTCAAAGTAGTGACGTGTGAAAGAGGTAGCTGATATAATTTAATACTGGGGTTTCAGGCTTTCCACAGTTCTGAGCAATTGACTTAATTTTTTAAGTATTTGCAAGAGCTTGAACCGTTCTTCAAACTGAGGGAAGCTTAGTTAGGGCCCAGGGAAACTCTGAAAGAAAGACTATAGCTCATCTGAAGATGTGTGGATGATATTAATTGATGTTTAAAATGAATGCCTCTATTTGCAGGAATCTGCAATGCAAACTAGGAGTTTTGGAAAGTAATGCATATTATAATTAGGGCAAGCTTTTAAAGATGCTTTGAAGTCCTAAACATTTTTGAAATTCAAATGTGGGATGGAATAAAGGGATCTACACAATAAAGGGGCATTAAATTATGTCCCCCAAATTTCACTGTTTTATAGATGTAAATATATGCCATAATTAGTGGTAAGTAACATGAGGAGGATGGCTAAGTTTATTCCTATTCTTATTCAAAACAGCTGCGGCATGAAAAATAATGCTCCTTCTCTTTGTGATACAGTGGAACAAACAATTTACCCGTGTAATCAGTGTTCAGAAATGGCTTGCGCCTTGTGGTTGCCTCCCACCCCCTCCTCAATGTGTCCCCATGCGCCTCCAGCAGTCTTAAAAGGTGCAGCCGTTCTTTGTGCCCTTCATCCACACACACAATTGTGGCTGCTGCCTGTTGTTGTTTTCCTTTCTTGCTATTTCTACGTGGCAATTTCTCTTGCACAGTCTTGGATTTCCCTCCATCCACACAAATGCACGCGTGCACGCTCGCCAGCTTTGACTGGCAAACGATCTGTGGCTCGCAAATGGGAGCTGTAGTGCGGATGGGGCTATGGCCAGCATGCAAATGTATGCAAAACAAATCAGATATGGAAGAAAGCAGACGTCCATTTTCTTTTCCACATCACAACCCCATGGATGCAGGGAGTTCACGTGGCGCTTGCAGAGGACCCCGTCAGCAGTTGATGCGAGGGCGTTAGCGCTGGAGCCCGGGTAATGAGTGGAAGGGTCCGAGCAGCTGGGGAGCAGGAGCAGCTTGGTCTGTCCATCACGAGCCCAACCATGTGGCAGACCTGGACGCAATTCCTGAGCTGCAGCGTAACGCACGCTGAAACGTGCCAGCGCCACAGATGCTCCCCTTGGAAAAAATTGCTTCACAATTTGGAATCTCTGCTCTTTGATCACTCTTTGGAGAGGAGGAGGGGAGGCACGATGCGCTCATATGAGTAACGCACCTCCCTGCAGTCAGCAGTCGTTCAAACCTGTATGTCGTTAACAAATGACCTTCTGTGCTTAATGTTAACTACTGAATGCCAGCGTAAATTATTCCGGCCCTCCTCAGATCCCACTGTTTCCAGTAGGTGCTGTTTTCCTTCTGCTCAGCAGAAAGAATTCAGAGTCGGTGATTTTTGCTAGAGTTGCTTTTTTGTTAGCCAGAGCTGTTATTACTGCACAGGCACTCGGTGCCCCTGCCTCTGGCGCAGCCTGAGAGTGCTCGGGAGGTGGACAGGAAGTATTTTGCCGTTTGATTGTTTTCTGATATTTTTCCGCTTTATTTCGGTCGCAGCTAGCTCTGTTTTGGTGCTTGGCTCTGGCACGCTGGCAGAGGCATCTCCAGGCAGCGTGTGAAACACTTGGTACTCTTAATGTGTAATATTTTCAGTGCTACCCTTTGACAAGCTATGTTGTATTAATGAATTAACCATGTTCTTAAACAGCCACGTCAACAGGGTGCCAGAGAGCTTTTGCCTCCCAGCGCACTCAGCTAATACCGAGCTCAGCTCCTGGAAGTAAGTCTGGGTTAGTTTTACTTTCGAAAATCGATGCAGAAAACAAACAAACAAAACAAAACAAAAAAGAAGAAACACCAAGAAGCCAACAGCATTTATGCTTTTAAGTTATTGAGGTTTTATTTCTCCCAAACGGTATTGATCTTGCATTTTAAATCATTATTTAAATGAGCATTTTTCAGTGAGTAACTGGACTCTTGTTATCACGTGTGATCGTGCCTCCATCCTAAAGGTTATTTGTCTGTATATGCTGTATGCTGCACTAGTGCTCACCAACCCTAACCTCTGCAGCCAGGGATCGCGACATAGCTGCACAGAAGGGAAAGATGGTTTACAGCCCAGGCAGCCTTGCAGTCCCTGAGTCTAAAACGTAAGTGAACCAAGATGGAGAGTACCAAGGAAATGAGGAGACAAAGCTGGTTCTCACGAGAGGCTGCAAGCACAGTGCTCCAGCTTGACTGTTGTCACGTTTTTCACATTGAAGAAGGAAATTATAAGTACATTAACTGAGGTTAATAAGATAAAGTCAAAGATGTTGGTTTTGGAATTATTATGTGTATCTCGTCTTGCCTCTCCTGTATGTAAGACAGTAATTTCTGCATCCAGACAACAGGCCAAGTTGGGCTAGAGCATCCACGTTAGTTTAGGTATGTCGGCTGGTTAAAAAATCCCTCAGGAATGGTGACTATGCCATATTTCATAATTATTGCAGCATTTTACTGCCATCAGGGATATCAGAATCTGCCTTGTTTTTCATTTACCTTTTTGGGTAGCTTTAGCTTTTTGTCTTTTAATGTCCTTTGGTGCAAGATTTAATCTGTTAGAAGACTCTTCCCCATGTAGCAACTTGCAGGCTATGACAAAGTCGTGGAAAAACTTCTCTCGGAAAAAGTAAGTAGATGGAGTTTCGTTAGTCATTCACTACAAAGGATGTTTTCCAGACCTGAAATCATTCTTCTAACTCTTTTCTGAACCTTTTCCAATTTTCCTACATCCTTTGTAAGATGTGGACGCAAAAAGTGAAGTCAGTATTTTAGCAAGGAGCCTGCTAAAACTGAATACATAGGTAGCATGTGGCTGCTCTCCCACTCAGAACAACATCTGCAGCTCTCATGGATGCAGCAGCTCTCTGTTTTCACTATTTTTTTTTGGGGGGGGGGGGGGGGGGAGGGGGAGGGGGGTTGGTGGTTGTACCATCTCTATATTTTCTGGGGAAAAAAGGTCCTCAAAATTTTAATGGTGGTTTGCTTGCTTCAGTTTGAGGGATATGACTTCACCTGTCAGTTGTGTGATTAACCGGACCACTGTCTGTGGAAGCTGTACCAGTATTTTTCACAAGTCCTTTGCTGATATTCCTTACAATTAGCCAGTAGTGGTCACCTTTCCTTCTCTGGAAAGGAAAGAAAAAAGGTAATTAAGATAAACCAAATTTCAGATTACCTTTTTATTTTCCATGCTGAATAAGACTACTTCCTTGAGGTGAAAACCCCCTCTTCACAATAGTATCTGTTCCTTCCTAGTGTTTATGTACTCATCCTCTAGCAGAAAGATTTGAACCCCTGTTGAAAGGTAAGATGTCTTTAATATGTGAGATTGGAGAACATTCTTTTGACATGAGAAGGTTTTCATTCAGGACTCTTATATGTTTTTATGTTACATTGTTGTTACACTTTCTGAAGGAGTCCTACAGCTTTAGTGCTCAGCAGTTGGTAGTTAGTTAAACGTTAAAACTAGACATCTTTCCACTGCAAACACTTCCTCTGCATGCTGGACTCCCTCATCAAATCATAGAGTTGCTCAGGTTGAAAAAGACCTTCATGACCATCAAGTCCAACCACAACCAAACCACTCCAGCAGCCCACTGCTCCATCATGTCCTGGAGCACCACATCCAGACAGCTTTTAAACACGCTCATGGATGGTGAATCGAGCACGTCCCTTGGGAGCCTACTCCAGTGCTTAACAACCCCTTCTGTCTGATAACCAGGCTGAACCTCCCCTGCTGCAACTTGAGACCACATCTCCTCATCCTGTCACAGTTGCCAGTGAGCAGAGACCAACCCCGCTCTCACTGCAGTCACCTTTCGGGTATTTGAAGAGAGCAGTAAGGTTTCCCTCCCCTCAGCCCCCTTTCCCCAGACTAAACAGCCCCAGTTCCTTCAGTCTCTCCTCGCAGGCCATATCCTGCAGGCCCTTCCCCTGCCTTGTTGCCCTTCTTTGCACCTGCTCCAGCACTTCAGTGTCCGTTGTGTATTGTGCTGCCCAAAACTGAACGCAGTACTCGACGTGAGGCCGCACCAGTGCCGAGTACAGGGGCAGGATGACTTCCCTCGTCCTGCTCACCACACCATTCCTGGTCCAGGCCAGGATGCCATCGGCCTTCTCAGCCACCTGGGCACACTGCTGGCTCATATTCAGCCCACTGTCCCTCAGTACACTGAGGTCCCTTTCCGTCAGGCAGCTTTGCAGACACTCCTCCCCATGCCTGTAGGGTTGGCTGGGGTTGCTGTGCCCAAAATGCAGGACCACTCTTGGCCCTATTGGAACTCCTTAGTTTGCCTCGGCCCATCAATCCAGTCTATCCACATCCCTCTGTAGTGCCGTAATGTGCTCCACCTCAGCTCCTGCACATGGGTGTTTGGGGTGGGGGCACTGGTGAGGTGGCCAGGTCTGAGGGGGTGGGGGGCTGCGTGCTGCTCTGTGTTGGACATGGGGGGTCTCTGTGGTGTTCTGCGTTTCTGTTCGGCACATGCGCACACACACACACACACACACACACATGCAGTGACTCACACACATTGACATACACACACTCATACATGCAGTCACACAATCACACACACATACAAACACATGCACGTGCACTCACACAAACAGTTGCACTACAATCACACACACTGTCTCTCACACGCGCGCACATTCATGCATACAGTTGCAGACATAATCACACACACATACACACACACGCACAGGCAGTGACTCACACATGCAGACGCACTCACACACAATCACACACACGCAAATGCACACACGCTCACACATTCACAATCATACACTCACTTTCACACACTCTTCTCCCCTCTCTCCCTCTCACTCTCCCCCTCTCACTCTCTCTCCTTCCCTCCCTCTCTTCCTTCCTCTCTCCCTCCTCCTCCCTCCCTCTCTTTCCCTCTCTCTCACACTCCCTCACTCTCTCTCCCCCTCCCCCCACTCACAGACCTCACTGTTGCACACTCACACACACTTTTGCTCAGTCCCACTCACACAATCACACACACATGCAGTTACACAGACACTCTCACTCATGTGGACACGCTCTCTGACACACACACACTTATACTCAGTCACACACATGCACACACACTCAGACTCTCACACAACTCACACACACACAATCACTCACACTCACACACACACACTGTCACACTCATATGTATACACATGCAGTCACACGCTTACACGCACACACTCACTCTTGCACAATACACTCATAGATCCACTCACACGTTTACACACACTCACGTGTACACATTCACACATACACTCAGACTCACGCACTCATACACGCAGTAACACACACTCAGTCTCACACTCATGCAGTCATACAGTTACACACACACTTGCACTCTCTCACACACACCACAGTCACACACTCACTCACATACTCACACACAGTCGTATACACACACACACACTCATACATTCATAGTCACACTCACACTCTCATACTCACTCACAGATGCAGTTGCACATGCACACACTTTCACACATGCACTCACACTCACTCAGACTTGCACACACTAACACTCAGACACACGCAGTCATACACATACACTGATTCACACACACTTTAACACACAGCGCACACAAACTCAGACACACAGTCACACTCAGACACTCGCACATAGAGACTCGCACTCACACACACACACTGACATGCACACTCAGACACTCACACAGTCACACTCACATGGACTCGCAGGCTCAGGCACACACACTCACAATCACCCACGCTCTCAGACTCACATTCAAACACACTCAGACACACACACTGATTCACTCACAGACTCAGTCACACTCACACAGACACACACAGTTACACTCACATGCACTCATGCACACATACAGTCACACTCACACACGCAACAGTCCACCCAGACTCACTTGCACTCACACACTCACACACACTCAGAGACACACAAACACAGTCACACACTCAGACGCGCACACTCCTCACCCACACGCACTCACACTCAGACATGCACACTCGCCCACACACACCTCTTACACACTGATTTGCACTCACACTCAGACACACACGAAGTCACACAACTCTCACACAGACACACTCAGTCTCACATGCACACACTCACACATGCACACTCAGACTCGCACGCACGCTCAGACACACATTCTCAGTCACACACTAAGGCACACACAGACACAAACTCAGACACAAACACTCAGGCACACACACACACAGACTCAGACACACAGTCACTCACACAACACTCACACTCAGGCACACACTGATCCACACACACTCACACTCAGATACACTCAGACTCACACACACACACTCACACTCAGGCACACATTCACAGTCACGCTCAAACTCACTCGCATACACTCAGACTCAGACACACACTCAGACACGCACACTCACTCGCCCACACACACACGCTCTAATTCTCGCACACTCAGTCACATATGCTCACACGGCTCACTCACACACAGACACACTTAGACTTACACACAGTTACACTTGCACTCACACTCAGTCTCACGTGCACACACACACACAGACACACATTCACACTCAGACGAACACACTCACACTCAGTCACCCACACTCAGACTCATGCACACACACTCACTCGCGAACACACACACATTCACACTCTCACCCAGACTCAGACACACAGTCATGCTCACATACACACACTCACTCACACACACTCAGACAGTCACACTTGTTCACACATACACTCCTACACACTTGATTCTTGCACACTCACACAAGTCTCACACTCAGACACGCACACTCACACTCAGGCACACTCACACAGACACATTCTCAGACATGCACGCTCACTTGCCTACTCACACTCAGGCACACATTCACACACACAGACAGGCACACTAACACACACGGATGCACACGCACAGTCACGCTCGCACACACACACTTACACACTCAGACATGCACACTCACCCACCCACACACTTGCACACTCAGACATGCACACTCACCCACCCACACACTTACACAGATTCTCGCACACTCACTCATAGTCACTCAGACACACTCACAGACTCGCACAGTTACACTCAGACGTACACACACACACAGTCGGACACACTCACACTGACTCACGCTCACACATACACACTAACCACTCACAGACTCACTCACGCACAGAATTGCACACAGTCCACTCAGACTCACTGCACTCATACAGACACACACTCTGACTTGCACACACACGCACACAGACTCACACACACATTCACACTCTTTCACTCACACCACACTGACACACACACTCACACTCAGACCACGCACACATACATGCTCTCACAAACTCAGACTTGCACTCACACACTCAGACTCACTGTCGCACACACACACCCAGACTTGCGCATACACTCACTCTCACTTATAGTTGCACACTCTCGCACTCTCAGACATCTACACTCACATGCACTCATGCACCCTCTCACTCACCTGCACATGCTTGCTCTCACTCACACTCTCACACGCACACACTCTCACACACATTCAGTCTCACACTCATGCAGTCACACACACTCACACATGCTCACGCTCACATTCACATTCTCAGAGACGCACACTTACACTCACATATACTCAGACACAGTCACACACACACACACACACAATCACACACGCACAGACACACACTGACTCCTGTGCAAACACACTCAGACTCACACTCTCCAACACGCATGCTCTCGCACTCACACTCGTTCTCATACACACTCAGATGCACACACAGTCACTCTTATGCATGCACACACGCAGTCACACACTCAGTCACACTCACACAAACACACACACAACAAATCCATGTACAAAGGACAAATAAGGCCAATTTATGTCTGTTTTAGAACCAGTTTTTTTTTTGTGTGTGTGTTGTGGTGTGCTGCTGCAAGAATAAGTCGTGGCAGTGGAGTGCTGATTCAAGCTTCAGAGTCTCAGTGTCTATTTCTGGTGTATCCAGGACTCCTGGCGATTTCAGCCAGAGCTGGAAGCAGTGTGGGGGTGATCAGCAGTGTGCCAGATGGCTGTGTGTTACTTACCAGGTTAAATGTCAAGTGTATTTTTTTCAGTGGGCTTCGGAATAAGAAAGAAACAGATGAAAAGCTATTTTTTAATCTCTGTTAGTAGTTGTTATGGCAGCTCGCAATGTAGGGTGTGTGCTGTTGATCCTTTTGAGAACGTGAAAATTGTGAGGAGTGTTTTGTTTGTTTACAATTTCTAAATACATTTCGAATACCTGAAAGGGAAAGAAAAATGACTGCATAGTAAAGCTGTCATTGCAGTAGCGACAGAAATAACCGCTTGTTAAGAAAATGGGGTACTTCACAACAGTACAGTTGTTTTATCAGAAGTACTTATCCTTCAGAAATTCCTGCAGAGCAGCTGTGAGGTGGCCGATGGCTGCTTCAGTTTTTTGTATTTAGATGTAACTGCAAACCAG
The DNA here is from genome assembly GCA_036925125.1 of Oreortyx pictus. NCBI lineage: Eukaryota > Metazoa > Chordata > Aves > Galliformes > Odontophoridae > Oreortyx > Oreortyx pictus. The sequence continues at coordinate 8,521,470 of JAUPFR010000006.1, read as the reverse complement.
CTGCGATGACAGATTGCTTATTTTCTGTTAGCGTGGAACACTTGATGACAGAGCGCTGTGAATGTTGCTTTAGCTGTACGTCAGACTGCTGCATCAGCTAACTGCTGACCTCGTGCAATACATGTGCAAGAAACAAGGTGGAATAGCAATAGCATTCCTTTCTGTTATGCGGAAGACGTGACTGTAAGGCTTTTTGTGTTACTGCATGTAAAACCTCCGGAGACTTCTCCACTGATTAATTTGCCAAAGCTAGCCTGAAATAATATTAGACCCATGTCGTCTCCGTACCACAAACTAGCTCAGTATTGCTATTATCAGCATATTGCCTCAGAAGGTTGTACCACAAATATGGGTTGTAGACACTAAGTAGAATTAATGAGCTGTTGCCTAGTTAAACATTAAAGAGCAGTTACAAATGACCTGGAATACAGCGAAGGCAGAATTATAAATGTTCCAGGATAGCTAGTAAACGAACGCTTTTTCAAGAAATCTCCAGGTAGAAAAGAAGGTGTTTTTCAGGAGTTTTGCGTTGTTTCTGTTTTAGCAGTAAAAAGCAGTAAGAGCAAGCTGAGCTCGAATTGCAAGTGAAGCCGCTGTGAAAGTCTACTTCTGTGATAAAACACTCGTCTCGGGGTAGCTGTAAGCTCATATGATTTCCTAAATGTTGTGCCACGCTGGCTGATTGGCTATTTCCCCACAAAAAGAAATCCCTGCCCACTCTCTCCTCAGGCACCAAAGATGTCAGCAGCGCTAATACCTGAATCAACAGACGCAGCTGTGGATGTCTCTGGTCTCTGCCTGTATCCATATTAGTGCTCTTTCAAGTTGTGGGCTTTGTGAAAATGGTTTCATGATGACAAAGAGCGCAGTGGCAGAAAAGCTTCAGTTGTGCTGCAGGCCTGGGGAGGCGGGATTCAGCATGTGACCCGTGCTCCTGCTTTGTAACCAAATGAATCATGCTGTGCGCAAGGCTCGGACATAAATAATTAAAGGTAGCACTGTTCTTCACTTGATCCTGCACGTCTCAGTCTCTGCTGCTAGATGTGGAAAGCAGCTGGGTAGTTATTCAGGCTGCAGAGAAATACTGGAAGAAATCAAATGCTTTCAGTAGTGTTTTATCGGTCCAGCAGGCACAGCTCAGTAAGCACACAGATAAGTGTGAAGCCCGTGAGCTGCGTCATACAGCTCAGTGAAGTTAAGCAGCGTGCTGAACTGGGGCCAGACGGCTTGACAGAGTTTATTAGAGATCGATTCCCAAGTTGCACAGCCATCTTCCTTTCTAGCAGCGATTTCATTGTTTTAAGAAAGGAAAAGGACTTCCTCTCTCTGCCAGACAAGAAAGGTCATCTGTAGCTAAGAGAAATACCATCTTCTCTTTTGTTGTTTGAAGAAATCGTTGCTTCCCTAAGGTTTCTACTTCAGTATTTATGCAGGTGCTTTCTTTGAGGTTCTCCACTGCCATTGTTGTCACTATCAAACTCCCTTTTCCCCCCTGTTTCTGGAAACAAGCGCAGTGAGCTAATCACACTTCATGCTTCTGTCTTTGTCAAACAAACACTTGAGCACCTGTTGCTTTTTCCCAACAGGCTGACTTAAACTGCAATATCCAAGATGATACAGGAGCGTTTTACGGAGTCACCAGTCAGTATGAGAGCTCAGAAAACATGACAATCACCTGCTCCACCAAAGTCTGCTCCTTCGGAAAGCAAGTAGTAGAAAAAGTAGAGGTGGGTATTGGGATGTGCTGTGGTGAGTCTCCAGTTCCTTTTGATTTTTACTTAACGCTATTCCTGCCTTCCTCTAGTGCTTCCCAAAAGAGAGTTTTCCTTCCCAGGAATGTTTGGGTCCGTTGTAAATCACTGTGTGTCCAGTGACACTTCAGTATATACAATCCTAGTTACCTGTTGCTTTGGAATCCATCTCCATCGTGCCTGTGGCAGCCTTCAGCATGCAGCTGGCATCAGTGCCACCTCTTCTGTCACAGCAGAGAAGGGTTGAAGGAAAAATGCTTTTTGTTTCCGTTTCCAAACGCTCATCCAACCATGTGGCCTGTTGGAACAATTCTGCAACGACAAAGGATAGTTGTCTGTTTTCCTTTACTACCTATGGTCATCTTATGCGCAGAAGGGCGTAATTTCCATGGTCACCAGTAGCTTTTGAATGGAAAGATGAATGTCTTCTAACACGCGGAGGCCTTCATTTATTTCTAGCTTTTCCTTTCTGAGCTCCAAACTGTATGGTGTGGTCAGGTAGAAACCCACGCCTGTTGCGTGCAAAATAGTTTTTGTATGGCAGTTAGCTTACAGCTGTAGGTTGAGCATTTTGAAGGTGTACTGGCCGCCTCTCGTGTCCTCCCTTATACCACATAAGCTGCTCCAAAAGTAACACCTTCTAATTATTTCTATGACGAAATCATAACAGATACATAGAGCAATATTTGCAAGTGGCAGTGAGCGCCATTTTTCCGCGTGGAGAAATTCAGTGACACCCCTTCGCTTCATCCGCACTTCCACGTCACTCACCGTTGTGTCAGTGCCCCTCTGCTGCCAGCTGTCACACAGCAACAACGTGTAGTGGTTTGGCAGGGAAGTTCCACTTCTGTTACCATCCCAACAATATCTGTCATAGGCCAATATCATAAAATAGGAAGCATACCATAAAATAGGAGGCAAAACAAGAAATCCCACAAATGAGTGAAGAGATCGTATGAACAATTGGTTTCTAGGCAGCAGGAGTCCAGGAACCACAGGCACCCTCCTCCAGACCCTGTGAGCCTCTGCAGTATAAATCAGTCTGGTTTTCTTCTGACTGTAGCCTTGCATCTTTATGTAATTTACAAGTTGCTTATTAAATCATGCAGTAATATACAGCTATGTTTACATGTATATATTTACACATAAATATAAGCATAATTCTGCTCTTTGCAGCTGCTCGTCTCAGAAACTGCTGCAAAATCAATCATAGCAAATCTCATCACAACTTTTCCACTTAATTCTTTCTGAATGGATTTGGGTTTAGTTTGTGTAATCTTCTTCCCAGTTCTTAATTCACAGGTTGGAGAACAAATTGTGATGTAACAATTACTGGCCTTTGAATTTTTAGCAAGACACTGTGTAGCACAGGTGGGAGCGTGGGTGTTTTTGTGGCTAAAGCAACTTTCTCTGTCTTCGGTATACACAAATAAAACACGTATTCATGGTTCTGATCTTTCTGAAGTGGCATACTTGTAACACTTCTGTTTTTTTGGTTTTTTTTTTAGACTGAATATGCAAGGTTTGAGAACGGCCGATTTGTGTACAGAATAAATCGCTCTCCAATGTGTGAATATATGATCAACTTCATACACAAGCTGAAGCATTTACCAGAGAAATACATGATGAACAGCGTGTTGGAAAATTTTACAATTTTGTTGGTATGTATTCATTCTTTATTTTTCATCTTTAGAATCCTCTCAGGCATTGGTATGGCTTGCTTATCGTGCAATATTTAGAACCAGTTTCCAAATCCCTTAGTCATGTTGCTTACTAAACAAATAATCTCACTGACTTCAGAATAATACCCTTGGAATCATGTGCTGTAGAAGCCGAGGATGGAAAGGATAAGCTGTCTGAGAACACGACCAAACCTCTCTGTTATTTTCCAGATATTCAGCTTACGGCTCTGATTTTTTAATTCGAGTCTCTATTTGGTTTTTGTAGAGAGCTTGAAGCAGTAGCTTGGAACCATCCCATCCATCTAATGTGTTCTCACTGAGATGGCAGTTATAATACTGCAAATGTCAGTGGTGTTAATTAGTTCTTGGGCCAGGAAAGCATGCAGTAATGGTGAGATACGCCCAACAGGTGATCTAAAGCATGAAGAATGGTCTGTGTACTAGCCTTTAAGCCAGTGCCATGCAGCTGCCCTGCTTTTTCAGCGTGGCTTTGCAGAGTTGTTTTTGATGTGTTCATATTGCATTTAGAGCCACGCAGCACTGCTGCCACCGTAGGATTCAGGCAGTGTGTGAGCGAGGGGTGTGTTCAGCACAGCTGCCTTTTGGTAAACAAACACGAGGGGACAAGGGCACACTGGTTTCTCTTTGCTGAATTGGGGCTGAAGTTGGTGTGGGTTGAGGAACAAGCCAGTCGAGCAGCCAGGGTGGAACAGATCTCCATGACCCTGTGTCAGGAGCCTCTGCTGTGCAAGTGCAGGCACAGGGGTCAGTTTAAGAGAGAGAGGACACTTCAAACAGTGACATTTAAACGCTGCCTAAATTTAACCAACTGTTTGTTTCTTCTTTTGGCTCTGGCGTTTTCCAGTTTGTAACATATTGTCTACCTCTTCCTTCCTCTCAACTAGGTTGTAACGAACAGGGATACACAAGAAACCCTACTCTGCATGGCTTGTGTATTTGAAGTGTCGAACAGTGAACATGGAGCACAGCATCATATCTACAGGCTTGTAAAGGACTGAGCAGTTATTTATATATACAGTTCATTTCACTTCTTTATCAAAACACAGACTGTAAACCTCAACACTAAGTGGCAGTGCCTCTGGCCCAACTTTCACCCACATTTTTCTAAATCCTGTTTTAGTGAGTCATTTTTAATGTGTTCCTATATAATTGTAGCTGTGAAATTCTGGTACAGTTGTAAAAATTATTTCTAAAACTAAGTGTTCTTCAAATTTGTAAACCGCAGTTCTTTGGGAAGACTGTATTTAAGAACCTAATGCCTCTGTCTGTGGAGGCCTATTTTTAATTCTGATAGAAAAATGTTTGACAGAGCATTTGCCATGGGGAAAAACTGACAGCGTTTAATAAGATTTTTTTGGGGTTTTTTTTTCCAACACAAAATATTTGTTTTACAATGCAAGTGAAACTGAAATGAACCTTTAGCTATAACTGTAAATGAGTACACAAAGTTAATTACCTTTATAGAATTATCTTTGTAACTAATTAGGGTGGAAGATATGGACAAGTATAATTCACTAAATTATTTTTTAAAATGAAACATTTTTCTGTTTGAAACCAAATGAAAAAATATAGCCTTAAAGAAAGCCTGTTAAGAAACAGACAGGTCCTAAAATTAGGCAAATTTTGTATTTTTTTCTCAATGCTAAAACTAATCTTCTAATCCATTAAACTTTCAAACAGGTATTGCAGAGAAAGAAAACATCATCCCTTACCCCTAACGTATCTAGTGTATTTTAAAAGATTATAAAGTTGTATTGTACTAATATGAAAATTTGATTATTTAATGAAAAGAAGATGGCTCATTTTGCAATAAGTAGGTAAATACTGAAGATTTAGACTCACATTATATGTAGTCTTGCGTGTGCGGTTATATTTTATATGGACAACTATGTTTTCTAGTTAAGTCGAGTGAATAACTTGCAACTGAAATTAACAGATAAATGGAAACAACTGACATTGCTACAGCATTGAGTAATTTGTAAACTGAAAGCAAAACACTAAAGTGTTTGAGAGAAGAATGCATCTGAAAGGATCAGCAGCTTTAATATCTATGAGAGGCTAGAAAATCACAACCAATATCAGGCAAAGAAGTCTGGAAAGCGGAGATTCTTTTTTCTCCTCTTCCTTTTTATCATGGTGCTCTAACACCTCTCTCCAGCTCTCCTTCTAGTTCCTACTTGCAAAGACCTTACCTGAAACAACCACGTACGTACCACATGGGTTCTGATGTCCCTTTTGCATCTGGATGTGATAGTATTCATCCTTCTGCTATATCAGGGAAGACTCCAGGAACTGAAGTGCAGCTGGAGATATTTTAATACTGTGCAGATTCAAAACAAGCATGTGGGCACGAGTGATTATCTGAGGTACGCACATGTCAGATAAGTATTGTCATTCTTCCTACCTAAGCCAGAATGTTCCTCAGCTTCTTTTCTTCTGCACACCCAGCACTGCCCTTCAGCTGCCCAGGCAGCAGTTGTTTCAGCAGGTGCTCTGGGCCAGCAGGGGGTTCCGTGCAAAACATTTGTCTGAAAGGCTCAGGCCTGCTTGGCCAAGCACAAGCCACCTTAAAGGTCAGTCATGAGGTATCAGCAAAGAGAGTTCTTGGGAAGGTCTTTTGCAGCTCTGAGTCAAAGAAGTTAACATTTAAAGAGCTCCCTCCTCACTGCCCTTTACGTGCCCATGCATGATTTATGTCTAGAATTTATTCCTTGGCAACAGTGCCGTAGTCTGTGAGGAAGTCTCAATTTCTGGATTTTTTTTAAATTGTACTGTACTCTGTTAGAATTGCCAATTGTTGGAGTATCTTGATCGGAATATCTCCTAGACACAGTAGTGGATCGTTGTGGACTTGTGATACAAATATCTGAGGAGAAGGGAGACTGCTTAAATTCCTCAGCCTTCTGCTGACCTACCTCTAGAAGGTGAATGATTGCTGTGACATCTAGCTGTGGATATTAGGGCTGATGATCTTTCAGTTTATATTCTGTGAACAGAACAGTGAAATATGTCCATGGTAAGGTCTCTTAACACTCATTTTTAACACTAACAATCACATCAGGAAAAGCACTGCATTGTAACAGCCTAACGGTAGCCCTTTATTCTAAGCACTTGGTGTTACAAGTCAAAAACTACTTTTTTGTTTTATTTTGTTCTAAAGTTGTCTTTTATTTAGGGTTTGAATTGTGGTTTTGGTGATTTTTTGTTTTACTTACAAGCAAACTCTTTGAGGCGTATCAAGTATGTAAGTCAATTTGCAAAACCAGGTACAGTTTTTTTAATAGAATCTGGCACACTACGTATTGTCGTAACTATAGGGTATAAAAAGTCACAATGTTTATTGGTGTTCACATATGTAATATTGAAGAAACTACTTCCTTCATCTTTTCTTTACACTTCTGTAAATGATCCATACCCTGTATATGTTAATTCTTAAAAGCCTTAATTCTTCAACTGTTCAGTGTGTGGTGTGTAGTCCAACAGGCTGCCTGTAAACTGTGAGCTCTTTTGTAAGCTGGAAGTATTTATCTTGTTACTGTTACTTTTTGTAGGAATCTTTTAATTGAGAGCTGCCAAAGCATTACAGTATGCAGTGCCTTAGCGTTATATTAGAAATACCTTTAGCCTCTTAACATAAATTCGAGACGTTGTTTTATTAATTGGTTCCATTTTTGAATAAACTGTATTTTTCCCCGCAGAAAAAGCTCCTTGACTACTTGGTCTAAACCAACCCTCAGTACAAGTCAGTCCCATCGCTACGCAATTCAGTGTCTATACCAAAAGGAAAGGTTACAGATTCATAGTTCTCCGTGAAAAGTGAATTGTATTAATAATGCTGCCTTTTAAAATTTCATGACCAAATAATTAATTGTGACTCTTCTGCACTCTAGCATGAAAGTGCCTTTGGTTTGAAATTCCAGCTTAGAAAAGTGCTGCCATAATAATGACAATTTGTAGAGAGACCAAAAATATGTAGTTATCACCGTAATGCCTTTGGTTTATCGGAATAAGTTGAAACTACAGGCCTCCATTCACAAAAGAGCACCATTTATAGCAAGGTAATTTTGCTAATGATCAACCTGCTGGAGAATAATGTACTGTTTGCCGTTTCTGACAGCACTACAAACCAACAACTGATTTGTCTATTACAGAGAAATGAAAGTGGTTCACATTTATATTCTCTTCATCCAGCCGTGTATCTGCATAATGAGATCCACGCACTGCAGAATTGCAGGCAGTGGACAAATGTGGCTTCATTGTTCTCCTCTAATAATGTTTCAGTGTCTGTGAGGATTTTTTGTTTAGACGGAAGACTTTGTTTACAAAACTGTGCATGCTGAAGGTCAGATGCATAAAACAAGATGAAAATGGAGAACAGACGAGAGGTAGGGTAAACGTGATTGTGTGTTTTTAAGCATTGAACTGTTAAGTGCGAGTGTTGTGGATGAAGGTGCTGTTGCAGAAACTCTGGCCAGCACTGCTCAAAACACAGGGTTACTTTGTTTTGTTTTTCTCCCATAGGACGTCTTGGTAGAAAAAAATTAGCTCCTCTTAAAAATGTGTCTGTATTCGGTATCTTCTGTGAACGGGGGCCGTACTGTGTACACTATAACTAAAACTGATGGGAAGAGGAGCAAGATTTTAAGAAAAAGATGTTAGAAGGAACAAATATCAGCAAAACCAAAAGCTGTCAGAGGGATTATATAGTTGTGAATACAATTTTAACTTGATTTTTCAAGTATTTGATGAAATCTAAGATTAACTTTTTATATATAGAAATATTGTGACACTGTGTGGTAAATATTGTGATAATTCAAATTCCCTGTCTCCAAAATACTATTTTTGTTAATCCTTCAAGGTCTAAATCTCACTTACCTCTGTAAGACAGGTAATCCCGTTGAATTCGATGAGACTGAGGTAGGGCAAAGACGATTTCTCCCCGCAAGTGGAGCATTTATTTTCAGTTATTACCAAACGTTTCAGTCTTACTAATCCGTATTTGTGGTAAAGTACACTTTTGTCTCATTAAAATAAGCATAATGGTACCATTTGGGGCTGTTAAAAATTGCTACTAGCAAGTGTAGTTTTACTTACTTACTTGAATTCCAAAATGATGTTATTTAGGTACTGCACCACTATTTTGAAGGAATTGCAGATATAATGCCTGTTTCTCACGTTCCCTTTCTGCTGCAGCTACAGCTCGGTAAGGTTGGCAGTAGCTTCTTCCGTTAAAACCTCCAACGGTGTGGGCTATTTTAAGTAATGAAGGGTGTACATTACTGTTGAATGTAAGTAACTGGCCAGTTCGAGGCAGATACAACATTTGACATAACTAATCTGTATCTATTTATTTTTCCACTGCAGCTCCTGGGCATACTTGCTTTGGAAGCGGTTCCCCTTAACGCTTTTCCTGGATCATTCACACTGAGAAATATTTTCTCAGTTCCTTACTTGACCCATACTGATCCACATACCTGCTCAAACAGCAGATGTGATAACAGAGTCCAGTTTTGTACTTTTCTCAGGATGATCTATTTTCCCCCCACCTCTCTTTCATAACAAGATGCTTAGCCCCTAAAAAAGATCAAGGCTGGATAATTCAAAATACGAAACACACTCTGGAAGATGTTCATCTTTTAACTTTTCAGGTCATTCTTGCTGAGATCATGTAATTAGTTTAGTGTGTAAATTAAATCTTAAATGCACTCAGTTGACAAAAAGGAGACAGATCCCTGTTACCTCCTTTCAGAATATGTGTTTTTGTTTTTGTTTTTGTTTTATGGGCCTCTTTGATTCAGGCTCATGACTGCAGACAAAAAATACAATATGTGCCTGAAAAAGAAAGACAAGAGAATTTTATAACATTGAAAACCTGAATAGCCTTTAATTCTTCAGTACATTTTATGTAAAACAGGTTGGGGTTTTGTTTTGTTCGGATTTTTTGGTTTGTTATTTTTTGTTTTGGTTTTTGTTTTGTTTTTTTCTTTGCCATGTGCATTTGTTCACATTTGTAAATGACTTAATGGAATTCTCACTTTATGTTTATTTGTGTAATGTGTATAAAATGGGTTTGTGACTTAAGCATATTCATATATGGTCAGTGGTTACTTTAATATTGTACTGCTGCTGGTAACTTTTGATGTAGAACTTGCCTTTTGATGATAAAGTACCTCTAGGTTAGACAGGGAGGGAAGGCTCTTTGGAAAAAAAAGTGAACGTTCTCCAATGTTTTCTTAACATATTTGCAGAAGCTTTCAAAAGGAGTTTCAGTCAAACCTCTTGGCAGTACAGTATTCTTGTATTTGTTATTGTCTGTGTGTAGGTACTGGTACCTTTTTTTGTTTAAAATGTTTTAAGTGTTGGCTTTAAAGTGAATTTATCTTTAGTATGATAGTAATATGAAAATTATAGGTTTTGTGTGCAGAGAATTTTTTTATAAAGTGCTTTGTAAAAAAAAAAAAAAAAAATGTATTCTAGCTTTCGCGGTACATATGTGTGATAACTTTAATATCCATGACAGTTAAGTGCAATTATTTCATCACTCTAAAAATGCTATTTTTGTGTCGGTTACTGCAGGTGTTTTCATGTCTTTGCAAAGTGACACATTTTGATGCCTTCTTGATAAAGTGGTAGAATTTTTGTAGCTTTCTAGAAACTTTGTATTCATACAGTATCGATTGAAAATAAAGAAAATGAAAGTGTTTTGTGCATTTATCTTAATCTCATACATCAGTCTCTATTAACAGTGGGTGCGACTTGCAAAAGCACTTAACAAAGTAGCACAAGACCAGACTTGTGGAAATACCTGTGAACTTACCTACAGGTGCAGATGGACATGCAGCACGAATCTGTAGGGATGGCACATCTGGAGGCTGCTCCACTGGGAAGTCCGTGTGCTTTCCAGAGCTCTGGCTTCTAGGTCTTCCTAAAAAAAAAAAAAAACAAGGAACAAGCATTTTAAAACAAAATTTCAACCATTCTGTTTAAAAGAGAAAAGCCACACAACCCCCTGTATGCCAGAAGCAGGAATGATCTATTCAAAATCTTACATAATAAACAGTATCGAATACATCATTCACATGACAACAAGAACTGACAAGAACAGAGTAGTTAACTGGGGTTGTGGTGAAAGAAAAAAGAGGGTAAAGGGGTAATATGCTGTATCAACTGGAGTCAATGGGAACATGACCAGGACTTGGGGGGGGAAAAAAAAAAGGGTACATCTGGCTCATCTTCTCCTCAAAAGGAGAGCAGCGGCTTTTGAATAAGCCACGTCTCCCCTCCCACACACCCCAGTTCTCCTTTTGGATGGCAGATGTTCCATTGCCATTTTTAAAATGCCACCAGAGCTCACCCCGTGTGGGAGATGAATGGGTTGAGAACAACATGCAGACATGGTCTGTTTTGACCCTGTTTTTTTTCACTTCTTTGTTCCCCGTTAAGTATATGGTTTCAGCACTTTGAAGTAGGTTAGCTGTTTCAGTAGAAGCAACCTGCTCCTTAATTAAGGTTCCATATCTTAATTAATTTAGGTTAAAAACCATAAACCTTCTACCTTTGGGAAAAATGCCACGCAGCATTTCAAATTGGCAGTCCCAGTGCAACATCGTGCCATCCGCGCACTCACCAACTACCTTCAGCAGACAAGACACAATCACCTCTCCCTGATTAAGCAGAGTCTAGCTTACACGATTACAGCATCGCGGTCACAGGACGAAGAAGACAGACCAGTTGCTGTGTGCTGTTTTATGAAGTGTTGCACAATGAGCTCTAAGGAGGCCACTGACTTCTTGTCTGTGTTTTTTTTTTTTCTTCTCTCCCCCCCACCCCTCAAGATGCAGCCAGATTGACAATAGAGACACGGAACACGTTTAATGCTCACTAAACCAGGAGTAAAAGGGACAGTTCAGATCTCAGCAGTGTGTTAGCAGATGTCTGAAGCTCCCCACACACTGCTCTGGCTGTTCATCCCAACCCTGCACTTTCACAGCCTTACCATTGTTGTCTGGGGCCCTTGGAGAGAGAAGCAGCTGAACAATCTGTCACACCAAACAGCAGTAGCTTAGCAGTGTTCATAAATGGTTACTGCCTCACAGAGAGGTGTTACACTCAATTGGCTAATGGTTGTAAATTGTTATATGATTGCTGTTGTTTTGTGAGAGCTGGAGCTGTACGGGAGACACTGCAGGCACGATAAAGGTGGGAAAGGCAGGAGGGAGTGGATAGAGAGTGCACGAGGAGAAGATTGAAAAGGAAAATTGTAGAAACCCAGAGTGCAAGTGGGTAAAAATAAAAATAAAGTAAAATAAAAAAAAAATAAAGGAATATTATTTTCCAAAGAAAATGAAAATCTGAGCAAAGAATAAAATAGTAAGAAAGGATTAAACAGCGAAGCTAGTTTCAAGACCAATTAAAACAAAAATTCCATCAGAAGAAGAGAGAACTAAAACTAAAAAGGCTACAACAAACATTCACCTTAGAATGCACCTAAATTGCTGCTTATTTGTCCTTCCTATTACTGGGACACACGAGATCACGCAGTCCAACCGTCCACCTACCACCAACAGTTCTCACTAAACCACGTCCCTCAGCACAGCAGCTAAACGTCCCTTGAACACCTCCAGGGCCGGTGACTCCACCACCTCTCTGGGTGCCAGTAGGATGGTGGCTGGAGCCACCAGATCAAATGGTGCCAGAGCTGTCTTATGTCTTTTTTTCATTCCTCTCACATAGTTCAGAAAGGACTCTAATTTGCTACTCCTGCTTACCTCGCAATGCACCTCTATGCTTTGCTTTCTAGACCTCTAGCAGAGACAGAATATGCAGAGTTCAAATAACGCAGAGCTGCACGTGCAGCCAACCTTGCCAACACACTACAAACTGATTCCTTTTCCTGCCCCAAACCTGTAAGTTTATTAGGCGTATTTAAAGGTCCTTCTCTTTTTTTTTTTTTTTTTTTTTTAATTGGCAGAGCCTAAAGAATAAGTTTTTTTCCCAGACTTTTAAAAATTCCTTTCTGCTAAGGTCATATATTCTCCGCAGCATCATCAGAGAAATGACTTTTTCCGAGGTCTTTTCTTCCACCTGTGGTGTTGAACTTCATAGCTAACACTACACTTGGCAAGATGTCTAAGAACTGCATACAGACCTGTAACCATTTCCTTTGGTACGCAATGAGAACAATTCCTTTTCAGTGCAGCTCTACAGCAATTGGAGGGTAGGGTTACCCATGTCTTCTTCATGCTTGGCCTTGCCGTTAGTGTTAAAACTGAACCCGCGTATGACCAACTCAGACAATGAAGGACTAGGATCAGCTATGTGGCACACACACTGAACCATCCCACAGCACAGAGAATTTGATTACTTGATCATAAAATACGTGCACTGGTTTTACTTCAACTACGTTGTACTTTTAATAGGTTTTAATCTAAGCTTTGCCATCAGAACACCACAATGGATAGAAACTTGGCAGTACAGTCCACCTCCACGGTTGCCAGCAATAACACGGCAGCCACAACACCAGTTGCACAAGGGCGGGCATTCCCCTATCTCCACCAGCGATCTCCTTGAGGGTGGTGGTGGTGAGCAACGTTTGGGAGGTGCCCCGAGACTCCCTCCCCAGTGACGGGCTCTGGATAACTGCACAGGAGCAGGTAGCCAGGCACAGCACCAAGCACACTCACGGCCTTTAGGAGATGACCTGCTAGCTGCAGGCACAGCGTGACAAGTCAGTTCTACTCATTGGCACATGCCTCCTGATCAGCAAAACGAACAGAACGGCGTGTAGGCAGTGAACTAGCACGTACACGACTGTGGTATCAGCCTAGCATTTCTCCATACAAACCAGACGTCTTTCCTTTAAGAACATCAGCATCAGTGCTTGAAGTGGTCCTAAGGTAATGGCGACTGCAAGAGAAAAAGCCTTAATGGCTCAAGAGCCACAGACAGGAGACAAACAGGGCGGCTCCAGGTGGTCAGGCAAAGGCTGTTTCAGAGAACTGCATGGAAGTCTTTCCATTATCTCTGGTCAGACATGTTAAAAAGACACAGACAAAAGTCAGCGCTAATCAACTAAATGCAGCTGGAAATGAAAGTGAAATGAACCCAGAGAACCAAACAAAGGCAAGTATACAAGCTGCTCATAAACGTGACCTATATCTGGTAGGGAGACGCTGAGTGGAAGGGGACACAAACATCAGGCAGTTCCTGAAACACCGAAAAAAACCCCACAAAATGAATGAGGTGCAGAGCCCTGTGTGTTCAGGTAGCTGGAAAACTGAGAGCGACCACAGCCAAAAGCAAAACTAGGCTATTCTCAGGTGTGCTACAAGATGCATGGGAAACCTGCGGATGCAGCAGAAGTTGGATTTACAGATAAGATAGATCTGGGAGGGTGTGGAGAGTTCAAGGTCAGGGCTGCCAACAGGTTCACCGAGAGGGAGGGAGATGGGAGGCAGGAAAAGCAAGGAGAGAAAGCCATGGAAATAAAGCTGCACAACAGAGACCTGTGAAATGGCCTGGCAGCTCCAGCAACCGGCTCTTCCTTACTAGAAGAACCTGTGGTGACAGCAGGCAGCGTGGTGTGCCCATGCCTACAAAACAGGGCTACCAGGGAAGTGGTGAAACTAACAGCTCTCCACACACACGCTCACATCGGAAAATACAACACACTGTCTGGAGCTCATTTTTGGCTGCCTGTTGACAGGACAGACAAGTCGTTATGCGTAAGAGATGGTCACGATTACAAAGGAGATCAACAGACACTGGCACTTGTTCAGTATAATTGAGAAATCTGCCCAGTGCAGATATGTAGATTGTTACCCTCATGGTCCCAAAATGACAGGCATGTAATCATCCTTTGTAATGGGGCTGGGGAGAGCAGAGGCAGAGAGGGGGGTTGATAGTTTCTCTAACAAGAACATGTGAAAATCTATACAATTTAAGCTTCCTGTACAGCAGTTAAACAAAAAAAGATTTTGTTCAGCTGTTGACAGTGTAGCTGAAGCTCTGGCTGTGGGCTCAGATTATGTGTTGCTCAGCTCTACTGAGGCCTAAAAAAAAGCCTCAGTACAAGAAGTGCATACATTTCCACAGTTCAGCCCCACACGTATAGGAAACGCATACAGGCATACATAGAGGCCACAGAAGGAAGCAAAATAGCAGAAACATCTCTGCCAGAAAGTGAACAAAAAAAACCCACAACCCTGTAAGTCTGACCAAAATGCAGCCCCAAATGTATCAAAAACCAACATTCATTCCTATTTCCTTTTATCTCGAGATTGTATCGATCTCAGCAATATCTGGATTTAAACCTCAGTCTGATAATGAAGTTGGCCTTTGTGCTTGTGACGAGGCGTCACTCAGCGATCTATATGACGAAAGCCCTCAGCCAGAAGCACAGGAGGCTCATGCCCGTTCCAAATTTTCACCTGAGACCTTCTACAGAAGCAGCCTGAATCTTTGCAGATGTCTAAAGAAGGATGTAGCCCTGAGACAACAGCTACATCTTGAAGGGCTCTCGTGCCTGGTGCTGCAGCACAGCCTAACAGAGCAGGAGGTGACCAGGAGTCTCACCAGGCTTTCTGGCAGTCATTTCATGACTGCAGCATGTCTCAATCTGTTTACCTGCAAGTACCAGGTATAATCCGGTTAGATAAGACCATTACCACGGTACGTAACCTTTGGACTTTGGCTTCAGGCTGCCACTTTCCCTTCTGGAGAGAGCACATCGTATTTCACTGTCTATTTTATTTCTTTCTCCCTTATTACAGTTGCGCTCAGTACGCTACACAGATTGATTTTCCTGGAGGCACAAACAAGCAGATAGAATCTAGAGGATGTTTAAATAAAGGGAATCATTTTAAATGGTCTCTGAATTAATAAATATATAGAAAGATAAATAAGAAACAGAGATATATAGGACGTATAGGTAGTTCAAACAAATCATGATCCATCTGTCCAGGGTGCTCTGTTCACGTCTGCACTCTGTGCTAGGATATCCTCAAAAGCAATATGCCTCTGTTCTTCATCTTTCTGGATGTACTTGTGTTCCCAGCTGGGAAACGGGAAATTTTCCGCTATCTCAAGTGAAGGATGGGTCACTAGATAATGTATTGTGCCTAGTAGGAAGAGTTTATCCTAAAAGAATACCTAAAAGGCACAGTCTACCTCCTTGACGTACTGAGTCTAAGCTGACAGAATATGCACTTCCACTGTAGCCTCTACTAATTAGCACAAGAGAAAATAACTACCAATTTAAAGACACCGGTGTCTTGCAGGCAGACTGGGTCACTGTAGCTTTTTAACACTAAATTCTCACCACTCTTGCTGTATTCCTGCCAGCCACAGACCTTCCTTTGATCAGCTATAGATCTAAAGGCTGTCTGCCTTCCATTCTCTGGACTCGGGTTCAGAAAGAACAGCTACAGAGTTCTTCATGAATAACCATGAACAGCAACTGCTTCCGAGACTCCTTAGGAGGTGCGTCAAACATTTACTGACCAGTTAACACAAGATTTGATGGGACCCTCGGCGCAAGGTGAGCAGGGTTCGATGAGATGCTTAGTTCCATCCTTTTTTGCAGTCTCTAGTGCATTATCTGTATACATAATGTAGAAATTAATCCGTCAGCATAAATCAGACGCCAAAGTTGTTCAAGATTTGACCCACCTGAACAGCTTCTACAAAAAAATACCTGTTCATCCTCCTGCCATTTCTCTCCACAGTCTGGATTAGAAACACAGCCTGATATTATGGAATAGCTCTTATCTAACATCTTAGTCTACATGTACTTTTAATAAGCAAAGTAACATATCAACTTTTTCATTCTCTTGCACAGCTCTCCCCTGTACCAGCAATGCTGCCTATCACTTTCATTAGCTAAAATCAATTAAACATTAGCCCAAATCTCTGCTTAACACGTGGAAAACTGTGCCAGTACCATAGTATATTGGCCTCTTGGGTTCTGCTAAGACAACCAAGTTCACACTTACAAAAAACATGTAATTGTTATTTCTACTTCAGGTCAAGTGCTTATTTGTCTGCACTTCTTCACATCAGTGCCAGTACAAGAAGCCACTTCTTCTGTTGGCTTGGATTCAAACTTCCCATCGCCTGGCCTCTGTGATGCCCTTCAGTAATGAAGATCTTGGCACTCCTGGAGACCTCAGAGTACCCTTGCCGTAGTACAAGCAGAAATTTAAAGCACCAAGTTACTTTCAAGCCTTGTTCCCAACTACTTGTGAAGGCTGGTCACTGGAGGAAACAGACGTCAATTTCAGCCAGATTACTTTCATATCCTTCTGAAGACGATCAAGACTGCAGGAATACAAGACAGAAATACAGCTGTGCTGCAGTACCTTGCCGTGAGATGGTTTAACAGCTTAGTGAGGCACCTCAAATGAGTTACACAGTTCCAGGGAAACTGGAAGCATATAGACTCTCCACAAAAAAAGTTATTACTCAAAAGAGTTTTTGCTTACTGAATAATCTGATCTCTGGCTACTGCGAAATGGTTTTCCTGCTCTCTTTGAACTGAATTTCAATACGTACCTGCATGAAGAACATAATGAAGTACATGCCTACGGCAAGTGCACTTTAAAGCACTGTCCTTTATTCCTAGAGACATTTCCAGGAAACGCAAAGCAGTGGAATAAAACACCTCCGGCTTTACCACAGACTCCTTCTGCTGCGTCACGTTTTGCCCAGGGGCTGACACTTGGACAGACAGGACAGACAAGCACAGTGCAGATGTGCCCGGCTCTTGGCCGTGCAGGAGAGCCATGCCTCACTGGAAGGCAGACATGATGAGGCCTGTAACCTGAAGGCAGCGCACAGCATTTTAGAAGAACTGCAAGGCACAACTCCAAAGGCCAATTCCTTCACCTGCCATGTCTTTACACAAGCAAAGATACACACCAAATATAACCGTCCAAGTTATACTGCAGTAGCTGACAGCAGGATTTATCTTTCTCTCTGTTCAAAAACCCCACCCTGATGAAGTGGGACATTTGGAAGCAATGATCAGGCATGCTGCTCGCTCACGAGTGGCTGACAGCTCACTCTGAATACCTCGTGTGCAGCCTAAGCATAGTCTGACAAGTAAAATGGCATTTTTGCCCCTTTCTGAAGTATCATCCAGGAACGGCCCCTCTTGTTACATCCTACAGATGAACACTTGGTTAGAGATAGGCAGCAATAGTGGGACTGGGTCACCGAAGGCAGCATGCAGCAGCTTGCTTCAGGGGCCAGGCTCACCAGCATCTCTTAGTCAGGGCTGTGAGATATCTCTGCCGCTCCACCCCGAGGCCCAGAGAGGCATCACTAGTTTTTCAGCTCTGCTTTTACTTGAATAACTCAGCTAATAGCATCAGATGAAGCAGTGGTTTTCTGATGTTTGGCCAAGCTGTTAATATTGTTGTTCTGGCACATGTTAACAAGTACAGACAGGTCTGGGTATTAGTAATATTTCTAGAGGCAGTTTTTTTCTTATTCTCTGTCTCTCTCTCTCTGTCTTTCTTTCTTTTTTTTTTTTTTTTAATCTTATCCATTGTTACTGTACTTCAAAGCTCCCAGCAGAAACAGATCTGTGAGTGTTATAAAACTATACTGTTAAGTCAGGGCTGTGGTCCAGCTTTACACGAATTGCAGGTGAAAAGACACTATAGGCAGGAGGACCAACCATTCTGCACTGAGAAACGCTACAGTAATGAATTACAGGCTACGAATCACGTACCTACTCTTAGGCCATGCCTAAACTGACACTGCCTTCCCAGATCTAATTTAGTTTCTATGTATATACACCTTACTCTACAGTATTCAATCTTCAAACCGATATAGTGACTCAGCATATATATCTGACTCAGCAGCCACTGCATACACAAGCCTTTCAGCACTTTGGCACATCTTCACTGGTCATCAAGCATCATTAAATGCATCCGGGAGGTGACCTTTACAGTTCTGGAACCCTTCACAAGCATGTATTCATTTTTCTGGGGCTCATCAGAGCAGAAGCTTGGCCTGCAGTTCTCAGCAAGGCTGAGAAGGCACGAGTCAGGCTGACTTGCAGTTGTTATGCAGGAAACAAATATAAATACAAATCATCAAGGAATGGGAATGATTAACTACAGACAACGGAGCAGTGAAGCTTGTTACCCGCACCCATCAGTCCCACTACTGCTTCCAACCGAGCAGCCGAGGCCCCAGAACAGGGCCGTGTGCTCAGAGGCAGCAGCTGAGCAGAGCGCATCCCTGCCGCAGCCTGCCTGCTCCTCTGTGGCCCAACAGGCTGCGGCAACCGTGACAGCAGGGACTGCACTCAGCAGAGCAACAGATTGCAAAGCAGCCGGCGATACCAGGGCCACGCTTATGTGGCAAAATGTGCTACGATACCAAGAGGCGAGCTGCCTGCTGCACTACGGCAAAGCAGATTGCATAGCATTAGCGCTGGTGACAACAGGGCACTCATTGTGTGGGACAACAAGTCACACAGAGAATGTGCAAATACGATTGGTTGAGCCCACTTAACATATGCAGAGCAGAGTGACATATGGCAATTGGTGACTTTCCTGCCACAGATGCTGAAAGGCTTTGTTTCCATACAGTGTGTGGTGCAGACCCCGTACATTGTTTCCCTTTTGGTGGGGAGCGGTGCGAGTGCCAGCAGCACACACCCCCAGCCCCTGCACGCCGCAAATTCCTGGTGCCCAAGTGCCTCCAGCCGTGCTGCACAGACACTCCTACTGAAACTCTGCCCACCAGCCAAAGCTCTGGGCGTGCTGAGAAATATGTTCCATTTTGAAACACAGCTGAGATGAGCTCCCTTTTCAGTCCCTTGTGCCTTTCTCCTGGGTTTCTACACACTTAGATAATGCCACAGCCTCAAACAAACAACAAAAAAAATTCCTAAAGATGCTTGCTTTTTCATTAGAACCTTTCTTTTCAATAGTTTCACCCTATGAGTGATACAAATATATAACTAGATTATAGCGATAAATAGATTGCTTTTCAACACTGTTAAGCAAACGCTTAAATGGAGGTAAAGATGGACAATGCCGAGTGGTATCTTCTCGGCCACAGGACAGAGACAAATGGAAAGGAGATTCAATCAGCTTGCTCATTCAAGAAAAACGTGGAAGAAGATTTTGTAATGCCAGTATGGGCTGTAGGTGCGTCCACCTGTGCAGAACCATGAGATGAGGACACTCCGATAACTGCAGTACCACAGCGGGGCTAAGATAAACATCTACTCTGCTCTCTTCCACCGGGCACCCGCATGACCACTGGCAAATTGCTTCAGCTCATCATGCCTCAGAAATAAAGACAATGATACACACCCTAGCACATTGCTTTGGGACTGCCTGCTGGCTGCAGAGCAGAAGGTGAGGTAGGAGCTGACCTTACAACACCAGACCATTTCATGCAGGCCGCAGAAGATTCACAAAACAGTGACAGTATCCACCAAGCTGAGGACATAAGGGTCCAAACCTCTGAATCTTATTCCCTATTTCTGGCGCTGTCAGCATTTGCTCATTCCTAATTTGTAGTGAAGAACAGTCCAAACCTATATGAACTTAGAATATCTTCTATATAGACACACAGGAGGCCAAGCAATCAAAGTCAGGTGATAATCAAGTGCTACCTCCTGCACAGGGATGGGAGTTGATACACACCCTGTCCACTCCAGATTTCTGCTTGATCAGACCACAAGATGCAGAACCAGACAAGGACATGGAGCTGGCAGCTGCTGCAACCTCCCACGAGAGAGTATCTTCAGAGCTGCCTGACTGAGCACATTTTTATCTACTTTATGCTCCTTCTGTTTTTTAAGAACTAGTGAAGGAGACCTGTGAAAAGGGACTGTGGAGCAGCTCTAATCCAAGTCAAGGGTAACATGACTTGCTTCTGCAGTGCTGCAGAACAAAGTGGCAAAAGAATGACCGTAAGTGCTGAGACCACTTGGAGATCACCAGAGGGCTGAGTTACTCTTGCTCTAAGACCTTCAAAATAACTTGTCACCATGGCCCCCAATGGCTCCCTGAGTTTCTCTATATCCATGCAGAAATATGAGCACACACGTGGTAAGTCTGATTAGTTCTGACTGCATCGTATTTACTCTGCAAGCACCAACCATCTGTGCAGCAACTGTCCAGTATATCCAGGCTGCATCAGACCCTCTAGACCTGTGCTGTGTTGATGCACACATTTGCAGTGCTCATCCAGCACCTCTGGCTGGCTTATCGCTCAGAACAACCATTCCACACACTCTGTTATGATGAAATCAAAGATAAACGACCTCAGCCCTCAGATTGGAAAAGTCGTAGGAATGGGGAACACCGCAAGGTGCATTTGGGGAAAACGGGATTTGCAGTAGTCCTGCCTCTGTGGCTTTGACTATAACCTGATAGAGCTGCCAATCAGCTGGGGAAAAGGCACATGGGGGAAGAGTTTCACCTTGAAACTAGCCCCCTCTGCAGCCTTGTTGTTGGCACCCAGCACGTGGCACATCTTTCAGAACTGACTAGTCATAGCTGGAAAAACCTTCTGGAAATGAATGGAATCAGTCTGGGAAACCTGTGCTTTCCACTCTTGTCAGGGTATCAGTTTGCCTCACGCCTTCCAACACCACAGGCCGGTGCAAAACTACCTCGGCGACCCACACTGAAAAGCAGCCAGCCTTCCACCTTTAAACGACGCTGCCGTCAGGAAGATCACATCAAAAGCTGCTGATAAGATGGGAAGAAATGAGGCAATTTCTCAATTTCCCGGCCTATCCGAAAGCAGAATCTGGCCCTGCAGCCCCCCACACGTTTTCCCGCCGCCGCCAGCGCCCCCAGCGCCGCCCGTCCGCGGCCCCGCAGCGCCACCTAGCGGCACGGCGCCCGGATCGCGCGGCTGCCGGGGCGGGCGAGCCGAGCCCTGCAAGTGCGATTGACTGCCAAGGCAGGCTCTGCCTTCACCATGGCTGCCCTGCAGGCAGACGAATGCAGCTTCAAGCAGCCAGAAGCTGTCGTGAACCCCAAAATCGTGTGATACCGTTTGGAACAAGAACCATTTCAGGGAATTTTCTTGCACCTTTTGGTGTTTCCAATCCGCTGTGCTCAAGAGAACGGAAAACATCATTTCTAATATTTACACACATAAGACCACCGCAGCTCACGCGATCCTTCAAGCCTGGCTCTTAGGCCAGCACTAAACACTGAGCCACATCATCAGGCTGCGGGAATTGTCGGCGCTGACTCGGGCACACGTTCACAGAGACAATAACCCCATGCTGCACACACAGATAGCCCCTTTCTTCCCTGGGCAGCATCCAGTTTAGTGGCGAGTGTCTTTTTGGCACTCCAGACCCAGCACAGAGAGCCGGAGCAAGCATCAACCCAGAGCCATGATCAAAATACAGTGTGTTTATGCAACTAGCACAGCTACACTGCCAACAGCATTTGAAATGAAATACAGCACATTTCCTTAACTCTGTGCACAGAGTTCACAATGCTCGCAAAGTTCAGGGCTCCTATACACATACAATATTGAGAACGTATTTTTCTTACTTTGTTTATTCTCTTTGGGATTTGCGTCTGGCTATTTCAACAGCCACTCCTGCAGACCAGAGGGGTGAATAGTTATTATACATAGAAACCTTTAGCTAGCTTAGAGCCAGGAGAAAAAGAAAACAACAAACAAACAAACAAAAAAGAAACAAAAAAAAAAACAGAACCATTGTTTCAGAAGCTCAAAACACAGTTCCCCTACTGAAAAGGCTGCGTCATGTCTTCCATGAAAGGAACAATTACCCACAAGCACGATTAGCCTGTTTGCTTCAGAAAAGCAAGATACAAACTGGTGTAATACAAAGACTAGTCCTGAAGGCACATTATCTCCAACCTGCCGCTAGTTATCAGTAATATAACTTGGCTTAGGCAACCACACATCATTCTCTTACACAGAGTAATACGCATTTCAGCAGAGGAGTTACTTATTAAGGCTAGGTCAAAACATACCTTTTCAGTGCCTCCCACTGGAGAGGTCTTGCTAACAATGTTGCAACAATAATTGGCACGAACTACCTTTTTAAGGCACAGAGAAAACAGAGGAGGACTGACAAAAGAGAAAGGCAAACTGTTGTCTTAAGGTAACAACTAGTTTAAAGGCCACCGAGATACAAATTGGTACAAGCAAACTTAAAATAGTCTATCCAAGCTTATCAGTTAAAAACTGAAAATGAACACTACGGAAATTCCAACATAGGCTTCCTATGTTGCAACTGCTTGCTGGAAGATCCCATTCTTCTATAATCTGCCCTCAAAGGCCAGCTGGAAGGAGGCCTGACCATCTGCAGAAACTGTTCATGATGTTATGTGACACTGAAAAGAAAAGTGAACAGCCTGGCAAAATATTAGCCTGCTATCATGCTAATCCCCATTTACTTTCCCTTTTGTCTCTTGTGGAGCTGCATATGATCCTCCAAAAACTTAGGGACAAAACTGCAAGTTTGGCTCCTCCAGCCCGGCCACCCCTAGTTGCAGGTGGCCAGCTGGGGATCCTCAGCCACATGGCCTCATTGCTTGATATGCTCCAAGGACAAGCCCATCTGCTGGCTTCAGTGTCCAGCTTTCTCTTGCCATGACTTCTGTGTACTGGGCATGAGGCAAACACGTACCTCGGCATGCAGGGCAGTTGTAAATGTGCACAGAGTGTGCTACCATGCAGCTCTGCCATACGGCAGCATGTACATAACTGACATTTGTGGCTATGTGTAAAGCAGCAATTTAGTTTCTTGGACTTCAAAATACCGTGCATGTATGAGGCTGACACACTGGGCGGTCCAAGCAGCTCAATTGCTTGTCTTTGACAATAATAACTATCCACGGTCATTATTAACAGTCCTGGCCTCTCCCACAGATACAGTCTGCATGGGAAAACACCTGCAATCCTCCCAGTACTCACTACCAGCTTTCCTTCTAATACCATTTTAATTTTATCCCAGGAGTCACCATTTTATGCAACACAAAATAAAAGAGTAATATATCACAAACCTACACGCACGGTGGCTGAAGGGTGTAGCCAAAATCTTTAACAGTGCATTTGTCCGCAGTGTAAATATGGAAAGGTACAATCTAGTATTTTCAATGTTTTCGTGAGACTTTCAGGGGACTGAGGTTTCATCTCAGATAAAGGTCTTATGATAAAAATGGCAAAATTCAATCTAGCTTATGCTGTAAAATCAGTTTTCAAAGAAGCCGTTCTGTTCACGATGTGGTTAAAATGAATCGTGGGCTTATGTTCCTCTCTGTAGGTAAGCTTATGACATTGCTGTTAAGCAAGGTGCTGAACAAGTCAATTCTTTTGAGAGTGTCCATGAAATAGGAAAAAGAAAATTGTATTTCAAAGAAGCAGCGACCAGTGTTTTCAGATCCCTCCCTACAGTCTCTATTTCCTCCTCCTTCATTAACCCAGACTTGTTCTTTCTAGTTTATGCATCCTGTATTTCTAGTGAACCTTCTGAAGGGATCCTTCTGTCCCTCAAAAAATTGATCTTCATGCTCAAAGAGCAATATACCACCTTCAAGAGAGCATGAATGCAATTATTTTGCTATTTTAATACAGAGTCAAATAAAACCATTAGGTTTGGACTTTAACTCTCATCACAGCCTGATTGCTGTCAAGAGAGGACTAAATCTAGTCATGGCTATCAGCATCCAAATAGTCTTACATTTGGGTCTGAAGCTTGCTATTTCCATATCAGGTGTGTTTTTATTTGGAGCTTTGATGTGCTCCAGAAACTGAAAGTGAACTGCTGGCTGAAAAATACCCTAAACAAGACAGAGACTAAACAATCTTGTGAATGAACTTAGGAGTGAATCCTGTGTTTGTTTTCAGGAGCTGCTTAGCTGCCTGTAGCCGTGTCTTCCACTGCATAATCATCAAGTATGATTAAAAGCATTTTCCCATATAATCTGATGTAAGGATATGCTACAGAACAGACAAATATTTCAGCAAGTAAGTTTAAGCTGGTTCCTGAGACATGAGTTCGTATTTCCAAGTCATTTATGTTTCCTGCTAAGTCCTCCTAAATCAAAATGGAGCCGAGAGTAGAGCAGTGGTATACAGAAAAGACACTTGGCACTTGGATAAAAAACACAAAAGAGATTTACAAGAAAAAGGAAGGAACAGTAAGGCATCGATCTCTTGTCTTTCCCGGGGTCTTCTCTGCATCTCTATATTTTACGGACACTATCATCTCTTTCCATATTCTTAAAGCTCAGCTGTGGAGCAAGACAGGATCAGCACTCATGTCAACCCAGTGAACTAAACTAAAACACTTCTAGCAAGGTTGGCCTGGCGCCACTGATTTCAATGGGAGCTGCTGGATGCTCAGCATGACTGACAGTTAGGCTCTTTGTGGATCAAAAATCAGAATAATTTGGTTCCATCTGGCATTTTTCATGATTCCTACTGTGCCCAGTTTTGCAGTCACAACACCTCACTTTTTAAAAATCACCCCTCTGCTGAAGGCATAAAAATGAACAAGCACTTGTACAAGTAAAACAGTAGCAACAAGAAATTCTTGCATGTTCCAGTTCTTTGACAATGATTCTTTGATTAAGACTCTTTCAACAAGGTTTGTTTTTTTTTCCCTTTTTTTTTTTTTTTTCCAGGGAGTAAATACTCGAACAATGCTTTTTAAGGCACATCAATTTTAGGTTCCCAAATCACTAGAAACTCCAGAAAATGTAAATGGGTGTCAAACTGCTAATCTGTTTTCTAGGTCTTTTTTAAGCCTCTAGGTATGAGATCTAGTGGGGATGCAAACAATCTCAATAGAAAGAAGATTGAAAAAGATAGAAGATAGCAATGGTAGTAGAGATGACAAAAAAAAAAAAAAAACAGCTACGTAGATGGAAAAACTAAGAGTGATAAAACTGTGGGAAACAAAGAGAAAAAAATTTGGAGGAAATTCATTTCTCGACTAGGAACATAAGAACTGCTGGACTTCACAGCAGTGTGCAGCTCAGTATCCTGCCTTAACAATGGTGAACGACAGGTAGAAGAATACAAGAATGTAAGAAATACATAGTACTCTCTCACTAACAAACTCTTTCAGCTTTCAGAGATGCACAGGCTAGCAACTTCCTGAACCACAACACAGCAGAATGTGTTATAGTTATAGCTTTTAAAGGAGCTTACTTCCATGACAGAGACTAGTCTGAATCCAGGTAATTTTTTGGCATCAACAACATCCTATGGCACTTTTGTCAACAATGTAACTGCTTTGTGTATGAAGCAGTATCTCATATTTGCCACCCATATTTCTCAAACTACAAGAAATATCAGATAATGTTTACTACTCACATTTTCTACTCCATATGGGATTTTCTACTTTTTATTTTTTATTATTTTTTTTAAATCTTATCCCCATCCTGGAGTCTTTTTGCAAGCTAAAAAACTCAGGTAATTCAGTCATGCTCAACCAGAGATGGTGGTATATGCCCCTATCTTCCTTTCTTTTCTGGCCCTACTGTTTTCCTTTGGAGATGCAACCATGCCAACATCCACTGGCAGAGGTAAAGGAACATTGTTTTTTTTTTTTTTCCTGAAAATTCCTTCTGAAATAAACTGGTAAAAGATTTAGAAAATCCTTGCACTTTCAAGTTTCTGGAAGTGTTTCCAAAAGCATAATGACCTCTACCCATACCACACACAAAATGAGAATGCCTAGTACACGTATCACATCCCAAGAATGCATAAACAAAAGCATAAATGTCAATACAGAAATGACCTTCTCCTGGGCTCTGTGTCTTATTGTGTATAATTATTGTGCAAGGCAGTGAGCACTGTTGAGCGCTCAATGCATGGCCACTGTACTGTCATCTAAGTTCACAGCTCCAAACTGTTATGGTTCAAACAACACAAGCTCAGTTAAGGTAAGCATCTGGTTAAAAAAAAAAAAAAAAAAGTGCTAAGCAAAGACATTTCCAAGTTATAAGGAAAACACAGAAAATTCAGAAATAGACAAAAAGGGGAAGATTATGGAAAAAGAAAACGATCTCCAGATGGAGGACAGGGGAATGCCAAAAGTCTTGAAGACTTTTTATTTTAATCCCAATTCTGTAAATATTGGATGTTGTTTATAACAGAAAATTGCTGGTATTGTTTTTATGTTACTGCTTGATTTCTAGAGCGATGAAACAAGCTGTGGAAGTCACAGCAGGGTTCCCTTTTAAACATTAAATCAATGCACTACATCTGCTGAAATCCTGGATGGCCCAAGGCAGCAAAGCCAAATTCCAGAGTCTGTAGTCAGCGGGAGCTGTGTGCTAAATGTCTGCGTTTAGACTCAAAGCTTGGCTTATTAGCTGTCATCCTCTGAAAACTCTTTGGAGGCCCAGTGCTAGAACTGAAAGTTCTCCCGGTCGCCTCCAGCAATATTTCTGATGCAGTGGAGGCTGTGAAAAGCCTTGGATGTACAGGGGAGGGGAACTCAACCTAGCCCCTTCATTACCTCAGGACTTGAAGAAGTTGGTTGACTTTTGGTTTTAGTTTTCTTGTGGATAAAAGTTCTCCATCTTTTATTTCTGTGCTGAAAGACAGGGAGATCTCTGAGCTGACTGAAACGTACTGCAGAGGAGTTAAGAAGACATGAAAAGTTCCCAACACCCATGCGCAGATACTCGTAACGTTTAAAAAAAAAGAAAAAAAAAAAAGCTAAGAATTTACTTCACTGAACTCTCTGATCCCTGAGGTCTCTCTGTCCTCTCACAGTTTATGCACACAAGAATGAAACAGAAAGCCTACCAAGATACCATCAAAACTCCACGCAACACTGTGCTGCACAGTTCTGTGACTGCTCCCACTACTGCCCACTCAGATCTTTCCAGTAACACACTTAAGCATCTCAATTTGATGTGCATGCTTAGGCACAGACAAATCCTTACATTTGATCTTCATGGTCAAGTACCTTGGCCCCTCTGAAGATTGACAGGGAAACACATAGAAAGAAGAGTTAAAAGGGTTTCTAACCCCTAAATGCTGCAAGCTTTCAGTGGGTGCCATTCTCTGACATGCTGTAGCCTGCCTGCTTACATCAGTGTCTTTGTTTCCTAAATGGAAAGGATTCCTGTTTGTCAAGTGGGGGTGTTGAAAAATTTATTAGATAGTCACTACTCTATTCCTGGAATTAAAAGTAAAGAACATGTCAGAAGGAGTTCTTGCTTAATGTGCACGATGCAGAGCTATTTTTCTCCATGGTGGTGATGATAAGAGTTGATAGTATATTTGTCATACTCACTACTTCATATTTCCACACACTGGATGTTCGGTTTAAAAGGAGAGTATGATCCACTGTGCAGTTTGGCAGACATCCTGTATAATCTGCATTTTCTTACTACAATGTGAAATCCTAAATCTGACCTGAAACATCAAACAGGATGTATTTTTCTCTTATTTTCATGGGAAGCTGTACTTTGAAGTTAGAATTTTCCATTCTGACCTAATGTAAGAACATTGCCTTTTTCGTTCTAGTTTTGAATTATCCTTTCCTAACTGCACTACGTTTTTCAGATGTACACAAAGCATCTCCAAATTTTCTGTTTGGAACTCTTTGGGTTATTTTTTTTTGATTTTTTTTTTTTTTTGTTTCTTTTGCTTAAAAAAAAAAATCCAAACCATGCCAAACCTAAAACAAAAAGAAAAAAAAATCAATTAAATCATTAACTTCTTCAAATACTCATCTTTTGGTACCTCTGATCAGAAACCTAAGCAAAACAAAAATTTCAATATTCCCTCCTGGGGAGTTTCTCTTTAATCCCTCCTTTATCCCCATTCAATTTGCCAGCTAGCTAATCTCTTTCCTAATTTATTCAGGACTGTCCAACTGGATAGATCCCACTGGTTTAATTTCTCACTTGGACTGCAACAACATTGAAGACTACCATAGAGATCAGGTCCCTATCACATTGTTTATATTTCAAAGAGTAGAGGAAAAAACAGTTATGTGTCCAGATAACCCAGTGTGTCTATCAGCTCAGCAGCCAAAGCAGGTGGAAAAGAGGGAAATGGTGAGAAGCTGGGTGGCTGTGAGGCAGCTGCCGGGAAAGTAGAGAAGAAGCTGCTTGTGTGAAGGTCAAGGATGCTGCCTGATTCAGGGGCCCTCTATCTACCGTGAAGGCAACTACAAGAGCTCGACAACAGAGCAGGCTTACTAACAGCCCACTTCTGCTGCTCTTTGCAACCCAACTCATTTCTGACAGGTCCTGGCAGCCAAAATCTGCACTGACTCTTTCACGTTTTTCATTGGATTAATAGCTTTGAATGAAGGGAAAAACAGATCACCTTTCTCACGAGAAACGTTGAAGGGAGAAATGAAAATCCCACCTCCCTTCTCTGCTGTCCTGAGTGTTTAGAATGACAAAAATTCCCCTACTGTCAAACAGATACTTAGCATATGGGCACTGCATGGATGGAGAGGGGGGAGGCTGTACTATTTATTTCAGTCTTGACACTGAGTTATAGCATCACTTTGTCACACAGTACAGGTGATAACCATAATATGGCAGCTGCCTGTTTGCATTTCAAAGTCCCAAATGGTTCTTCATATGTAGGAAGTCATGCAAAAATATCACTGCATTACTGGGCAAGAAAACTGAGATTTTAAAAGGGTTTTTATACAAAGCTGGTAGAATAATATTTTATTTAAGGCAAACGTTGGCACCACGAGAAAATTAGATCTTTTGGTTTGGTGTGGAAAAAACACATTCTGAAATGCTGCAGTCAGGAAATGTTTGTCCCATCTTACAGCAACTGTGCTCCTATCTACTTCCCCAACCTGAACTACCCAGGTGGTTTACACTGCCCGTAATGCACTAGCCTCCATCCACAGTGCAGGGAAGCACATACAACACAGACATCCCTAGTTATGACACCTTGCTGGTGATGTCATCTTATAGAGAGTAAGAAACAGAAAAAGCTCTGATAAGGTACACTCCCAGAGCAACTACATAAGAAATATTTTTCTTCTAGGAGAGAATATTCTCTTTCAAGGAAAAAAAGAAAAAGAAAAAGAAAAAGAAAAAGAAAAAGAAAAAGAAAAAGAAAAAGAAAAAGAAAAAGAAAAAGAAAAAGAAAAAGAAAAAGAAAAAGAAAAAGAAAAAGAAAAAGAAAAAGAAAAAGAAAAAGAAAAAGAAAAAGAAAAAGAAAAAGAAAAAGAAAAAGAAAAAGAAAAAGAAAACTTTTTGGGGTTTTTTTGAAGAAAGGAGAAGTTACTGTTATGCATGCTCAATGTGGAAATGTATCTACTTCAAAATAAAACAAACAAAAATAAACAGCTAAAGGGAATTCTGTGATGATATGTAGTGGCATCAAGACAGCTGTGATGAAATGGCAGCTTCCTTAAGAAAAGTTAAGCCATTTTGTTGCATGGAATGAAAGTTGCCTACAGGAAGGCAGAATTTAATTCTCAAGTTAACATTTCACTGCATTAAGATTTTTCATGTAAAATAAAGCTGAATCTAATTGTACTTTCCAGTGTATAATCTACTCAGTGTGATCAAATGTATGCCGAGTGATAAAATATAGAGAGATACACTGCAAAGCATTATACAGTTCTTACTCTCCTGCTACCTTCTGTATGCCGTTTCTCTTACCAGCATGACGTCTATATTTAATGAGAGCACAGGAACAAGCACTATCCAGAGACAGAAAACACAGTGGTAAGACAGAAGTAACACCTTGGTTACTTCTACTGTTACTTCTGAATGGTAACTGTAACTTCCAAAACTCATGATGAAACCTCTACTTCTTGGTCATTAAAAGGCGAGATTCTGCCCTGGAGCCTTGTGTTATTATACTGCTCTCTGGTGACACTGAGATAATACAACTTATGCTCAGTCTTGTAACCTTTTTGCCACAAATACTGAGAAAAGAGGTGGGTGGTTTTTTTTTGGCAGAGCACTTCTGTAAATCTGTGATGCATATATTTTGTCTGCTTTGTATCTCCAGATCTAATGAAAGGTCTAGTGCTTGACCTGTGTGTGCAAATGGTTGGGGAATAGGAAAAGATTACATTGCTTACCAGTAAAATAAATAAATTAGTTGATGTTTATGCAAAACTACGAGATGAAAAGGAGTACATGAGCTTAAATACCATTAAATAATTTATGCTCGCTGGCTGTGGGGATCAAGAAATAACAGCATGGACTTTTGTTGTCTGTGTGTCAGACTATTACACTTGTTTCACCTATATCTGACCATTTGTGAGACAGACACGAAAAAACACCTAACAGAATAACCAACAAAACTAGTGAATCAGAACTGCTGATAAGACCAAAGGCACAACAGCATGGGAGTTCTGCCTCAAATACAAAGCATTCTCAGGTCAAGCACACTGTGAAATACAGAGGAAATGAACACTTGTGCATCAGAGGATGAAATTCTGACATCACGTTAATGTCTGCTCCTAAAAGCTCCTGTAGACCTGAATAGCACCACTCCAAATCTCATTGGAATACTCACTAAAGAAATTACCAGCACTGTAGGACACACAAAAAAAATAAAAGCAATTACAGCACCAATAGTCACTGCATTCAGACTCCTGTAAAAATCAACAAAAATCCAGACCCAAAGTTTACAGATCGTTTAGGGAAAAAACAAACAACACCACCAACAACAAAGCAGCTCTGACCAATGAAGAATGTGCACTTATGAAGAAATCTTGTGGAAGCTTCACTCCTAATACAATTGCAATATTAGCGGATGCAGAGTGTGACTGTGCACTGCAGATTTTATTAAGGTGTTCACTACAGCACTCCCTGTTGTATTTCAGCTCAAACTGCCTCAGACACAAGTAGTTCCTAGATGTAAAATTGGCTGAATTTATATAAATGAAAAACAACAATCAGCAGCAAAGTGTTAGAGGAGGTGAAAGAGTCTAGTGGAGTACTACAGGGACTGCTAGAGCCTGTTTCACTCAGAAAAACTAAATCACACGAATAGAAATACCAGGTACGGCACTGCTGTTAGCACAAAGAACAAAACAGTACAAGGGCCAGTTAAAGGACTCTCTGTCCAATTGGAGTACTACACCGAAACGGTTATCACAAAGCATGCTCAGTTCTCTGAGCATAAGCAAATTCTATTTGACTGTAAGTCCACTGATGAAGGTTAAAAAGTACAATAAAATCACATGGATTTGGAGGTAGACAAAAATCTCTGTCTCTGAAAAACAATCTAGATCACAGAGAATGAATATGAAAGAAAAATGCAAGGTTTTGGAAGTATTTGGGAGGGAAAACAGAGAATGAGTCCCTGGCTGCAGACAGGAAGTCAGTTGATAATTCAGTTAGATAATTCAGTTTTGTCTACGTGACAGTTTCTGAGTTAAGACTCTAAATGTGTCTATTTATAAAGTTGCATCTGGTTTGAAGAAGGGGCAAGGAATGGTGAAAAACCTCACCTGCTCTGTAGCAGAAGAAAGATTTTTTGTAATTTTTCTCCATTACATAGTCTTGACAGCATCTGTTATTTGTTATCTCTCAAACAGATACACTATCAGGGAAAAATTGCATCTAGGGTGCCCCGAAAGTAATGCCTCCTATTGATTTTCATTGAAACAATGACAGCTAAAAAGAGCACAGTAACACCATTTGTCACAGCAAATTCTCAGCTACAAAACGTTATTTTTCAACATAGTCACCACCATTAGCTGTGCATTTTTTTCCAGCAGTGAACAACAGACTGCATGCCGCACTCATAGAAAACTGCACCAGAGGAGGTGACCCACAGTTTCACAGCTGCTATGATGGCACTATGGCTAGGAAAATGTCTCCCACATAGTCCAACTTTCACTGTGCTCACATTCACTGTTTGGTCTCCAGAAAAGTTCAACAAGCATCAGAGAATGTCAGTGGCTGCCCTTTTTTTTTTTTTTTTTTTCTCCTGCATGGAGGAATTAAACACTTTGCCTCCTCTGCACTTCCATGTCAGACATCATTTTGTCAGACTGCCCCTCTATTGCCACCCGTCACAGGACAACAAAATGTAACAGAATATTGGTGGGAAACTTAAATCTCCACTTCTGCCATAATACCGAAATCTGACTCTGATGTGGGACAACATAATAAAGTAGGAAGCATCACTTTTGGAGCAGCCCTTGTACAAGTTCTTTTGAATCCCATTATAAGAACTCCAAAGGGAAACAGATCTTTAAGCTATAACAAAAATAACTTCCGCTATGCTACATGTCAGAGGCAAAGAAGTACAAACAATAGTGCTCCTACGCATTCTGAGCTTACAGCTGTGGACTGCTAGCACAGCTAGAGTCCATTCATAAGCTACTGCAGTCTATTTTTAAGGCTGGATATGGTAAGAAGAAAATCACAGAACTGAAAGCTGTTAATGCAGAAACCACTAAGTCCAAATCTTACGGCGCAATTAACTTCCTGCACTCTTGGCCCATCTGATATGAATATCTCTCTAGGCATTCCTCTTTTCCAAAAGGAGCGTTGACTGCATGCTGATTCTTACCAGCCCGACGTGGAGGATTTTGATGGCTAATACAGTAAAATTACCAAATTAACTTCAGAAGTCAGAGATCTGATTTGGAGAGTAAAATCACTTTCTTTAACCGTCTTGAGCTATAAGAAGTGCAACGCCAGAGGGCGGCAGAGACCGGCGGGAGCCCGGGGAGGCAGCGCTCCTCCGCGGACCGCCTCCAGTCGTTGCCCAACCAGACCTCAGCAGGAGCTCGACCACGGTTGCTCCCCGCTGTCGCATCTCCAGACAGGTTTCTACAAGGTTAAGGAAGATGAAGGGGAGTCGAACTTTGTGGTGCTTTGGGACTGGCTGCGGTCCTGCAGATTAATCCTACAGGGCAAATCAGATTCTGTTAAGTACTGAGTAGGGGTACCCTGTCCCGAATGTAGGTCTACCTGAGCAGTTCTCAGGCACCCAATGCCCAAAGCTGCACCAAACAAGCATGGAAGATCAGGGGGTTTTGAGTCACTCACTGGCCTGTGCCGGCTGCCAGCTCATCAGGTACCTGGCTTTGGATGCTGCAGAGCAAAGCATCCCTGACATTACAAGAGAAGGTGTTCCTATTCCTATTCCTAACCCCCCTTCCCCCCCCAGATGGTTTTCAACATCCGTGTGGATGAGGCAAGGAAAAGGAATGAGAACTCAAGCCATCCCTGAACTAAAGTAACTAAAGTCCCATTGTTGGAGTCTGTAAAACTATGTAGGAAACTGTTTCACAATTTGTCATAACTGCAATTTTGTCTATTTTCTATTTTTTTTTTATGTGGATGAAATCTCACCTCTTAACAAGAAAAAGCAACGTTGTATTTACATATTTATGACATGCTTTTTAACTTGACTTTTTACCACTGTCCACACCAATGAGAAATGGGAGCACTCATCAGCCCAGACACATGGACACAAGTTTGTTTCACTCTCACACGTGGAAACTACGGCAAAGCAGAAATGATTGAGGAGGTTCCTGGGTTTGAAATTCACTTCTTGCCCTCACTGTATCTCTCAGTCCTACAGAAATAGTCACTAAATCTACATCAACTTTCCGCTTCCTGTAGTCTGTAAATCAGCCAGAACTCCCCTTGACCTGGGTGGGAGGTTTGCATGATTAAAGCCAGCAGAAGACAGACAGGAAAGAAAAATTACATACAAGAGCCTTTCTTTTCTTTCTTTCTAAAGTATTTCTAGCTAGGAGAAATCTTTTCTGCTCCCAAGGCAAACTTTGAAAGCTAAATAACTGTTACACTCAAATATCCTATTATTTGTTAACAGGTTTCACACAAGTAACTTGCTGAAATCACTTTGAAAACATTTCCTTTAATATAAGAACACAGGAGATAGATTAAAAGCCTGCAACTCTCTTGCTGAATGCCAAAGGCTCTGGAACATTGAACTCAGCACTTTGTAAAATTATCTCCCTTCAAAAGAATTTTCTACTGTACTGATTGAAAAGGAAAAGAGAGGCAGATGCCAAGTAATGCTCCTTGACAATTCAAGCCAGTTCCATTACACATCTACATTCATCCTGCACACTGCTTACATCACCCTTTCAAACAAACTCAGGGTTCCAACACAGCCAGCCACACCTGGCTGCCTTTTGGACAACTGCAGTGCATCTGCTACAGAAAGATGCTACAGTGTCATGGAAATAGGCCACCAAATGATAATATGCCCCACAAGAATGGTAGCAGGAGTCAATGCCTCCTCATCTGTTGGTCCTCAGCAGCCTGTCACAGCCAGCAGAGGTGCAGTGAGGGGAGCAGCAGGTGCCAGGCTTCAGGACACAAAGCTGAATTGCTGTGCCCTGGTCTGAGGCCACCAGCTCAACATCTCCCAATCCAGACAAGTACACTTATTTGATGGCCAGCTTTCAAAGGCACAGGAGAGACTCAGAGTCCACAGCAAATATATTTACACAATTTCCTGGCCCATCTCTGCATCTTTGTTCTCCCTTTGTAAAGCAGAACTATAATTGTTCTCTTTCTACAACAGATTTAGCTAATCCCAATTCTAACATCTCCGTGTGCCTATACAGTAACCAGCCTGATAGCACCTATCCCAAGTATGACTTTTCTAGAACTCCATTTACTTGAAGGTCTTTAGTACATCATTTGGAAACCACAGTTAGCTGTATGAATGAAGAACACTATGCATCACAGAAAGTTTAGGGAAATGATTCAACAAATTCTGCAGTCAGATAATACAATCCTTAGTTTAAAAAGCTTCATACAAACACACTTGCAGAAAAGCCAGTAACTCGCATACAACTGTCATTTTAGACAGCGGCAGCCATGCTATCACACATTTCTATCAATCACTGTTATAACAGTGCTGCAGGAAGGCTCTGCTTCTCAGGATTTTGTCTAGTGTATTTGAAGAACGTCACCACCAATTGTTTTGATGTAGGATTTCAGTTTCCTTTCAGCTTTTAGCTAAGAGGTTTCATACCACTATTTGGGTGGCAACACAAGTAAGCATGAGGGAAAAATGAGTCCTGAACTTCTCCAAGGCTATAAGGATTGGAAAACTGCCATCTCCAGATCTGCTAAGGGATTTGATTTAGTAGCTTGATGGGTAGGGATGGTGGTGTGAGGATGGTTGGACTAGATGATCTTGTAGGTCCTTTCCAACCTAATGAATCTATGAATCTAAGAACCAATATCTTCCTGGATCAAGCTTCACTAATTCAGAAGGAAATTCTCCAGAAATTTTTCACTCCTGACATTGTTTCCAAGCTTGCAGCATTAGGGTTTCTAGCAATTCTGGGAGGATTTCCTTCCTGTTCTCTTTTTCTCTCACCAATTTTTTTTTTTTTTTTTTTTTTGGTTTAAGAACTGAAAATCCATAACTTTCAACATTTTTGAATCAGTTTTTCTTTTTTTAGTTTATTTGTTTGCTTTGTAATTTTTATGTAGCAGAACCAGGAAGGTTGTTAAGAGTCTGGAAAACCAAAGCATGGACTAGTTATGCTACCTGATAAACCTGAGACTGCGTCTTTGATGAGTACACTGAATACTGGAAAGTTCCTTCAAAAATCAGACCTCAGAATGTCCAGAGTGATAGAACTATGAGGTGAATGGAGAAAAATCCCACAACTATATTCTCAAAGTCTGTCCTTCCTTCCTCAAGTCTGTGTTAAGGAAAAACATCAGAAACAACGACTGATGCTGGTACAAGTAGGGTAGAGATGAAGTGGAGAAGTATGACTGAAAAGAATAGATAACTTGTCGTAACAACATAGGATTTAAAAATCATAGATAAGAACATCTTCATTTCAAAAAGTACCAGGTTATAGTGTCCTCTACTTAAAAACAAGTAGCTGACAAAGTCTAGAGTTAAAAACCCATTTTATCAGGATAAATTAAACCAAGCTGAGTTTCCTTGTTAAAAACAAAGTACATAGTATTCAAAAGTTGTCATGAGTTACAACAAGAAACTGTAGATAAAACAGTTTCAAAAAGGTGACTGGATCAAATCATAGGCTTATGCAAGTCAGCACAGCTTTGAGACATTAACTCACAGTTACTAAAATCTGATTAGTGATGAATATTCCTAGCAGAAGCCACATATTAACTGTTTTCTGCATATGACATCCTCCCCCAGATGAGCTTTACCTATCACCATATGAGCCAGTTGATACATACTAGAGTACATATGCTCCATTACAACAGTTGGTAAATATTAAGTCATTAATAAATTATGACTTCAATCATCAAAGTACAGTCAACAGAAAACACTGGAAACATGCCCTGATGATGTTTCTTTTTCCCACTGAACAGTCAACTTTTGACAAGTGACTTTACAAGCACACAGTTCAAGTGCATACAAGGCATCCAGAGTCATCACCTGCCAGCAGAACCTACACCCACCCCAGAAGCCCCATGAGACTCCCAGAAGATTGTTTATAAAGTAGAGGGTAGGACAGGAGGCTCTTTTCAACAAGAGAATTGCAATGAGGCAGCCCACTGAAGCACAAGTAGCTGATGATGGATGGAGTATCATTCTTTCCAAAGTGACAAGTAAATGAGGCAGATACAATCCCACTTTTTATGTAGCTGTCAATCTGTAAGCTAACCTGAAAATTCTCTTGTGTGAGAAGCCCAGCATTATACAGAAGTGCAGGCATATTAATAAAAGCCTTTTCACTTGTCGCATGTAATACCTGCAAAGGTACGTGAGGATTCTGGCCTTCCAAAAATCTGGTTGCTACTACAGAGAGGCAGGCTCTGGATACAATCCCTATTTCTGCCAGGATCCTTCAATGTATTTTACAGTCCTGTGTCAATTCTTGTTCTTATCAGTGCTGCTGTCGCTTCCTTTAACATAAACTTCCAGAAGCTGCCAGACCCCAGTGACCTTCTTGACGTCTACCTGAATTTTTCTTTTCTTATTTTCCTCCTATTGCCTTTGCTGCCGTCTATCCCACTCTTATCATCACTATTTAATGTTCACGGCTTAGCTAGGGAACGTGCTATCACATTAAGTCAAAGAAAAGGATAAAGTAAAACATTTTTGTATGAATGTAACGATACTAAACAATCCAGGTGTTTCCTACATTATTAATTTGAGGCCTGTGCTCGGTTGTCCTGAATGGAACACAGTGTTTCCTTAAGTCCTACCATCTTACTAGCACTCTCAGGAAAGTCAAGCCTCATAGAAGAACACAGACTATTCCCCCACTGCATGCAACCTATTCCAGGGCTTTTTCACATGACTTGAGCTTAGATTCCTTTCTCAGGTTGCATTATTACACTTCCGTTTCTCCATTAGCTGAAATAAAGTCACATCTCATTTTATTGTCTTAGTTTCAGCTGGGATAGAATTATTTTCTTCAGAGTGTCTGGTACGATGCTATAGTTTGATTAGGTATGTCATGGTTCTGAGTCACCTACTGGGTTAAACCACAACAGTCATTTAGCAGTTTCTCAGCTGTCAATTTTATCGTAATATAAGCCAAGGCCGCACAGCTCAGCAAAATAAAAATCCAACCCCCAGAGAATGACAAACAACGCAGAAGGGAAAATAAGCAGCAAGCAAGGTGCTACATAACACAGTTACATGAGAAAAAAAACCTCCAAGAGCTTCATAAACAAGGAAAAAATTAACATTGCGACCAGCAATTATCAAACTGCCACAACACCCCATGCTAACACGGTCCAGCCAGATCTCCTGTTATCTCAACCCTCTGAGCCTCCTGTTGGGTGCCAAGATGACTTGTGGTTTAACCCAGCACGTGACTGAGCACCACACGGTCATTCATTCCCTCCCTCCCTTCCCAATGGGATGGAGGAGAGAATAATAATAATAAAAAAAAAACCAAACACACAACAAAGTAGTACTTGTGGGACGATATAGAACTATTTATTAAGGTAGAGGAAAAGGGTAATAATGACAAATATATATATATACACGTGTATACAATAAGTGATGCACAAGGAATTGCACACCACCCCACGACTGTTGACCAGCTAACCTCTTGAGCAGAAGAGAGAAAAAGATGAACTCCCATCCCGTTCAAAACTCATTCTCCATGTCATATGGTATGGAATATCATTTTGGCCAGTTTTAGTCAGCTGTCCTAATTCTGTTCCCTCCCAGCTCCTTGGGCCCTTCACTGTGAATGGCCTCAGCTCTGTACAACACTGTTCAGCAGCAACTGCAAACATCAGTGTGTTACCAGCATTTTTTTTCTCCTAGAACCAAAACATAGCGTCATACTAGACGCTCTGAGTAAAACAATTCTGTCCCAGATGAAACTAAGACAATATGTCACTTCAGTTTCTCCATTAGCTGAACTAAAGTTGAACCTCATTTTATTTTCTGTCCATGCAAGCCATACTGGACTTTTGTCCCGGAAGCCATGTTTGCTGAAGCAGTAGAAGAGCACCACTGAAATAATCTTGCTTTTTAAAGAGACCTCTGGTCCTCATTCAGCTGCCACTGTTAGGGTCAGAGTAGGATCAGGGACCATAAAAATATACATAGACCGCATCCAGCTTCATATTCTCTTTTTTCATTATATTTTGTTGAAATGATTTGTAACACCTCCTTGTTTAATCATCTATGAATTTAATTTAGTCACCTGAACTCCTCACAAAGGCATGGCTTGAACTAGGCTAATATTATTAAAATCTACGGAGAGTAAGAAAGAAAAACGTTTAAAAATGCACCAGTGATACAAATGTGTTGAGGTAAGAAACAGAAGCTCAGAAGTAAGCCTTTGGAAATGTTTTCTGCAAAGTGTTAGAGAGATCATAACTAAACAGAATGAGGTTGGAGAATGTTATAATGTCACAGACTTAGCTCAGTAAGAAATTCATTATATTTGAAAAATAAATTATACTTCTTACATATAGATTCATAACTACATAGTTAAATCTCCATCTAAATATAGGTCTATGCTATAAAAGCTGAAATTGACCATGGATTCTACAAACAGAACAAGAAAAACAGATTACCTGTTAAGTACACTCTTAGGACAGACCTCAAAATCAAATAATTTATGATAACTTTCGAAACACTGGAGATTCTGTTCATTCCAGTACAAAGCATCCCTGTGTCCACATACTAATCTACTAACTGTCCGACTGTGATAATACATCCCGACTTTATCAGCACTCATTTCGGAGTGGTTTCTGATACTTCTAATCTGCTCCTTGCAAGATATTTTGCTGGAGAAAAGGACATTGCTTAATCTAAACTTAAAAGAGTTCCAGATACAGCACAGAATCGTTGCCCATATTTGCACAAAAACTCTCTTGGGTCTTACAGAATTCCAAGTGAATGCATTTGTAGCATGGTAGAATGAGACTATGCACTTCACCATCATAGACAGGAATGTACGTCACTAACTGTTCTCCAGTTCAAATAATATATAATTAAATTCAAATCCTCTCTTTGTATGTGGAAGAACTGCCTTGCAGAAATGTCAAGCGTACAATATACCTGTGAGCACATGTGATTCATGTATGCTTGCCAACATTCAATGCCAAGGTTGATCTGGGGCCTCTTTCTTCCTGCAGTTGTGTAGAGGAACCATATTACTCACCCTGCCAGCACAGATATATGTTTGCTCCGTGCCTAACCGATGTTACTGGTATCGGCACTCCAGGGCCAACTCCCAGCAAGATCTGTCAGTTTTGTCATTAATCCCACCAGAAAGCAGCTCCTCTACCTGTCCCGCGCAGAAAAAGAACAGCAGGCCTCTTCACTCACCATCATCCTATCAAGACCATTAAGTTCAGGTCCCTTTCATGCGCATAAACCTGACCTGCAAAAAGAGTCATCTTGTGTCTATATGGGAAATACATCATCTGTGTAATGGAGGCCACAGTGCTTGCATATTCAGAAAGAAGAGAAGGCATATTCAAAAGGACATGCACAAGTTAGTAACAAAAACAATATTTATCAGCAACGCTTTCAGCCTGAAGTAGCTAGCAGCCTTCCTGATACAGCTCAATAAGATAATGAATGACCAAGTACATCTATTTTGAGCTCAACGGTCAAAACTGAAAAAACAAGTAGTGTGAAAGACTGAGACATTCTCTCAAGGGATGAGAGAATTGCTCAACATAAAAACAAACTAGAAATACACACTAAATAATTAAAATTGCCCTATCTGCACATTGTGGAATATCACTACACCTAATACTTGATTCACACGAAGGCTAAGTATTCAATGAATGCCAATTAAGACTAAGTATTCAAGCTACAACTAAGTAATTGAAGTAGTACTAAGCCGTATTCAAACACATTTAACATTTTTGGAGAAGGTATAAGCGTTATTTGAGTCAGATCTTTCTCATGTTTTCCCCTAAGGCACATCAGTGCAGCTTCACTGAACTTCAGATATACCTATTATGCACATTGTAATGAAAAAGTAATAATTCTGCTGTTTTCATTTATTTCGTTCTTCATTTATGAATCTTAAGAGTCACAGGCACTGAACAAAGAAGTAAAAGCTAGTTGGCAAAGATTTGGTTCAAAGATTAGAAGCTAGAAATCGGTATTTTCTTGGTTCTGATCTTTGCTGTGCCCCTAAGCTGCAGTGTGACACTGGTTTGGCCTTCAAGGCAGGGACGGTCTCTTCCCATGCATTTACGTTACATCTAGCACATAGAGACTTCCAGGCTGTACTGTAATGTAAGTATACGTCATTCTAATTTTCTTTAATGGTAGCCTATACACACACATACCTGCACTTTCAAAGCACTGCAGAGGGATTTACCTGCACAGCCCCCACTTATTTCACTGTAAGACTGTTCCTCTCGACATTGTAGTTTGGGTGCATGTGCGTAAAACAAACCAAAAAAAAAAGTTGGATAAACTTGTCAAAGCAGTGTAACTCGGCATCAGCAGTGATTATTCAAACAAGCTGCATCACAGTCTCCCCAAAGAGATCACACAAGCACGCACTGTAGTGACACGAAGCAAAGAATTACTGCATGTTGTGTTTGTATACTGTACTGGTTGCATACAAGGTACTGAGAAGGAAGAAAGTACACGTGATGAAAGAAGCTGAAAGACGCAGACCAGGAGTTGGTAGCATTTATAGCTTACAGAATCAGACTAGAAGTTCTCTACTCTTTGTAAAACTTATCT
Organism: Oreortyx pictus; assembly: GCA_036925125.1. Classification (NCBI taxonomy): domain Eukaryota; kingdom Metazoa; phylum Chordata; class Aves; order Galliformes; family Odontophoridae; genus Oreortyx; species Oreortyx pictus. Next base: position 8,479,895 of record JAUPFR010000006.1, on the reverse strand, counting down.
TTATTGAAAGCACCAGTTGCACCAGTAGATTCAGCACAAAACCTGAACAAAACCCAACAGTTTTCTCTCATCTGAAGTTCTTCAGCTGTATCTGAAACTTTTCACAAGCTTCTCTTTGCAAAATAAAGTCTAAAGCTACAAGCTGTTCTGATTAAAGTCTGAATATTCCGGCTGATAGAGGGAGTTGTTCAAACCCTTCATTCCATGCCTGCTGATTTGGATATTCACAGTGTGATTTGGTTATTTGGTTATACTTTAAGGAAAAATGAGGAACAAAAGAAGAAAGCATCGGTGAGAGAGTGGTCTGTAAGCTCAGGTAGTTCCACTACTCACATGGCTGTGCAGATTGAGATAGAAATGTTAGGAAGCAACAGATATAACTGACCAGCAACTAAACCTCACAAAATAGGATTAACAGGAGCACAGGAAGAGGAGCTGAGAAAGCAGTGTTGCTGCTCAGGATCACAACAGAGGGAAACAACACCAGACAGCGATGGCTCAATAGATTACCAGTTGCAGCCTGCCTTTACTCATCACACTTAGGCTGTATTCTTTTGAACTGTAACCTCGGGAAAAACAAGTAAATTGTCCTGAGTGATCTAAAAAGTAAAATAAACTTCTATGTGGAGAAAGAAAAATACTCTGAGTCCAAATCCTTACTCTTTTTTTCCCCATTTAAATGCTTTCAAAATGAGTGAATTCTGTGTCTCAAACACAGTTTTCTAAGACTTCCTCCTCTTTCCTACTATACAAAACTTGGAAGCAGAAAATACATTCTTATCTATTTAGTTTAGATTCTAACTATTCTAAGCTAAGGTCTTGCATCACTTTATTTATTGAAAAGATCAGGCCTGCAATTTCATTCTGGCAGCTCAGTTACTTCCCACCCCACCCACAAATAACAACAAAACAGACACCTCGCTATCCAACCCTATAATGGGGGATGCTGGTTTGATTGCAGAAGACTGAAGGAAGAATAAGACCTTCATGTGAAATGACAGAATGCAGTTGATTTCTCACGTTCCTGACTTGCAACTGTAATTTTGTAAAAATAAACCAGAGCTTAAACTTTCCGATACAGCTTGAAAAGTTAAACTCAGGTACCTCTGTTTGTGGGGCTAGGTGGCTGCTAAGGTTTCCATCCACTTAGGTTTTTTTGCAATTTATAAAACAAATCAAAAGAACGCGTGCCATGCAGCGTGTTTCTGGATAGCACTCTGTCATGGAAATCTGCACTTCAGACGCAGAAGCTGCTGACAGCTGTGCACTGATATGGTAGTAGACAAATGCCTCTGTATTACAGAAGGTCATACTTATCACCTTTTCAGTTTTAAATTTGTGATGTTTATTAGAGAAGACCCACATACTATCGAACGCTGCTCTGTAATGGGCTGAGGAGTGCAGAAAGAAACAGCTACCCTTCCCTGCAGTTTGACTTTGTGATGACACCACCTCCACACTTCCCACTAGTGAGGCCCGCAGGCATGAAGGCACAGGCAGCTGAAGCAGGAGATGTGACTAGGCCAGAAAGGAGATACCAGAAGAAGCTTGTATGCCACTGCCTTCCATTTGCCCCACCAGAGATGGATATCAGAATACATACCGCTGATCTTTCACTTTCATGTTATCACTCTGTAGTTGCGCAGCTAACGCAGAACCTTCCACATCCACTTTTCTCATTGAATAGTTAAAGGGAGAGCAAGGAGAGCAAGGAGGCAGAGCACTACTAGACAGTCAAGTCTGCTGACTGAAGTCACCAGCGTGAAGAAACCCAACGTGCTTCATGACGCTGCTGCTGTCTTGCTGTATGACCTCAGGCAAGGCACTAGTCTCCTCTATACCAGAGCATTCTTATCTGTAGAAACAAGGCAACAATGGTACCCCTCTCTCTAGGATGCTCAGAGATCCTGGGATGGAAGCAAAGGGCTAACTCTGATCTATCGCCTTTCAGGATTCAGCCCAGACCTCCCAAAAGGCACTTGAATGCTTAGGGTGCTTATGTGATAAGCCGCCAAACTTCAGAATCTTTGGTGGCATTTTCCTGACTCTGCAGGCAGTCTGAAACAAAATTCCTGAGGGTTAAACTTCAGATCTAACAATGCAGATTTCCAGTGCCAACTTTTTAACCACTGATCATATAAATACACACCTGATAGGCTTATCCTATTAAAGTCAAGTGTTTGCCTCCTTAATCTCACAGCCTCCAACCAAATTGCCAACACCCTCATTCTGTCTCCGCCAGTGCTGCCCTGGGGGCTTTGCCAGGGAGGCAGAGCCAGTTTTCTGCACACAGAGCCGTGGTCAGGGGAAGATGGAACGATCACCTTCCAATTTCATGGCACAAAGACAGGCTTGGGTGCCAGATAGATACAGGCAGTCAGACAAGTTGGAGCAGCTTGACCGGTGGGGAGCAGAAGATGCGTCTTCACATCGCACCCAGCCCTTCCTTCGCCAGAACAAAGTAGGCACAGACGTTCCCATAGGAAATACATGTAAAATGAGAGAGATCAAAATGAAATGGGAAAGGCAAGGAATCTCCAGTAAAGCAGTCAGATGGTTTCTCACTGCCTAGTTAACCCTTTTTCTTGTGGCATCTGTCAACGCAGCAGATAACAAGGATCACCAGCTGGATGATAGCAACAAAGCTTTCCTTCTCCTGTTCTCCTGCAGTTTTTCCATCTTAAGCCTTTCAGAGGCAAAGAAGATACATACAGTCCAATTTTTTTGCCCCCTGACTGCTCAACCCCATCCCACTTTGGGGCAGTGGGAGCTCTTGGGTTTGTCCTAAAGCTGGTATGATCCCCTCTGCCAAGCAGGAGCCAGTGATGTTTTTAGGCACAACTGACACACAGGACAAAAAGGATTTTCACCTCAGGAACAGCCTTTCATCAGCAAACATTTCCTTCTGCATAAAGAAAGCGTACAGATCCAGCACCTCGGACACATCGGAGTCCCTGAAATCAGCAGCAGCAAACTTCACTGTCGGAGAGGAATTCTGTACCCTTACTGTAGGGTGACCGGTGTCAGGAAGCAAAACTCAGCCTAGTGCTGACACCTCCATCCCGAGTGACCTTATTGCAACATGCAACGGCCAAGGAATTTTTTAACCTGGAATAATACAGGAAAGGGACATGAGCAGCCAGCACACGTTCCGCATGACCTACAGCTCCAGGTGTGCTGGAACCCAGCGGTCCCTCAGCCCACTTCCTCACTGGGCAGGAGCCCACACTGCAGAACCCACCACCGTACCAAGCTGCCTTACACAGCTAGAGCACAGCACAGGCTCTTCCCTCGAATCTCGTCTTCCCAGCAAACAGAGGTGAAGTTGGCACAGCAGCTCAAGCTCGTACACAGGAGGAAGACAGCTGCTGGGCTGCCAGTGCACTGTTTCAAACTGCAGTGTTTCATCCGTAAGGCGTACTGCTGTAACCCCTCCTATCCCACTGATGGGAATGGTCTGCATCTGCACGACAGCGCTCTTTAGGCGACGCTGATTTTATTGGCTCTGAAATCCCCCAGCAGATAAAAATCACCCTCCACGTTCTAGAGTGATTTCCCCCCCTTGTCCATTACACTGCTTTCTGAACACACAGAAGAACACAGCTCCACAAGTCCCTGCAACGCATCGCCATACGAAATCAGTGCCACAACCCCGTGTTTTATGAGCACTTTGTACATCTCCTCATTTTAATCCACACTCAGAGACAGATCCTGTTCCCATCAAAGCGTGCAGCAAGCTCCCATTAAAATCTGGCTCGGCTAGTATTTTAATAACACTTAGACATTCCCGTCCTTTGCATATTTCATCTGCAAAGTGCTTTGCAAACATGAATTTCCTAATTACAGGCGGATGATTTACTAAAACTGGAAATTCCTCACTAGTTCTGGCTTTCGCTTTGAAGCTCCAGGACTCGCTCCTGTCCCTCGGCAGTTTGGAAGATCCCTCGACGCCGCTCGTTTGCAACAGAGGCAGGGCCGAGCGCAAGAAAAAAAAAAAACAAAAAAACAAAAAAACAGGCGACGGCGCCCTTACCTTTCCCCCTCCGCGCCGGCGGAGCCGCGCTCGAGCGGCGGGGCGGTGCTGACCGCCGGGGCGTGAGCCGCGGGGAGCGCCCACGTGGTGGCAGAGGAAAACCCGTCGGCGGCAGCGCCCCGCCACAGCGCGGACAGCGGGCGGGCTCCGCGCCGGGCCGCCCCGCTCGGCGAAGCGGAGCGCGGCGCGGGGCAGGAAGGGGTGGAGCGGCCGGCGGAGAGCACGGGTGGGGAGGCGGGCGGGAGGCATCCCGGCCATGCTGCGGCCGGGCGCGGCGCCTCCGCCCAACGCTCGCGCGGAGCGGCCGCCCGGCCGGCCCTGAGCCGGCGGTCCCGGCCGCCCCCCCGCCGCTCCCGATGGAGCCCGACGAGCGGAAGATCTCGGTGTGGATCTGTCAGGAGGAGAAGCTGATCTCGGGGCTGTCGCGGCGGACCACCTGCTCGGACGTGGTGCGGGTGCTGCTGGAGGACAGCCACCACCGGCGGCAGCGGCCGGCGCCGCCCGAGCCCGGCGGCGGGATGCTGTCGGGGCCGCCGCACTCCTACTGCATCGTGGAGAAGTGGCGCGGCTTCGAGCGCATCCTGCCCAACAAGACGAAGATCCTGCGGCTGTGGGTGGCGTGGGGCGACGAGCAGGAGAACGTGCGCTTCGTGCTGGTGCGCAGCGAGGCCTCGCTGCCCAACGCGGGTCCGCGCAGCGCCGAGGCGCGAGTGGTGCTGAGCAGGGAGCGGCCCGGCCACGGCCTGGGGGCGGCCCGCGCCAGCCTGGCGCTCACGCAGGAGCGGCAGCGGCGGGTGGTGCGGAAAGCCTTCCGCAAGCTGGCCAAGATCAACAAGAAGCGGCAGCAGCCGCTGGCCCGAGACGCCTCGTCGGCCGAAAGGATGGAGACGCTAGTGCACCTGGTGCTCTCGCAGGACCACACCATCCGGCAACAGATCCAGCGGCTACGAGAGCTGGACCGCGAGATCGACCGCTACGAAGCCAAGATCCACCTGGACCGCATGAAGCGGCACGGCGTCAACTACGTGCAGGACACCTACCTGGTGGGCGCCGGCGGCGGCGAGGAGCCGGGCCGGGAGACGCAGCCCTGCGCCGGCCGCCCCGAGGACGACTACGCTAGGAAGTGCGAGGAGGTGCTGCAGCTGCAGGAGCAGCGGGCGCGGCAGGAGGAGCTGCTGGAGCACCTGGCCGCCGAGATCCAGGAGGAGCTCAACGAGCGCTGGATGAAACGGCGGCGGGACGAGCTGGAGCTGGCGGCGGGGCCCGGCCTGGCCGAGGCGGACTGCCACACCACCGAGCTGAGCGGCGGCGGCTGCGAGGGCGAGCTGCAGCTGGAGCACGAGCGGGTCAAGACGCAGCTAAGCACCAGCCTCTACATCGGCCTCAAGCTCAGCACGGACCTAGAAGCCGTCAAAAGCGACCTGGACTGCACGCAGCGGGCGTGGGAGGCCCGCGAGCGGGAGCTGCAGCGGCTGCTGGAGACGCTGGGCACCCTGGACGTGGCGGAGGCGGCGGCGGAGCCGCGCGGGGCGGCGGGGGGCGGCTGGCCGGAGCCGGCGCTGCGCAAGGACCGCGCCGACAACGACGAGGACTCGGACACGGGGCTGAGCTCCATGCACAGCCAGGACTCGGACTCGGTGCCCGTCTGCGAGTCCCTCGTGTAGCACCCGCAGCGCTCGGCCGCGGGAGAGGCGGGGACCGACGGCGCGGAGTTGGAGCCGCGGCTCCGGGGCGCGGACCTATGGGCAGCGGTCCCCCGCAGGCAGAGAGTTGGGCGCCCTCAATGCCGTTCCTGACCGAGAAGGAGAAACCCGCGGCGCCCTGGCGTTTCGCTCACGTCTAGGTTTGCTCGTTCCTTAAATCCTGCCGCCTGCATTTCTCTACAGGTTTTCGTGCCGGGCCTTCTCCTCCCTTCTGCTCCCGACGCCCGGCAGCGTAGCGCAGGCAACAGCAGGCACGCTGTCCCCGAGCGAAGCGCCGGGCCACGCCGCGGGGCAGCCCGCAGAGCTCGGGCTGCCGGGCGCCAGCAGCCCCCGCTGCGGACAAAAAAAAAAAAAAAAAAAAAAAAAAAAAAAAAGCCTGGCACGAAAGCTGCTGATCGCTTAGAACCAGCGAGGAAAAGAGGTGCCCGCACTACTGAAGCTGACGCTGGGCTCTCCTAACGCCTCAGGTTTGGGAGCGTGCCGCAGTTCCTTTTGGCAGTGTAAAGGAGTGATCAATCACTGCTTCAGAAAGAGCAAGCTAAAGCAAAATACAGATTAATACGCTGTATTAATCAGCTCCGCGTAGTGCTTTTCCTTATGCGTAGATAGGAGTGCTTTGTTTCAAGACGTACTAAGAAATCAATTAGTATCAATGCCCATTTGACACCGATTGAAAATAATTAGCAGAGCCCTATGTACACAGCCTTCAACCACATTTCTGTGCTAGGCTAGCTGCTGCCTGGCAGAGCTTGCCTGTACTTAAACAACATACAGAATCAGCTTGAGCGACCGTTTTTAATAACACAGTTTGTATCAGGATGAGAGATTACAATGATAAAAGCATGAATCAAGCCCTAGCTGCACTACAGCTTAATCTTTTTCAGTTTTTCCAATAATAAAAAAAAATATAGTAGCATCAGCTCCAACATGCATTTCACTTAACTGCCAAATCTTTCTCTGCAGCTTAACTCTTGCCGAAAATACGTGAAGTGCTCTTACAGTAAGAGATGTAGGGATAATTCTATTTCAGAATAATTACCGAGATGATTTAAGCAGTGAGAGAACAGAGAATGTTTAGTCAGAGCTGACCGACAGCATGAACTTCTTTAAACTTCTGAGATAATTATTTAAGGCTATTTAGGAAAGTTTTCACTCAACGATAAGAAAGCATAAAAAAGGGTAGATCAACAGATCTGTTCTGTACTCTTCCAAAAACCTCACCACTTCCTCACCCCAGGTCCAGGTCCTGCTCCTGAGCAGTGTTCTCACGGGTAGGGAGGAATGTGCTGGACAGCAGCAGAACACTCTGCAATGAGGCAGCATGGATGTGCTCAGACACACTGCTGGGGGACCTGGTGATGCTGTAAGATACCCCATACGGTATATGTCTGGATAAATGATACTCCACTGAACGGGTCTCAGTTACAACAAACTGTAGCTTATTTTGAACATAGATTATATAATTTTCACATTTTATTCAGTCTTGGAAAATATTTAAAAGCCTATTTTTAGACCAAATAAAATTCTTAATAAGACTAAATGAGTGTTCCCAATTTTGTGTGATTTAAAAAAAAAAAAAAATCAGTTCTAGGACTTTGTTTACTGTTGTCTCTTGGTGTCATTTGTCTTTCTGTGAAGCAAGAAGATGAACCAAGTCAGACTGCTCCAGGATGCCTCACGACAGCATCACGTGCCCACTGGTGCCTGTAGGGCTTCTCAAGGAAGAAGCATAGTGTGCATCCCTTGTGTCTGGTCACTGCTAGTGTAGTGTAGTGTAGTAGCATTGGGAAGTGTTGGCATTCATGCATTAGATACTGCTCTGCAATTAGAAATATATGGGAGTAGAACTGAAGAATAAGCCAGGGGGTGGGGAATTGTGGTGCCACCCCACATTATTTTAACCAGTGTAGGTGTAATGCATGGGTGATGTAGGCATCTGTTGATGGCTTCTGCAGCAACTGATGTAAGCAATAAACTTGAAATTGCTTTACGCAAGTTCCCCCATTAGCCGCACCAAGCAATTAAAAGCAGCATATTAGAGAAATAAGCTACAACAGGCCATCTGTCACTGTGCTATTGATACACGTGCCAGGTATTTTGTGAAGTGCAAGGCGACAGGAGTCGGGAAATCCAAAACTGCAGATCCAAGTCTGCCTACACACGCTCAACTACCAAAAGCCTTAACCGGGTCAGAAACATGCTAGTTTCAGCTCATTGAGGGACATGCTGGTAGGAAAACGTGCAGTGCCTGCTCTGGCTCTCAGAACCTCCACTCTATGGGGTGCATGGCACTGCTGATCTGTCCCATGAGTGCAGGGCGGAGAACACTGCAGCGGGTGCTGCACGTTTGGGTAAGGGCTGCAGGGCCTTTCAGAAGTCACCTATTGGCATGTGCCCCTATAGTGCGCTCTGAAATTGGGTGTATTTATTTGATACAAGTGCAACAGTAACAGATTTTGTTCCTGCACACAGACTGAATTCAAACATCTTCACCAATTCCTCTCTTGAGCAACTATTAAAACATTATCATGGAAAAGGGGAAGTCACTGTTTGCATTGGATCAGGTAATTCTCCCTTCCCATCCTCTCTGTGCTTGTATATCTTCACTTGGATAATAGAGACAAGCCACAGGATGCTTGGCTTTCACAGGGAATTTGGCTGCAGGGCTTAGCCTGGCAAACTGCCAGGGGTTCGGAAAGATTATTCCATATCACAGGTAGAAGGGCAGGATTTTTATCTTTTTTCCATTTATGAGAGAAAGGAAGTGAGAGCAGCAGGAAAACAAAACAAACAAAAAAAAACCCACAAAAAAAAAAAAAAACACTGATCAACACCATGACAGAAATCTACTTTCCAGCACTGTTTAGAGAGAGGTGAAAGCTCAGAGCAAAACCTGGTTTGTACTTTTTGTTCCACTTTCCAGACCTCCATCTTCTGGACAGTCAAGACCAGTCTAAGTTTTATCTTGCCTTAAGACCAGACAAGAAGATAAATATAAGTATAAATTGAATAATAATGAGGAAAAAAAAAAAAAGATTAAGAGAGTTATGAAGTATTTAGTATAGGTCAGCACTACACTGCACTATTCAGTATCCTATCTGCTTCCCCAAGACAGAGGCAGGAACAGAGGGCACCCAGCCTTTCTCAGACAATCCTACAGAAATCAAAGGGAGTTTTGTTTGAGAGACAAAATCAGACCAGAATCAGGTGTTAAGTTTCAAGTGTCCTTTAAACAAGTATAATCAAGCACTGCTGCACAAGTCCTGTTTGCTGCCCTTAACCACATTTTTCTGACCCTACATGCCATTTTCTTCTGTGACTGTACAAGAGTTTGTGGGACCAGATGGTGAACCAAACAAAACTTTTACTCGGGTGAAATCTCTGGTGGGGCTCAATGTACAATCACACAAACATTCATGCTAATGACACGGTATAGTGATAAAAATGATCTGAAGGCACCTGGTAAGGTGGAACTCTGTCTTTCAGCAACATGTATCATCTTATGTTAGATTGAATGCTGCTGGTTAAAGCTTAGCTCTCATAGCACGTAGCCCTGTACTCAGTCTGAAGACAAGATTTCCAGTGGAAGATGAAGGCTGGAGTCAAAGCTTCATTGACATCAATCACATTCACCCATATTAGATCTGAAATGAGTTAAGTAACCCAACTTACAGCCTTTACATTGTTTCAGAAATCTAGTATCAAGCAATACTATCAGAATGAAGACTCCATGTCAAGCTCAATGTATTTCCAGTCCTTAGCACATGTGAGGGATTTGCCAGTTTGAATAACCACTTTGTGAGGATATCATTTGATGCCTTAACTAGGTCTGTATGTGTGTGAGGATACATTTACCGTAATGAACACCACTGAAATGCAAAATGAATGACCTATTAATTATCAGCATTCATTCTGGAGTAGTACATAGCCAGACGAATTAGAGCTTGGCTGACTTACAGTGACAGATCCCTTTCCAAAGAACCTGCAAACTTAGTTTCAAAGTATGAAAGAAGAGGGCAAGAAATTAAGTAGATATGAGAGAAGAAAAACAAATAAGCAGTGGATAATAAAGCTTGATTATGTGAGAAATATATTCCAGGTTTACTTGGAAAAATTAGACACATACACACCCACCTTCCTTTCCCTCCTCATCTTCACCCTCAGTAAATTCTATGCTGGTTTGCAATGAGCTGGGACCAGAGTTCAAAATGTGAATAGAGCAGTGCAAGCCATGAAATGAAATCAGTCCGGTGAGCTATGCTACTTAGCGAGTTGAAATGTAAGCCATTGAGAACTGTTGGGAGTAGCTGTCCTTTGAAGTCACTTGATATTATTGCTCCTGAGCTGACATAAAAAGTTTAAAGAAATGAGCACTGCAAAGTGCAGGGAGTCTACACAGATGTTACTTCTTTATACAAACTCACACTGCTAAATGAGCTTGAAAGCAGAACAAGACGGGAAATTTTAATGAACTCAAAGTAAAATTGGGCTCTGTATACAAATCATCCTAATATCTTCAAGCAAAATTGACAAATAACATTTTCTTTAAAATGCTACTTGCTTAATTGAATACAATACTTGTGTAAAAGGATCAGAGCAGAGCCTTTAATGCAAAGTGGATTCATACACACCTTCACATGCTGAAGAGCACTGTGAGTCATTGGCTGCTCATTTCTTACTGTACAGTGCTAACTCTACCAAGGCATTTCAGCATAACCGGACAATCTAACTTCTCCAGGCTTCTTGCACGTTGCCTACACATCTGTTTGTTTACACTAAGTTTTGTTCTCTGGAAAGTTGTAACAAAACTCACCTGTTTCAAAAGCAGTCCAGGAACCTACTGATGCTACCCAAAAAACAAAAGATTCCATTCCAATAGTATTTTTCCTACTTCCTGCCAACTTAGTCCTCCTCTGCTCACCCGTATGTGCTCTGAACTTCATGAGCACTCTCCTTGCAATTGGTGGGACTCCACAGATTAGGATTATGATCCTACTTGCTAAGAAATACAAAGTTTCTTTTTATGCCTTGGCAAAAACTCATTATTCAGTATAGTACATGCACTCTCAGCAGTGTTTTTATAGTTCTTTATGTAATTATAGTTTAAATTTAAGGACATCCTCTCACCGGTTGTTTCATAGTACTGTTGTTCACTGTCTTTTTTCAGTTTTTTATTTTTTATTTTTAAGAAAAAGCATCTCCAAGCTGTTGTTCAAGTTCTCTCCTCCTCCTAATAAGAGAGGCAAGCAGTTCTCACATGAGGAGGGGGCACGTCTCCTCAGACCCTATTTCTGGGAGAACACTACTGATGTAAGGGGACAGTTTCTGCTCCCAGCTCTGAGTATAATCTGAGTAGTTGTTTCATGATTAACGCCCCTGGAGCACAAGCATTTGATGAAGTACCATACCAGCTGGTAGAAGGAAACCTCATCTACTTGTGACATTTTAAATGCTGTTACAACAAAAACGTTGAAAAACTTTCTCTTTCATGTCTCAGTTTCCCTAATGTTGAATCAAATGTGTGCTCTTCCTTGTTTTAAATGCTTTTAAATCTTTCCCATTTAGCAGCGCACTGAAAACACTGCAGTGCGACCTCAGAATATAACTCTGCTAAGTCAGTCTTGGGATTTTATGGAATTTAATGAAAAACTAACAAAACAAAACAACCACCTGTGAGTCATAGAAGGCGCTCTTACATATCTGTAACATACTATCATCGGCTTACTAGCACCACTCTTGACTTGTCTCAATTACCTGGTTATTTAGTCTATTATCTCTGAAAGAAATACTTTTCATCAGTGAAATCATACTCATAAGCACGTCTTTAGAAAATGTGTTAAAAGCCTTTAGGAAAAATATTTAATCCCTGCTTCAATTTAATTTAATCCCCTTCTTTTAATCTCTTACAGTGTACTTTTTGCATGTAATCAGGCTATTAGTTTACGCATTTAATAATCGGAGCAGACTAATAAGTTGCTGGGCTTTTTTCCTGCCACACACTGAAGCTCTACTTGATGGACATATCTTAAGAACAGACAAAAAGTGGCTTTGGAAATTGAGAGACATTAATCACCTTTTGAAAACATTCGTTCTTGTTCCAGTGTGTAATAGAATAACTTGATCATCCAATCACTTTGAATTCATTTCAACATATTTAGTGACCTCAGGGTGGGATTTTAAAAAACAATATCCCCTGCTTTCTATCTGTCATGAATAGGCTTAGATAAGAAGATGGCATTTGCAAACAAGGGAGAGCAGAAAAGAACACCTGTCCTGTTCCTTTCTCCTCTGATATTGAGTGAAAGACCTTCCTGCCTCAGTACTGCCTGAAAGTATTAGGCATAGAAGAGGACAAGAGAGCAGAAAATGAAATGATGCCACAAGAGAATGGAGCTGAGCCTGAGAAACAGGAAAAAGAAGATGAAGGGAATGAACTAGGAAAGGCTGAAAAGCAGCAAGAAGTCTGGACAACGGGAATGTAGCAGGAATTAACTCCTGCATTGTAGCAAAGGGATAAAACTCAAGAGTATACAACATATACCTGTGCTTCAGACCATCTTGCCACAGCAATCAAACAAACAACAACCTCAGACAGACTGAGACTGACACCATAGTATCTTCCACGGCTTGTTGAGATTGTAGCCAGGTAAAAGGGAAACCTTGTGATTTTCCTGAGGTTCTCTCAACAGCTATAAACCCAGCAAGTGCAGAATTTACACTAGGATAGCAGACTAAATACCTGAGGAGGAAATACCTCTCACATTGATTTTTTTTCTTTCCCTTCTAACCTGTACTTGCTAAACCTGGAAGAAAGAGCATTTCCCTAGATAAAATGTTTATATCATCATGTTTTCTCCCCAGTGCACTTTTTTCCTAGAACATTAAGCCTTAGTTGCTGTTTCATCATCTGGATGCTGCTGTCATGTTGCTTTAAGTGCTTACCTACATGTTTTTCCATAAGCAGTGACACAAAGTAAACAAAGTATTGAACTAAATTTAATATAGAGGCTTAACAAAAAAGCAGGTTAAGTCATATTACTTCAGCTTACACAAACCAGGTTACAAAGCATATGCAATGGCACTTCTATGTCTGTTTTGCAAACTACTTCATACAAAACAAGGCAACTGAGCCAGATTTAAATTTCAGTTGTTTAAAGTTTTTTGTCATGTGTCACTGAAGTGATTCACATAGAGCTCACTTACTCTACTTAATGAACAGTTATGTTCTGACAATATTAATTGGACCCATACATACAGTCCTTTCTGCATTTCACCTTCATAACCATTTCCATAATTACCAACTCCTATAGCTCTAGTATGCCTAAAGGGATAGTTTACCTTTACAGAGCATATATTTCAATTCTCTCACTTCCCCCTCCTTTCAATCCTTTCCCCACAGATTTTCCAACATTTTTCTTTTCCAGTCATTAGCGATTGGGTTCCATCTTTTCAGATACTAAGGGTGAAAGATATCTGCCAGTTCAGAAGTCACCTGCCACATGCTTTCACCTCAAATACACTAAGTCCCCATCACTACAGCCAAGTTTCCTTAACATTATATTTTGGGATGTCTTTTCTCTATGAAACTCAAGGAAAGAGTTTTTTTTGTTTTTTTTTTGTTTTTTTTATAATTCAAAGACAAATAGATAAGCAGCTTATACAAACTCTGCTGTTTGGCTCAAGATATTGTCATCTTTTTATGAGAGGAGACAAGTTTGAGACCCTGAAGATGTACTTAGTGAACCCAGTGATTAATTTGTGCAATGTTTTCATCCAGAGTTAAACAATATCATTCTTATTGGCATTTATATAGCAACAGAACCTGGCAAGATAGAATCCTATTGCATTAGCTATGTTTAAAACGCACAGAACAAGACAGCCCCTGCTTTGTAGAGATTGTGGAACAGACAGACAGCATAGGAGCTGCACTGACTTGACTTCAGTGCACAGCAAATAAATAAAGACAGAGCAGAAGACAACTCTCCTGATTCCCAGCCTGTTTTCCTCTTTGCTAGACCCACGCTTTCAGCCTGTATTGCGGTACAGACAAAAAACAAGGCATAAATACATCTCCACCCCTTTACTGACACAGGAGATGCCTAGCAGCTAGCATGTGGAGACTTATTCAAGCTACTGAAGAAATACAGCAGGTCAAAGAGCACTAAGAAAGCATTGTACTAGACAGCTATATTTCATAACCATGTTTCACAACAGTCTCAAGCTTCCTATTTTGTATGCTGAGAATTTATGTTTTGAGGAAAATTTTTCATTCATTTGAACATCAATAGCATAAATAGCTGCTATTTCTGCAATTATGTTGCATTTGCATCTCCTTGAGATCTTCTTTCTCCAACAAGGAGAACCACACGTACTAGAAATCTATCCTTGAATCATTTTTCCATCCGTTCAACATCATCGGCAATATGTATTTCTCAAGCCTGTAAGTTTTGGAACTCTTTTAATAAAAAATGATGCTCAAGTTTAACTTGGGGCTTCAACTCTAGCACCTGCCTTTCTCTCTACGTACTAATGCTTTCTACTTGTTACGCATTGCTACATACCTGAGCAAAGTCAGAGAAGGACTTAGGGATTCTGGAAGATGGAAACTTTGATGCAAACCAACAGTGTGACCTTGCAGACTGAAAAGCCAACAGTATCCTGGACTGCATCAAAAGAGAGGTAGCCAGCAGGGCAAGAGAGATTATTGTCCTCCACCCTTGTAAAGCCCCAGCTGGAGAACTGTATCTATGCCTGAGGACCCCAGCACAAGGACGTGGAGATGTTGAAATGAGTCCAGAGGACCATGGAGATAATCAGAGGGCTGGAGCACCTCTCCTATGAAGAATGGCCTTGTTCAGTCTAAAGAAAAGAAGGTTTCAGGGAGACCTCATTGTAGCCCTCCAGTACTTAAAGGGAGCTTATAAACAGAAGGAGGATCAACTTTTTATGCAGTCTAAGTGATGGGACATTGGGGAAAGATTTTAAGCTAAGGAAGAGGAAATTTAATTAGATATTAATAGGATTTTTTTTTTTAACTGATAAAGAGGTGACACACTAATACTTGTTGCCCAGAGAAGCTGTGGATGCCCCATCCATGTAGATGCTCAAAACCAGGTTGGATGGGGCCCTGGACAGCCTGATCTAGTGGGTGGCAACCTTGCCAACAGGCAGGGGAATTGGAACTGGGTAGTTTTTGTTTCTAATTTTTTGACCACGAAGACCCAAACTTAGGTGTTATTTCTGGTGGTGCCTAGGCATTTTCAGTACCCAATGGAAACACAAATACAATTTTGTTTTAGCATTTGAGATACCTATCAGAATATCAGAACACTGGGATATTACCACTGTTCAGCAAAACAGCCAAATCAGTGCACTGTACCTCAAAATGAACAGTGAATTCATTTTCACGTGATGAGAAACATTTGTAAGAGACAACAGGGCTGGTTGGGAAAGTTCAGGTAAGTCTGCTGTACTTCAGTCTACCAATTCAGCAAAAGCAAAACGCAAAGAGCTGCTCTGACAGTGTGATTCATACAGTGAGAAGGTAGCACTCAGAAGCCTGCTTGGCTTCTTCTCTGATGAGCTCTCCAGCTATTGCTGCTCTGTCTGGGTTGTGGCTGTCAACATGAAAGCTTCTCCCTTTCCATCACCCCTACATGGCAATGCCAGCTGCAGAGGAGCATCACAATCAGTATCAATGACTATGGGACCTTATTATTATTTTCTTCAGACTATTGCTTGTCTAGGTATTTACACTGAGCTAATTCCTGAGGTTCTCAGCTTTACTTAAAAACAACTGCAATAAATCAGAACGCTGCCGTGGAGATCTGTATTGTCACAACATTGCTTTGTTACACAAATATTCAGTCCTAAGGTTGTGTCTTGCACTAGGCACAAAAAGAACTCCAAACCTTTTATCCTGTATCTTTTGATCTGTCTAGACGAAAGTCATAGTTATTATGTAACACAAATGAACATTATGGCTAGTTCTGTTGTCTAGGTAGCCACAGTGATTAGTACTCTAAGATGCAAACAGTCTGGTCCCTTACCAAAAGCTTGTATGTGGGAAGATTTCATGATACACAAAATGCAGTAAACCTGAGACTGTTTCATTTTCATTCAAATATCTAATAAACAAAATGGTATCTAAGACAAGAATGGAGATTCCAAACTCAATTCCTTTTTTTTTTTATATCTTTTGTCTTAAAGTTTACAAGTAATCAAAACTTCTCTAGAAAAAGTAAATAAGCAGCTTGTATGTTAACATATAATTCAAAGTGAAGAAGGAGGCTTAAAAAAGTATGTCTGTTCCCAACAAATTATTCCCATTAATGTAGTGTTTACGGAAATTCGGAACCCATGCCCATATACTACTCAATTAGATACAAGATGACTAGGTTGATTTTTGTTCTTGATCCTGTATTTGAAGTATGAATATTATTTAGGCATCAGTAGATGAAAAAGCATGTCAGTGAAGGACAAGCACAAACTCAAATTACAATGGAGAAAAATTAAGTTAATTTCAGTGGGGAATGTTTGTAAGCAGCGTGTAATCAGTCCTCAGTTTAAATGACTCTTAATTAAATAATCTATTATTATGTTCACTGGAAAAATCGAGCCTTAACATGTGCAAGTGCCAAAGCTAAATATTCCAACTGCATTCAGCATTCAAAAATTAAGAACATTTGTTACATTAACATGAGCCAAAGCTCTTTTTTTTGCCTCTGTTTTTGTTTTTAAAAAAATCCTTTTATGTATGCAATACTGCTGAACAGTCTACTGCAAGACTCACTATGATTAATAATGGTCAATATTCCAGCCCAAGGTAGAAATGTTAAAGTTTCCATGGCATCTGCGAGTGTCATGCACTCAGAACTGTAGTCTATCCACAAACAAATCTACGAATACAACGAGATACTTTCCAGTATTGTTTGAGAATTCTGTTGCTCAGTTGTTACTTGACCACACCCATGCCCTATTTTCTTTTCAGCAAATAGCATTATCCTTTGTACCCCCAACTCTGAAGCAATTACTCATGGAAAAAAAATAAAAATAATGGAACAGTAGTCCCTGAGTGACTGTGTTCAAACATCTTCCTTGATGCTAAGCAAACACTACGCCATTTTGAGTATCATGCCTAAGCTTGGCCCCAGTTCTGAAAAACGATTAGCAAAAGCCAACCTGTCTGGCAGGACTGACAGCCATTGACTTCAAATCTAAGATCTTCTCCACCCCTGAGTATGCTCACGGGGCCTTCCTTTGCAAGATTTTCTGAGGGGAGAGAGGGTGTGGGTAAGGCACCAAAGCCACCTCTTAATTTGAGAACCCGAACCCCACTTTCAGAAGAGGTACAGGATTAAGTATAGTCAGTCTCTGGTGAGACCTATCTTCCAGAAAGTTATTGCTTTCAAAAATCTCATGCCAAAACAGCCAGAAATGACTTAACACTTTTTGAAAAACTGTGGTCTTGCTAAATAGTTCAAACACTATGCCTTTGGTACTTAAAGTTGTATGCATCATGAGTTCCTGCAGTTCCATGTAAAAACAAAACAAAACAAAACTGTCTGGAATGACCGCTGATGACTTTCTTACAATTCTAAAGGATTATGTGCAGTTCTTATTAACGTATGGAAACAGAAATACTCAGAATCTTCTGCAACCCCAGGTTTTCAGCATCACAATAACATATGGCTAGAAAGTGAATTAAGACAGCGCTGTCCCAGCAAAGGGGTATTTTTAATGCTCACATTTGTAACGTTGTAGCATTCTACTTGCTGAGCACACAAATCTCAGAGCTAGATCTGACCAGCTCCATAGAGTAAATGAGAGAATCACAGATTTACTGTGAAAGCCTATGTTTTCACAAATCCAACTACTTGTCTTACATGATGCTCAGCTCAAGTTAAATTTGTAGAAAGGAAAAAAATGAACACTTCTAACAAAGACTTATTGCTAGAAACAAAAATCCTCTTAGCCCATAAATAAATAAAAAGCAACCAAAATTTTGTCAGTGAGGTAAAAGAGACAAGACCTCGTCGCACATTGCTATATAAAAGTCCAGTCAAACTTGTACGCACAGAAAATTCACGCATTATCCTGAAGTGCAAACATAAATAGCCTGAAAACAAACATTCAGGGACTGTCCAGACTAGCCTTCCTGAGCAGCAAACAACTCAAGGCAAAACCGTACTGCAGACATGCCCAGATCCAGACTGTTTCATTTCCTCTGGCTGAGAGGAGAACAGAGGTTGTGTGGAGAAATAACCTTTTCTGCTGTGGAGTAAGCAGAAGGACTTATTACTCTGAAGGAAGCAGTGAGGGAAGAAACAGGTTTGAGTAGCAACAAGACCTGCGGCAAAGCAGAAGTAGCCAGTAGCTGTGCACCTATTGCTCTTCCTATGGAATTGCAAAAATGCAGGCAAGGAAAGGAACACAGAGAATCACAGAAACACTAAGGATTGGAGCTGTAGCAGCAGTATTCGTATCCTTCAAAATATTCCTTCCTTACAAGGCAAACTCATCAGATAACTGCTCCAGTGCTTGAAAACATTCCTGGCTTTTCTATCACAAGAGCTACCAATAGCTGATACCCTACACAGCTTGCCCAAGAGCTCTGTCTCCTCTTCTTCCACCACTGAGCAATTGAATAAGTCAACCATCTTAGCATGACAATTATCCCTTTCCTCATCTTATTTCACTACAGAAAACAAAATGAAGCACAGAATAGCCGCACAGACTTGTGTTCTGCTTCTGTACACAGCTTTTTTTTTTTTTTTTGTGCAGCTATGCAGAATGATGCAAATGAACTGCTCAATCCATTGTTCTTTAAGATGTTCGTACCTGATAGACACGAGAACCAATGTACATCAAACAGTCCTATGTCCATAACAGCATATCTTTTAATGAGCTTGCACTACCTAGTCCAGCAAAACTATAAATACTACAGGTTGAAGAACAGATTTCATAAACCTTTTGGCAGAAGAAGAAGGTGAAGAGTTGGGTAAGTATTACCAGCAGCATATTTCTCCAAAATTTGTTTTGCTTCTCAAGTGAGAGAAAATATTTCCATTGTATCAAATATTAAATTTCCTGGCACAGTTTATAATACAGTTTACTTTAGAGCATGTTTGAAATCCAGTGGATTTTAACAGAGTATGATGGCTAAGTGTTAAATTTCCAGTGAAAGTGTATTTAAAGGCAGAAATTAAACACCACAATCAAAAATAGCATATAACAGTCATCTGTTAAAGAAAATTAATTTCTCGAGATATCTCCCAGGAGAATTTTTTCTCTCCAGCTAACATGTTTCTAAGTCATTCCAGTCATTAAAGCAATACTTATATTTTCCATCAGCAGATGGTGTGACTTACAGTTCTAGATTTAAGTTTAACTCGTTGTTCTTTTCTTACAAACACAATGTCTTGGCAAGGGCTCTTATTAGGCCAACAAAGTCTATATATATCTCCCACTGTACTGCAAGCAATTTAGTTGTGTTTTAGCAGTTGTGAGAATTACTGTAAGATAAAAATCTATTCTTAATAATTCAATCCTCTCACTCAGTGCCCCTGCCAGCAGTGGTAATGCCTGCTGCTTTCACATGGCTGCATCTTCACAACTGCATTCACCCGTACTCTCAGACTGCACTGATTATATTGTTTTCCTCCTTTCCCACTTTGCCCCCTGTCTTTCCAGGTTCTAGCATGAGGCAGCAGCTCCAGAAGCCACAAAGGGGACTAATATTTGTTCTTCTGAATAGGGACTCTCCCTAGAAGATTTCATGTTTATGAAAGTATGTTAATTACTCATCCAGATGCTTTTGAGTTCTACCCTCTTGCAGTTCAACCCAGAACAGGACTGCAGGACTGAGAGACTTATCAGGCGCTTAACTCGTCTAGAATCTCAAAGTAGCACCATGTGCAACTTAGTCTCAACTCAGTTTCTACAAGGGCTGAGAAAAAAAATCACACAAGGACAGAAAATGATCTAGTAAGTCTTAGTGAGCATTTCTCACATTAACTACCTTGAGAAAACCAAAGCTTAGAAGTCCTACTGATTCTTCTAATGATTCCAGATGTTCAGATGTTAGCCAGAATGTTTTTTTTTTCCAATCTAATACTGAAAAATTAGAGTGTTTTCATTCATGTGATAAACAATGGTAGATTACTGTAATACATGACACAGCAGTGATACTTAAGGATTCTCCTTAAAAAAAAAAAAAAAAAAAAAAAGAACAAAAGCAAAGTCTTCAGCACTACTCCAAACCAAATGCCATAATATATCTGAGGTAGAATTTATAATCCACAAGACCAGTCTGCACTTCTCACCCAGTTCAGTTTTGACACGGTGGCTTAAAATTAGACATTCTGTTGCATAAAGTGGCCAGTGACAGGATATATCCTGGAGGCTGCAGCTGGCTTCCTTACTTCAACTAACAGCTTGAATTGTTATCTTTGGGGCACAAAATTTCACAACTCACAAGAGTACAGTTGGGAAAAAAAAAAAAAGGCAGATACGCAAGCTGATTGTGTGGGTTATGAACTTTTAGAGCATTGTAGCCTTGATGTCATTTGGCAATTTATTTCAAGAAAACTTTAAATCCCTTTTCTCTACTCGAGAATACCAAAAATCTCAGCTTCTGCAGAAAGAGCAACTTCTACAATGTTTTCTATAAAAACCATGCACTGCCCTTTCCTCTGCCTTCAAACTGCCTACCAACATGAAGGGAATTAGTCTTTGACCATCAGAGAGATACACACAACAGGAAACTTGCATGGAAGCTATGGAAGTTGCTCTACGCCAGACACACTTTGATCGTCTAATCAAAACGTATTTTCATCTTGAACATTTGCATCTATAAGCTCTGGTCATGAATACAGGCTGTGCTCGTAGGACTATGCAAAATACCACTGAGTTTTAAACAGTAGTTCTTAAGAAGATGAGCAAAGTAACTGCCAGAAAAGCTCAAAGTCTGACAACTCCTTTTATTAAGCAATTCATTGTTACTCTGCATCTCTACAACCTAAGGGAAAAGTCTGGGATACACATTCAGGGCCCAGTAGTGAATTTTATGCAACTTGGATGAAAAAATACATAGCTCTTGCCTATACAAATCAGAGTATTCTGTAATTAACTGCTAACTTCTGGTTTTAATAGGATGGTTGTGAAGGAAATCTTTTCCCTAATTATGCATCTTTTGTATATTTAATTATTTCAACATGAACAAAATAGAATTTAGCTGGGCTATCATTAAGACTAGATGTCCAAACTACATTTCCTTTCATTTCGTAAAAAGCTGCAATCTGAAATCTGTCAGGACACAGGCAAGTTCAAATAAATCACAGTTTGTGTACAGCATATTTCCAGATGAAAAGCTTAAAGAATGCATAGTATCAGCCAGAAAAAAATCTGTAACTATGTATAAACGCTGAGTGAAATGTTATGGCTGAGCAAATTGTACTGGCATAAATTTTCTTCTGTTGTCCCATCCAAAGCATTATGCATTAAGACATACACTGACTTTATGATCAGAACAACAAAGTCCTAGAAGTCATTTCTTTCACATGCTGGCATTAATTAGCCTTAGATTGTAGAGTTTCGCTGGAAAAATGAGGAACACAGATTAACCAAAGCCACGTCCGTACATGCATAAATATGTCAAGAGTCGAAAGGCTTTGCATGGATGATTCCCAATAAATGTTTATTAGTTTGAGAACTTCCATTTGTTTCACATCCTTTCCAAGACAAAAATAATATTAATAATTTGTGAAAGGCCCCTCCAATATTGTTCTGCCCATAGGCAGTATTTTTTCGTAAAATTTGTGTACATTTCTAAATGCCATGCTATGCCTTTAGCCACAAGTTGCTACCCACCCATCCTTGCTCAGGCCAACTTTAACAACCATCCCCCTCACATATACTCAGCCAACAACAAGGATGGGTTCACGAGACTGCTTTCAGTATTTACTGAAGGTACAGAAGAAGGGAAAGGTCAGGATGCTTTTGTGAGGACCTTGTGTGGGCACAGCTTCAGCAGGAAGGGTGGGGATCACTGCCACCCAAGAGCAGCTCCATAGCACAAAGATTAAGGAGCTCCAGAAGGAGGTGGGAGAAGTGGGTTTGGATCCCCTTAGGCAAAGGAGGATCCTAAACCTGGGTAACCTGCTTTCTGGATGAGACTTCAAAGCTGGGACTGCTCCTCCCCTCCCACTCACACGCCCTGAGGTGTGGTTTTACACACACCCTGTACAGTACTTCCTAATGGCTTCTGGAGGGCTACATACCCTGGCTGATCAGGAGGCTGCCTTCTTACACTGAACCCCGAGTGCTGTGCACACTACATATGGACCTGCCTTCAGGATTCTGCAGCTCCCTTCTCACTTCATAGGCTCACTCTCTGAGCCTCCCTTCGACACTACTGAGAGGAAATAAAACATCATTACCTCATAGAGATGTTGCAAAGCTAAAATACATTAAAAACTAAGCTGACCAAGCAAGAAAAGAGATAATGTTTGTAAGATGAACAGATTAAAGAGGCACGGGAGCATCAAATGCCTCATGTACCTTAAAGCCTTCTGGCTTTAAGCAGAGGGGCTGAAAAAGATATGCCCACACATTAAAGATGCCTTGGAGCTCCCCAGAAGGTCCCAAACCCACAGTTATCTGCATTAAGTAATAGATAGCTCCTTTAGGGGGAAAAAGAAGAGCATCTCTCAGGTTACTGAGGTTGCTGGAAGCATCTCCAAGGGCACTGAATTGCACATGCTGATTCTTCTCTCTGTCAGTAAGCTTTGCTGAATGCAAGATTAAGACAGTTAATTAGTGTAAGTTCATTGTTACACTAGACAATCTATTTAGGCAATATGACTGCAATGAGGAAGCCTACAAACTGCTCAGGAGAATAAATTATTCTGTTTTAAATAGTAAAGCGTTTCTTTTCTCCAACTAGGTTTTTTCTGAAAAAGCTCTGATGAAGTACTACTAATGGATTCATTACCTATCCTTTAGCTCAGCTGAACAGTCATAAGATACTTGGAGAAAATTAATTTTAAAGCATTTCAAAACTTTACAAATATATTTCATTCACTGATCTTGTTTTCATTTACTAACATACTGAAATCTGTACAACAGTTCTAATACTTCCTATAATTCATGTGTTTCCACTTACCCCACTGGAAAAAAGATAAGAATAGAAAAAGACTATTAAAAAACAAACAAACACATTTTGAATAAAACAAGGTAAGCCTCATTCTCAGTTTAACCTAATTTCTTATGAATCCCTGAAAATAAATATGTACTGAAGTTACTGTATTATCAGTGTTAGAAAAATCTTCAACATGATTTTTTCCACATCCATAGCTAAATACATCAACAAACTCAAAAGATTTGTCACGGTTAGGATGATGGGGTCAGTAGATGAACTCTCTAGCAAACTCTGTTGTTGCTATACTTAAAAGATTAGTGACAAAGGAGAAAAGAGAAAAATAGAATTGCAAGAGCTTAGTGTCTTCCACAAGCTGACAAAAAGAAACAGGATGAATCTCTTCGCTCCCACCCCAGGAACAGATATGTCATTGTTCCTCTGTTTGGTGATTGACTGCAACTTGTCTGAATACCTTTCATTCAGTAATGGCTGAGTACTGTAATCTTACCGTCTGACATGGCAGGAGGACAAGATGATTCTGAATAAAGGAACAGCAGAAAGTATTTACAACAACCAGGCAATCTTTCATTTACTACAATAAAACAAGTACAGGGACACAGAAATATTTTACACAGGACACTAGGTCAACCTTCAGTTCCTAGAACAGTTGTATAGTGAAGCAGCAGTATAATCAAGATTAACTTCCAGTACATAGTGTTGAAAAACAGAGCAGTACAGGTTTCTTTGAAAACCTTAATTCTGGAAGTGACCTGAAGTATTCCCCAGCCCCCTAGCTCCATTTTAAAAGCTTATGAAACAAGGAGCACGCAATAACTCATCTAGAAATCACTGTTTTGTCATAGCGTGTTTGATTTTATCTTGATTTCAAACTGTTTTGATTAATTCTATCATTGAGAGCTAATTACAAAGCCTTTTAGATATTTCAAATCCGGATTTAACACCCTTGCTATTCCACAACACAGCAAATATTATGCACAGGCTTCAAAATAAACAGCAAAAGCTTTGCAACTCCCCTAAGCACTCAGCTCCTTTCAGGAGAGAGGAACTCATATACATGCTGTGCACCTCCTCATGTTCTCAAGCCTTGCAATATGTCAGCCTACAACCAAAACGTCAGTGAAGAGAAAGGCACAGAACATCCTGAAGGAACAAGATCAGAATTTTATACGTAAACTCCTCTGAACCTGGAAGAGGTACTAATTTGTATTTACATCACTACCACAGAGATGCTTATATGTAATGCCTCAGAAATCACTGACACAACCACTAACATAGTGAAGTGCAGTTCTCATCAGATAATTTGCAGAAAGATATCTTACTTTTCACCCTTTTAAGATCTCTGTATGGAAAAGACAACTCGAGTAAAAAGAGGAAGATGCAGGAATTTGATAGTTTTTTTCATGGTGGAGTTTCTCATGATCATGGAGTTGTCAACAGGGACAATGGAACGTTTTTGTTTAATTTTCATTAAGTTTGTGCTAAGGTTATATAAGATCAGCACACAGCATCCCAGGTTCCTAACGGGATCCATAGATTTCTCCCAGTTCCTTGTGCTTTCTATGGTTATGGAAAAAATGGCAATAAATTTTATCCTCTGTTTCCTCTTGCTCAGTCAGGAATTGGATGTATTCCCAAAAAACTTCCCAATGTCAGCTAAGAAAAAGTAAAACTCAACACAAGAAACCTTCCCTAGTTTGTTTACATCTGCCGCATTAACAATCAATGTTTTCCCTATTACAACGCTCTATAACTCTATATTAAAGAAAAAGACATTCTAGCAAAAAGAAAATGGAAAGACCACTGAAGTAGCTTATACTTTAGAAAAAAAAACGCAAGATGACAGTGGCAGCGCAACAGCTTAATGTTTGAACAGTGCAGTTTGAAAGAAAGACTATAAGACTAGTCCCCAGTATGTTGTTGTGGGATGAACAGGGGGGATGTTACATAATTTGAGCAAATATTTGACACTTGCACAGAGGAGAAAAATACATACTCTATAGAGTCAGCTCACAAAAATAAACGATGAAGGTAGTTGATCATAACTCCAGGAGATGCTCTCCAAGAACATCCCAAAACTGCTACATGAGACTTCCGAAATCTCCCTATGGTGTGCCCAGAGCATTAGGAAGGGAAATAAATAAACAGGTAAATAAATTGATCAGCCCAACACTCTCCTATGGAAGCATATTTTAATGCTATGGCATCTGGCCAGAGGCATAAGTCCTTTTTGTATCAAGAGTGAGAAATGTGCATATATACGCTTGTACAATACACAGAGAGAAGAACATATGATAGGTCACATTTTGGCTTTGAATTCCTGCAGATTCTGAAAATAAAAAGACAAATGGCTCTAACGATAGTGAAAGAAACTGGGGAGAAAACAGAAGGAACGAATGAGAAGAGGTATGCCAAGTAAACAACGTCCTGATATGTGCAAAACACAAACGCACATTCTGAAATACTAGTCCTCTAACTTTGCCAAGTCTGATAAAATTGCTGTAGTAGAATACTAAACAAAAAATTGTTTGACAGAGCATTTTTTGGAAAATTTTTACACTGAAATAGATCTGTAAGAAACTTCTTATTAAGAAATTATTTAGTCTTCAGGGAGAAGCCAGCTACTTTTAACCCTTTGAGCACAGCAAAGCATACAACATAACAGTCCAGTGAAAGGGGGTCTTTATAAGGCCACAGTAGACATACTGTTCTACTGCTGCCCTAATTATTGTAAAGCATCCACTTTACACTTAATGCCTCTAGCCATTCCAGGAGCATGACACTAATGGATCTGATGGTGGTAAGAATCACACAGATAACATCTGCTTTATCTGTTCCATTATGAAAAATGTCCCACATTCCTGGTTAGTTTTAAATGGAAACAGAGGTGGAGATGTCCCAGTTGGAGATGTCATGAAGGTCATGACTATGTGAAAAGAAATAGGAAATCACTTAATTAGGTCCTGATTCATTTTAATTGATGTGTTTTCATAAACTGTTTCCAAACATTTTGCTTGAATAATCAGAGAACAAGTACTTCCTAAATAAATTAATATCCCTTGAATGCAAATAAGATTAATAAAGCCTTCATTTGTCTAACAATCCACTACCAAAAATAAGTGACTGATTTTGACATTTTAACCTTACTGTTCCTGTGTGAAATGAACCTTACGAATCTGAAAGAACACAGAAAAAAGCAATAAGCAAGAACAAAGAGAAACATGCCATCACCTCTGTGAAAGTGAGATAGACATTTTATTACTACTTTACGGAAGCCATCTTCCAGTTCTGCAAATGTGCTGTTGCTTTAAGCATTATGTACATCCAATGACAATCAATTGTAGTCTAGATGCTAAAGACTTCATATACAGCTTATAAAAATAAGCCTGGAAATGAACAATTTCAGTGAGCTATTAATAGACACTGCATAGTACTGCTGAATTATTTGTACTATTGGATAATTCTGGTATTTTAATATTACTCAATAGAACACTAAATGACACAAATACAGAGATCTATCAAAAGCTCACTGAGAAACAGGAAATTGAGTACTAGCTACAACATTAACTTATTTTAAGCATCCTTAGTATTAACTACACTTATTTTTGCACATTAAAGAATCTTAGCATAAGTTAGAGAAGCTGAGATGAGACCATGTCAATAAAGAAAATTGTACTGAAGACAAAAGTTCATTAGCACAATGCATAGCATTTAAAATGTAGTGTTTGCTAAAAAATCATGTATTTATTGGTGGCTACGAGTTCATCACACTGTTTACTGCAGTTGGTTCACCATTGTTTAGCCATCATATAAAAGGGATAGACATAAAAACAGGAGTGAAAGCCCTCCACTGTCAGACAGGCTATGAGTAACTGAAGGGAATGAATGCCACAATTGTTGCGGACCAACGAGTATTTAATAAACAGTAGTATGAAGTACTTGTTGATTCTACATAAGGAAGGTCACAATGTGTCACAATTGATCACCCACAAGGAAACACTATTTCAAACAACAGAACAGCTATAATGACCACCACACAGACTCTAACCAGCATCTATGTAGCAGAAAAATATTTTCTCATTATCTCTGCAGCCAACTAGGGTATTGGTTTTACACTATGAATTAGGGGATAAAATTCTGAAGTTGCTCTTGATTTGCATAACTTGTCATTATGGACTGAAAAAGACAGCGGGGAAAAAAAGCCAACAAACACTGTACCTGCCCTGACACAAAGACTTCAAGCTCTATACAAGTAAAAATGTGAAATGATAGTAGGAGAAATCACTCCATGCTATTGTGCACCTTTTCCCCACATATTCCATGGCAGAGAAGATTTAAAGCTCAGTGTACCTATGATAAAACCAGTCATTTTGACCAGCACATCTGAATGAAGATAAACTGTACTTAGAAGTTTTTCATATAGTAGAGAGTTTTCTTGGTAACATTGCAGAGAGAGCACTATATATTCCACCTACAGCACCAGGGAGGAAAAGCTTAGAGCTTTACCTCTGAGGGAAGAGCTAGGAAAATGAGCTAAGTTTCAAAAGAGCAGAACACCCCAGTGACAACTGTTCTTCCCCTGTATCTGACTCATGCTAACCCATGAAGCAAGACATAATGCTTGCTTGTGGAGGAACAGCCACAAACACAGCATCGTCTGCTCCACTGCTTCATTGAGGAGAAAGATGACCTCAAACATAACATCGTCTGGAAGACAGAGGATTCACTTCTTATTTACTCCTCTTTGCTCATGTAGCTCAAGGATAATGTTTACCTTATAACGCTAACACTCACATACCAGAAAATGTTATGGTACACTAATACTCGTAACGTCTTATGGATATAGTAAATCAAGATGCTCCTTAGTATCTCAGGTCCTGTTCACAGAGAAACATGAAATTCATTCCCTCTCAAAGATTGTTAGAAGAATGCTTTACTCAGCACTGGTGAGGCTACACCTGTAGTGCTGGGCCCAGTTCTGGATTGAGAAGCCACCCGGACATGGCCCTGGTTACCTTGCCAGGTGCCTGTCTTGTCTGTACTTGAGCAGGGGATTAGACCAGATGATCTCCAAAGGACACTTTCTACTTCAACCGTCCTGTGAATTACAGTTCCCTGTTCCTCTCAGAACAGAACCCCCATAGTTTCTACCAGTGTCAGATACTTTCTCCTACCTTAGTACTGGAAGCAGCGAGACAGGAAGGTACCTGGCATTCCTGGGAGTCCTTTGCCCAGCACCTCAGTTTCACTAACTACAGATGCTCCCAAAGGTGTAGATCCCATTAACCATTCCAGGAGAGGGTGACTGCCTGAAACTCAGCTGAAGAGACCAAAAAAGGGGCTTTCTTTACCAACGCCTCCCCTTCAAGGCACGTAATTACAGTAACTTTAAGAAGCTCCAAGACAAAACACTCCGAAGGGAGAATGTAGGAGTAAGGATGGGTTAGTTTTTAATCAATCTAATAGTACATGAATACCACAGTACTGATGAACCAAAAACCAACTTGAAGAGATGGCTTTCAAGATACACACAGTCTTTGACACTCCTAGTACAAAGAACACCACCCAGGTAACTAACACTGCACCCTTCTATGAAGGACAGATGAGAAATGCAGGCACGTGTGTTTGCTAGGGCCTGCCGCAGTTGCCATGACTATGCCATTTTCTGCTGATAACAAAGATGCTTTGATGCTGCCTGTCAGGCAAAAAACAACAATCCCAAGCTGAATTTTACAATGGGATACAGAGTCTAGTTCTAGATTATTAAAAAGGGAAATTACTTAAACACTCCTCAGCCTTCCATCCTCTCATTGCTTACTTTTGTACTTCATTCACTTAAGACAATGAGACAAGCATTTTCATTTCCCTGTTCCCATCTTGAGAAAAGCAAAGTGCTAGCATTTATGAGCTGCTGTACATAAATGCCAGAACATTCTGGCTTCATTAAAAGCTTATGAAAATACTATCGGCACTAAGGCTAGAAGAAAAAAAAAAAGTAAAAACAAAACAAAAAACTAAATATGCAAAATGCCTTAATTATTAAAGCCTAGCAATACACTTTTAATAAGCATAAATAATATTTACAGCTTTGATAAGTAGGTTTCATTGTTTTATGTTTTCATGCATTTCAGTTTGACTTAGGAAAACAGATGCCAAAGTTAAGTTAGCACCAGGTACTGTCCAGCGCACTCACAAGTGTGCATGCAAACGTAGCCCTTGATGGAAAGCTAGCTATCACTTTTTCCAGCTTGCCTTTGGTGGTGTTTCACCTCTCCACTTTCAGCCTCCTCAGACCTCCAGGTCTCCCTCCCCAGGGGTGTTCACTGGCCTGACAGCACTTCTAAACAGTGCGGGCACAGCTGGGAGGGAAAGCCTTTGTGTGCCTGCTCTCTAAGAGTTGTGAAGCTACAAAAAAAAAAAAAAAAATCATTAGAGATGCTCCAAGGAGGATTTCATGCATTCTTTTGCCTATTGTCTCCTTAAAAAACATGCAGCGTGTTAACAAAGCCTGCACACTCACAGGGGCAGCAGCCTATTGACATTATTTTGTAAGTGAGTAGCTAATGCTTAAGCAGAGGGCACAGGGCAGCACCCCACTGTGTAACCAGCTCGAAAGCCTTCCTTCACGTCTGAGTTAGGGTTTTCAAATGTCACATGTTTCTGCCTCTGACTTATTTTACAACCAAAGCAGTCAGTTCTTGATAATTCCTCTTCAGTTGCTTCTCTCAATACATATGCAAAAAGCAAAGTTTGAACTGTCATCGTTTATTATTCTGTCTTTACTTCTTGCAGCAGCAGGATTTCAGGCGCTGAAGGAATTCCTACCCATAAAACCCACACTGGTGACTAAGTTAGTTTCAATCTGTGCAAACAGGACTCTCTAACCTTTCTCAGCTCAGCTGTAATGCATGACCCATAAAAGCTCATCACTGGCCATTCAAAAGGATAATACAGGCTTTGCTCTTAATCACCAACTGCTCAGATAGAAACCTCAAAAGTAAGGAAGGAAGAAGGAACCTGCATTTGTCATCAGGTCGGCTGAAGCCATTTATCCTTAGAACTCAAAAATAATGACTTCCTGGACTATTCTGATTTTAGTCTTCAAAGTCAATCCAGCAAGACTTAACCAAGTGACAACTCCTCAAGGCCTTCTACACAAAAAACTCAACCGGTCAGGCTTGAAGACAACTGAATCAACTCTCGTAGAAACTCAGGTTATTTCTGGAACACTTGATATATAATACCACATTCAATCAAATGATGAATCTCAACAATCTCCATTTTCAAGCAGCTATTTAAAATGAAAGCTCATTCTGTTTGGTCACACAAGCCTGGCTTTAACAGCAGAAGCAGGACCAGGCAAACAATAATTTATTCCCTATTCATAAAAGGGAAAAAACCATTGTAAAGTGCATAAGAGCCTAGATCCAGTCAAGAAGAAAACACCATCCACATGACTCTAAAACGGAAAGACTGCTAAGAACTAGGGATTCTGCCAAGTACCCTCTGCAGACCTCTAGCAGCTTACTTGTCAGTCATACAGCTCACACGTGACATCACCCACTCAAGGAAAGGATGCTTGGGAAAAAGAATTAAGAATCAACTTCAACTTAATTCTAACATTTAACTGTCCATTTCCTGACAACAAGGATAAGTCAAGAAATCTGCATCTTGGAGGCAAAACACCGTCTCCTTGAAGTATGTGCAACATCTTCCATGACTCTTAGTCAAAGCATATCCAAGTCATTCAGCACTCAAGTCACTGACACCATACGGTCTTGATCCCTATGCAGCAGGCAAACAAAAATGGTATGATTTCAGCTAACCTCAGTGCTTGACCTCTCACAGTTTTTTAACTTCATGCTTTGTATGGAAACACAACAAAGAAATACAGACAGTTTATAATCTGCAGTTCATTAGGTGACTTTGAATTGTTAGACAACTAAAGCAGCATTGTGGCTGGCTAAATGCTGCTTTAAATTTCCTTCAGCACTTGGACACTCCTCATAGATTTCATTATTCCTGGCTTGGCTTCGATTGCACTGTTGCCAAACTTTACATTACTTTTCTAGGAGTACATTATGCTTCCTAGAGCATACAGTGTTATTCTGCAATCCTTTAAGAATTATAAAGCTTTGCCAGTTGTGTCTGAAAATATTTTGCTCCTTTCAAATAGGAAACTTGCATGCATCTCAACTTTCACTTGCTGCAATTATTATGCACACCTCTTACCAGAGTGTATATAAAAGCAATTCTTTTTTATAAGAATCCCATCCTTCAAATACGGGGCACGCTTTTCAGGAAACCGGGTCTTCCACCAACCCAGTGACCTACCTGAAAATATTTCATTTTTCATTTTCAAACAACATACCGTAGGGCTCCAAGAAAATTACAGTTCCCTCCCACTTAAAGAAAACAAGTTATGAGGTTTTTTTTCCCCTTATACCAACTCCACTAATTAACTAAGTACATACATTATTTACATGTAAGCAAATAATGCAAGAACAACCTTGGCCTTGGGCAACATGGAAAGATTCAACTGGTCATGAGGAAAAAGGGAAGAAGGAGTACTCTTGCCTCTTCACACCAAAACAGGGGGGCATGGGTGCTGCCCTGCCAGGGCTGCTCTGTAAGTCACCAACACAGAGACATTCAGCAATATATACCATGACAGCAAGCAGCGGAACATACACATGGCAAGAAGATTTAGAGATGGACTCCTTGCAGCACAGAAAAATGCAAGATATGCTAGAAATTGGAAAAAGAAAACCCTCAATAGGAAAAGTATTTCCTGGAATAGGCTCCCCAGGGGGGTGGTTGGGTCACCATCCCTGAATGTGTTTAAAATCTGTCTGGATGTGATGCACAGGAACATGATTTAGCAGAGAGTTGTTAGTTAGGATAGCATCGTTAGATTGAGGTTAGACTTGATGATCCTGAAAATCTTTTCCAACCAGAGCAATTCTATGGTTCTATGAAAGGGAGCCATTACTCATGCTCTCTCTTGATCATCTCAGGAAAGGAAAGGATACAGTGTCTAATCAACCTGTGTTACACAAGGGCAGAATTAGTTCTGTGCATTGCTGGATATGCAGTAAATTAAGAAAGTTTCATTTACATAACCAATTACCCTGATTTTCCTTTTCAGCGAGGAGTCACAGTTATGGTTATCTGAACAGAAGGAACACTTAGCTTAGTCAAAAAGTAGAAGTAAGCACCTTTTCTCATGATAATACTTCAGATTATTCCATAAACATTATTAAGCATCTGTTATACATTAAATATTTGTGTACATAGTAATCTGTTACATGTATTGAGGTACCCACTGTCACACTGGCCAAATAAACAGCACCAGTGCAACCTACCACGATCAGGAACAGAAAACTCAACGCAGGCTAGCACGAGCTAGCACTACTTGCCAACAGTTCTGCAGTCCTCTACAACATGATAATTAGACGACAGTAGGAATCAGATTCCTATAGACTTTTGAATACTTTGAGCTTAGATTTCTTGGCTTTGAGAGGCTGCTTCCTCCCTGCTTGTCCAGAGGATAACATTACTCACTAAAGGGGTTAAATCCTGCCTGAAATACACCCTCAGAAAAAGGCACATTGCTATGTGCTGGAAAACAAAGAAACGTGGGTGAGCAATGAAACAGTCACAGCTTAGCTCCTCTGCCCCACTCTGCTTAGGGATGGAGGAAATGCATTCCAGTAGGTCTGATAAACTTGGTCAAGAACTAGAGAAGTATCTTACTCATCCCTCTTTCCCAGGCATCTCAGCCACACTCAGAAGGACATCTGTCTGTTTACACAAGTTCAGCCTTGCCACCTTCTACAATGAGTTGAAAATCTGAAAGGGGTAGTGGAGGGAAAAAAACAAAACAAACTATCAGATGTGGGATATTGTCTCTCATCTATATTACCAATTCTACAGATCATTCAGCTGCACTGAAGGTAATGTATTCGGTGCTTTTATCCAGCCATTAAGAAACAAAAAATCTTCAAATAAATCAGCAGCATTCCTATGACAAACTGTAAAAGGTCAAAATGCATACTTGACAAAAATATTCCTAACAGAAAAGAAGCATTTCTTTTATAGCCTAAGAAACAGTTATAAAATCTTTACGTATATCATAGAACTTACAAATAGCAAAACCATGGCTAACAAAACTTGGTCTGAAAAACAAGAAATTCTTGCTTTTCATTTCTATCAGATACCAGAGCCCATTCTAAAATGTATTCAAATGTAATTCCACGTGTCTTGGGTAGCTAGTGCAGTCAAAATTAAAATTCTGTGAAAGTAAAGTTGTTTTTATTTTTTTATTTAGCCTGTATAAAATCAGAGTCAGTGGTAGTAGTTATACAACAGCAACACTGAGAACCTGGTCCTTAATTCTGACTTTCGACTAAGTTCACGGCCATTAACCGAATCACCTGGAGCTCTCTACCTCAGTTTCTCTGTGTTTAGAACAGAAATAATTACACCATTTCTGAAGAATGCTGCAAGAACCACTTAATGAAGCTTAATTTAGCTGATGAATTCATCAAGAATCACTTAAAGCATTATTGGTAGTTAAATAGATTCTCAACACTTGAAAAACATCTCTTGATATCAAGTATTGTTATTCTAATTGTTAATCAAAAATTCTCTTCGGCAGTTTGGTAAAATAGTAAAAAAAAAAAAAAAAAACCTACCTAGTCAAATTAACTACTATTGTTGAAAATGACCAGTGTTTCTGCAGTGTAAGCTTCCTGGCATCTCCTCTTGGTTGTTTGAACTGCTCCAGACTGCACTCTGGAATAGATGTTCTACCATGGTTTAATATTGCATTTTAATTACACCTCTTTTTAATCACAGGCTAGTTTTTAGCACTGGAAAAAAAGAAAAGCACCTAAAAAACATGGGCTACATTCTTTCATTGCTGAAAAAAATGATGAAACATTTTTAACTGTCACGATCTCCCTCGGTATTACAGAATACCTGCTCATCCCATCTAGTGTCACATCTCACTTGGTGAGCAGGGAAAAGAAGTTTTGTGTTTGCGCTCTGGAGACTTTGCTCCAGAGCTCTTTTAAGTCCCACCTTTCGAAGGATGTTCCTCATTAAGCAGGAAGCAGTGGCACGTGATCCTCTCAGTTTAAGATACATTCCTTCGGGGTATAAACTATTATTTTACCAGCGTATTTGTGAACTTCCTGGTCTTAGACTTGACTATTTCTCAGATGTATTTCTTTCACTCAGCTCCTCACTGTTTATTCACTTGCACAAGGCTTTGTTTGGACAGATCATCACTAAAACTCACATCCACTCAGGCCACTTTTTTTTTTCTTTTTCTTTTAATACAAAACAAACAAAAAACCTCAAACCCCACATCTGTTAGCTTTCATCGATTTTCTTCCTCCATTAGGAATGAACCACACAGGAAATAACATAAAGCTCTTCTGTTTTGCACCCTTCAGTATGCCTCAATAAAGAATGAAAGGTTTCTCATTGATTTTCCCATTTAGCTTTTCTTTGTCTTTCCATACTGGAAATTGAGGCTACTGCTGCACTGTACTGAGTATAACCTCAGGATCCAACAGCCCCACTCTGTTCACACAGCTCAAGGGCACCTTGCAATTTAATTGCAGATCACACAACATTTTATTAAGAGCAATGACAGACTTAGGCCTAGATTTCTAGCCCCACACAATGTTCCATTCTACTGAGAGGCTACTAACTGCACATCTGCAGCAGGACATCGCAGCTGTGAGATTCGCTCCTGCTATCACTACGTAAGTATGTGCTGGAGATATCAGTCCAACAGTGCCAATACATAGATCCAACAAACTACAGATTCATACCAACCCTAAGACAAACGGGCTAGGAGGTACATTTATCTACTAATACTCTACTGTTTTGAGCAACAACAGGAAAGACATAGAATTCTGAAACAGGCAGAAACATTTTGCTGATCTGCAAGTTTTGATTAATGTTAACATCCAGGTGACATAGCTAATGACAGCTTGGGTTAAAAAGCAACTTCATTCACAGCATGATCACTTGTATCTATTACAGATGAAATTAGATATTTTCTTATCCCTTTACATTTTTATTATCTACTATAAAAGGGATTTAAAATATTCATATCTTAGAACAAAACTGAGAAGAAAAATTGTCCCATGTTTTAAAAAGAATTTAGCAACTGTAACTGAAGTACAGCTCAAGCAATTAAACTTTCTGTCTCGCTGAAGAGCTATATAACTGTTGCATTTCCACTTCTGCTAGAGGTGGGAACGTCTGGCCATACATAGCAGTCCAGTACAGTTTCAGTTTGCAAGATTAAAGCTGACCATACCAGAATAAGTACTTAATTTTATAGCTCAGCCCAAGCTTCTAATTATATAAACCCTAGGAAATGGTGTAATCCTAAGCTTCCTAACAATTTAAACAGACATGATGTAAGACAACAAAATATTACCTTATGCAACCTGAATGGAAGCAGTCCAAAAGTCTGCTTTCTTCAGGTCATACCTATGTACATTTTTACAATTACTTTTTTAAAAAGAGCTCAGTATGCATTAGCAAGCCAATTACGTGAAGCAACGGCTATAAAATGCTCTAAATCGTGCCTTGGATTATACATAAAGCATGGAGAGCACAGTGGGGATCAAATGCCGAACTGTTTTTTGCAACTGCACCTTACTGATTGACGCACAAATAGAGAAGAGTTTTTCCCTTGCTGTCAAACGGTTTGTTAGCAATCGCCTTCACTGCCATAACACAGCACTAGAGGTACACTTCAGCTGCATAGTTCATTTAGCCCATTCTTCGCATCTGGACCTTCCTTGTATTCTTTCTATACACTTACCTCAACTTAAACAAAATAAATCTGAAAATTATCTTGAAAGCTTCCTTTGTTACATGATAAGAAAGTAGCTTTGAGGTTTTCCAGGGTTGCTTTTTGAAGGTTATCTAGAGTACCCAGGAAGCAAGAAATTACAATTTAAAGCCACTATTTTACTACACATGCTCAAATACCTAGAAATACACACTTGGCATTGCAAAAAAAAAAAAAAAAAAAAAGAGAACTTCCTTTCCATTTCCATATAATTAGATGCAGAAATAGCCCCTCCTGGAACTGTAGTAAGTTCTAGTTAAAAGGAATAGATTCCACTGTATTCAGAAAAAACTAACTTCAGATGACTATATTCATTTCCAGCTTGTCCTGAACAAACATCACACACTAGCCGAGCTATGACAAGTGAATGGATTCAGGTCATGAAGGTGCCCCTTAGAAAGTTCTCATCTTCAAGAGAACCTATAAATGAACAAAGTGTAGCACAGCAAACTCAGAACTAAACCTTAAGTTGAATATGAATCAAGTACATTTACAAGCTGTTCATCATGCGTATAAAATCCGTACCTCCAAAGATTCCCAGGCCGTGTTACTGAACAGAACTGTCCAAGTTCTTGTGCCTTTGAGCAACACACAAAAAATACTCACATTTCCACACATAGAATTCACACATTTTTACATGAAGTTAGAAAATTAACACTGGGCTTAGTATACACAATACATACACAGTAAGAGAACTAACCCTGTATTTTCTCAGTATTGTTTTCTGAAACACTTTTCAAAGCTATTTCCATTTTTCAAGTTGGTGCACCATCACCTGCCAACACAATGCATTGTCTTTTTAACCATTCCTACAAGCAAGTAACAAATAGTAACAAACCCAGAATCACAAGGTTAAAACAAACTTCTAATCTGACAGCACACCACTAACAGCAATTACTTGAAAATGATTTAGCAGCAGACCAGTATATGCATTTTAGAATTGTCTCATTCATTTCAGAATTGTCTCTCTATACAAAATAAGACTCTGCTTGACAAGCATATAAGATGGCATCATAAACCTTACCTGATATTGGCTGGATTTCTGCTATCCACACCACCTGCTACATTTTCCCAGGGAGAGTCAAGTCTTAATTTCAGCTGATTAGTTTTGGATAGTCTGTCTGAATAATCACATCTTATTCCACAGCTACTATCAGAACTTCTGAAGAACTAATGATGTTCTAACTTATGTAGACTCGACAATGCAGAGACCATGTGTCAAGCAAGAAGAGGCTTAAGAAGCACTCACCTCTCTCTGTAGCTGCTTTTTGTGGCATTTCCATTCTCATCCTCTTCTGGAACTTCTAAATGTCAACAGGATCACTGTCCCTGAAAAGATAAAACAGAAAATAAAACAATTTTCATCTCGTAAACACATCCATGCTTTCAGTCTATTGCCTACAGCAACTTAAACCTTGCCCAAATTTGTCAGTCCATCCTACAGCTTTAAGTTCCTTAAAACAAAGCAGCATACTTGATCTTGCATTTTCTTATCTTGTGCTATGGCTCCTTCAGTCACTTCATCACTAATTGAAGCTGTAGCTTCCTTTTGCCACAGAAATAATGGAGCAGCACAATCTATTTTATAACTGCTTTCATTTGCTATACATGGTACAAATGTAGCTGTTAGAAATAGAAGCCTGTATAGGAGTTAAAACAGTCTGTAAATACGAAGCTCATGCTTTGGAATCTATTTTTTGTAAGATAATTGGTAACTTCTCATCAACTAAGCAAACAAAGAAAAAACAGAACGCACATCTCACAGTCTTCCCCCCCCCAAAAAAAAAAACAAAAACAGTCTAGATTTCACCAGCAACCCTTCCCCCCCACACAATTTATATTTAGCACAGGACAAATAGATTTTAATTCACTGTACTGATGTAATGACTCAACTTTCCTCTTACACTTTGATCTAAATGTCTAAATGACCACTTGGTTTCGTGTATTTTTCTACTTCATTGGAATACTTCACAGAAGAGAAGAAAAAATAGTTTATCTACTTGAACAAATTACTTATTCTGGAGACCCAAAGCCCCCTCTGTTCCTAGTAGGCCTGTTGCTTCATGTTGAATCTACCCTCCCTTAAATGATGCCTCAAGCTTGATTCATCACCTCAACAGTGTTTTCAGGTGAAGAAAACAAGTCTTGCAATTCAATCCCTCAGAATGCAAAGCCTCAGAAGAACATTTCCTGCATGTCTCCCACCCACTAATTTGCTTTCCTTCCATCAGTGCATGCTTCTGACAAACACACGCCTTGATTTATTTTTAGTGCTCTCAAAACAATGAGCAAAACAACAGAAAAGCATTATATATAATATATATATATATAAGTAACATATGTTGCTTAAATGGGAAGATCAGGTAAAATCCTCAGAATCTGCACTCATACCACACCTTGAAGAACATATAACAGCAATGAATTAGAGGTAGACTTGCTTTTAATAGACCAGGTATGAGCTGACAAAAATACTCAGCACACCCTTAAGTTGTGATGGAGAGGGTTCTGGCTGGACATTAGGAAAAATCTCTTCTCAGGGTGGTAATGCATCGTAAGAGGCTGCCAGGGACATGGTGGAGTTACTGCTGCTGAAACGTTCAAGAAATGTAAAGATGTGACACTGAAGGTCAAAGTTTAGTGGGCATGACAGTGATGGGTCAGCAGTTGTATTACATGACCTTAGCGGTGGTCTTTTCCAATCTTAATAATTCTATTATTATCTTACATACTGCTTGCAGTTATAATACAACGTACAAGGTGTGTGATAGCATTTAGTTTTCTAAAACTGTTAATTAAATATGTCTCTGGCCTTAGAAAAGACTGACTCTGAACACAACAAGAAAATGAAGTCACTGTTGCTTGTGGTAGTAGTAATGCCTTGAAGTGCAGACAGAATAATTTTATGTGCAGGTTTGGTGTTTTTCTTCTAAAAAAGAAAATGAAAAAGCTTCCATACCATTTAACCCCCAAGGCTATCAAGCAAAGCAAATGACTGCTAATTGAGGTTTGCAGTCCATTCTGAAAACAGCATTTTAGCTGGTATGAATGGATAAAATGAACTCCAGAAGTTTGGTGGTAACCCCAAGATCACACAGAGTTCAGGGCAGTAGTAGTGCCGAGTCAGAGTTCTTGGAGAACTTCTAACCACAGGACCACACACCCACATCGTCCCACACATCTGCTGCATTTTGAGTCATGAAACACAATTTTAATAAAAAATGTTTTCATAATAAGCTAATGTCTCTTCTAGAAAAAGAATAACACTACAGCTGAGAGCAAATGTAGAACTCCTTTAAATATTTACAATCAGATTTAGAGTTATCACTAAGATTCTTATGTAGTTTGCATCCCTGCTAAAAATGCAATGGAAACTGACTGTTCATCTGGATTATTCCATAAACCACTATGTGAGCATACAGGCAATGACTGAGGCACCAGTGTAAGTGAGCTGCTGAGGGTTGCTGGGAAAAGAAAACCCCAGCTAATTTTACACAAGTTATCCTGCTCAGCTTTGTTTTCAGCACTTCTCTTACAGCATTTTTTATTTTACTTTGCCTTTTGCTTGTTTGGATGTCTCACACAGCAGCAGGAAAAAAGGAAGGTTTATTTGAAACTCAGAAACTTTCCAAATGAAATCCAGGTGTAGGGAGCAGTCAACACCCACTTAGGCTGAGTCACAATCATTTGAATTTTATTTTTGGGGGTCAGGGTGGGGTACATGTGCAAATAAAACAGAAATAGCATTTACTCAGAATATTTGAGTTATAATTCGAAAGAAGACAAGTACATCAGTGGCCCTGAAATCCTATTCCTTTGGCTTCATTAAATTGCAAAATAGTATGTTTTTAGTAATCTCTAAAGTCATGTTCCCTCTTTCTACAAAAGGCCTAAACTAGTCATGATTTAAATCCTACCTAAGATATTAAAACAGGATTTTAGCATGATTTTAAATGTTCAGTAAGCCACACGTGGGTCTTTTAAACCAGACTAAATTTAGCCTCTAGCTCCCAGCAGGATATCAGGACAAGCCCATCAGAATTTTTCTGTACTTTCCCCATGAATACAGAACTCTAAATTCCCAGCAAATGAAAACATCTGTGGTTTCCACAACTGCTACTTCAGTCACTGTCCAGACAGCTAGGCTACCTGCTTTTTTCCTGTCTGCTTCATCACATTCTTCAAATAAAGGAAAAACATCCAACACAAGTGGTAAAGCTCCAGGAACCCAGCCACATGCTACAGAGCTCTTAACATGACATTCTCTTAATGGAAGATGCAATGCCAAGAATTACTAAGGAAAATATATTCAATTTCTAATATTATCTATACTCTTAAAAATTGGATCTCACATGCAAAGAAACATGGGAGCACCTACAGCATTTATAGTTGTCACGTTCATTCACTCAGTCCCTCTCCTGCTATCTATAAATATCACATTGTAAGGCAGGGGTTACCAGGGACCATAAAAGAAATCTTACTGAACTAGTTTTGTACACTGCCAAAAACAGGTACATTCAATTATAAGTACTTCAGTTAATTGAACAACGAAGAAGAAAAAAGAGAAGTTTCTATCTTAAGGTAATACTTAGCTTCTCTCCCTCCCTATTTCATTAGACGAGAAAGCAAACTGCAAATGCAGACACAACTTGCAGATATTTCCATCTCATACTGGGATAGGGAACACAGGGCCCAGCTCTTACATAATCAATTCAGAACAAATCTGTGTACATAAAGCAATTTAGACATTCTTGCGTGGAGGGACAATTTTGTTTATAACATAACTGCCCATCCTTGCTGTACGCTAAATCTTACATAAACAAACCCAGACAGTAGGATTAAAGGATAAACATTGCTAATGCTTAGACCCAAAGTCCATGATGAATGAAGAAGAGCCAGAGAAAAAAAAAAAACAAACAAAAAAAACCAAAGCACCAAATCCCACCTCACACAAACAGCAAAAAAATAACCATGAACACATTTCCTTTTCTTTTCCAACCAGTCCAAAACAAAGAATCTTCTTTCTAAAAAGTGGCCAATCTAAACTTAATTCAGGTGATTTTTTCTTCTTCTTACACTTGTTCTATTTTTTTTCCTCATTATTACCTAATAGGAATGTTTTATCAAAACAGCAATATAGAGAAGAAAAATATTAACAGCTTTAAGAACTTGCAATTCTATAGCTTCTGCATTCAAGACTGAAGGGAAAATCATTGACATTTGATGAGCAAAATGAAATGACCGAAATCACTGCAAGGGTTGGAAAGATAAATGCTTTTTTTTTTTTTTTTAATAATAGTACCAATATGAAGAATACATCAAATCACATAAGAGCATTGCATTTAGGATAAAAATCACTTTACCATTTACGAATGCTAAACAAAGGACAAAAGTGAGAATTTCTAAAGCCAGGAAAGTACAGAGGAAGAATATGATGTGAGCAACACATTTTTGATTACATTCTAACTATGCTTCTCTGGAGACATTCAAGACCCGCCTGGACGCCTACCAGCGCAACCTGGGCTAGGGAGCTGCTTTGGCACGGGGGGTTGGACTTGATGATTTCTAGAGGTCCCTCTCAACCCCTACACTTCTGTGCATCTGTTGACGTTGCACTCATCATGGAAAAGGACCTTTATTTAAGCACACATTAGAAATTCCTACATCTTGCTTTCACAAATGAGATAAACTAAATAGCAGAAGGTCATTCAGTACTGCACTTAGGATTTCAATGTTTTTTGTAAGTTAATCAATATGATGGTCAAATGTAACCCTCATCACAATGTTTATCATTTCTATCCAGATTTAGGATTAACTTACTACCACGTTTGCACTTACTTGTGTTGACGTGAGGTGCTTCTATCACTTCTGAAACTCCTTCCAAGTCCCTATTATTCTTTAAGTAGTATGAGAAACTCAGAAACAGCACTGAAGTTAGAGAATTGCCAGGTTTCAGAAGGAAGAGGAAAAACATAGTGCAAAGATGGGGGACAGTTTTATCAGCTACTGATTTCTAGAGTTCATTTTCCCATACAGTGGCAAATACTAGACATTTAGATTACGCTTTCTGCAGAGGCATTAATCTACTATTAGAGGAAAAAAAAGTTTACTTTTACAAATTACCCAGACTCTTTGTGCTCTTCAGGGGAAAAGATAGCAAATCAATCTCATCTTAAAAATACAGAGGAAGAGTAGGTTAAAATCTTTTCAAAATTTTAATTAATTTCCTCACAGACTAAGTTTAGAGCTAAAATGATTTTAAGTGACTGAAAGTAAAGTCAATGTCTATTCCAGATTTGATGTATTATCTCTAGAAAAGCATTTTCTCAATAGATTAATAAAAAGAAAAATGTCACAACAGTATGATAGTGGCTTCAGACAGACAATCATACAAGTAACCTAAAGAATTGCACATACAAGTTGTTATGAGCCATTTTTTCCCTTTAAGTTCCATTTGATATTCACTTCAGTGCTAAGAAAGTGGGAGCAGACTTTTTTTTATATCTCATTGGAGAACACTGGTGACAAGCTTAGAATACGTGCATGTGTACTGAAATGGCTGTGGGAAAGCCTGCAGCATCTGGATGAGAAGAACAGGATTGCAGGGACAACTGTCCCAGAACTCCACACCATATATATGTATGTGTGTGTATGAATATATACACATCAGCATACGCATGCATGTATATGGGAAGTAACCAGTTATCCAGAAGCAAGATAATTTTTTTTTTTTTTTTTTACAGTGCTATTTTACTCAATCTATCTTTAAAAGAAAGCCTTTATGTTTGAACATAACTCATCCACATGACAGAAGAAAAACAGTTTTGCTGTCAAAGGTTGACTGCTGCTCTGACATTCAAACCTTGGTTTTGCCTGCCAGAGAATAACCATCCAAAGGTTATAATGTAATATAACGTAATACAGCTATGAATAAAAAGGATTAAAAAATTATTCCTGTTAAGAAAAAAAAGTTACTCTGTAGTAGTTACTGACTTAGTGAAGCATTCTGTCAGAGACAAAAAAAAAAAAAAAAAAAAGCCATCTTCTCTCCATACCAAATAGCAATGCCCAGGTTTGCTAGTCAGGGGTTGAAAGTTAGCAGATCAAAAAAAGCACTCTTCTGCTTGCTCTTTACGCTTCCGTTCAAGTCTTAAGGTTTGGGGAGTGTTCAATAGGGAATGTATCTTCAATTTTACTTTGATTCTGTAAGTTAAATTACATGATTCTTCTTTAACATCAACAGATAGAAGTACTTTCATCCATGGGATGTAAACAGGACAAATGTATATATGGAAAAGTTCCACCTAGATGCACTTCTTACATTTTTTAATAGTAAAAACAGTCAGTGTCCTAACCCTTCTATAGATCTTGTAGACATAATTATCATAAAAAAGCACACCACACTTATTTTTCCTTAATGTAAGCATTACATTATAAATGTTTGACTTGTGTAGTGGGATACAGTTGGCATTTTTCTCAAAGGACTGGACATAGTCATGCTACAGTGTACCCCCCCCTCCTCCCCTGTACTTTCGAGATTTTCTTTTTTTGTCCTGGCCTTCAAGGTAATGCTGAATCACACTAAGTACTCTAGTGAATATGATCATTGAAGAGTTGTTTCCACCTCCACCTCATACCCTCCCTGGGATTCAAAAAAGAATTTCCCTTAGAGATTGCCTTGCATGGCTTCTTAAACAGTATATTGCTTACAAATGAATAAACAAACACACCCAAAAAAACAAAAAACACGCAAGAACCCATATTGATTTTGTCTTACCAAGGGCTAACGAAATACCACGCGTTGAAAATCTTTCTTACTGTACAGAGGGAAAATTGCTGATCTTAAGTTAGAACTCTCAGGGAATGCTGTTCCTACAATTCAGCAT
This sequence comes from Oreortyx pictus, assembly GCA_036925125.1. Lineage (NCBI taxonomy): Eukaryota > Metazoa > Chordata > Aves > Galliformes > Odontophoridae > Oreortyx > Oreortyx pictus. The sequence continues at coordinate 8,436,235 of JAUPFR010000006.1, read as the reverse complement.
GATTGCTACCAAGCATTACACAGCTCAACACCAACCAATTTAGATCTAAAAGCAGGTAGATCTTAAAGCAGGGTAACATACTTTAACTGTACTTGTCTAAAGGATAGTGGCAATTTATTTATATTTTAGTTCAATAGGTACTGAGCACACTAATCTGTTTGTCCTTTTCCCAGGCACCTGTCCTATACCAGCACGCAAACTAAGTAGAAACAAAAGATGAGAGAAGAACCGTGAAAGGAAGTTACTCTAGAAGCTGAAATCTGAGGCTGTTAACTTGGCTTTACAGCTGTTCGAAGATAATGGCACTAAAAGCCTCCTCCACAACACACAAAGAGAAGGGATTTGTACCCATGAAAAAAGACAGTTATGGTCTTTCTAAAAAAACAAACAAACAAAAAAAAAAACCCCAAAAAACCCCCATGAATTAAAAGCTCTGCTTTCTGAGTTTGTATTTCTGGAACAAGAGAATGAAGTAAACTCGTAGGCACTGTATCACTATCAGTTAACCACAGAAATCTATTGTAAAGCTATTTCTTAGACATTCTTATCAGTTTTTGTCCTTTAAACAGCAAAGAAATATAAAGCTCATCTGTTTTGTCTTAAAGTCATTTTTAGAAACTAGACTCTTCATATCTATTTTCTGAGTACTATACTGAAAGAAAAACCCAGCCAATTGTCAAAAATAAGGATGTAATGGAAATTCTGAAGCTGCATTTGCATTGTGACCAGGACTGGAATAATACTGTGTTCTACTAATGAGATTCTGGAAAGAAAGGTCTGGTACCCTGCCTTACGACTGACATGGGCAACTGCACATGTCTTGATATTTACACACAGCAAAGATGCTTCCTTGAGCAGGTCAAAGCAGCAACCAACATTTTGAACAAAACAAAGCTAAGATTGCTCAGGCGGAAATTAACCTTCCTGAGGGATGAAGTCAGGTTGTCCTTTAAAAAGAAGAAACAAGAGAGAATGCTTTCTCTTCAGAAAATCCTAAAACGACGCAGTGATGGGAAGAGTTCATTCAGAACATTTGTGACCAAAAGGAACTAATAACTAAGGACATAGGCAACATACAGCTGTACGTTGCAACAGCATTCACTTGCATAGCCCCATTGCCTGGGGGCACATCAGAAATCTGGTATTTTTACTAGTTCTAGTCAGCTTTCTCAATAATCTAGGGAGTAAAACATATACTTTCTTTTCTACACTAATGACCCTTTAGCTACCACATAAAGATACTGACTAAGTGTTTGTGGGAGCAGGGAGAAAGCAATAAATAACTTTAATTAAATCCATTTAGTCAGAAGTGTGAAATTATCTCAGTATTCAATTTCTCACAGACATCTTTCTCATATTTGTACAAACAATCCCAGAGCTGAGGGCAAGCTAAAACATCTACTTTCCCTTCTCCTAATTTTCTCTCCCTTTAACAACCTTTCAGACCAGGTCTCCCCACATTTACTCAAGAACCATCTGAACCTACTTTCCTTCAAACAAGTTTCTACTGGTAAAGCTCTCACAAGTGAGCAACTTCATCAAGACCCAAGAGGAGTTGGAACTGCTGTAGGCCTGCATGGAGGCCTTCAACTGTGTGGTGTTCAACCTCTACCACACATAAAAAGACCTCCTATCACTGAATAAGTCAACACCACCATCACTTAAAAAAAAAAAAGTCAACTTTGCTTGCAAAAAAACCAAAACAAAAACAAACAGTAGGACTCTTGCAATCCCCTCCATTCGGATTTAACTTGGACACTGCGACCAGTTCAAATGCAAAACTAACTCTGGCACATTGCTGCAGCCAGCAAACTCTCAGCAATATTATGAGAAATGTAGAGCAATTTAAGTATGAGATCAAACCAAACAATTCTTCCAAAGAGAAATGAATCACTGAAAACCTCAAAGTAAAAAGAAAATTAGAGCAACAATTTTTCGTAAGAGCAAGTAACAGCTGGGAGAGGTTTTAATACAGTTACGAACTTCTGGAGCAAGAAACGCCAACACCTACTAGAAGAGCACACTCAATAAGTAGCTACGATGAAGTAGCGAAGATATTTATCTAAAGAAAAAGTAATCTCAAAAACGAAGATGAGTGTGACTGCCAAGAAAAATATTATGATACACTGTTGAAAAATAACCAAGTCTATTTAAACCCCCTTCAGAGTCCTTCCTTTATATGTATTACCAAATGGCAGCAGTAGAGTATCCCACAGAATTAACTTGTGTAGATTTTTTGCTTTTTAAAGTGTAGAACACTTTTTGTTTTCCAGTTTCTCACGGGCCTAACACGTCCTTTTCTTTGAGTATAGACAAACACATACAGTTTTGCTTCCAGGAAAGCCTTTACAAAGCAGGCTAATTAAAAACAGCTTACATAAATCTAAGAGAAACTACAGGTAATGACAGGAAATAGTAGCTAGTCAGTCATGCCAGAACAAAAGGGCATATTGAAACTGTCAGCCCAAAACAATGACTAGCTAACAATAACAACAAAAGCTGTGAAATACCATGTGGATATCTCCTTACTGGTACCAGTACTGTACAATGCCATCTACAGACCAAAAGGTGCTGCACTTCCCTGATAACTAGAGGAAAAGGTCATTCTGCGTCGAACAAAAAGCACACACAGTTTTTCAGCTCTCTCATTCAGTTCCTACAGCTCTCAGCTATGTTATTTACTTCACATAATGTCAGTTGTGAGGTAATCACTGCCTCTGAGTAACTAAAAAGATCAGTAACCTATTTCACACCAGCCACTGAGCAACCAACACAAACAGAATTATCTTTAGACTCCCCTGAGGCAGAAAAAAAACTTCTTGAGAATATGGAACCAGAGCTGGTTGCAATCCTAGCAGGAGCAGGAGGTGGAAAGGGAATTGAGAGCAATGAAGATGGGCTAACTGAAGAGGCACCAAAGTGGGAAGAGTTGGGCATTAAGCATTATTTCAGGGCAGCTCTGCCTCCCCAGCAGTAGCTGCCTCTGCCTGCGTGATAACCTCTCACAGCAGCAGATCACGTTCTGAGGTGCCAGCGTAATCAAAGATAGCAGGGACACAACACTTTTGCTATGACAGAGCAGACTGGTTCTCTAAGCAACTGCTTTCTGCATAGGCAGAGAAACTCTTCCACATCATAAAGGCATCAAGATATCACAAAAGTTAATTAGAGGTGTTACTACTCTCTGAACTGATCTCCAGGACTGCGTGAGTTATACGGTATACTCTTCAAAGATCTTAATATCAGTATTTTACAGGGAATACAAATGAATATTCTGTTCAAAGTGAGTCCTTCTTTATTGAAAAAAAAATGCGTTATATTAGCAATACCTGATATACTACAAGTTAGGAAGAAAAATGCACATCAAGGGAGAGCAATTAAAAAATGCATTAGGCTACAAGAAACTCCAGACCAGTCTGAGAAAACTAGATCTTACGTGCCTATGACATCACAGTGACTAGACTGACTTAGTTCTCAAAGCACACCTTCATTGTGCTCCTTTGCTCCTTGCCTCTAATGTTTCAATCATTTCCATTACTCTTGGGTAGTTTCTGCAATATCTTTGCAACCTACTTATAAAAACATAAAATTGCTGGTGGAGTTCAGTACATAAATAATACTGAATTGTTAGTACACTACTTGTTAGTGAGAGATTGTATTTCTTTCTTATAACAGCAACGTCTTTACTAGGTCTAAATGTCATTGTTTTCAACCTTTTAAGAATATAAGTCATGAAACAGAATTAGCAACACATGCATATATTACCACACTTTAGAAAAGTCCTGTGAGATAGGTAGGATAGTTTTCTGTTCATTAGGCACTGAAGGGCTTAAGAATTTATCATCATCAGCTCCACATCAACAGAGCTAGCCCCTTGAAGACTCAGATAGTTATCTTTTCCTCACCATTCACATCAGCCGATCTCTTATGTCAATAAATACAACCAAGATACCAAGGCATACTGACCCATCAACATTCAAACTGATGCACAAAATAAATCACACAGGAACAAAATGACAAAGTAGCAGTTCACGCAGGATTTGACAAAATATGTCTAACCAAATCTGGCAATTACTTAAAAGCGTACCTTAAATTTTTCCTTTACTGTGTCAAAATAAATTAAAAAAAAAAAAACAAGCAAAAAAAAACAAACAAACAAAAAAAAAAAACCACTCCAGAAGGCAAAAGAAGATCCACAGGTTCTACTGGTTTTTAATAAGTAGCATACTGTATTAGTGTGACTTCCCCCATTGGTCAGTATATGATGATTGCAGAGTAACATAACGGAAGCAAACAAAAGCTCACAGCAAGACTTAACTGCAGTGACTAAAACCACTAAGTCACATAATTAATATGTTGACAGAGAACTGTTCTACTAGCACTTTCTTTTCCCGTATCACTCTTCCCAGGAGAAAACATTTCTTCTAACCATCAAAGATCTTTTGACATTAAAACTGACTGTCATTGTAAGTTAAGCCTTTTTGACTTATTTTGTAATGTCAGTGGCATTCCAACAAGAACATGAAAAAACAACGAATGCTAAGTTTAATCTCTTCACAAAACAAGCAAACTAATCCTTGTTCCTGCAATTATTTTACTGTCAAATAAAAACATCTGCAAAAAGTACAAGCAAATTAAATGATGGGAGAGCACCCTATGGAAGTTGATACTGAAATTCCAGACATTGTATCCAGCAAATGGAATTCTCAGTCCGAAAATTGAAAATTATAAGCTCCCTCCTCTATAAATTAGTTGGAAGCTGGTTGCATTATTTAAATGTTTATAGATAACAAAAAAAAAAAAAAAGGCAATAGAATGCAACCTGAAACACAGCAAATATAGTTCATTTTGACTAGATCATTTTTATGTGTCTCATTCAAGTTTAGTTTCTTCCATGCAGATTCCACTGCTAAGGCAGGCAGAGAGGAAAACCTTCAGGAAAATTACTACTTCTGCTAAGGTTAGCTCATTGAAAATCTATTAAGAACACCATGTAAGAAAGCCTGACTATCTTGCATAATATGAGATTTTCAGTTCAAAAGTACAGAAGCCAGTACTTTCTTCCAGTTCTAATTACCCAGTGTGCGCATGCTGCAACCTCGGCCTTAGTTGAAAAGCCCCAGCAACAACAAGGACTTGAGGGAAGAGTCCTAATTTTGAATGCAGCGGATGTGTTTCCATCACTGCACCTATCTCGGAGTCTAATTCAAATTCATTCATTCAAATATCTTTTCTTCAAATACACGTCAACCAAGTAAGCTGATTTGTAAAGTAGAAAACTCCACACACCTGTGCGTAAGACATTCCGTAAAACATTGCATGTTACCTGAACTTCTCATAGACAACATGCTACATTTACACCAAATCTGCAGAATCCCAATTTGAAGCACAGATAGCCCAAACGTGTATGTATGCCAAGGAGCCTCTTCTCGGGAATATGAGCATTTTAAGAAAGAGTGTCAGCATTTAATGTTGTAATCTTAGCACAGTCTAGTGAAAATACTAATGATTTCTGATTAGGAATACAGAAGCTGTCAAGTTTCCAAAATGACAAAAAATTGCTTTTGAGGTCAGAATACATCATTTCTTTTATTATACCCAAAAGGTATTATCTTTGGCATATAACCATACTACAGTGGAAATTTCCCGACATACTAGATTATATCACTGCAATTTGTCATTGAGCAATAATTCTCTGCATACAAATACCTGGATTGACTCCAATAAAAACTGTATAAACTGCTAGACTACAAACATTTTAATCTTGCAGACTGCTGTAGAATGTTCAACTCCCGTCCTAGGCCTGTATTCAGCATGCTCACTGCAACCAATTTTCCTGTTTGCATGTCATTTTATCATTATGATTATAAAGATGAGGAAGAACAAACAGAACATTTATTAATGGCTGCTTACCTACAAGGAGTAATAAAAAATGCCAGAAAAACAACCAAAGTTTACTTCACATTTTCATCATCACATCCCTAAACATTCTGCAAATCTACAGCTGCTGAATTTATCCTAGAATTCACCCTAACAGAATAAGTGATTTTCTTTACAGCTAAAAAATTCTTTCCTAATCAGGAGACATCAGTAGACAAGATTTTCTATTTTTAAGCCTGAAAATACTCTAAAAAAAAAAAAAAGTGAATTAGCTCAGTTATCTGTGAAGACTGTCAGTGTACAATCCAAGAAGTTAACTGCAGAGTCAAAGAGCAAAAACATTCATGGTAACATTTATATCACAATTATGCTTTATACCATGACCTCAAAAATATTTCTGTATTTTTAAATGCCAGCATGTCAACCATGACAACTTCTTATTTGCTCAACATTAAAATTAATAAAACATTTAGAACCCCACAAGTGTGAGAACATCGTGAAGAAAAAGCTTTAGATAATACAGAATGTCTGCATTGATTCCTTACAAAATATCCTAATGAGAAGATGCAATGCTATAAAACTACTGGATCATCCGTTTCATTAGGAATCACGAAAATCAGCAGTTCATTGCCTGTGACTAAAGGATTGGCTCACTGGGGAGTCTTCTTTACAATGGTTTGTAAATGAGGTAATCTACTTCACGGGCACTGAATTATAACAGTGTCAAAGATGATTTGAGGTGTGTCCTTCAGCACCTGGAATTCACTTGTGTTAGTATAGACAAAATGTTTGTTCCAACTTAAAATTGTGGTGGCAAAATGCAGTGTCTCACTACTAGCAGCATGAAGCAGAACAGGGCACTAGGAGTACAACACATAGAATGGAAGACTGAAAGAATGCTATGAAACATTAAGCGAAAGGACTCATCTGGATTCTGGATACATATGGGAGGAAGAAGAGGTAGAAGAACTGAAGATTTCTCATGCATGAGGGCAAGGACAAATGAGACTAGATTCTTGTGTGGGTGTGGAAGGCATCTGGGCCTATGTGAGAGAAGGCTCCCAGTAGAAAGTTGTCAGAAGGAAGAGCTGAGAGACAAAGACTCTGTCAGAAGGAAAGAAACAAAAACATTCTTCAGCCTACTGTTTCTTAGGATACTCTCAAAACTAAAATAAGGGAGCAGGATAAATAAAACTATTAAAAGCTTCCCTGATGAGAACGTTTCTTCATAGCTCTCAAGCGTTTATCATTTACCTTCCTTAGCCAGAAGTTAAATATGGGATTATTTATTAGGCAAACTAATGAATGTTCACAATAATCTCTAGAAATAAACATCAATAACAAGCAATTCTTAAAAATACTCGAAATGTATCTTCAATTTTTTTTTAAAGAAAAGTTACCAAAAAAAGGAAGCAAAAACCCCACTAAGTTCATATTCCTCAATCAAGATTATGTATTACCTTGTTCTCTAATATCTACAAATTCCACATTCCAAGACAAAAAGAAAAAATTTTCAAGCAATATTCCACAGTAGCACTTGTCCCCCCCTTGCTGCACCCTCTCCAAGCTGCATAAACACTCGTGGTAGTGCCAAACACTGAAATGGCCACATGACAGATGGCACGTCTGGCAGTTTACATGTCTCTGAGAACGGCAGGCAAAAATATCTCATCAATAACAGCACTGTGTGTTTTGAGAGTATATTTGCTATGGACTTTTTGGAGTTCGGGACTCTTTGGACACACTTTTATTTTTTAAAACCACATTCACGTTTACTTTGGTAAAGTCAATTATCGCGAATCATAAGCTGTAAAATGTTTGCTTCACACCCCTCTCCTCTCTCTTTTTAGTACATGTCTCCAGAAGCAACATGTGGAAAAAAAAATGATTGTTAACTGTGCAATATTGTCATGCCTTAACATGCTTCTCAGTGTTTTACAGTTTAACTAGTCCTCTAACCTATATTTTGAAGCCTTTCCTATGCCAAGACAAAAAGAACAAAAAAAAAGATGCAGTGAAACAAACCCATCTTTCAGTACTTACAAAAATTAAAAAATAAAGAGGAAAATCAGCATTTATAAGATTGATATATATTTTTTTAAATGGCAACTTATTTTTAGAACCTGCTCAAGAGTTTTACGAGATTCTTCTTCACCAAGGTGGGAGTGAGGCAGACTGTATTGGGAAATCACGACAGCCTATGTACATCCAAGTATTTCATTTATAGAAGAATCTAGTCTTCTAAATCCTGTGCCACAAAAATTATAGAATACAAGAGTTTTACAAGTGAACAGTCATAGGAGTAACCAAAACTAAGTACTAACTTCCTTGTGACTTTAGTTTAAAAGATAGCAGAGCTTTTCTGAACACAAGTGAACAACAACAAAAAAATATCTAAGAGCAAGACTCAAGGTTTTGCCATGGTCAGACTCAAAATTAAGCACTTCAGAATCCCATTCACAATCTCACTCTCCATTAACTTGCATGATTTATGTTAAAATATGGATCTTTGCCCTCAAGTGACTCTAGCAGCTATCATGGTGGATTCTGTTTGCAGGTGTATAATTTACAAGGAGACGATCTCTTGTGGTATCATGTCATTTGCTCTACCTATTGAATTATCTGGTTTCTCTCTAACGCACATTTATAAAAATGTCCAGGGAAAATGGATACTAAGCAAAACTCATTTCCCTACATCACAGCCTTGCAGATCTCTGAGATTAGAAAGCTCCCAAAACTGGCAAAACACACTACCTACATGCTGATAAAATATGTTTCCATGATTGGATGGAGAGACCTGCCAGCTGACAGATTCCAAAGCAACTGTACTGTGTGACTCTAAGCGAGGTTACGAGTTGTCTAGAGCTGGTTATGCACAGATCCCAAATTTGTGGCACATCCCATTCCTCCCAAGGACTGTGTATTCCTAACCTTGCTATACCTAGTTCATATTACTTACACTGTCATTATGAAAGGAATTTAATGAAAAATATGTCCACCCTCCCAAAAAAAAAAAAAAAAAAAAATATTCCACTCCAGGATGGGGGCAGGGGAAAGAAGATAAATAAGAATCAAATTTTTAGCTACTTAAAGTACACATGACAAATTAGCCTTTGTGACAGCAAAGTGATGTTTAAATGTAGAATTCAGAAGAATACCTTCAATTAATGTTTCACATAACCTTAATACAAGAATATCTCACACAGCAGACAGGATATAAGTTCCTCATAACAAAGCAACTATTTGAACTACATGCCTTTACTGATGCACTGTAACAAACACAAGGAGGCATCATAATTAGCTACACAAAGAAAGAATAAAATAAGCATTTTGTTTGGAGTCTCACATTGAAGGCTTCTTTTAGGTTTACAGACAGACACCATATCATGATAGTCTCCTCTGAGGGATGAGGTGTGTGGCTGTTGACCTCTACAGGTGGGCTTTGACAGAGAACCCACTGGGGACATATGGTAGAACAGTGCCCTACATGGGCAGCAGTGGTCAGAGGAGGATATTTCAGGATTTTCTTAGTAAGGCACTGGAGAAATACCAGGGGCTCACCCCTGCCATGGATGCAGCCAGAAAGGACTGCGAGAGAAGCTGTGGATGCCCAATCCCTGAAGGCATTTAAGGCCAGGTTAGACGGGGCACTGGGCAGCTTGATCTGGTGGGCAGTAACCCTACACACAGCAAGAGGTTGGAACTAGATGATCTTTAATGCCCCCTCCAAACTAATTCATTGTGCTTCACATACAAAGTTTTCTTCTGATGATATCAGTGTAATTCAAAGTGTTTATTAAGCACCTTTTATCAGTGGATTAAGAAACAGTTCAGCTGCCAAGAGGAGTAAAATAAATTTCAGATCAAAGCATATAACCAAACATGTACAGAAGGTGACTAAGCACCATCTGTCAGCATGTTGTTCTATGACACAGAAGAGTCATACAAATAAAAATACAAAAGCAGAAGAAGACATACTCCCTGCATACTTCTCTTTTTTCCTTCAAATAATACCATCAACTAGCATCAGAGTTGAGAACATGTCAGAGAAATTACACATCGGTGCTAATCTGAGAGATAGGCCAAGCTTTACAGAATTTTCTTACAAAAAATTTGCATTCACGAATTGACATGGTTTCCCCTCATTAAATGGTGATGTAAACTTTTTGATATTGTTTTGGATGTCTCCTGGTTTTGGCTTGTGCTGAATGACTTGCTATTCCACTCTATGTCAGTCCCTTTGGTTACCACAAATGCCAAGCCATTTTTCTTTATTGGTGAGAAAACACTCTCTACTGTTCTACAAAATAAAAAACAAGAAAAAAAATCAATGCAGAATTTCAGACTTCAGTAGGCAGTAAATATATCACTCAACGTGCTAACAGTTGACATTATAATAGTCCTGAATTCATGCAAATTATCTTGAAAAGACAGCATTAAAAATTAGAAACACTAATGGCTGTTTAAATGAGCATTTGGACCTTGTCAAAAGCATGTATTTGTGCTTCTTCTCTCACAGAAAAATATCCACTTACTTAAACGTGAGATTTTTTCTATGACATGATTCCTATCAATAACAGCCCTTAAATTTCACATTGCTCCATGTGCTTTCCAGGCTGTGGAGGACACCAGTGCAACTCCAGCTCTGAAAGCCCTTCCCCTTTCCCATAGGGAGCATACAGTCTTGGTAGCTCCTAATATGCATTGACCTACAGCTTTGCTCTGGGCCAAGCTTCCAATCCTTGTATTCCAGAAGTGACAAGACTCCATTCTAAATCCAACTGAAAAGACCTTTGCTCCCTAAATCTACAGTGGAGCACAGAAAAGCAATTCCAGCTCCAAAAACACACTGAACAGCAGACCCATCCTAACACCAGCCCTCATCTTACTTTCCTTGGCTAGCAGAAGAATCTCACATTCCCAGCCCCCCCATGCAGATTAAGTTCCCAAATTCATTACAGTATTTCCACTTGACTACAACCGCAGATTAGGATACATACTTCAGAGACAACAAACCCATGTAACTACATTGGTTCTATTCAACACTTTCCTGGAGCATAGTCTAACTCTTGATCTGGATATGCAGCCTTACTGAATTTCAGATCAGCATAATAAAGACATACAATGTATATTAGCTTACCCTTTCCACTCTCTATTACACAAGTACAAGTATCTGGGTCCTGACCCCAATTCAAATGACAACTGACAAAAACATAAAGGGAAAAGAGAAGCAGCAGTGTAGGTTATACTTCTGAATAGGATTCTTTGTTTCTCCAAAATCTTGCTTCGCCACTTGGCTGTTTAACTCCATTCAAGATGATTTTTCTGAACTATTTACAGTCTGCCTGTCCTTTTCAGAAAGATGAACCTTCTCTTCCCTAGTCCCCACCTTGACAAAAAAAATTCAAAACTAGCGTTTCATTCTGTTGGCATTCTCGTTACTTATTTGTTAGAAACCTAGTTTGACAGAGCTCTCCAATGGATGTAGTTGTGATGACTGCACTCCATTTCTATTCCTATCTCCCACACTCACGTTATCTGAAGTTAAATGACTTCTCTTTTTCCATTCCCTTTCTGAAGTACCAAGGTTGTCAGTGCCTAGTGTAACGATACACCCATGACTGCCCAGTGAAGTGATATTGAAAATGTGTGAAACTGTTGCAATACTTTATGTTGTACAAGTTGAGAAGTATTTACACTAGAAATATGCTAACATGCCCCTAACATCAAGGCCATCTTCAGTTCTATACCGTGATCATGCAGTACGTAATAACAACACACAGTACAAACACTACCTTTTCTCAATTTTCTGCTGTCACTAGAAGCTCTTAGCATCACAGATAGCAGTGAACATAGTAAGGTGGACGAGGGAGACTTTTACAGAAGTATATGTTTATGTGAAAAAAACAAAAAACAAAAACAAAAAAACCAACCAACCTGAAGTTTGCATTAGAAGACTAAGATTAGGAAACTTTCAGACTGATTGGAGAAGCTGTCAGGGTTCAGTTCCCTCTCCTTCTGAATTTCACTTCCTGCTTTTGTGTGGAAAAAGGAGGATGGAAGAAAAAAAAAAAAAAGAAAAAGAATGAAGACCAAACAAGGATATATCTATTTCTAAGACAGAAGGCAGTCAGAAAATTCAAAGAACCTTTTTCAAATACTGGTAAGGCCTAAGAACAGTATGTTCCCATCAAAATGCAAAGGTACACTGGGAACACGAGGAAAGCTTCCTGCTCAGAGTGTGAAAATCTCAAAATAATTTTGAAAACTGAAACAAGTCAACTAAAAAACTACCTTGTTCCACTTCACTGGTTGCTCACTCTGGTTGATACGATATTCATTTGGATTATCTCAATGAGCTTTTTTGACTCAAAAATGAAAAACACTCATATTGTTATTTTATTTCCAGAAAAATATACCACCACAGTATTCAGATATCAGCATCAGGTTCACTAATATACTTGCAGGCAAGCATCCAAGATTTACTTTATAATGAGCAGAAGAGCAGCTTTCAACATACCTTCTCCCCTAAACATTCTTTTTGAAGTGAAACTATTTTTCAAGAAAATAAATTGTAATGCTGTTGTCCTACTTAGAGTTTTCCACGTTTGTTCATCGAGTTTCCTAGAATTTCTGGCACTGGTATCAGATACAGCAAGCCAGGTAAATTCATATTTCTTAGAGACTGTTTTTATCTGAGACGATTTATGCTATTTTTCACTCTATAATCACCAGGCTAATGATTGACTACAAAAGATTAAGATCTAAAAATCCCAATTGTAAAGTCAAAAAAGATTTCATATCCATAAATTAACTCCCACTCGTGCAAATCAAATACCTATCCCATTCATGAGCATTTTAAACTGGTCCCTCCTCAGGCAGGGAGGATACTTTAAACTTCAAAGTTAATCCTCTCTTGATCTGGATTAATTGCTGTAAGAGCCTGCAAGTCTTTCTGAGTGCTTTTGGCCAGCTGTTATGACCTACCTGTTTCCTTTACTTATTCCTTAAAATTAAAAACGCATTCCTGTTGCAAATTAACCCTTTCCCTACTAAAACGCAATCACCCGTGTGTTTTCACTACTGCATCACTGTCTACATTGTGGTTGTATACTTCATATGAGTGTTACTACAGCAACAAGTGGATCTTTACGTATAACCATTACTGAGGGCACATTGCACCAGATTTGCTTAAATTGATGTCTGAATATATCACCTAAGAATTTGAGATGGAAAGTATTCTTAGTAACAAAGTAAATGCAATTCTAAGAATGACTGGAAATACCATCGTGCGTTAGAAAGCCCCTGATTATTGCCCAGCATTTTAGTGGAGATTATGCCTTCTCCCATCCCTGTCTTCTAATCAGTACAAGTAGTGTAATCAAAAAGCAGCATTAAACCCTACAAATTAAGTAAGAATTTAAAAGATAGCGTGGTTGTCTTCAGTCACACTGAAGTCCCCTCTTGCTAGCATGAATCTCAAAACTATCAAAAGAAGGTCAACTTTTTGTGAGTCAACTCATAAAAACCAGCACTTTTTTCAAATATATTTGAAAATACCCCCTCTAGGTAGCAGCTATGTCAGGAAGTTGGACAACTGGCACGAAGCAGTTGCCTTTCAACTGCACAACTACTACACATGCACAATAGCCACAAACCATTTGACCAAAATTACAAAAAATAGTCAAACAGAGGTTGGGGGTAACATCTCAGCTTCATGCAGTCTCCCCCATTCACAAGAAGTGGTGTAGAAATAAATGAACAACAGCAGAGGAAATTAAGATTTTTTTTTTTTTTTTGCTATTATGGAAGACCAAATAGATATTTAAAATCTACCTTCTACAGGCTGCATGAAAACGCTTTATAGAATCACAGGGGTAGGAAGGGACCTCAAGAGATTACCAAACCCAACACCACTGCTATAGCAGGTACCTTATAAGCCTCACAGGTAGGCATACAGATGGGTCTTGAATATCTCCATAGAAGGAGACCTCACTGGGCAACCTGCTCCAATGCTCCGTCACCTTTACAGTGAACAAGATCTGCATGCTTGCATTGAAATTCCTACGTTCAAGATTCAGGCCATTACTCCTTGTCCTATTGCTATGCACTCCTGAGAAGAACCTAGCCTCATCCATTTGACCCCCAACTTCCTTTAAATATTTATCAACATTAATCAGATTCCTTCTCAGTCTTCTTTTTCCAAGGCTGAACAGACCCAGATTACTCTGCCTTTCCTCATATAGGAGATGATCCAGGCTCTTAATCATTCTTGTGGCCCTCTGCCTGAATCCATCTAGGAGATCCTTGTCTTTTTAGAATTAAGGCACCCAGAACTGGACACAACATTCTAAACTACAAAGAGAATGGAAGACAAGATGTTTTTACACAAAATCACTCTCTGGAGACACTAACATACCAGTAGGTAAGAGGTTTGCTTGGACAGAATAAATTCACAACATAGAAAATTTCTGCTGTTTGTATTCTTATACCATGATCTACCACCTAGAGTCATGCCCTAATATGCTTCACATTTAGAAATAATATATATATTCGCAGTTTAATAAAAATGAGATTGCAATCTTCAAGACTCACTTATGTGGTTTCTCAGCAGTCCAGATTTGGAAAAAAACCCACCACATCCAGCAAGGATTAAACGATCTGCTTTCAACACCAATACTTTGCACAGAAGTTTGCACATTTATGCTTCATTGATAATATACCCAGTTCCATTCTTTTACATTCAATCACACCTCCCAGCATAAATCAACAAACATTTTATTAGTTATACACTACATTTCAGAAAAAAAACTAAAAAGGCTGCAAAGAGTATATTAAATATTAATTTCATGAGAAGCTTTATAGGCATTCTTTGTGTAGCAGCCCTTAACAAGACAAACACTTTTCTCAGAGCTATCCTATAACCTTGGAAATTCAAACACTTACCAGGGGATTCCCTATTTTCCAGGGCATTTATATGCACATAACAATTCTCCCACCATTTTCAAGTTCATACTAGGAGTAATGATTTTATTTGTTAGTGTTGTATTTACAAGTAAATCAAGTTTTATTCATGGACAGGTCAAGATAAACACTTCTTAGAGTTTACAAATATTATAAATTAACAAGGAATTTCCATTTTATTTATATATAAAATGGCAGTTCTCTGTTGATACTAATCCTACAATTTATTACGTTGTTTAATCAAATATGGGCAGAAAGCAAATATCAACTTTTTTCCATCCTCTTCAACAAAATTAAAATACTCTGTAGGTATGAGATGTTAAAATGTTTATTTCAATTTTGGGAGAACTAATATCCAATTATCAAAATAGAAAGTGAACATCATAGAAGAAAAACTGCAAACTTTGTATGAAGAAATACAATAGAAACATTTTAAACCAAAGGATTTAGCTTCAGTCTATGTGTGAAACACAGCCAGCAGATTTTGATTAGTAAGAGCTCCTGGATTCTTTAGAATATAGATTAATTGTGAATGATTTCAAACACCACCACACATACACATTTGGTGTCCTCTGGTGATGAAAATGTAACTTAAAAAAAAATTGTTTTAGTTTTTACAATACACCAAATGCTAGGATTTCCAGTGATTACTCATCTCAGCTGGACTTTCTAAGCTTGTACTACAAACTGTTACATTTAAGGCGGACAGTTTCTTAACAACTTTGTCTGCTTAGATGGTACTGTGCCTAACAGCTACTCTGTCATGGAACTGTTTCCTTAAACAAGACGTATGCAAGATCTCACACATCTTTTGGGTCTTGCAAGTGTCAAACATCACAGCTATTTGTTGCATCATTCTATGGTTATAATTTATTTGAGGTTTCCCTGTTACTTATCAGTTATACAACAGCAGATCAATCATAATTATATTCTCAGCAATACCATCTAGCTACTGTGTTGCTCTAAGTGCTGCTTTCATTGTTTATAAAACCACAAATCGTCACAAAATATTTTAACATAGCTTGCCAACTTCCTTAACTGGAAAACAACTAATGTACCAGCTCCAAGTACTTTTTCCCCCTTCCTACTTCCATTAAATGGAAGCATTCTAAGTCTGAATGGCCTTTATTTAGTGAAGGAATTGACACTGCTTCAACCATAACCATAAAAAGCATAAAATACTTAAAATTCAAGTAGACAAGCTTATTCTTGACTAAGTTTATTCTAAGAGAATATAGTCTGCAGGTGGGATTTCACATATCCCTATTTCAGAACTTCTTAGCTTTCCAATCTGATTTAGCTCTACACTGAAAGCCACTCCATAAATAAGAACATAGTGTCCAAAACTCATCCCAGCAGAGAGCACAATACCCTGCATTCTTTGCAGAGTTGACCCCCTGAGGTTAGGCTTTCGCTCCTAGGCTCCTATTTGGCTACCTCACTTTCTCAACCACAGTGTACAAAAAATATTATTTCTTTCATATTTAAAAGGACTGTAAGCCTAAGGCTAAACATTACTGTTGCTTGACCTCTCACATAACTCCCTCAATGAACTTAGGACGGAACTAATTCTCCCCACAATCCAGCGTGAAAGAACCGGTAAGGAAGCTATGGTTTTTTTTCCTCCTGTGCAAAAAGGAGGTACATTTTCAAATACACCACTGACACACACAGAATCACAGCTGACGAAACAGCCATTCAAATAAGTGCTTGCAATGTGATGATTAACACACAGGATTAGACCATACTGGCAATTAATTCTAAAAGGTGCAGCTCCACATCTCCTTCCTGGTAGAGAAACCAGTTTAAAACAACCTGCTGCCTCCTATACATTTTGCAGCACAACCTGCAGCTGAAATTCTTCCTCCCTTCCAGAGCAGCACAGCCTGCAGGCGCTTGCACATGGTAATTATTACACTGGTACAGCTGACGAGGTAACTTCATTAAACAGGTGCAAAAACGATGGGGATGAAAAGCAATGTATTTGTGAGAATATCTAACAAACTTTTCATCTGCATTCACCAGTGGAAAAGAACAAAAAAAGCAAACATGTTGAAAGAGGCTTCTGGCAGGCTGCATCTCAAATCAAGATTGCTGTGAAAACATAACTTCAGATATCAACAATGTACATCGCATTACAATAGCTGTAATGCAACATTTGTTGTCTCAAAGACAATTCAGTCAAGAGCTCTAGTAAGTATTCATTACATATTTCACATGGAAGTGAACTCTGAAAGCTAAACAGTAATTTAAATGTAAAAATTATGTATTCTACTGTAGATAAGATCTTACTGGAGGGAAGTTGGTTGACTATAACTCCATTTTTTTGGGTTTTTTTTTTTTAATTTTTTTTTTTTTATAACCAAGGCAGCCAAAATGCTCTTGGTGTTTCCACTATTGTGTTTCATAAAAATAAAACAGTCTTATCAACAAAGCAATGCTCCCAGAACAAATCACACCACTAATCATTATAGTTATGCCAGGAAAACTTCGCTCAGTAGAGGTACAATTAGAGAAGTCCTATCCAACCTACAGTGGAATACATTACATGTGGGGTTACCCTGTGGGTGCAGCCCATACCTACTAACAAAGCAGTGCCAAATGTAATAGTGCTAAAACTAGAGGCATCTGCAATAGCACGGTGCTCTACCCCAAACAATTTGCCCTGCTGAAACTACCTCCTTCTATAGTGCATTCATTAGGAAATAATATCTGGAAAATAAGTATGAAAAGCAAATGAATATGGTCTAAAACTCCTGCTATGAAATAGGTATCCCCTACAAAGCAGGATCAGTGAGGATAATGAAGGAAAAAAACAAAAAACTTATTCTCTCATAGATTGCTTAATTTCACAGTAAAAATAAATAAAAAATTACTACACAGAATATTTATAACAAGAAGACACTGAAGATTTTCTTTCTTAATAACTTAGATCCTGGAATAGCAGTATTTGGTACTACAACTTCCAAAAACAAAACACCACATTTCTGAAGAGTGTCCAAGAAGGTTTAATTTTTTTCTGTTTACCGAATAAGAAATATACCAGAGCAGAGTAGTAAAGAAACAAAAAGTATTAGCTCAGGATGTCAGTCCCAGGCAAGGATCAAAATCATAAAGAATGCAGAAAGTCCAAAATAAACAAAAATTGAAAGAGTTAAGTACACACACTAGCTTCTCAACATACCTTACAAGCACCCTAACAATTCACGTATTCTACTGTTGGCAGAATACATAGCAATCCTGGTGACTGTTGTAACTTGCTCTGTAATTTTGTGCCAAAACAGAAACATGGTAATGACATTGAATAGGTAATTAGTAACTATTAAAACAGTATACAAACTAGGGCGTAGTCAAGGTGCTAGCATCTGTCTAAGCCACCTGGAGCAATTTGGCTCCCTAACAAAGCATCAAAGATGGTGGTGTCTCTGTAGAAGTTTTTATAAATCACTCACATGGGCTATCAAAGGGTAAAACAAACCTACCTTCATGTGAAATCTTCTCACATGAAAATTGTGAAGAAAATGTTTGATAGATCTACTGCCTTTTAAAACAAACAAGAAAAAAGACAACAAAAAAAAATCAACAAACCAAGAATTCTTTAAATGTGATGTTTCAAGTAAAAGTTAAAACAAGACCCTAAACCCATTTTAAGCCCGAGCATTTGAAATATATCCCATCCTTCATTAGTTGCAAAGTGCTATAGGAGGATGGGTAATATTTGTGTGTCCCCTTCAGACCACACAGTACTTTGCATTATCAGGGAAGCAGCAGCCAGACCAGCCCCAGAGCCACCACCTTTTTCTCATTCCCTGTTACAAGCAGCTGCTGCGAGATCAAGAGCAGGAATTCCATTTTATTCTGCCTCCTCAATAGCTAATGGCAATTTTCTTTGCTCCTCCCCTACAGGGGGGAGTAGGAGAAAGGGGTACTTTATTTGTATAGAGTTGTTAATTCAGTAAATTTTAATGTTGGTCAAGTCTTGTGTCAAAACTTTATTAGAAACATTTTCGCAGAAAATCCCTTCTTACAAAAGAACATTTTTGTACTTGAAACAAGTGGGATCATAATATTGTTCAAAAAGTTACATGCAGAATAAATTCACCATTACTTCAGTTAGATGAAACCAGTTTCTATCTTCCTTATTTTTCTTTTTTTTTCTCTCTTCCATGAAAGCAGAAACCATTTATATTTCACAGAACCTAGTCTTGACTCTGCAGTTTCCCACCATCATAACCCCTGCACTCTATCAGAACAGAACTGAATACTGGCAATTCAGGCATTGCCAGTAATAAGTAGGTCCTTACATACAAAGAGTGTGAAAAATTGAGTAGCCTCATGTGGATGTTAGAAGGCTAATTCAAAGGCAAGCTACAATATCAACACAAAGACGTTTCCAGATTCTAGCTACCACTGCAAATAGAAAAGTTAAAAATACCATCACATATAGAAAGCTGAAGAAGATGACAAAGTATAACAATCAAGTGGGTAATGTCTCCAGAGTTTAATACTTAATTCACACAAATTAAAATGTGCAGAGCTCCCTGAAGCAAGCTCAAGACCGGTTACCCCACACAAGCTTTTTAGCGCTAGAATTTCCTGCACAACAGATTTTCAAGTTTGTTTTAAACTCAAAGCACAGAGATTGTTGTAGAATCTCCCTGAACAATTACTGCTTTCTTAAAGATCAGTTACTGGGTTTTCATGCTAAAAGTTTCTCCTGAACTAATTGACCCCTAGGAGTTAATGCAGCAGCATGTCTGAACTTGCACAGAAGACACCACAATCTATAGCACTAAGAAGGCCATTTTAATAAAGCAAAATGAGATATACCAAGACTAACTCTAAAATTCTTCAACAGTTCCCCACAATACCTTCAGGTCTTCTCAAGAGCAGACAACTGAAAATATTAAGCAACCCTGACTAACTGAACATGCATGATTAAGAGACCAAAAACATCTGCTTCATCAACCCATACTTAAGAAAAGTAAATTCTACTACTAAAAGTTCTTTTCACCTGCATTCTCTACCAACTAATGAAAGAAAAGAGGAAAAGGAGTATAATTGGTGCTTACCAGAAGAGCTCAGCTCCCATGTTGCCTCCAGAAAGTCCAACAAATGTCTGTGTTTCAAGTACAGCTAACACTGAAGGTCAACCAGAGTGTAGAAAGATTATAAACCAGGTTTTCTTAGCACCCACCTGTTTTGTATTGAGTATCAGGTGTAATTATTAGCTTCAGCTGTGAGAGCAAAAGCAGGGTCTACCTGCCCGGAGACAGAGAGATGCAAGGGCTCAAAATCAAATAGAGCGGTGCAAGTCGGAAAGAATGGTAAGTAGAAATAGTTTTACTAAGCTGTCTGGTTACTGGACTGTGCTTAAAAAACACACAAAAAAAGTCTTTGGTAACCATGCTAGAACGTGTGCAATGAGATACAGTTTGAAGTAGCAGTTCATAGATTCATAAGGTTGGAAAGGACCTACAAGATCATCTAGTCCAACCATCCTCCCACCACCGTCCCTACCCAGCAAGCTACTCAATCAAATCCCTTAGCGCCTCATCTAAACGCTTCTTGAACAGTGCTAGGGACGGTGCCTCAACCACCTCCCTAGGCAGGCCATTCCAGTGCCGGACCACTCTTTCAGAGAAAAAAATTCTCCTCAAATCTAATCTAAATCTTCCCCGGCACAACTTGTGGCCATTCCCTCTCGCCCTGTCATTAGCTATATGGGAGAAGAGGCCGATCCCCTCCTCACCACAGCCTCCCTTCAGGAAGTGGTAGAGTGCAATGAGGTCTCCTCTGTGCCTCCTTTTCTCCAGACTTAACAATCCCAGCTCCCTCAGCCGCTCCTCATAAGACTTGTGCTCCAGACCCTTCACCGGTTTTGTTGCCCTTCTCTGAACACGCTCCAGGGCCTCGATGTCTCTCTTGTAGTGAGGGGCTCAAAACTGAACACATTACTCGAGGTATGGCCGCACCAGAGCTGAGTACAGGGGGATGATCACCTCCCTGCTCCTGCTGGCCACACTATTCCTGATACAGGCCAGGATGCCATTGGCCTTCTTGGCCACCTGGGCACACTGCCGGCTCATGTTGAGCCAAGCATCAACCAACACCCCCAGGTCCTTTTCCTCTGTACACTCTTCAAGTCATTCTGCCCCAAGCCTACAGTATTGCATGGGGTTATTGTGGCCAAAGTGCAGGACCCGGCACTTGGCCTTATTGAACCTCATCCCATTGACTTCAGCCCAACTGTCCAGCATATCCAGATCCCACTGAAGGGTCTCCCTACCCTCAGTTCCACTCATCCTCCTTGTTCCAAGTGTTCACATCCCTCTTTGTCACATAAAGTTCTATACCAGAACTATTAAAGTCAGTTATCAAAGATTTAGTGTATGATAAAACATGAAAACGTGTTGATACCACTGCCAAAACAGAAGCTACTGTATGTCTGCTATGGTTGCTATATGCTTTCTTTAAGAGTCTCTTAAGAGATTTTAAGAGTCTCTTACAACAGTTTTCTTCTGACTAAAATGGAGTCTAGTTAGTGACAGTAATACTAACAGCTGTGGGAAAGCAAACAAAAGAGGTCTTAGGTACTTCTGGGAGTATGCATTGAAAGGAAATTATCTTTGCTGTATCAGGATTTAAAACATGAAAAAATGAATTTGGTACTAACAATGTTTTTTAATTCAGATTTTCAAATAACTGTTCACCCTTGGTACCAATTACATGCTTATTAAATATGTTAA
Organism: Oreortyx pictus; assembly: GCA_036925125.1. NCBI lineage: Eukaryota > Metazoa > Chordata > Aves > Galliformes > Odontophoridae > Oreortyx > Oreortyx pictus. Next base: position 8,414,642 of record JAUPFR010000006.1, on the reverse strand, counting down.
ACTGAAAACAGGCAGAATGTTGTCATATTTACAAGAGAACTTCAGCAGTGCTTGACTGAAATGAGCAGCTACACCAAACCTACATGTTACTCATCACAATTCCACTAGAATAAAGCAATTAGTTCTAAAAATCAATCTGCGTGAGGTCACAGAATGGTGGATAACTATTTAAGCTGTTGTAACATGCGACACTAATTTGAAAACATTGGTTACATGTAACGGGTGAAGAAATATGTTAAATGAGAACGCCAGAAAAAAGTCTGATTCTTAGAGTGATACTAATGACTTCCAGATCAGTCTTCTTTCTGCACACTCCTTTTTCAGTCCAGCTGGGAGGAAAAACAAGCAACATAAACCAGGTTTGGGTGTGCAGTAAGGTTAAGAGATATTCTGACTTGAGAAGTTAGCACAATGCTTTTATGCAGTGCCAAAGCCTGAAGGGCTTCTTTAAAATTCATCAACAGACAATAAGCTGCAAAAGGAAGAGTGACATGAGTTCAAACTAAAAATAAAAACCCTGCTCCGTTATCTCTGCAAAGATATTTTCTCCTTGCCACCAAATTTGTTATCATTTAAGATAACCACACAGCACAGCTAGAAACAAGAGTGCGTTTTCTTCACAGACAAGTCCCTTGGCATCTTTCATTTGGGTTACAGAGCTTAATGAGCTCTACCAAGAGATATCATCTAGATGAAAAATCTCAATGCCTTGAAATGCAGAGTAAATACTAACTAGTACAAAGCAATTTGCTGCAAATTTCTATGGGAAAGCACTGCTGTTTGAGAGTGCTTTTAAAATAGTTATGATGAGATCATGGAGTTTTTTTTCTGCAGTGATTTTTTTCTCGCTGCTAAGTTGTAGAGCTCAGCTGACCATAAAACAGGCTGAGGATCACTGTAAGCTTTGCTGCTAATTGCAGTAGGAACTAAAGTAAAGATTATCATCGAGATTCCTTTCTTCCCTTATCATAAGAGAGGGTCATTTTATCTTAGTTTGAAAGATGTGGTTGAATTTTCCTTCAGGAGCATTAATAATTTCAGCCCATTGGTAGCTTTTCGTCACAGCATGTTCTGAAGTCACCCAAAAACAAGAGATCAGTACAAAACTAGTGCCAAGTGGTTCTGATTACACAGTACGAGAAGCAAGTCAGACAAATAGCTTAAAGCATTTTCCCAAGGTTGCAAAGAACTTCATGAGTGCAGTTCTTGTTTCCTGCTGACAGCATTAGTAAGAACAGCAGGTACAAGAGTATTTTATTTGAAGGAAAGCATGGCTGATGTACAGTGATCCTTCTCTAACCAGCTGTGATGTAAACAGTAGGGATACTTGAAGTATCTTTGATGTTTCAGGTAGGCATTATATTTCTCCAGTTGCAGAGAAATGAGTTATATACTGAGTTTCTCAGTATACTGACAGGTAAACATGATAGACATGACATTACTGTGTTAACATGCAAGATTTCTGTGTGTTTCTGAAAGTTAGAGTAGCTTGGATCCTATACAGACTCTCTAAGGCACAAAAGCTTCTTCAAAAACACAATGACTTAATGAAATACCAGCAACTAAGCTACACCTATTACAAACCTGTGAGAAAAACAAGCTGTGATCCTATTTTTCATATCTGCCCTTAGTCCATGAATCGATGCTTTCCTCTAGAAATAGGAATCGAGTATAATTCAGCTAATAGACAGAATCCCAACTCACATGTAATAGTATTGACACTGAAGCACCAGTCCTAACATTATTTCACATGCTTTGGAGTCTTGACACACAGAAAACAAATGATTAAGCATACACTAAGCAAAACACTCTTAGTGACCAGTAATGTCACAAGGAAACAAGCTGTCTTTTTAAGGTGAGTAAGGAACAATTTTAAGGCTCTGAGTAAAACAGTAAATTTTTCTCTCCTCTTCCTCAAACGGAGCATTTTCTTACATGCTGTTTCCCACACGCGAGGTGTGGAATTAGCAGCAGTGAGGGATTCAGGAAAATTAAGGCCCCTGATGGTACTGACACACATCACATGTATGAATCGCCTGCTCCCACATTTTCCCTCTCCCTTTGTAAGATTCCCTCTAGCCCTACTCATTCTCTTTAGGGACAAATTGAAAATTTGCCATTCTTATTAACAAAAATGATACTGAAATAGAAATGCAGTCACAAGTGTTTGGATAAAGATATTACATTGCTACCATAAATCTCTGTGTATTTTGACTCCTCCATTTAACGTCTCCTTTGTCTCACGTATTATTAACAAAACTGTTAATTAGTGTTTCAATCCTGCAAAGTAGTGTGAAACAATTTCAGTAACCGGTACCTGCTCTCTTGGAGGTACCTTTACAACTGAAGCTTGCACAGCCTTGACTCCAAGCTACCAGAACAAATTTGCAGAGCTGTAAGTGAAGGTACTTTTACCTGAAAATCATAATCTGAAATCAACATACCACTTCTACAGAGGACTTCTGAAAATATCTGTTTTCTGAAATAGAATCTAGACAACCACCTGTTTATAAAAATGAGAGGAATGGTTCACTGGGAACTTATGTTAGCACAAGGCTGTCAGTCACAATAGCACTGCAAAAGGTATATGCGTGCAAATAAGCAACAACACACCAGCTATCTGCTGCTTTTATGCCACGGCATGCACAATGGGAATTATAACCCAAGCGCCCAGGATCAAATTGAGGGGTTTCAGAGGTCTTCATAGAACTACCTTACTCACTGTCTCTTTTGAAATACTTCAAGCTTAGTGTAAATTAAAAACAGAATTTAAATTTTTGCCTTAACATTTGGAGAAATACATAGCAGTTTGACTGGCGATGCATGCTTTTTCAGAATGTCAAGGCTGCATAGACTGCATGATCTATTCATCTCGAAGGAAATAGACTCATACCTTGGAAAATATTTGCAGAAAAATTAAAAGTTATAAAACATCACAGCAGATGTATCTTCCTCAAGATCTAGGACTGCAAAGTCACACTTGTCTGCATCTACTATAAAGTGTCATGGCTGAACAGTGAATGATATACATACACACATCCATGTAATACAGAGCATACAATTGTTCCTATGCACAGCAGCAGGTGATTTAATGTTGTCTGAGAGAGAACACAATCCACATCATTCTGATATTATAGGAACAATATGTTATTCCAAAATAATGTTTCATACTGGTTTCCAGTATCTGAAGTCAATGTGATCACCAAAAGGAGGGGAAAAAGGGTCGGTTATAGATGGTGTGTTGGACAGAAATTACTTAGAAGTGAAAGAAATAGAGGAGAAGGTCTGGCAAAGGACAAGAAATCAGTAGCAAGAATCCATTCCCTATGTTAGGAAGACAGACTAAAATAGAGACAGAAAAAGAGTTAAGACAGAATGAAGGGAACAGGAGAGGCTAGGAAGCAGAAAAACAACCGAAAAAAAATATTTTGCATTGGAGTGCAGATTAAAACTGCAGACAAAATTAAGGTGATAACCCTTGACCATGCCTATCTACAGTGTGAGAAAGTCAATGCAATTTTGTGCCTCAAGCCAAAAGTAGGTGTGAAGTATGGCAAATAGATGATAAAGGAACACACAGCTCAGTAAGGAAGCTGGACATTAATGTGAAGCAAAAGCTGTACTGAGACTTGAAGAAATCTGAAGATGGAGGCCTGGAAGAGCAGTAAGTCAAGGAGTTACAGATACTAGAGACAACACTGAGTGCATTACGTTGGGTCAGCAGAAGAGGCTAAGCACCAGAAATAAACATCACAGACTGGTGATGTGGCAGTAAAATGATTCAGAAAAGAAGGAGACACTGAGCGTGCAGTACTGATGGGAGTAAGAACAACTACTGAGACTCTAGAGAAGCAGTACTTTGCTGAACTAAGGGTGAAGTGAAACTTTTATAAATGATGAAAAAGTAGATCCTCTCTTTTGGTTCACCAATTGCAAAAATGCAACCTGAGTCATAACAAGAAAAATCAAAACAAAACCAAGGAAGCAGACGAGGACAAATAATACTTTGTTTAGAGAGGTGAGAGGTTCTTTGTGTTAAGTATTCACTTTTATTAAGACTGAGAAATGTCAATGAAATAGCTGAACTAGACTGCCACACATCTGGTATATCTTGTGGACTGGTTCTATGTTAACACACTGTTCCATTTTAAGATTAAACAAAGCAAAGTCAAACATTCCTTAAAATAAATTGACCTTTGCTATTTTTATGGCTAGTTCTTGGAGCTTCCAGTGTTTAACAATAAAACATGACCAGAGGAACTAAGTGTTTGAAAGTAGAACTGTAGTACCAACCACAGAAATATCTCACAATTTGAAATGCATGCAGACATTCTTTCAAAGCAGTATGTACATTCATAAACACGCATTTGTCTACATCACAACTTTGCATCTCTGTCAAACAGCAACAAACGGCAGCACAGTTTAAAAATTCACTTTTCTGACAGTCAGGAGCTCATGTTTTAACACGTAGAATTCCAACTTTCAGGAAATAAATGTATGATTAATCTGAAAATGCATGCATGAGATAAGCATAGCTGATTTAACAGAGATGCATATATTAGACAGTTTTACCTTAAAAATTCAATTAAAATGATGATTTATATGGAGTTTCAGAAAAAAAACAAACAACAACAACAACAACAACAACAACAACAAAATAGAAACAGAACACAAAACCAGCAGTTGATAGGATTGAGAAACATCCAAACTAGAATCTCTCCACTTGCTTAGACTTCTAAAGTCTTTGGACTAAATCAGCAAAAAAAAAAAAAAAAAAAAAAAAAAAAAAAAAAACGGGGAATAGATGCTTTGAATGCTCATCAAAATATTTTCTTGCTGTGTAATCCATGATAGATAGGTACACACAATCCTGTGCAACCTTTATGCTTTTATGTGCATCTGTATTTCAGATTGCCTTCTACTTAAATGACAGGAACATCCAGGCAGATGTAGCTGTTTGTGAATTAGCCAGTTTGTTTACAAAAACACAGGAGATGACTGTTTCTTCCACCAGAATCAGAAATAAGTATACTATCTTAAGTCATTACCTTATCAAAGCAGAGTAAAAAACAATAGGCAAACTAGTATCTTAAACAAACTAACAAGGTGGTTTAAAGACAAACCCACTCAGAAATGTTTCTAGTATTGTCTCAAGTCCAAAATAAATGGTGGCTGCTGATTTCAGAACTGCTCCTCTAGGCAAGGTAAGCTGTGAGCTGAGGTTGAAATGAGCAGCAGACTGGGGAGGAGAAAAACAGACAAAAACTTCAGATTCATTATGCTTTCTATTTCTTCTGTGGCAGACACTCAAAAATAAAAAAATAAAAATTTTGCCCTGGATTTAATTTCCATCAGGCCCTAGATGCCAAACTAGCGCACTCGTAACTCATAAATTCTGGGCGCTTCTTCAGTATCTTTAAGAATAATGCTCCACCTCTGCACATAAAGAGCAGTTTGTATCATGTATGTCCCTGACACAAGAATTTTCTCCCTCTTCTATTTCATTCACAATTAGTTTTTCAAACCAAAGAATAATAGTCCTTCAAAGCTTCTTCAAAATTTCAACTGTAAATAAAATTCCAGCCTGTTAGTATTACCATTCTGCTGATCAGGAAGCAGAATGAGGAAGACCGCAGCAGGAAAAGTACAGTTGTTTCAGGTCTTCTGCTTAAATTCTAGATCAATCTGTGCTCCAGGGTGACCAAAGTTCTCAAAAATGTAATGGGAAAGAGCACAGTATGAAATTTGCAGTCATTGTCCATTATGTCACTGAATGTCACCAGGGAACTGTTAGTGCTAGTTGTAACAAAACTGTAAGTAGGCATTTAGTTTCTACTGATAGATTTTTTTGTACAATGCACAAATTAAACACCAAGTCAGGAATTTGTTTACAAAAACTGTCTACAATCAAAACTGTGATGGTAGCTTGTCTTCTTGAAATTTCTCTCTACCATCAGTCTTTTCTGTGTTTCAAGTATTTACTTTCAATTTTAGAATTAACTCTAGTGCACTTGCTATGCCAGTTGAAATAAACAGTTGTTAAAATAAAATGAGCTTTAACATTCCAGGAGTATGAAGAATAAATACTTTCACTACTTGTAGATAATCTTACATTGCAAAAATATTCTAAAGAAGGTATTCGGTGTACTCCACACACAGTTTAGTGCATTTTTATGTACTGTTATATGACCTCACACTTGGCAGATATTAAGTAAGATTTTCTGAGGGAATATGTAGTTTCCATCTCTTGACCACACAGAAAACATTATTATTTCTGTGGGTTCAATTTGCTGCGTGTCAAAAAAATGTTGCAGATTATACCCACAGTCTATTAACTGTAAGGTGCTCAAAAATATAAATACGATAGATAATATTACTAGTAAATGTTTTAATATTACTATATTATCATCTTTGTATTAATATATTTATATTAATAACATATATATAATGTATATAATATATATATGTCACATTTGTTTGCAAGACACCTGAAACTAGTTGAAAGCCTGATTAAAAGATAGGATATTTGAGTCTAGAAGTCACAGAAATGCTGCAGCTTTTCTCATTACCTGAGCTTCTTAGGTGGTCAATGTAACTGTGTGTACAACTGAATAAGCCTATAATCTTGCTTTCTATTTCCCTTTTCAACATAATTTATGTTACATTTATATATCTTTAAATACTGTTCTTAAGCATTGTTTCTCCCAATAGAGAAAAATTCTTGCTAGCTTCTGATTAACTAATTTCTTCTAGTTCTGACTCCACCCATTTCATGAAGTACATTAGTATTGTTAAATGTATTGAACATAATGGCTTTAGAAATTTTTAAAGAAAAATATTAAAAACTCGACGAGCTTTATATTTATCAGTGAGGTTCTGTTAAAAATCTACAGCAGATTATACACAGAAAGCCTCTCTCCAGGGAGCCCAGAAGAGGTCCTGTGGAACTTCCACACCCTGTCAATTAAAGGATTACTAATACTAAAAAACAAGGCTTTCTTTGGGAACACAGATTTAAGTGCTTTATCTGGTACTGTTAGGGACCATCTTTGCTTGTAAAACAACAGTAGAGTTACCAATATCAAATTTGCAGCTAGGCATCTTTGAGATGAACCTTAGAGGTTTCTTTAATAATACATATCAAAACCTATAGCAGTTTCTAACAATAGTGCAGAAATGTCATTCATATGAGTCCACTGTATCTCTTTCTCACCTTATAGTACCAGTTAGAGGTAAAACCCTTCTATTATTCTTTTCCACAACTAAGAGTTTGTGTCCAGACTGAAAATATGCCTAATTTCTCGTGTCTAAGTCATTTAATCCTAAAGAAAAGGATTAATTGGGCTATTAAAAGCTATCTATGCACAGCAAAAAATCACTTTTTTTTTTTGTTGTTGTTGTAGCTATAGTTTTATATAGATCCTGAACTGACACTAATTGACTGCCAGCAGACTGTTCACTGATGCTGCATTATGGAGGCCTATAAGTGCTTTGATAGATAGAAGCTAGTGAGTTCATATAAATATAGCATGCTCCAAATAGAACGACACTGTATGTTACACAACGTGTGATGAGACCTACATAGTTCTTATCAACAAGGACTGAAAAATGGCAAAAAGTAGGCAAAGATACTATGGCAGACTTCTATAAATAAAAGATGTAAAAGACATCATGGACTGAACCATGCATGAGGAACAAGAATACACACAAATGTGTACTTCATGACTAGACTGACCTTAGCGACATTAACTTAATAAACAATAGCTCATTTGGTTTCAGTTTGGCTAATGTGGCTCACAGTTCACCCAACTGCAAACCAAAATTTCTCTGGAAAATCGTGCAATTTTTATACTCAACTGCCTTTGGATTAATTTCTCATTTAGGGCTCTAACTTAATTTATTTAAGCAGTATTTCAAAAGGTAGTGTGGGTGGTATTCAGCCTTTATCTGTGTACCATTCATCATTTCCTCACAAAGGTCAGAACCGAGGTTTTAGATGCAAAAACAGCTTCAAGCAAAATATTTGGACGGGAAAAGCTTCAGAGACTAGTTCTGTAAGCTTTATTTGACTGGAAGACCCTCCTGCACTGCTTTTTGATTTCATTAACTTAAGTACAGAATCTCTGCAATGGTTGTCCTACCATGTTACCCTCGTGGTATCTAGAAGCTAAGATAAACTTGAAGAAAAATAAACCATACCAAAATAAAACGATGGGTTCACTCTTCCCGATGAAGACACACCTTTCCAAGTAGAACATGAAAAATAGCTGGAAGGCTTGAAAGTAATTGTGGTCTAGATGTGTTTGCATTTTGAAAAGAAAAAAAAAAAAAAAAGAGCAGATGGATACAATTAATTAAGTAGTTTCCTTTACAATAATACATTTTTTTTTTACTTGATGAACAAATACTGGATTAGTTATGTCCTAATATTAAAGTGGCATTTGTAATTTTGACTACCATAGGAAACATGTTCAACTATATCTGAACAACTTAGATGAAATAAATAAGCTAATTATAAAATCTGGGACATATTTAGAGCTATTCTTGAAATACAATCTCTACAGAAGTATAAAAAATATATGCACTGGCTTAAAATTACTAAATCTACAATAATGTGATCAGAAGGGTAGGGATTTCATACAGAGAGATTATGCATACATCTCAGTGCTAATTATTATGCTTCATTTCCTTAAAGTTTAAACTTTATCTTCATGTACACCATGTCAGGGTTCTTCTATTTTTTTTTAAAGTCTTATTACTGCATTTAAAAATATATGCAGTAAGATGTTAGCTTATTACATAGTAAGGTCTCGTCCACAGAAATGCATGATATTCATGTGAGCTAAGGAGTTAAAGATCTTTAATAAAGATTACTGAAGAGAGGGGGATATAATGCAAGTAAGAAGTAGGATTTAAAATTCTTCAGTCAAGCTCATTGTCTTAATACCTTAAGATAGATAAGATCTAAATAACATTTCACGAGAGTTACTGGTCTTGATAATGTTGACTACAGCTGCTCATGAAAGATACACAATACCAAAGAATGCTGTATAGACAATTCCACAGTATTTTGCAATTTAAAAAATATTTAAATAGCATTTTGACTTTGAAGCAAACTTGCTGAGTATTATATATCTGTCTATTCTTAAATTAAGTTTACATTGCAAAAAAGCAATGATTCATTTAGTAGGTACTTCAATAAGTAAGTCTCTTCAATCTGTACTAATGGCATAATTTTGTAAGATCTACAAATCTGCAAATCAAACTCTCATTTATTCTTATCAATCTGTGCAGGCAAAGTGCAGCAGTTGATAAAGTGATGTACTACCACACTATTACCTTCATTTAATTATGCTCAGCTCTAAGGAAATGTGTCAGTTTTTCTCAGCAACGTCATTTCTGTAGCCAGGGCAATATTCCACTAACCTTAACGAGGTTTTGTGAAGCACTTTAATCACCTCTCAAGCTTTGCTTCCTAATTAATTCTATGTAAACTTAAATCATGCACAACATTTTTTTTTTAATTAATGAATTTTTTAACAAGAACACAAGAGTTTACTGTAAAAAATACAGCAGATAGACTTAATCATCCCCCGCCAGCACAAGATGAACCAAGGAGTTAATGACTGTCCATGGCAAGCAGTTTTCTGTTAAGCTAAAAGGAAAAGCTTTCTCCGCTCCATCATACAGAGCTTATTATCCCATGCCCACCACTACTGTTGGTGGGACAAAACGATACGTAGTGCATGTGGCCATTGCTGGATTTCAGAAATTAGGTGAGATATCTCAGGGCAAGAAGTATGTTACCCAGAACATCGCTTCAAGCATTTTCAAGAGCACAGTGGAATGCAGCGCTACTCCCTCATGAAAGAAGGAACACGTATATAAAGTACCAACACGTATATAAAGTACCAAGAAGTACTTGTTTGACTTTTATTCAATTTGCTCATATTCCTTGCAAATAATTTGTGATATCATGACCTAAAATGATTTATAACTTCTCTACCTTCTGCAAAGTACAGTGCCTTCTTTATCTGAAAAAATTAGCTTACAATTACTTCTGTGGCAAATTCCCTCACAGATGGTCTTTCTTTATCTTTTCAATGCCTTAATTGGATTCTTATTTTGTGGTGATCAAGCTTAATAAAGGTCCTTTGCAAGAGGTCCTTCTTTCATTCTTGCATTATCTGCAAACACAATTTTCAATCTGAATATACTCCAAGAATATTTCTTTCAAATACAGGAAAATCTTGAAGAGTATTCATGGACTGTGCTTTTTAATGATTACAGACACAGGGATGTTTATAGACAGTCTTACTACCATCATTTTTTACCACCATATTTTCTTTACTTTCTAATTTTATACGATACTAAGCAAATTCTTTGTCCAGTACTTACCAGTACATTTAAATTTCAAATGCCTTTCCTATAGGCAATTTCACAATTATTATCCAAAATCACTGACATATAGTATTGTTGATACAGTTGCAAATTTAACACAAAATATGCTGATTTAAAACTATTTATTCCCCACTTCCAGGCTAAACAGGAACTCAAATCAATTGCTTGAGATAATTTGAATAAGATTGGGTCTTCAAAATCATATCAGAAGTGAAAGCTAAGATTTACTGCGTCTTGGCGATACACTCTTGGATCAAGCTATCATTGATTAAAAACAGAAATAAGTACTTATGAAGTTCTCACTGCCCTACTAAGGTAATCTACTCACAGTAGTTTTATAAATTACTATTTTGTGGTAGTTCTTAGTGCACGTATTTTCGATAAAAGCATTATTTTCAGTAATAAAGTAACATCCCTCATGATTACTAGAAGTGTTCAACCAGTTTCCTTCTCTCATCTGTTAAAAAAGACGCTAAGTCTTTCACAGCTACCTAAGAATACGAACCACTCCCTTCCAAAATCTTTCCTTATTATCACTTCCATAGCTATATAACATGCTAAATACTAATAGGATTAACTTGGTATCAACTGTAACATGAACTAATGAACATGTAATGAAGTAGTTCAAAGCCACTGTGATACGTTAAATAGATAACCAGATAAGTTTCTCTTCCATTTGTTCATCACCCAAATACTTTGCCTCTTACAAAACAACAAGATTTCACAGGCAGACAAGAAACTGGGAGGAGGGACCTAGAAAATTATGAAATTGGTTAATCACAGAAAAACAACATAGGCTCATTTTACTGTCTTGGGAACACCAACAGTCAATGACATTTATCACTAGATACCACTACATCTTCGGCAAAGTAGAAACCAACGTTTACTTTCTGAGAAGAGATTTATGCCAGAAGCCATAAAAGGGCCTTGGTTTTTCACCCTTTCAGCTCTGCAATGCATAATTTTAGGTGCTCTGTAGCATAATGGAAATTAAAACTCTGAGACAGGCACTTGAGACCTGTACAAAATGCCTGTACAAAATTAAGGACATTATGAACAGATCACCTAAAACAGAAGCTAAAGAAACTACCTACACCAGTCGTTAGAAAAAGCAGAGCAGAAGTTAATGTGACAGTTCATTCTTAGCTCCATGCCTTGTCTCCGAAATGCAGACCTTCTCTAGGCACAAGGAACCTGAGCCAAGACAACCTATTCCTCCCGGAAACAAAACACAAAGCAAAAATCAAAGCAGGGCAAGAAGAGCTTGTAGGCATGTTAGCCTCTGTCCCTTGTGCCAGCAGACAGAACTTTACCGGGAGGGAGGGAGGGAGATGAACTCCATGTTGAATGCCATATGGGGTCTAGCTGACAAGCTGCATGTCTGCATGGTGAATAAGAGCTTATTGTACATGGCAAACTCTTTAGCTAACTTCATAATAGGAAAAAACAAACAAACAAAAAAAGAAGAAAAAGAAAGAAAATAAAGACCAAACGCAGGTTTGAGGTGTCTACTATTTATTGCTAAGCAGCAGTTCTAAGGATCTCAGAGAAATGTAATGTTTATCTAAATTGCAATTAGATGCCTCTGCCATACTGCATTCTTAAGGAAAAAATCTGTAGCATTATTTAAAAACAAAAAACAACTTTCTTTTTAGTAACCCAAAAGCAAACAAATTGAAAAATGCCACAGAAGAATGCTAAATATTGATGCGCATCTCATACACTGAGACACTGGGTTACAACATTCTCCTTTCATAAGTAACATTGTCGTGAAGATGATGTACAGTGTATATAATAAGAGAGATGCTGATTTTAATATTGGTTGAATTAGTATAAGATCTTCATTTGTTAGGAGCCAAGAATTCCCACACACTTTGTGAAGTATTATGATAGGTTAGTACTGTTATTATGTAGTCAAATGTGGTTTGACTACATAAATATGTATTTGTATTAGAATTTAGAGATACAATTAGAAAGGAATGAAAGGACAAGGAGATGATGCTGAAGATGTATAGTTAATACTATGCTTTAAATAGCATAGGGGGAAATTAAAAAATATATGTTGGAAGAACTTAAAAGGATAGCGAAAACTGGCATTACAGGTGCCACACAGTAAGCAGTTCAAACATGCAAGAGATGGCAAAGCATGGTCTAAAAAATTAAAGCAAATAATCTTATTGTACAAGAGAGCAAACAATGGAACATAAAAATAACAAGAAAAATATTTTAAAATATCTGAATGTTGCAAGCCAGTATTTGTTGTAACTAGAATGAAGATGACTGTGGTTGTCAAGACATGAATGATAAGGGCCTGGGTGGGAGTTCTGTCCACGTGAATGAGGAAAAAAGGCTGAATCAGACTGAGATTGCATAGGAACAGTTATGTTTACCATCTTAGCAATTGCAAAACAAACAAAAAAGTAAAAGGCAATTAAGTGAAGTCAACTGTGGAATAACATGTATGATCATGTGCATACTGCCCTGATAGCATGACGTTTAAGGTAAGAACAATTTAGAATGTTTTGTTCTCATTTTGCTGGTACTTTCAGTTTTTTTAATAAGAACCGTAAGCAAAGCCAGACTGAGAATACACAAGAAGGGCTGGAAGGAGGCCATGCAGCTGGTTCTGCACCACACATACTCAAGTGTTTCCTAAGGAGGCTTTTTGATGCCACAGGACTGGTAAAAATGTGGTCTTCATACTTCCCATTTTTTCTCTTGAACTCCTTCCCAGGTTGTTGACAAAAACACATTTATCATTATACCAATGAAGACTTGCAGTGATAGAACTCTGACATAGCCAAGACTTTAAGATGATTGTCAACAGGCTTTATTTTGGTACTTGGTTCAGGAAAGGATATATCTTTTTTTTTTTTTTTCCCCCACTTTAGAACCATCTAGTAAAAATTTTCCATGATTTTGCAATGTAAGGAATTCCTTCTCCTGAAATATTTAAGCACTGCAGACCTCAGAAATGATCTTGTATTCCAGCCAACTCACCAGACAGTTCCAGATGTATCAGTCACAACAAAGGTGAGAAACACTGTTCAAGATAACTGTGAAGCAGTCAATAACTCTTTACTTTCCTAATGCTACCACATGTGATACCAGGCACAATATATGTGAAATCTTTTCTACAGATTTTAAAATAAAATAGAGAAAAAAAGATGTTTTTCTTTCAGCAAGTAGGGTTTCATCTTCTATACAAAAACAAAAAAATAATCTTTTTTTTATATAAAAAGGTTAAAACCTTATTTGAACCTATTGAATAACCAACCTACTTATAATTTACAAAAATCTATTCTATATCCTTTTCTGAGAAGAAATCAGAATGCAAATCAATAATCCTTGACTCTCTTTTAGAATGACTCAATATTATCCTGTCACCTAAACTGTTACACAAGAACGTGTGAAAACCTGGAGGAATGAAAACCATAAAGTTAAAAGAACCCTCACTCCGAAGGCTGCCTGGTCATTGAAGGCTGTATTATTCTGAATGGAGTAATCTTTGGCAATTTTCATAAAACAAACCATCACAGTTCAGGGACTCTAAAATCTGGCTGAAAATGGGAATGAACTAGTGTCAGCTTCCAATCACACTCCCCTGAATGAAGAAATGTGAAGGTAACTCTGTAATCTCTTTGCATCTATACAGAATACTGCACCAAACTCAAGCTTTGTGATGACTTGCATGTATAACATGATTTTGGAAGTATGCAAAGATCATGTTGAGTCATGTGATAATGAGCTGGTCTTCAAGGTCACTGACAGATTGGTGGGAGAAGTACAGGAGCTGTGGAGCATACTGTTAATGACAAATTCAAGGCTGTGAATTTTTAAAATGATGACGAACCCCGAACTCTTATTCACCAGCAACACCACCTGGACAGCAAAAAGCAAGCTGCAGCATATCAAGTCAAGAATTTCAGAAGTTACACAATCCAGCTGCACAGTAAACAACGGCGAGAAAATAAAAGTAGAAGAAATGCACGCATAAATCCACCAACACGCTCTTTACCTTCGTTGTTTAAATGTTTTCTTCACAAAATTAGCAGCTTTATGTTCTCCACATACAAAAATCCAATACACAAGAATTTAAAGAAAAAGGCAAGACCTTTACTTTAGTCAAGATTATTTTATACCAGTTTATGTAATATTAAAAAGACTGGCCAAATGTTAGCAATCCCTCAAAAGTTTAAACAGAAATGAAGCCATAAATTCCAACTACCAAATGTTATAACAACAGAATTTAAAAGTTGCAGTTTAAAACAGAGTGATTGACAGAAGATACATCAGTAGAATACACCGGTGTTCTATGTGAGATGACTAAGGTATTTGTTTCATTATGAAACACAATAGAATTAACATTCTGTTGAACACAAAAAGTCAACAGCACTTTCATTGGACGGCTAGGAGGAACAGACTCCCAAGGACTATGATGTTTTCCAGTAGCTCCCTCTTACTAACAGAAAGAAGTGTGTAAACTGAGAAGTGGGTCTGATACAGTTCAGATACATGGTATGAGAACAGGCGTTTAATTTAATCCACAGACAATCACTAGTAAAGCTGCTTTCTGTATTAGGTTTAATTCCTGGGCTGTGAAGTCATGAAATGGTGCTCAGCAGAGCAGAAAGGTGAACAGCATCCTGTTAAGCGAAAGCAAAGAGGCCATTTTACGTATGGCTCTATAAACTGGCTAAAGCGGGCGCCTGTAATCTCAAAAAAGACCGCTTCACAATCACATTCCTACCTGACTGACTGAATCCACAAGCCATAAAGTAGCCTGCCACAAACAACAGTTAAGCCTTTAACTTGTGGCTTGAAGCAAATTTTTTGTCAGACTTTATTTGTATATATAATCAGTTGTTTGCCAGGAAGTTTCTCAGTACAGCTAATAGTCTAGCTCTTTTAAAACCAGCATGTGTATCTGCCTATTGTGGGACAGGTTCCAAAACAGTTTATTGCCAGTAGTCACTAAATTAATACAATCAACTGAGGAGAATACGTCGCTTGAAAGAATCAGAAAGTCATTGGACTCATGCCATTCCCAGGATGCTCACAAGGAAGTTACTTATAAACAATAAGTTACGTATACAGTTAACAACTCTCTTTGCTATTTTCATTTTTCATGTTTACGCTAAGCCTTAGGTTTCTGTAACAGTGTGCTGTAACTGAGCCATGCCTGGTACCTGGAAAGCCCTACTGACTTCCTCTAGCTTAGAGAAATGGAAAAAAGATCATTTGATTGTAACAAGTATGCTTGAACAGAAGCATAAATCAAGCAGTGAGAATACGGCAAAATATACTGCAAAAAATATCACAATGTTAATAAGTAAAATTTGGGCGGTGCATAAGCAGGGCAGAGAAGAGTTTTGCCACAGCTGGTGCAGCAGCAGGCCCTGCACCATTTCCAGGAATAAAAAGGCACACAGGTGTTGCTCTTGCTTTTGTAACAGGTAACCTGCTGAGATAACTTCCCCTAGAAGTCACCTTAAAAACTACCAGTTGTTGTGAAATAAGACCACACCAGACACTCCAGAACAGTGGCAGAACATGCATTTCCCATTAGAATTATGTACTTATTAATCACATGTGTAAACTACCATACAACTGACGACACTGTGTAGGGTGTTTTGCTTGCTAGATAGGACACAATATTGTGATGCCAATTATATGCATATGATACAGTAGTATTCAGTTATTATATTAGTTTTTAATCAAATACATTCAAATGAAAAAGGGAAAGAATCATTTGAAATAGCAAACCCAAGAAGGAAAACAAAATATGAATGTTTTTTAAGTATAAAGGGTATATATAATGAGGGTGTCGAGAACTACCTGATTTTATTCGGATTCTTATTTTCTTTCTGGAAAATAATTATCTGGAAAAATACATACCTAGTGAAGTCATTTAAAAGGATTTGAAATACATATTTTTCAGTAAATAGAATCCATCAGGAATGCATGAATTAATATTGAAAATTTGGCTTTTTTGTGTGTGACAGTAATCATAATTATTTATAGTAATGGTACCACAAAAAGAAATGTATTGCATTAGACTTAGTGAATATGCTGCCATGAAAAGGACTGCATCTCATTATAAATTCAGATATAAAAGCCAATTAGAAATCTTTTGCCTGCACAAATACAAATAATTTGCTATTTAAACGTCTTGAGATAAAATCAGACATGAAATAACTATACATGCAGACATAGATCCTTCAGCGTGACAAAATTTCACAAAAAAACCATCTACATTTAATAAGTGTGAAAAGCAATCAAAGATTTCCCTCCAGTCATCAGAATTTAGAAACTTGGCCATTCTGAAAAAGTTGAAAATAATTTGTATTATTGTGACTGAAGCCTGTTTCAGTCTTTCAAGATTGTAAAAATGTTACTATGAAAATAATACTTAAATTATCTTTTTTTATATATAAAAATACTCAAAAGCAAAAGTCCGGTTATTAATTTTCAACCCATATATGAATGAGTACAATTGTAGGTGCGGAACTATCTTTGTAATTCAGCACCCACTCAACTCAATATCCATACTGATAATGTTTTTATTTGGCTTTTTAAAAAATTGGAATAAAAATGTTATTCTACCCAGACAAAACCTTTGTCATAAAAATTAATGAGAATATTTATCTTTATCACGAAATTAAATTAAGAAAAGATATATCCTACCTGAATGGTAAGTGGGTTACATATGATAGCACAGGTACTTTTTCATCAAGACAGAGAAGCTGGACAAATTTTTAAGTATTGTCATTTTCTTCCAGTAAAAGCAGTGTTTGGATACACACAAATGTATGTGTGCACATGCAACAAAGGATTGTTTGCACCAAAAAGAAACGAAACATAAAAAGTGATTGACTGTAATTTAAAAATAACAAGAAGACCAAAAAGAAATGAAGAAGGAAAAAGCGATTCAGCACTCACAGGATTAATATATAATGCTAGCAACAGGTAGGTTTCAGCATTGACACACACATTTGAAAAGAAAAGGAACCGGTGAATGCTCAGGCAGACAGAGGCTAAAATAAAACACACTGCTAAAAAAAAAAAAAAAAAAAAAGCTAGCATAAGTATTAATCGCAGAAACAACAAGATTACAACAACAAAAAACAGTACCTACCTCTCTGTTGCTTACAAATGAGCAGAAAGTTCATGGTTTTTAAAAATTGAAATCCGTATTTCATTTTGTAGAGGAACCGTTAGGTCACAGCTGGAGCTGGTGACTGAGCACCTGGTGAAGGGGTGGGGCTGGCCCAGGGAGCACAGGCAGATTGCGTGCACCTGTGCTCCGCACATGAGCAGAAGGGGCGGACCCAGAGTGGAGCCCCCCTGAGCTCAAGTCATGGCCACTGCTAGGAGGATATCTCCATTTAAACTTGAATTTATCTCACGCAAGATTTACTTTGTCATCAGCTGTTTCACTGCCTTGCTTCGTGCAACATCCCTATCATGCTGAAGAGTGGAAGAAGGAAGTAGAATTGACCAACAAATTTCCCCTAGCTTTCCTAGTGAATCCTATAGAATTGATCCGTTTCAGATCGACACCTCATCCTATCCATAAGCTATAGCACAGCAGAAACTGATGGCTTCCCAGACATGGGCTAATTCTACAGTATAGCCCAGGATAGAGTTGGCCTTCTGGGATGCAGGTGCACACTGCTGGCTCAAGTTCAGCTTGATATGAAAGGACATTCTTCTATCATTAAAAACAAACTCAAGAAAATTGTCTGACTGCCACCCACATGCTAGGCAAATGATGTTCGTATCAGAATGGAGGATACAAACCAAACGTTCAAATGAAATGTACGTATTGCATTTTTCTCTATGGGGAAGGAAATACTGCTTTTGCTGTCCCAGGACAGGAATCACAATTGTATAGGCTAAGATAATGAGCACTTGTCACTGAATTTTTGAGATTAAGAAACAAAGTGAGAAAGCCAATTTTGGAAAAGGTACTTTGATCATTCTAAGGCTGCTTAATGAAGGCCAGTGAGAGTAGAAATCACCTCCGAATTCTTCTCTGAAAAATCTGAAGCTCCTAAGGAGCCAACCCATTCCTGCAGTGTACTAAAGTTTTGCTCAACTTTGTTCACCTTCTCATTATCATTCTGATAATATCAATCACGTCTATCGTGAGAAAAGATTGAGTAATAACTTTATAGTTGCTTAAGAAGCTTATGGCACTTAAAATGTAAGGAGTTCAAGCTTCTGAGGGCAGATGATTCTGATTTAAAATAATTACTCTAATTATCCAATACAACACCTGATTGGACACCACAATTTCTCTATATCTAAGTATGCATTCTATCACTATATAAATGAATTACTAAATAAACTGTGAATTTAGTGAAATGCAAAAATCATGAATGCCTGTTATGTTATATTTTACTCTCTTTCATGCAACCACACATCACAGAACCAGGAACACCAGTATCCAGTCCATCCAGTGAACGTGACTGAAACACAGGCAATCACTTTTAACACTTGTTAGCATTAGTTTTAGCAATATTTTTACTTCAGAACACAAAGTGCACTTTGTATCTAAACTTTGCAATGAATACACACACATGAACACACAAAAAAACAACAAAAACAAAACAATAAACAGACCAACAATGTCACCTGTCCTAGTCTACTAGAAGAAAAGGCTTTAAAAATGTGTCAGATTCGATTATCAAAATAATGTTTTTACAGAATTACAGGCCCAGCTTCATTTGTTTACCTGAATCCTCCAGCAAGTTGACAGTGAAGAATAAACCCTGTATGTATTTGCATTTCAAACAACTAAAAGTTAGCTCTCTATATACAGATTTTAGAATGGTTATATTTGGGCCTTCAGAATACAGTTTTCAAAAATGTTAAGCAGGAAGATGCAAGTTTTGACAAGAGAATTTGCCAAAGAGCAGAGTTAACATCAGACCTTTCAAATTCTAATTAGATGCTTTCGGTAAAGAGATTTGAAATAAAAACGAATGTTGGCATAAGAATTGTCAGTTATGAGTTGCCAAGGTCACATACTGAGAACAAAAGGAAGCTGCCCTTTCAAAATGTTTGGCTTGCAAATGCAAGAACATGACTCATATCAGATTGCACAGTTCAGCTTTCAGAATTTGTCTTCCCAGATAATAACACAGTCAAAGCGATCAGCTGGATCCTGTTGCACAGTTCTATAGGAAAAGGTGGGCTCTATGCTTGCAGTATATTAAAGATCCTAATTGTTTTGCATCATTATGGGGGTTGGATTTGTACCTCACAGGTACAGAAGTACTGTAACAGTGTGGGGATAACTGTATGAGTTTGGGAGTTTTTCAGCCTTCTTTGTGGTATGAATTTCAAGAAGAGATCACGCAGCCCACAAGAAGGGATTCCTATTAGAAGGATGTAAATCTCAAGGATAGCAATATAGAAATTATGTCTTATTATTCTGAATTAGTAAAGCAGTCAAACACAGTAAAATTTCTCATACAGATGATGTCAGCTGGTCCAATAACTTGACACAAGGACCTGCACTGACAATATTTCTGGAACAGAGATTCTGATAGACCAAACTTTCTTCTGACGTGCTGGAGAGGCACATGTTAGTTTCAGACAGACACCTATGATCTGCAAAGCATGTTTCATAACAGAGACTGTATTCTTGACCCATAGTTTCAAACTAAAACCAAATTATTCTCTCTTAATTTAGTCAGAGGTCAGTAACAACTGCTTATAAACCCTAAAATAGCACTTCACAACAGAACAGAATATTGGCATAATTTGCCAAAGAAGAGTTGTGTCGGATTTCAGAATAGTGTCAGATTTCTTACAAAAGGTTAACTGCAGCTACTTATCATCAGCACTAATAACTTCATTGGAGCATAAATACTAGCTAGCATTCTTTGATTCTATGTTTCAATTAAATCATCAGGAAAAAAAAAATTAAAACCAAACCCTATTGCTAACAAGAGTCTAAAGAAAAAAGCAATAGAGTATCAAAGCAGAGAGTGAATCTCACTGTTTCCCCAGTTGCCCTTCATTCATTCCTTTCCCTGCTCCCCAGACTGGCTCTGTGATTGCTGAACCTTCTTCTCTCTTTACTCAAGCTACAAAAATTTTGGGAAGAAAGTCAGCCTTTGCTCTGAAATATCATCTCAACAACAGCTCAGTCAAACCAACGTGGTTTCATTGAGTGAAACTACTTGCAATGAATGGCCTTCAAATCAGGATCCATACAGGAAATTGTGACTATTGCATTCCATTCCACTAAAGGTTTCAAGATAAATGCAGATATGAACCTGCTTTACAGCTAATATGGCTAATATTTTGTTAAATTGTTAAAAATAGATACTTTGCTTTAAAAGACTTTATTTTAAACCCAAGAAGGTATAAAAGTGACTACTAAACTGAATGCTTTAGAAACCTAAGAGAAACAGATAACAGAAGTTAGAACAACAACCAAAAGCCACATTAAATAAATAAACAAACACACACACACACACACACACACACACACACACACAAAAAAAAAAAAAACACAAGACACAAAGTAACCTTTAATACTGAAAATAACAATTTTGTTTAAACGTTTGAGTTCCTCTAGCAGTGCTATTAAAACACAGAAAGCATTCCCTTCAGAAGTTTTCATTAATAGTATAACAGCAACAAAAGACCTATGCAGAAAATAGCTTCCGAGTATTTGAGTGACTGATTTTAGGTGAACATTAAACTACAATTTCCAGCAAATCTCTTGCATAGATAATTTTTCGAGTTATTTTCATTCAGGCATGGGGTATAGACTGTAAATGAAACATGGGTGACTACAGTGATGCAGTTCTGCCCCCTCCTGTTCTGTTCTGTATGTGTCAGCGACTTCAGAAATAAGGAATGAATAACTCAAGAGCACTGCAACAAGATAGCCAAACTCAGCATCAACTAATTTGATGGAGGTTACAGGACACTGAACAGACTTGCAAACATTTCTTTGGATTCTGACCTATCGATACTTAAGTATTTATGAACAGAAAAGGTTCTTTCTAAACACTAGAGAAACAATCATTTATTTGTGCGACAAAAGTAAACGATAATTCTATTCTAACAGTCAGAAGTTTTATTTCTTCTATTATTTTCTTGTATCCCAGTACCACGGCACCACCTTCCCACACCTCTTCTTTTCAGATGGTTCCTGTACGTGTTTCAAAAACTTGCTCCCCAAAATCAAAAATGGCAATATGTGGACATAAGTGTCCCTCGTGAGTCAGAAATCTTAACAAAGCTCGAAAAGATCTCTAGCAAATAAAAAATCCACAGTGAAATTCCAGGATAAGCACTGCTAAGGTATGTGAGCAACCTGGAAATTCATCTGCTTTAAGTGGTTTAAAGCCATTTGTACAGGCAAACAGTATCAATGGAACCTTGTTAGCATGTTGCTGAATAATAGGAGGAAAGTTCATATTTCTAAAATTTCTCCATAAGAAAAAAGATTTCATTATTTTCTGTTACTGCCCTTCCAAAAACCACCCTGTCAAGGGATCATCTTTGGCTCATTGCCTCTCATGACTACAAGGAGAAGGCTGCAGCCAAGTTTAGAATCGTGATAAGATTTCATGACTGAAGTGCAGCTAAAACCTCCAAAATTGGCTTTCCAAGCACTGAGAAAAGCTCAAAAACACAAGAGAAAAACACAAGAGGTGTTAAAGCAGGTCAGAAAAAATGCACAACCCTGTGGTCACCAAAATTTAAATATAAATGTTCTGATAAAATGTTTATAAGCTGCAAAACAGCTCTTCATGTGCTCAGGTTTGTAACATTGTCAGGAATTACACTGAAGGACTGTGAGCACTCAGAAGCTTCAAGTCTTAGTAGGATCTAGAGCATTCACCAAAGGATCAGTTGTAAAACCCCGTTCCCAAGGACAAAATCTGTCTGCTTGTAATGAAAAGAGACCTTGCCTTACATTTGTCAGGATATAAGCTGTGATGAAAATAAAGAAAGGGACTGCCTAGTTCATCTCTGGAGGATAATGCTTCTAGAAAATGGTCTTTGCTATATATAGGCAAAAGATTTTTTCCAGGCAAAGGTAGCCCTCTGAGTTAAAAAGCTGCACTCCAAAGGGAAAGAAGTATTTTTATATGCAGGTTTACAAACTCTTTGCAAGCTATACTGTGGTCAGCTATAGGACTAAGCAATGCTCACAATTTTGGAAGCATTTCATGCTGATATAATTCAATATTAGAATATTTCAGCTGAATATTATAGTAGTGCAAAGAAGTACATAGAAATTTTAGAATGAATTCATTTCCAAAATCCATTTGATTTCCCAAAAAATGTAATTTTCTCATTCTGGAAGCAGAATGATTGGTTTTACTATATCTATTATAATCTGAGTTTAATGTGCCAATTTACAGAATTCCAGAATGATTCCATGCTAAAACATCTGCCAACTATTTTCCCCGTCTAACTATTTTTTTTCTAGGCAACTCCTGATAGGAACATTCTGGGCATCCTGCTTTGCTGTACTTGCAGATAAACTCACAAGCTAGTTTGAGCTAATCTACCCCAGATTGTAAGTAGAACTTCGAACCTAGCATGGAGACAATCCCAAGATTTGACAGATGTCTTTTTTAATTTTAAAATTAAAAAGCTGTTAAAATCACAAGTGGAAACCAAATGCACTGGTTACAGGTCACCTTGGCAAGCAGCTCATCACCACTGTTACACTCTTGCTATTAGTTCATCTTTCCTTCACTTGCTGGCAATGTTGTCACCCTGACACAAACTCATCAGGTTCAGAACCACAAATCTTGTTTCGTGGCTCATACCAGAACTGTCAGATTGACTGTGCACAATTACTATTACTATGAAAGAAATCATCATTGTCAACATCAAGCATGTGCACAGTTTATCTATCTAACATCTGTAAGTATACAGCAATTACACTTTGACCAGTGTGGAATAGCCAGCACAATTATCACACTGGAGTTTAATTATTCCATTTTTCAGTAATTCTTGATAAGTGTACTTAAACTATGTTTTTGCTCAGATATATTGTATAGCCATGCAGTTTCAGACATTAAATTTGAATATTACTGGTGTGCCTATGCATCTTGCTGTGATACTATGAACACCAAAACAACTTGTTATTTTATAGTTTGATATGATGAAGGCTTATGCCTTTAGCGATTTGGAAATTCTGCAATTCTAATATCTCTATTAAAAAAACAAAAGGAATGTCTTCTCTTCAGTTAGGAAGATTCTGTTGCCTTTTCTGCATGTTTTGATGAAATAACTCTAGATAGGTGACAATAAAGTCTCATTCTTTTAACCTGATTGAACTTCGTTCCACTACGTTAAATTGACACCTAACACAATTCCAACTAATGCTTCTATCACTGGACAAAACCTTCTTAGGATTCTTTTTAGGATTTTTCTTCCTGTAAGACATTTTTCTGGCTTTGTTTTATCATTCATACCTGTTGTGATTTAACCCAGCAGGTAGCTAAATCACAACAGTCTTTTGCTCGCTCTCTCCTTCCCAGTGGGATGGGGGAGAGAAAGAGGAGAAAAAGTACAACTCGTGCGTTGAGATAGATCTATTTATTAAGACAGAGAAAAGGAAAAGAATAATAGTTATGATTATATGTGTATGTCTATATGAATGTATATAGCAAGTGATGTACAAGCAATTGCTCACCACCCCCTGACTGATGCCCAGCTAGTCCCTCCAGCAGCAGAAGAGAGAAAAAGATGGGCTCCCACTCCCTTCAAAACTCCTTCTGCGTGATGTCATATGGTATGGAATTTCCCTTTGGCCACTTTAAGTCAGCTGCCCTAATTCTCTTCCCTCCCAGCTCCTTGGGCCCTTTGCCTCAGCTCTGTATAACACTGCTTAGCAGCAACTGTAAACACTGGTGTGTTATCAGCATTTTTTTTCCTCCCAGAACCAAAACATAGCATCATCCTAGATACTCGGAAGAAAACAATTCAATTCCGGCTGAAACTAAAACAGTACCTCACTTCTCTGTCACAAGCTACTCACTAACTGTCCCGTTCAAGGAAGATCCTGAAGCCTTTCCTTGGAACAGAGCCCTTCATCACAAGAGAATATAATAAATGGCAACTTCATAAAAATTGTTGAGCTTGCTACTGCTTTAATCTTATTTAAAGAAAGCCACTCAGAAAAACACTGCTCTTCCCAGATACCTTCTCCTATTAAGGGTTATAGGATAACTCTTTTCCGCTTACGCGCAATGCAACTCTCTGCACTTTGTTGTGAAGAATCCAGGTTTTGACCAGAGATGTGAAAGTATAGTTATAATAAGTAATATAGCATTCTGAGATCTGGAATTCTTACTCTGATTCTCATTTGCTCTCTTACAAATAAGCATGTTTCTTTACCACCATTTTTCATATATTTGAAAACAAATAATACTATACAGACTAATAGTAATGCTTGCATGTGTCTGCTTCATTATAGGACAGTTCTTAACCTGAATTTCTTACTTTAAACCCACTGCCTTCAAAAACTCAGAGTTAAGTCAATATTAAAACAGAAAGAAACACGACCCTTCAAGTTCTCAAACTGAAACCCACCGGTACAAAAATTGTGACACCGTTCTAATGGTTGCAAAAGACTCAGGCACTTTCTGAGTCACTGGAAATTAACTTTTAAAATTTATATTGTAGAGCTAAAGACAATATTTTGTTTATATATGGTTTAATTTGTTATTTTTGTGCAGGAGGGCTGAAAATAGACGATATGTGATGTCCTTTTCAACCCAGGACATTCTATGATTCTACGCTTCTTCCATCTATCTTCCAAAAAGATACCTCTGCCTTTGAGGGTTAACAAAACCCTTGTGACTGAGTACTAGTAACCATGGAAATAGAAAGAGCTAGTCAGCAACCAATATCAAGCTAACAGAGGTGCTGAGAGACAGAAAATATATGTATGATGAATTTGCCACACATGAAAGCAAGCTTAATCTGTACCAACTGCATTAGCAACATAGAAAGCAATGTCCACAAAGCCTTTGGAATGCTTAAAAGCATACAGCATTTACTATGGATTCTCACTGTAAGTAAAATGCTTTTAAAGGCAGTTTTTAAAGCACTCTAGTGCAACTGAACTAGTCTGAAAGCAGAACAAAATAAGCTTAAAATGGTTACTGAATAGGAACAGCAAGAATACACATGAAAAGATAAAGGAAGCCCAGCTGAAGAAGGGCTTTCTTAGACTAACATTGTATTTATGGAGATCACACAGCCAACGGCCAGTAACATGTGAGTAACTTGTACTAGCATGGTCAAGAATGTTTTCACATCATCTGCAGAAAGCCCCACCTTCAACAGTATTCAAGACAAACAATCACTCAGCTGATGATCTATTGATCAAACTATCTGCCTTGTAAAAATAAACATGCATGTTTAACCACTGTCTCAATGACAGGCCAAAGGCTAAAACATTATTCAAACAGCCACAATCAAGATCCTTAAACATATGCATCCTCTAAAGGAGACTCCTTTTAAAAAAACACAGGAAAGCATCTATTCTTTGCTATAATAGGGGAACTATGACCAACAGCAGAAGTTTTTTCTAGAAAGATATCTGGATAAACTACATCTGCTGGGAAAATACAATTACATATACATAGTAAAATACATATATAACGTATATGCACAATACTTACATTACACAGATTTGCTGTGACTGAAAAAAGCCAAAATATGTTCCACAATGATCAGTGCTAACCTTACTCAGTGTGGCCAAACAGATTCTATCTCACTCTCAAAACCTGAGAAACATTAGACAAATTAATCCAGGCCTCCTTCCTTGTCACTTTTTGACTTGCAGCTATCAGAGTAACTCTCACTTCTGGTCCTGGCTCCAGGGAGGCCAAATTCACATCCAAGCCAGGAATACTTCTCCTGAAGAACAGTAATTTAAGTGCCCAGATAACCAAAATATTCTTCAGATGTGCTCAGCGAAGACCTGTACACAGGCTTTAGAACTATGCACCGAAGGTACATGCATCCATGAGACTTTACATCCATAAAGAAAATCTATTGCACCCTTTCTGTTTTGTAGGTCTTTGGGATTCTTTATAAGATGTAAGATACATCATCTTCACTTTCCCAGCACCAAGAAAATAATGATAGATTGATTTTGCAAGCTTTTAAGACAAACATCATTTTCCTATCTGCTTTGTCCATTTGTCTTTTTGTTTCCTACGAAAAAACACACAGACCTTGAGGTCATAAATACACTGTAGATTTCTGTCAGCATGATTGCAATCATGTGATCCCAGACACAACATATTAAGACTGGGACTAATTGTGCACCAAAAATAAAGAGATCCTCTGGGCCCATGTTAGCTGAATTAATGAAGAACACTTTTACTGTCTCCAACATTCACAGCCTGCTGTTCCACCGTACTACCATCGGTTTTCTCCATTTACCATAAATTTAAATGTAATACCAGGTTAATGAAATGAAAAATGAAGATACTCTGAACAGTATTTTCTTGCAATTTCTTCTTCAGTTTTTTGAGCAGATATGTTCAGTTAAGGGTACATTTAAATGACACTAATCATTCTAAATTTCATTACTGCATCTATAGAAATACCCAAAACCTACGCTTAAATTGTAACATTTTAGTAATGAGCCAAGATAAAATTTGAAGAAATCCCACTCTAGCACTCTTGAAATGAGATACAGAGATAAAATCCTATAGACTGTGATCTTTCAATAAAATAGTGGTTTCTAAATGCTTAAGTATTTTTTGAAATTCAAATGGATTCCTATCCTACTTAAACACTTGAAAAAATATTGCCTTTTAGCTTATTCTGCTGATACAGGACGTGGCACAGAAGATCCCACTCCCAATGAGTGTTACTACTGCATTATACTGATTGCTACAATAGCAGTAATATATTAGAAATACAATACAAATTATGGTTTATTACAAAATCCAAATGCACTCCAAATGAGGTTATATGAGATACAATTTATAGAAGGATGCATTGCTAGTGTTCCAAGTGAATACTGGCTGCAGTTCATATTTCCATTTTGCATGTGGTGAATGATTTTTTACTTAGTACTTGGGAACTCAACAATTCAATATTCACAAGAAATACCAAATACAATATGCAGAAATGTTTGAACAGAGGCCAAACAATAGAAGTCTTCATATTAGTACAAACTTCTTATCAGCTAATTTATATCATTACTGATGATTATCTTAACTGATCATTTGCGGCGTTTTAGCCACCTTTCCTCTCAACTTCAAGCAAGTATCTAAAATAACTAGGTGTACCACAACAGAACCCTGGCAAAGGAGAGCATGAGAATACCTTGTGTTTTTGTCTCACATTTCAGTGGATAATCATGAGTGACTAAAACTAGTTTAAAAGACCCTTCCAAGCAAAGTCCAATGTAAAGTAATATTATCTTCACGTAATTAAACAAAAAGTCAGAGATGCAGATCCATAAATGTTGAAGTAAATAATTTACTTTCAAATAAAGGATGTCTTCTAAAGTATCAGAGATTTACCACAGACTCATGAAGTCACTCTTCTTCTCCACTCAAGGCAGGAGATTATTCTCTTAACTTTTAGCATGGGTAATGAATATTTGCTCCGTAGATAGGTATGCACTACTAAAACAGAAAAAGGAGCCAAATTGTGCATTGACAAGCTAGGAAGGCTGACAGTAATTTAGCTCCTCTGTGAACTGTTTTCAGTACTCACTAATAACCTGATCTGTATAGTTACAGATAATGTCTTCAGCATGAACAATAGCTGTGCATCCGGTTCACAAAGTAACATGAAAAACCTGATAAAAGTCACCATGAAAGAACACTTCCTTTTTTTCATTCAATGGTCTGATCCAAAAAACACTTAGGGGTGTCTTTCAAATAACATAATGAGCTGCAGGTCAGAACTGTAAAAAGCACACGTTCAATTCATGCCTTAACCAAAATGCATGCTGTAATAAGTACATATATACACCTTCACTAATCCTTTCATGCTTGACCTTTTTATGCTGTACAGTATATATTCTATTTTTGTTTAAGTTGTGTAATCAACCACTGACACTAAACAATAACACAATGTTAGGGAACAGTCATTTAAATGTGGAATAAAAAGGGCATGTTGAAACTGTACTTAGAGTAGCTACACAACATTTGAATAAAAACTGTACTATGGATGGCATAGCTCCTATTTATTACAGCCTTAGCATATTCCAAGACAAAAGTAAAAGAATTACATAGGAAAAACAGAATGCTCCGTTATATCATCAACGTAACTGAGTGTGACACAACGTAAGTGTTATGGGAGCCAACCTAAGGAAATTCAAAACAATTGCCTACCCCAAGCTATTACTTCAAGTCTGAATTAAAAGATCAAGTCATAAACAACAGTTGAAAAGCAAATACCTAAGACGATATTTATTCTTCTAAAAACTCAGAGAAGCTTTTTAGGGCAGAATTTCTCTTCATAGAAGGAATAGCATTCTAGATACCTTATCAAATTTGATACTCAGAATTAGCTTAGTTCAGTATCTGACCCAGATAGCCAGCAGCAGAAGCACGTGAAGAGTCTCAGAGCAGGATTTTATTTTGTTGGATGTTGCAAGTTGGCATGCCATTGAGTTGTTAGTATCTCCTGCAATCTCATGCACTGCATCTCAATCTTTGGTCCAAGCTCTGGTGTGTAAGATACTTGATTACCTGGCAAACTGAACAATTTTGTTGTTCTCCTTCCATTCGCTCTGACTCCAGGCTCAGGCTGCATTATTACACTCACAAGAAACTTCAGGAAACTTTAACAGAACTGACTTAAGAACAGTATGACTGTTACCCAGACTACTCTAAACTCATGTTCACAGATAGCTCTTTGGTATGTCTACAGTGAATAGCATAACAGATTTTGTCCATAATCTTTCTGATCTCACAGAGTTGAAGAACACCTCTCTGCTCTTCCTGATGCAAATCCAGTACGAAGGTGGAGATGAATGTCTGTAAGAACACGCACGAATCATGTGATGCAGAACATCCTGGCTACCACTAATAGTGGAGAAGTGAAGATTAAAATCCTCATGACTTCCTTTATTAAATATCAACAATTAAAACCAGTAGCAACCGTCCGGTTTAGAATCTATTTGATGTGACATTGGTACTTATAGCTTCAACAATCACGGTCAGCTAAGTACACAAAACAAAATGGATGCCTGTCCACATGTGGCTAAAATAAAATGTCCAAGGAAAAGTACCTTGCAGCCTTATTGTTAAATTCTACCTTTCCAAGCCAGGATTTTCCTACTGAGAAAACAGTCAATTAACCCACACCACACTCACACTCATCAGTATGACATTCTGGTACCTGCAACTTCAGTTCCCACTCTTCACATGCAGCAGTGCATAGCTCTGGAGCATGCAAGTCAAGTGACAATATCCTGGCTCAGGGTGGAGCCCAGGGCTGGCCGATGAAGACGAGGGAGGGCATGGAAAAGCACTGTAAACTGTGTGGACATGTAGCTTCACTTTGTATCTGGTGCAAGGATCCAGTGCCTGCCATATCCAGGCAGTACCCGTATTTTGTCCTTTCTCCTCACCAATGTTTTTCCAAAGATTCTTTTGGAAAAGTTATGTTTATTCTCTGTCATCATTACTTCGTCCTTTTTCAGAGATGGCTGGGATTTAACATCCACAAAAACTTACTTCCCACTGCATGACTGGGTAGTTGAAGTTCTAGAACTTAACAACAATTTGCAATTTATTGATATAATTTCTAGATTCTGGAATTAGGTTGCAGCTTTGCATTCACTTGATATTTATGCGGTGTAAATATTTCCAAGTAGGTCTACTTAACACATATAGCTTGTCTGTGTATAGAACTGATTTATATATACAGTCTTCTGTTATTTGCACTAGTCACTAGGATTTATCCCCAACATATGTTACTATGGATTCATTTTTGTTGCCTTTTTCAGGCACTGAAATGCCACATCCATTTAATGGCATTTACTGTGCATACACACACACATATATATATATACACTCACACACATATATATTTTGATCACATCACAACATAGCAAAACATTACTATGGACTAACCTCAACGCTGCTGATACAGTAGCCTTTATCTTAACATGAAATGGACAGAAAATGTATATGAGAAAAAATAACACGCTAAGAAAGAATAAGAGTGACTGAGCACGATGAGAATAGATTTTACAGCTAAGTACAGTTAAGTATCCTTCAGATTGTAAAGATGCCAGCTAACATCCCATTATAATGTGCCAGCTGCTGTCCAAATAGATCACAAAATGAAAGTTCCTATGCTGAACAGTGCTTAAAATAGAGCAGCAGATGAGTAAGATGGTATCTCTTCTATAAGCTTAACATTTCATGCATTAAGACAGGCACATCCAACTCATGGCCACGGTCCACCCCCCTCCCAGCTCTGCGTGCACTGCAGTCGCCCTGTCATGTTGGCCCATGACATCAGAGGTGGATGTTGGTGGCATGGCTGTAGGGGTGGGCCCTCGCCACCAATATTCCATTACACATTGCTGCTGTGTGACAGATGGCAGCAGAAGAGCAGTCTGACAAAATGGTGTCTGACATGGAAGCGCATATAAAGCAAAAGTGTGGAACTGAACTCCTCAACACAGAACAAATGGCCTCACTAACATTCACTGACACTTGTTGAATGTTTGCAGAGACCAACCAGAGGAAGTGAGCACCATGAGGCAGTGGGCGGTGCATTCCAGTGGTGACAACAGAGACAGTGGGTCACCTCTGCTGGTACAGGTTTTTACAAGCACAACAAACAATACCATCCTCTAATAAAACTGTGGGTTATTAACTGATCTGCTTTTATGGTTTTATGAGCACTAAGTGAAAAATAGAACCGAGTCTCTAGATTTTAAATATTTCATAGTTTCTTTTCAGAATATGTGTTACAAGCATCATGCTTTCCATGTATTTGGGAAATAGCCAAAACATTTTGTGCGATTTGAAAAAAATAACCAGAGGTGCTGAGTTACCTATCAGATTCCTCAGAAAGCTGTCAGCAAGGTACTCCAATTGAAACTGTGGCTCTGCATCTGACTTAGTACATGGGTGTAACCCTGGCCAGCTCGTTCAATCTCCAGGCCTGTTTTTCCTATCTGTAAAAGAGAGGTCGTTATACTTATTTAAGAAATACATCTCATTACTGTTAATTAAAAAAAAAAAGAAGGAAGATCTTTCATATATTTAAATAACATTTACAACTCCAGTGATCCCTTTCTCTTCAGCTGAACTGAACTGAGCTTCTTATTCATCTTTTTAAATAATCAAATCAGGATTTATTCAAAAGGTTTTTTGTTATGTTGGTGCTCAAAAGGCAAATTCTTGTTTTTTTCTGCATCAGTACTTACCTTCACTCCAGATCAAAGCTGTATACGTACTGCCTTGTTGTGGCTATTCTGTGAAACTTATCTTACAGCTTGATCAATTCTGTGTTCCTAAATGAAGCTTAAAAAAATTATAACATCCTCTCCCAAGAAGAAACAGCAAAATGCCACGCTGGGTCTCAATGCACTCAGTAAGACACAAAGAAACGGAGCCAGCAATTTCAAGAGTCTTTAGTTTAACTCAGTTCAAATGAAGTAGCTGCTAGAAGTTCTTTTTTTGTGGGTGTATGGGAACTGTTGAATCACAGCCTGAACCACTGATTGATCACCTGAGGCAAGCACTGGGTCAGCCGCAGGGGCACAAGTGAGTGTGATTGGAAGGGGTGGAGTTTGACTCCACCTCTCCCAAGACCCCATTTAAGGGCTGACCACCACCAGGGAACGATCTCTGGTTGGAGATCCCTCCCTAGTGGAGTTATTGGCGAGCCTCGACCATCTTTAAAGGTGAGCCACTCTTTCCTTATTCATCATCTGTATATCATCTACCTAAGCCCATCAGAAATATACCATCTTTAGCACTACTTCTTTTGGGTGCTATTCTTGGGGGTTATTTGCCCTACAGTGGGGAAGCAGGAATCTTATACCAGCTACCCCTAGGTTTATACACATACCAACAGAGAAAGTAATAGAGTGCTCCATCAGAATTGCTACAAGGACAACTAGAGATTTATTATTTATCAGTAGTGATGGTAAGTAAAACTTTATTAAATGTCTTGACCAAGTTTAAGGAAAAAAAAAAGTAGAAAGGAAAGCCCCAGTTGAAAATGGTTGCTATTCAATGAGGTTGTCTTCCTGTAGCCTTTAAAAATTTAGATTATTTTATCACTAACATTACATTTTAATATTTAGAATTTGCAATCTTTTCTTCAGTTTAGGCATCTCCAGTCTCTGAAATACTACTGAAACTACTGAAATTCCATATATTTTAAAGAAGTAAAATCTCTGGAAGGTCTGCGACCTCCATTTTTGTCTGGATCCAGACAAAAATGCAAGTTCTTCCCTGGCCTTTCACCAAGATTGAACAGCATTGCAGAGAGTAGTCGGAATTTCTTAACTCTGAGGCCTTAATCTCATTTTCCTCATTAGATTCTTCTTCCTGATTTTGTTATGCTGCCAGATATTGGATTGTCAATTCTTGTGAGTTCCTATGGACTCTCAGAATATTAATTGGTGTTATTAGAGACCCTGGGGCTGAAATCAATGTGCTGTATAAGACCTTGTTTTTGTTTTTTTTCCCCTGAAATTTCTAGCTCCAGAAATTATGAGAGAGGCTGTAAAAATCAAGAATGATTTTTAGAAGTTCAGAAAGAAGCAAGAGGCATGTAAAAATAAGTCAGCGTTTATTGCTTTGCTTGTTTTCTGTTTTGTTTTCATGATTTTTTTATGCATTTATATGAAATTTGGAAATATTGAGGTAGGAGTGAGCATAAACTCTTTAAATGTCAGACAAGTGTTTCTAACAAACAAAAGCGGAGAGAAAGAAACCCTATTATTTGCCTGGCTTTGTGCTGTGATTCCTCAAGAATCTGAGGAACTGTGAAGAGAATGAGTAAGCAGTTGCACAATGAGACAAAACTTTTGACTCCAGGAGGTTTGAGCCAGCCACACATGAACTGTGACAGACAACAATAAAGAGAATACCACTGTAAGGGGTTTGGTATTTTTCACCATGCAGCAGCACCAACTTCTGACTGGGTTGAAGCAGGTCACCAGCTTTGTGGAACAAGGTGGGAAATATGTTTTTCTTGGTTTTGTAATGTGCAGACTGAATGAGAGAGCAGGTATTCAAGTTGTTAAGTCATGCTAACTTTCTATGAGCTATCGACTTTTGTTGCAGATAAGATCATAGCTTGTATGTCACTGTAAATTCTTAAGATTCAAGATGAAGAAGAGATTGGTTAAAAGAGTAGAACAGGCAAGTAAATATTGCCATTAGAAAATTTGTAAGCAAAAAACAATTATTTTAAATGTAAAACACCTAGATCCACAGTTAAGTGCTAATACATACAGCGTATTTTCTTCATATTTTTGAAGACAGTGAAAAATAAACATGTAAAATGGTATCTCCAAACTGTACTACAAAAACCCATGCTCCAAAGACTCCAGTAAGTGTCTCCCTTGATATCTCTATTTGGGGTTATGAATCATGTTTCAGAGAAAACATAACTAAAACATCAAGGAAATAATTTGTCAGGCTACTTCTGAACTTTTAAAAATCTGCTGTTATTCCAGAGATAGTATCAGTGACCCCTGTTTGTAGGGGGGAAAAAAAAATAAGCCAGTGGGATTCGGGTTATCATTTGAGAAAATAGAATCCTTTTTGCATGTAGCTAGATATCTAGATTAAAAAAAGAAAAAAAGGCAGAGATACTAAAGTGAAACCAGTGATTAAAAAGTCCTGTTAATTCTTCAGTAGACTTGGTTTAATGAAGAACATAACCCCTACTCTCCTTGATACAAAGTCAAAAATCTCAGGCTAGGAAAGTGGTTACTGTAGTATTACACATGAACCCAGTAGAAAAAAATCACTGAGTTATAGACTGATTGTTCCAACAACCACTTAATAATCACAGTTTTCAGTGCAATCATCACATAGCAGATCATCCTTCTGTTTCTACATCATAATTCAAAGTCAGATTTGCGTCCAAACCTTGACACGTAAGCACAGAGCAACCATTCACTCTTGTGTAGTTAAGGAGGCAGCTAAGTTTCTGACTAAGACATAATTTAGTGCCTCCTTTAAAAACAGCCTAAATTCAGAAAGTGAATCACGTCAGAATCGTCTCACTGAGGAAATGCTTCTGTCATGGAAATAGAAGCATCTATGCACAGTGCTTTGGGCAGAAGACATGAGTTGGTCCACAATTTTTGTTTCCTCAAGAATTACCCGTTATGGAAAATACACCCTGCATGTGCCTGAGCCTTACTTTTGCTTTCTGGGGTATATCAACAACATTGTGCTGGAAGAGTCATGAAAGCTTATTCCTGAGGACTGTAGGAGCACTCGCTTCACATTAAGCTTCAGCTTGTGGTTTCTTAGCTCTCTTTGTACCCTTGAAACTTTAAGGGTGTAACAGTTAGTTATGAAATTTCTTATTAAACTAGAACTTTCCTGCACGGAACCTAAAGGTAACGCTTGTTTTAAATAATGTAGCAGAATAGGATTGGTACACACCACCTTACGCTGAAAACCCGAATTTGATCAACCAGATGCTGTTATTCCCTTTAATATCTCATTAATAGAAACAACTTAAAACAGTCATTTACTGGGAGATGCGACATATGGCCCGCTAAGCTGCTTTCCTACAGAAATAACAGAAAGCCCGTCACTCTTGGCGTCGAGCCCTACGGCAGCCGCTGGGCTCCACAAGGCGTGGGCACGTGCGAGATGGCAACGGCCGCGTCCCGTCCCCGGGGTGCCGGGCACGGTGACGGCACGGCGCGCTGAGGTGACGGTCAGGGCGCGAGCGATGCCAAGCGGCGGGAAAACCGCGGCGGGAAAACCTCGGCGCGAGGGCAGCACGAGCCCCCCCCCCCGGCCACCACCGGTTTTAACGGCCACATCCGGGGCTCCGCGCACGCGGCAGGGGGGGGCGGAATCAAAACTCCCGGCCGCCTCTCCCATTGGCTGCCACGCCGGGAGGGTCCTCGGATTGGCTGCCTCTCAGGAGGGCGGGCGTCGCCCCGTTGCCGGCCTTCTATTGGGCTACGCCGCCGGCAAGACGCTCTCTCATTGGCGGGCGGGCGCGTCCGGTCCGGGGCCGGAGGAGGGTGCCATTGGCTGGAAAGTAGGTTAGTGGTGCGCCGTTGGGTGGCAAGCCAGGCGGAAAGTAGGTCAGGGACGGGGGCTGCCTGCGGCGGGTGCCGCTCGGAGCGCGCCGCGCGTTGCCGGGGGACGGCGACCCCCTCCCTCCGCCCCCCCCACATCCTTCCCCTCCCCCCTCTCCGGGAGCGGCGCGGCGAGGGGGAGCGCGGCTCTGTCGGTGAGCGGCGGCAGCGGGCGGTGGGCGGCCCCGGGCGGGCGAGGAGAGCGGCTTCCCCGGGGCGAGCGGGCCGGGCTGGGGGCCGTGCCTGCTGGGCGGGCGCTGCGGGCCGCCCTGACGGGAGCCGGAGGTGACGGGGCGGCAGCCGGCCCCAGGGCAGAGCTGGGCCGGGCCGGGAAGCGAGGAGGGGAAGCGCGGTGCCCCTTCCCCGCCCGGATCCCTCCGCCTGTCGTTGCGCCCTGGGGGAGTCGGCGCGAACCCGGCGCCCCGTGGCAAACCCGGGCCCCAGGAGCCATGGCGGTGGCCGCGGGCTGCGTGCGGCTCGGGGCAGGCCGGTCCCGCAGGCGGGCGGGCAGGGACGTGCTCCCGACGTGGCGGTTTTGTAGGTTTCCGTGCGGTTTTGTGCGTGTCTCGAGGGGATCGGTCTGCCTTCTCCGTGCTGGAGGTTTCCGTTACTCCAGGCGGTGACAGCTCTGGAGAGGGTTCAGCGCGCCGAAATGACGGCGAGGTAGAAGTGTGTGTGCTTGCACGCTTCTGAGGAGAAGATGCCCGTCGTGAGTTGTAAACATTTGGTTGGGTTCTGTGGCGGAAAGGGTCAGCTGCTGACAGTGGTCACGTTTATAAATGATTTTTTTTTTTGAATCAGAGCCTCATAAAAGGCTTTGAGTACAATCTGTTTTCTCTAAACCGTGGTCTGCGGGCGTTCGGGTTGAAACTTCCCTGCGGTTTCTTTCCAGTGGGTTCGATCAGGCGCCCGTCCTTCCCTGTTTGGCTTAACAGAAGGACTTGTAGATGGGTAGTGCACAGGCTGTAGCCGTTCGTAGGGGAGAAAAGAAGGTTGGTTGGTTTCCATTGGCCAGTGCTGCCGGCTGGCTGGTCCCGTGCTCAGTGTCCTGCAGAGGGCTGAAGTTAAACTCTGCCCCCAAAGAATGTGCGCTTGGTGTGTTCTAGGAATATGCAAATGGCTGTTTCAGCTGGCAGAAACTGGAGAGCTCTCAGCTGAATATTTCAAACCACATTCGCTTATCAGGGGAAAACCTTTACTACTTCTGAGTCAGATTTGTGGGCTCATGCTTCTCATGACCGTTCGTGATTTCATTTATCCATGTGGAAATAGTCTGTGATGAAATAACAGTAAATTACGGTGCTGTTTCATGGAGTATTGCATCCAGGTCTGAGGCCTTCAACACAGGAAAGATGTGGAGCTTTTGGAGAGGGTCCAGAGGAGGTCTGCAAGGGTGGTCAAAGGGCTGGAGCACTTCTCCTATGAAGACAGGATGAAGGAGCTATGCTTGGTCAGTCTGGAGAAGAGGTGACTGCAGGGAGACCTCACTCTAGCTTTCCAATATGTAAAGGAAGCTGTGAACAGGAGGGAAATCAACTTTTTACACAGGTGGATAGTGATAGGACAAGCTGGAATGCTTCTAAGTAGAGGCGGGAAGGTCTACATTAGATGTCAAGGGGGAGCTTTTCACTGAGAGGGTGGTGAGGTGCTGGAACGGGTTACCCAGGGCGGTTATGGATGCTCTGTCCCTGAAGGTGTTCAAGGCCAGGTTGGATGGGGCCCTGAGTCGTCTGATCTCATGCTTGATCTAGCAGTCATCCACCCTGCCTATGGCAGGGTGTTGGAACTTGATCCTTGAGGTCCCATCCAGTCCAAGCCATTCTGTGATTTAATCATTCTGTTCTCTTTTACACTGCTCGTGTCTGTAGTTTATCCTTATGACAGCTGTGGTAGATGGAGCAGTGAGAACTCCACCTCTGTCAGGTTGCTGCCTCCGCAGGTACTGGAGGAACCCGAGAAAAGCTGCCATGTGTTCCTGCAGGGCCCTCTGTGTGTAAGTCTCCTACCTGCTGCTGGACTTTCACAAAGCCAGGGCTAAGGAGGGCCTGCTGCCAGGGCACTGCTACTGCTAGCCATCAAGAAACCTGCTGTGCTTGGGGACCATTGCTAAGGGGGTATTAGGAGGGTGATGTCTGTAGGGCCAGCTTATTGAAGGCTTCTATTCCCACCAAATACCTGCTCAGGGGTTTTTGGGGGGAATCCGGGAATGGGAACAAATGAACGTTCATCAGATTTACTTGGCAGAGCTTTGTTATGCACAGTTCCTCATCGCTATTGAAGGCTGTGATGACAAAGATGAGACCTAATGTGTGTGCTGCAAATCACTAAGACCATTTCTAAAAGCAAATTGCTGTCAAGCAAACTGGAAAGGCATAGAGACATGTAGGCTAATTAATTTAGATGAACACATAAGCACTGTTTTTCACATTCAACTAAAATATTTTGTTTTCAGCTCAGAGCCAGTTATCTGGATGCTAACGGTTTGCAAGGAGGTGCAGGAAAACCTGGAAGGAATAGAGTTGTCAGGCCAAAGCAATGAGTTTGGTGGGACTCTCAGTGGCTTTTTTTAGATCTATAGTTTATACGCTTTTCACTTTTAACCTTTATCATCAGCTTTGCCAATAGTGTACTTCTGAAAGAGCAGAAAAGAAGTGGAGAGCGGCTAGTTATATCTTCCAGTGTTAGCAAGTGTTGAGTTCTCCAAAAAGCTGAAGACAATTGCCTTCCACAGAAAATGTGTGAAGACATATGCCAATAACTGCAAAGAAGGACCCACCGTAAATAGATATTTCTAAGCTTACTAGCTTCCTTGTTCTCAGTAAGTTTACAGAACACAAAGAATACTTAAAGTTTCGGTACTTACCAACCTTAAAGTGGGGTTTGAAGCTTTCACATTGTCTTAATACACTTAAAAACTTGGGACTGAAATAACGATTTAGATGAACGTAATATTGAATTCAGTGAATTGAGCCATGACCTTTACAGTTTGTTTCTGAAATCTCCGATCATTCTGTGGAAGTGAGGGTTTATACTTTAGAGGTGCTTAAAGAAACAAATAAGGAGTTGTTACAGCTTTTTTAGAAGCTGCAAAGAAGGTTTTAGTGTGGGTTTTTCTGTGTTTGTAATGGATGCTGTGGGTTTAGGTAGTGGACTGAAAACATAGAAGAGGTATGCTCTGGTTATCTTGAATTATAAATGTGCTGCATGTTTAGCCTAATAAAGTACGACCATCGTCACTTGTGCAGTTTAAACAGCAGCAGCAAAACAAACTGAGGACTCTGTGTGTAAATTCTGCATATTCCCATGATTAATGTGTACAGACTGAAATAGAGCACAGAACAATGCATTTAATGAAATATTACTATTCCTTTGAAGAGTTAGTGTGTTATTTAGAACACCAATTTAAGTTTTGAGTGAAGATTTATTATTTTGGATAGAATAGAGTAAGAGCTCTCAGTTTTGAATGTCAGATTGTTTTTTATCTGCGGTTAATCACTTTGCATATTGTCAAATAACCTGCGGTGTATATTTGATTGAACTTCACACTGAACAAGAGCTGGATAGCTCGCTTTCATGAACTGCATCTTGCACCTGTGTTTTTTTTACCTCAGATCATTGGAAAAATGCAGTAAGGCTACTTAGCCAAGGCCCAGACTTCATCTCCTTGGAAACCTGATCTTTCACCAGATGTTGAGAAATGTAATTTCTTTTTTAATCCGTTCTGCAGAAGAATGTGGATCAAAACAGCACCTTCTGGCTTTGGTAGTCTGGAATATTCATTATGTGAAAAATCAGCCTGGCATTTCAGTCTTTGTCCCAGAGAATATCAATGTTTTCTGTTGCATTCAGTATTATTTTGAACTTATTTTAGCTGTTACCAAAATTCTTGTAGTAGTTGTGCAGTTTAATTCAAGAACTGGCTGATGGTACCTTCTCTGCTTGTATAGTGAAGGACTGTCTGTGTTCTTTACCTCTTATGTGCCTGCAAGAATTCACCTTTTTCCATATTCAGATCATCTTTTTCCTTTGCAGCTGCAGAAAGATATTTCTTAGCCATCGCATATAGAATTTGTAACCTTTTCAGTCTCCTGCTATTTGAGAAGCTGTTATTCAATGTCTCTGATGTCAGACACTCTTCTAGGTCAGCTGCTGGTGTCAGGACAGCTTGTGACCCTGAGCTGATGCCATGCTGTGGCTTTGTAGATTGGCCTTCTGTAGGAATGGTGCCAGTGGGCTACTTATAGAGCAAGAAACATTGCTGGCAGGATTTAGAAGGCTGAAATGACATGCCAAATTTCTTGTGGTGTGAGATGTTTACATTCTCTACTCTCTTAAAAAGAAAACCATTCACATGAATCTCGGCATTTCAGGAAGATGGTTGTAGTTTTCATGCTTGTTTTGACAATATTTTCCTTACAAATGTCAGTAGGCTTATATTTTTCACAGATACAAGGCAATCTAGCAGCACCTTGCACAAAGGGAAGAGCAAACGTACTGCTAAATTCTCAATGGCCCTTGGTGTGTCTGCGATGGAAATCTGTCTCCCAGTGAGCAGTTGCTGTAGCACTAGGGAGGATATGTTTAGCAGTTCCAAAGCAGCATGCATTGGCGTGATGGCTCTCAAATCAATTCAGTAGGAAGGCGTTTTATAGTAAGTCATATATGCTTATGCAGTTGCATTGGTTTGTCTTCATTCTTGTCTCAGTTAAAAATACATCAATGGAATTCACATACTTTAAGGATTGCACAAGGTCCCAATACAAGACTATACAGAAAACTCTGAAGTTAGTTTTACCCATATAAATTATGAGGGAGAATGAAATAAACCTATTGGAAGACTCAGAATTCAGTATTATTCTTGGCGTGCAGTATTCTTTATCTTGGAAACTTTCCTATAGGTGGCCTATTCATCTCTCAGAGATGAAATGTAGGATCAAGTATATTACAGAAAAAAAAAACACCCAACAAACAGAAAAGCAACCAACAGATGTTGGTCTTTGAGGTTTGTGTTAGAACGCATTTTCTGACCTTGTTTTTATTGGTGTCAGTTTTTTCAGTTTGTGGTTTTAGAACTGTTGACTTGGAAAGAGGAATAACAGAATCACAGAATCGCAGGGGTTGCAAGGGCCCACAAGTGGTCACTGAGTCCAACTCCCCTGCTAAAGCAGATACCCTACAATAGATCACTCAGGTAGGCATACAGATGGGTCTCGAATATCTCCATAGAAGGAGACCTCACTGGGCAACCTGCTCCAATGCTCTGTCACCTTTACAGTGAAGAAGTTCTGCATGCTTGTATCAAACTTCCTATGTTCAAGTTTTAGACCATTACTCCTTGTCGTATCGCTATGCGCTCCTGAGAAGAACCTGGCCTCATCTATTGGCCTCCCAACTTCCTTTGGATATTCACACGCATTAATCAGATTCCTCCTCAGTCTCCTTTTCCCTAGGCTGACAAAACACAGGCTACTTGGCCTTTCTTAATCATATGAGAGACGCTCCAGGCCCTTAATCGTCTTTGTAGCCCTCTGCTGGACTCCTTCTAGGAGAGCCCTGTCTTTTAAATTGTGGAGCCCAGAATGGGACTTAGTATTCTAAATTTGGCCTCACCAGGGCACAGTAGAGGGGGAGGATCACTTCCCTCGACCTGCTGTCCATGCTCTTTGTAATGCACTCCAGGATCCCATTCTCCCTCTTGGCCACAAGAGCACACTGCTGGCCCACAGCCAGCCTGTTTTCCACAGGAACACCCAGGTCCTTCTCTACAGAGTGCCTCTCCAGCAGGTCAGCCCCTAACCTGTGCTGACATGCTGTTATTCGTCCCAAGGTGCACGACCCTACACTCGTTCTTGTTGAACCTCATCAAATTCCTCCCTGCCCAGCTCTCCAGTCTGTCCAGGTATTATTGAATTGCAGCACAGCCACTCCTCCCAGCTTTGGATCATCAGCAAACTAATCTATCTATTCCTCTGTTGTCTATTCCAACTTATTTTGTTACCAAGCCATGCCATGTAATCCTTGCATTTAGATTTGCAAATTGCCTTGTTCTAGATGAAATTAGTTCACCAAATTAAAAAAAAAAAAAAAAAAAAAAAGCCTATATCAACATTGTGTTCTCAGCAAACTTAAGAACATTTTTATGTTATACTCAGAATATGCCTCCAGTCCAGAAATTGAGAAAACTTAACTAGCAATGTATGTATATTTGGAATATTTTATGGACCTGTGTGGGAAATGCCACTGTTCAGTGCAGTTGAACTTGATGATCTTTATTGGGCCCTTTCCAATTCAGGGTACACTGAGTACCAGAGTACTCAACTGGATTTCTACTGACAAAGGCAGTCCATCCCCTAGCTAAGCTTTAATGCATTGGAGCAGACTGCTCAGGGAAGTGGTGGAATCACCATCTCCAGAGATGTTCAAGAAACATGTACATGTGGCAGTGCGGGACATGGTTTAGTGGGAGTGGATGGCTTTGCACTTGGACTAGATGATCTTAGAAGTCTTTTCCAGCCTTGAGGATTCTATGATTCTGTCTCCATCCTTGTGTTCTGTCTTTCTGCTCTGAGCTAGCGTGCATTTGAGCAAGTATACTGACTTGGGGAATCTGATTTGGCTCAAAGATAGCTCCTCACCCCACCCAAAGACTGATCTGAGGTTACTGAGTTCGTTGATACCATACACATCGTGGCTTCAAAAACATTTGTGCCTTTGTAGGCTAGGAAACAGCACAGTTCTCTGGATGAATAGGCCTGAAGGACAGTGGCACTGGCTGGGAATAGTGCTGTTTTAAGTAAGTATGTTATGCTACAACCTTGGCACGGAAGAAGAGCAGCTGTGGCAGACTACTTTTTGCAGTAAGCAGTGTTGTTTCATTTCCTGCATGAAATGTAATACGTTACAGAAAAATTAGAAGTCTGTTTTTGATACTGATAACTAGAAGCCAGAAAAATAAACAACTTTATACTTTTATCTCTGGAGCTAGACGGTGGAGCCTTACGCTGCTCTGCCATTAAAACATTATTTTTATAATGAGAAATAGTAATTCAGCTCAACCTCTGACTGTTCTGCCTTTCCCCTAACTGGCTCTCATTCTTCTGGGTTTCCAGATGAACAAATATAGAAATGTTTAAGATACACAAATCTCTCAGGAGCTCATTCACCACAATCATGTGCCTCTACTGGTGCTGAGTACTCGCATGTCCAAGTTGTTATCGAATTGGTAGTTTATTTAAAAATGACAGAGACCCAGCAGTGTCTCTAGTTAGGCTTGCCAGGAGATCTGGAGGAAATAGTATATAGGAATGGGACTAAAAGGAAAGGAAGATTTTCTTCCAAGATGATGCGTGATTTAGACTTCAGCATGCTAATTGCACACACCTCTGCTCCCTTTGGTGATGGTGAGCTGCCTGCTTTGATAAAAATATTCTGGGGTGGCTGTTTAAGAATGTTTCTCTAACTTGGCACAGATCTGATCTTGCTATCAGTTCATCTCTGTACTGTGATTTCTGGAAGCCACGCTCCCTAAAGCTTGCACTGGCTTCTATTTAAAGAAATGATGGTTTCTTGATGAAATTATGAAATGGCCCTGCAGGAGAATTCTGACTTTCTGTAGGGTGGTGGTGTACATTAAAAAAAAAAAATGATTTGCTAACATTTTCGAACTTAATTTGGAATGTAAATGGAAAGTACAAAAAGCTATATGTCAGCAGACAGTGAGAGAATCTGTGCCTGCTACTTAAATTAGTGCCCTTTTTTTTTTTTTTCCTAGAGCATATGAGTGCTAGTGAAGACCAAATAGTTGAATATCTCAAAAGAAGCCGGGCCAAAAAATCCTCCATTCAACAAAAAAAGCAAGGAAAAAATGCCAACTGATACCTCATTAGAGACCTAATTAACGTTGTAGAATATTGAAGACCTTCTGTGTCTGGGTGAACTGATCATTATCCACCCTTACAAGACGTTTGGGGTTCCCTTAAATGCTTACGTTAGTCTAGGAGAGTTCCAGCTGCTTTTCAGGCAAAATAAATGTGCCTTTTGGAACAGGATTCGCTCAGGCAAGTGAACTTGAGCCTCCTTGAATTCATTTCTGGTGTGCTGAAAAACTTGTATAATTGACTCACTTTGGCACAGTTTCAGATGCATGCTTTTTACGTTTCTTAAATATTCTGTCATCTGACTTGTCTTCCTCTTTTAGGGTATCTCTGTGGCTTGCTAATTCCCTGTAGCCCTAAACATACTGGAATGATGGTGTTCCCTGGCAAACATGGACAAGTACTGGTTTCTGTTATTTGTGAGTGAAAACCATTCTTTTTTTTTTTCTGCTAACTTCTGTTTGGTGACTTCAAGAAGCACGGTGACTGCTCTCTTAACTGGCCTCTGATTTCATTTAAATATACGTATTTTCTCCTCTGGAAGTTGCCTGTGTGTGGTTGTTCTTCTTACTCTTTTCTCTCAGTTCTGTGAGCACTTAGCTTTTGTTGGCATATGCACTGTGAAGATGTTTTGAAATGATGGTGTGTTGGCAGCAAAGTCAGGACATAACATTGGTGCAAGTTCTTAGGTGTGCCTGTGAAAGCAGCTGGCAAGTGGGTTTCAGAGATGTCCAGGAAGCAGAGGAAGATCTTTCAGGGAGGAACCGTAATGCACTAGCTGGTCTCTACTTGAAGAAGAAACATTAGGAATAAGTGCATTCAACTTTATTTTTTCCTTTCTAGCAAGTGTAATTGCACGTTGTAGTGAGGCTCTGCAGTTCTCCACTTCAGCTGAAACGTAGCATATCCTCTTTAACTCCTCCCAGTGAAATAATTTGGCTGAGTCTTTTTTTTGGCAAGAGCATGTAAGTTTCTCTTAAATCATCCTGTATTTTCCACACATCTTTCCAAAAATGCACTCATCAGGATCATTTTCACATCTGATCTAATCGCTGTCTTCCACTCTTAAAAGTGTGGCCAATTAGTTCCTGCTGGCTGCCTCTATTTCTCTTTGCTTGTCTTCGTAGTTTTCACTTTTCTACTTTTCAGTATGTAAACATCAGGTATATCAGTAAAATTATATTTTAACGTTTTTACATGTCATCCTAATACAGAACAGTATTTCTTAAACCAATACTGTATAGTGTTTATACAGACTCTTTCGGGGCTGTGCTCCTATATAGTAGTGATAAATTTGTTTTTG
The DNA here is from genome assembly GCA_036925125.1 of Oreortyx pictus. Lineage (NCBI taxonomy): Eukaryota > Metazoa > Chordata > Aves > Galliformes > Odontophoridae > Oreortyx > Oreortyx pictus. The sequence continues at coordinate 8,369,776 of JAUPFR010000006.1, read as the reverse complement.
ATAAGAAGAGCCTTCTGTACAAAGAGTAAAGTTATGTAAAGCAGCAGTTTGCAAACAGAATATGTACCATTTTTCGGATTCTCCTTAATACTTCGATTACACTGCGGGCTCTGTTGCCTCTTCTTGCTGAACATCCCTCTAGAAATTAACCCTTTTATTCTCATATTCAGATATTGGTTTGCTGTAGCAAGCACTGCATACCTTTGCGTAGTCTAAATCTCTTTTGGATCTTTGAACAGTTCACTGTGGGGTTAGGTGAAGGTGTACGCAGCTGAAAGGTGAAGCTAGGGGGTTAACGTCCCTTGCAGCCACACTCAGTAGCAAAGGTTGAAATGTTTGGATTTGCAACTTGTAATAAAAAACGCAAGGGTTGTGTCACATGAATCCCTCGAGGAGAGGTCTGTGCTGCACTGCTAAGTGTCCATGTAGCCCCATATTAAATAAACTAATTAGCTGGTTCGCTCTCTGATCTAAGCAAAGATTAGTCAGTAGCATTGTTTCTGGCAGTTTCCACCTGGACTTATCCTTTACGTTACTCCGTTCAGGACCTTTAGTAATCATGTGCTGGTGGGAGACACTCATACTGGTGAGAGAGCCAAGTGGAGCAGGTTGGTCTGTTAAATCATCACTCCCAGTAGTCTATATCGCTTGATAAGATATTTCTTAAGAAATACATACACCATTTCTAACTAGTTGCCATGCAGTTGTGTGTTTGTATATTACACTTTCTTAGAGTACGTAGTCTGTCTCAGAAAGCTTGTTTTGTTGACGTGACTGGGAAAAATGTATTGATGGGCTGTTCCTAGTGCAGTGTTACAGGGAAGCAGACAAATTAGGGTGACTTGATCTCGTTATGTGTGTTATTAAATTTGTCCTAACTTTAATACTCTCCTATACTTTAGAAAATGGAAAAGTGATCAAGGGATGAACTGTGTTTTGCACATACAGTGGGAGATTAAAGAAATGCAACTGAGTTTAGTTAAAGGAAAGGAAAACAATTCATGGAATTTGTCATTTGGTTGATGACCTGGCAGAGTTACCTGGAAGGACAGAATGAAATGAGGGGCAGTAGCTGGTAGGTGACCTACTCAAATACAGACCAGAAAAGCTGGAAGTTGTGAAGAAGGGGAACTGAGCTTTGAAACAGCAAAGATGGGAGGAGGGTAATAGATTCTTGCAAGCTATCAAGTTAATCAGGGATATCTTTCTAAAATGAACTTTGGCCCGAATTACAGTATATCAGTTTGTTTTATAAAATAGTAAATGAGGTTGTTTGTGTCCTACCGGAGAGGAGACCAGAATACATGATCATGCAAGGAAACAAATCTGAGAAAATTGCCAGGGAATGTGAAGATAAAACTTAGGTACTTTTCTCTGAGCTACTGTGTTCATCAGCAGAAGGAAACTGAGGACAAAGCTTTAACCATCTGTAAATGAGAGGGAGGCCCAGGAAGACTTGTAGCAGTGAAGGAGAACATCTGTAAGGACTCTTGTAAACTTTTTACAGGGCAACTTCAAGTTAGAAGGGTAAAACTTAAATGAAATAGGGATAGCTGGAGGAGCTTTAGCAGATATCCTTCAGAAAGTTTCTGTGGAGCACCAGATGAGCGATTGACACAAAAGCACATACAATAAAGGTACATATTTCTCTGGTAAAGTGAGGGCAAACTTAAAACACAGAACTCTAGATCGTATTCTCTGAAGTGAACATTGCAGAAAAATAGACCTCTAAAAGGCAGAAATACTTGTGTTACTAGTGAGTAGTAGATGATCTTTGAAAGTATGGCATTCTTTTCTAAGTCCTTTTGTCTGTTTTCTGCACCCCTTATTAGTAGGTTTCTTTATGTCGCTGACCCCTTTGGTCTCCTTACAAGAGAATTGTGAGCTGTTCTCAGTGATTTGAGATTTCAATTCATAATGCTGGCAAGATTTCAATGAAAGACTGTGTATTAACTGTGGGCTTAGCTTAGTTAAGAATGGGGCAGCCATCCCGAGTGTTTGGTTTGGGCAGTTTGTGCCTAATGACTTTTACGTGGGTCCCTGCACAGCACTATTGTTTCTAGGCACTGTGTAGGAGTCTAGTTGTTTAGACGTGGTTTCAAATGCCACCTCTGAGAGCAGGCACCTAGCATATAAATCTTGTTTCCTACGTTGAACTATTTTTTTCTGGTAAGCTAAGCTTTTACATTTGCCGTGCTCGACTCTGTTTAACATGCACTGAATTTAAATCTTCTACCTGTGATTAATTGATATTATGCTGATAACTGCATGTTAGCTGACTTCAGTCTGACCTATGAAAGCTGGTTGTGAACTTTGTATACTTTACACTTTCCATGAGCTGGCCTTACCCCGTGTGGGAAACCACATGAACTTTTAGCCTTCATGTCATGTGCTAAGGAATTCCCATGGCCTACCACCCCAAGTGTGAAGAGCAGCGTTGTTTTCAGGCTTCCAGCCGAGCTTTGTCCCTGTGACATCTGATCGTTCTGTAGATCTTGGTCTCGGCAGTTTTCTAGGCTGAAGCACTAGCTCACTTGATTGTTCCTTATATAGAAACCGGTGCCTATCATTTTTTACTGAGTGAAACTGCAAAGTTTTCCATTTTCTAATAAGTTGAATTGCTGTAGGTTTACTGGATGCTATCCAAGTCATCCTCCGTACTGTTCAGGAGCTGTAAATAATTATGAGCATTTGTAAGTGGTAACTAAGGGACTGCATTATTAACATTTAGCACAAGTCTACTTGTGGAAATAGCATCATCTAAACTTAGCTAAACTTTCTGTGAAGGAATTTGGACTGTCTGGTGTGCCTTCCTAGGTCCTGCAGGACTGGGCTGTGGACACTGTAGAATATTTTATTCTGGAGTACAGCAGTGAGTTGGAGAAACTTCTGCTTGCAACATGGTAGTGGGGTGTCTGCTTTCTCTGTGTGTTATCCCCTCTTTGTCTGGGGGGAAGGAGCTGCTGCTCCTTGGGGTAGGTTCATAGATGTTTGACCCAAACAACAGCAACTGAAAAACAAACAAACAAGAAAATGACAGAGTGACTTTTGTTTTTCTGAACATAGTTTCTTTCTCCTCTAGCCTTTTTCACTGTTGGCAGGGTTATTTTTGTTTTCAATGCTTGTGATGTATCTGTGTAGTGTAGGGACCCTAATCAATGAATTCCTGGTGTTCCCTGGTCATTAGCCTGCCCTTATGAAGGGCTGCCTTGATTTGGTAGTGTGAGACATTTAAAAATGCTTTTTCAGTTCTGGTTGTAATACAAAAGTACGCATTCAAACTTGACCATTACTTTAAAATAGAAATTGCAGGCTTTAAATCCTGCCTGGAAAATTACAAGTCTTAGATGCATCTCTGGCAAGTGAACGTTGCTTCTTCACAACATCAGCATTAACGTACAGACGCACAAAAAAGGAATGTGGTTTGTCAGCATTTTCTGCCAAGGGCTTTCCTATTGCTTTCATGCCTTCCACCGGAAAATAAAATCTGTACTTGTGCTGAAGCAATGAATACAGAGTGGCTAGGAAGCCCCTTCTAGCATGTCTATATATTCATAACTTGCCATTCACAGAAGAAAAAGCTCCTGAAGCAGTCACAGCACAGGTGAGGATTAGTAGAAGGTTTGAGCACACCTTGCCTTGCTCAAAGCATGCAGGGATTTGCATCTGAAGATAAATCCTGTTGTGAATAAGCTGCAAGTGCGATTAAAGCATTTAGCACGGATATTTTAACAACTTGCTGCTGTTGAAAGGGACAGTTCTGCCCCTGCCTGTCTCCTGGCATATCTCACCCCCTTGCTTTGCACTAGTTCAGGGTATCACCCAACGTTTCAGTAAGGTGGTGCAGCTCTCATGAGTGATATGCACAACTGTAGAGTGCTTGGGGTTCACCTCAGAGATGTGTCCCATTGCACAGAAGTTCCAACTCATCCAAGAGAAAAGGAAACACAAAAAGCTGGTGCTGCAAGGAGGCTGCCTAGATTGTATCATTTACCCATCCAGTATATGGCATGATGGCGCATGTAACTTTATTTCTGATGTCCCATTAAAGGACTTTTAATTGCCACTTCGGTTTGTCAGCCACTTGGATCCAAAGGAAGTGTAAGCTGAGAAGAAACTGCCCTGCAGTCGTGCTTGCCCTGTGCTGTGGGAGCCCTGCTCTTGGTTGGGCAGTTGAGCAGGCAGCTTTTGCTGCAGCCCTTCTGCTCCAGGTGCACTGTATCAGTGTTAGTGCTGGCCCTCGGGAGGTGCTGGGAACTTGCCCTACTTCTCAGTGCTTGCTGTCGCTGTGCTTCGTAACTGCTTTTTGTGAATGTCTCCGAAGAGTGGAGTGTTGGATAATGCCACAGTATGAGCTGTCATAACTTTGAAATGCTGCCTTTCTCAGTGTGAGCAGCAGATCACTTAAAAAATGGGATTTTAGGCATGCGGGAGGTGATTATTTTTGAAGCGTGGAGCAAGACTGGAGATGGTATGTGTATCTTTTTTCTTTTTTTTCTGGTCATGTCTTTGCATGTTTTCCAGAAGACATGCAAGTGCTGAATTGTTGCGGTGTCTCAGTTTTTACTATTTGGATATGTAAATGGTGTGACTTCAAAATGAAGCTGGTAAGCTTATCATTTATGTTAGTGTTTCTTGTTGCTCCACAAGCAACAAGAAGTTATTTTATTAAAAATGGGATTTTGTGAATAGTTGTAAGTCGTAAATTTCTCCATTTCCACACACAATAATGTAGTACTAGATATGATGTTGTTTGTTTTCCTGCGTTTTTCTTTCCCTTTAGAAACTACCTACTCATGCACTTCACAAAAAGCTGTGTTGCCTTCCTATCCTGAAATCACTGGGAGAACAAAAATGAACCCGAGCCTCTAATACAGTACTAAGATAGTCAGAAGGAAGAAATATTGATGTTTGTATGGGTCTGGCGTGTACATATGTTTCACAGCTGATTTTGTGTAAAGCTAAGTTATAAAGAGCTTTTAATAAACCAGCGGGGAAGAATGAAGAGATGTGTGTGCTGGAGGAAGCAGCTGAGTGGGGGATACCCTCAGCTTCGTTCCAGGCTGGCTGAGAATATCTTGCTTTTCCCAGGGCTTTCTTTGGGACCAAAGAGAAACTGACAACCTGTCAGCTTTTCTTCATCAGGCTGGCAGAGTGCTGAGAGCAGGGATGATTTCTTCCAGCTGGAGATGGAATTTAGCAGGATCAAAGGGACTGTGTCAAAGCTGGAAATGAAGGTGTAAGGTATAAATATAACCCACTTCTACACTCCTTCTAGTGATATTTTTGCCCTTTTGTTTCTGTGCTTCGTTCCCTGAAGATACAACCTGTTTGGCAGAGACCTGTTCTTTTCCTTTAGTTCCCATTTGTTTGTCAACAGATCACTGAAGGAAAGGTCTTGCACGTGCCTAGTGCATTTGGTTTTGTAGTAGTAATGATGTGACTGGAAAACAGAATCAGCTATAAGCAGTTTGTGTAACAGTATTTGGAGCAGGTAATCCAAACCAAAAGAAGATGCAGGAAACTACATTTGTCACCGTAATGCACTTGAGAGACTAGAAGAAGTGTGTAGTGGTTCAGCCTGTTAAGCTGAAAAATGGCTGACATTCCTCAATGCATGAACTGTAAAAGTCAAGAAGAAATACTACATAGTTAGTATTAGTCATGCAAGAGCTCAAATGTATTGGCTAATTTTGGTGCTATTAATTCTCCAGTATGAAAGGGAAGAAGAAAATGAGAACCTGGTGAAAGCACGCAGCCAGATTGTGAGATTGGAAGCTGGGGCAGCTAACAGAGTGCTGAAATGGTGCTTGTCCCCTTCAGGGCCTCTGCTAAAGGAGACCCTTTAGAAAACACATCTTAGAACTTTTTTTGCTTTCTTGCCATTGAAAGACAACTTTAGAGATGATGCACTGCAGGCAGAATAGTTGCCAAACTGTGAAGATGCAGGAGCTTGGCTTAGCCACGGGAAGGGAAACTTCAGCTCGCTCAGAGCATATCGAGGACCTTGTAATAGTGAAACTGAGCATTCGGGCTTTAAAACTCTAAAGTAGAAGGTGTATATTTAATGGCCCGAAACTCTGCAATATCCAGTTTGTGTAATCAAAGAGTGAAGACATCCTTTAGACCTGTACCTAAAGGATCTCTCTGCAGCAAACCAGTTGTTGCTCGTAGGAGTGAGATGAAATCTTAGAACAGAAAGCTGCATCTCTTGGACTACAAGCACAAACAAGGCATTCCCAGTTGTGTGTGAAAGATGCACTGATTTATAAATTCCCACTGCTTGTGTAAACATGAGAAGAGAGTTAAGTAGCTCACCTACTTGTCTTGTATGCTTCTCCTGCTCTGGAAATGTCAGTCCAGGTGGTGTACAGTCCTCCTAACAAAAACTTTCTGGTTGTTTAAAGAATTCTACTTTGAAGTTGACTGCACGCTGCAGCACAAGATAAGACGTTTTGTTGACAGTTCAGAAGTAATGTGTACCATTTGGGAGACTTCACAGAGCCACCGCCTCCTCAGCTAGGAGATTGTTTGGTGTGTTTGGGTTTTATTCCCCCAAAAGATTCTGATCAAAACACAGTAAACTACTACAGAAGTCTTCGGTTAGGTTGTTATGTAAACTCTATTTGTTTTGGATAATTGATTTACCTACCTGATAGGATGGGTTTCTCTCAGTCTTTCGGCCCCTCAGCATCCCTTGGATGGCTCAGGGCTGATAAAAACAAGGATTGCACTCATTGTGCTGAGAGCGAGTACCTAGCTCAGTAACCCAGTTTGACAACTTTCACAGGAACCGGGGGAGTAGATTTTTATTCTTTTACAGTTTCTGTGTCTGTCACTACTAGCAGAGCAATGACTTTTGGTATCAAAAGAGTAAATGACTAGAATCAGGTATCTGGCCCAAAGCACATAAAGCTTCCGTTGTCTATTAATTTTAGGTCTTTCATTTTTTTTTTCCTGTAATGTTTAAACTATAATACTTCGTTCCTTCCCACACAGGCGCAAAATCTTCTGAGGGATCAGAAGAAATTAATGTTAAGTAGTACATTTTAACGTAGGTTTTTGTGAACTAACTTTGTCAGCATTTCACATCGGAGAGCCCTATTTTCAGATATAAAATATAGCTACTTTGTTCTTTAACTTACACTAGAGTAATTCTGGGTCGCTAAGCATTGTCTTAAGATGAGTTGGTTTTGGTTTAAAGAAATAGAAACACTTCTGATCTCAGGCTCAGTAATTTTCCTGCAAGCAGCTGTTCTCAGAATAAATAGCTATTTTTTGTAGCTGTGTCCACATCCACTGAAATCAGATTGGAGATCTTGGTGATCAGGGTCTGTTGAAATAAGGCATCCAAAGGCTTACAATAGATGACAGTTTCAGTAACAATGATAGACTAGCAAGCATTGCTGTACCACTCGTCAAGCCAGGATTCACTGAGGTGGTAGAGAGGCTCATAACCATGTGTGAGGTCCTGAGAGCTCCTGTGGCTAAGGGCTGCTTGCTGTGGATGCCACTGCTGAGGATGATACGGTCTCCAGCCCTGGCAGCCGTTGTGCAGGAATGCACCCAACCTTTTTGCTGTGTCACTACAGTACATTCCAGTGGTACCTATTAAGGAGGGAAGTACTTCAATCATAGCACAGACAGTAGAGTTTCACTCTAAACAGGTTTGATTCCTGGAAGGAGCATAGGTTGACTCTGGTTTTGCTCAATTTTGTTTTTGTTTGTTTGTTTGTTTTTGTGAAGGTGGTCCATATCTCCATCAGTCTTGAAGCAGGCATTTGTCTCTTTCACTTAAAGAAAAAATGTGAGCTAGGTGTTTGTTTGCTTGTTTTAATTGGAGGGCGTACCTCACTGAGCTACCAGTCACATCCTTGCAAAAGCGAAGGCCACCAGCATCCTGGGCTGTATTAGGAAGAGCATTACCAGCAGGTTCAGGGGAGTGAGCCTTCCACTCTGCTCCGTACTGATGAGATACTCATGGAGCTGAGGATTCAGTTCTAAACTCCCCATCACATGAGAAAATTATTTTAGTTATCACTTATTCTAGGTTTTGGAGCACCAGAAAAGTCCGTTGTCGAGATAGCTGGAAGTAAAAGCTTTCAAGTACTTCTCCTTTTTAACAATGAGAGATGGGGTCTGAGGCTGAACTGAGAGTCTCAGTGCTTCTATGGACAAGATAAACTCAGGATGTCGTCCTGTAGCTCCATTATCGCTATGACAGTCTAGAAAACTCCTAGGATGATGCCATGGTACGACTGGCTTTTCTCAGAGACACTAGTGATGAGGAAACCTGCTTTAGTACAGGTGAGCACCATGTTGATCTGTCAAAATAATGCCTTTTTAAAATTCCTAGAGCTGAAGGATGTTCTTTGTGCCTGTCCAGTTTTTCTTCTGTGTATCGGAGGCCTTCTTTTCCTTAGGTCAGAATGATTCATCTTGTAGCTTTGTGGCTGGTTTAAATTCATGGGATGCCCCCCTCCAGCCTGCTGCTTTTTCCTTAGTAAAGTCAGGGAGCAGCTGTTAGAACAGTAAATCACTTGAGCACCCAAAGGCTGTACCTCTGCCTTTCCAGAGCTGGGGCTGCTCATGCAGCCCGTCCTGTGCAGGGCTGGGTCACAGCAGCTGTTAACGTGGGGTGTACACGGGGCTGTTTGCTCCCGCTGTTCTGTGTGTATGCCCAAAGGATGAGCTGCAAACATGAGCTTGGGTAGGGAAGAGTTCCAAAACTCATATGTGGTTTGCAGTCTGCCAGAGGTTGGGGAACACGGTGATGAGTGAATGAAAAGATGGCCTCAGCAAGCAAAACACGAAGATCACTGCTTTGCTGTGAGATGTGGGATGATGCCACAGGGCATTTTACCATCTGGGAGTACAGAGCATTCCTGCAAATAGCATTAGGGAGTTCAGAGAACACAAATGTGCCACTGCAACAATATCTTTTGGACAAATGTGAGGTGTTCTGGGAGGTACTCCTTGAGTAGCGAAGGAAAAGAAAAATATCGCTGCTTTAATTCACACGTCTTCCTTTGAACCATACGGATGATTTCCTAATGAAGATTCTGATGCTTGTCGCATGGAGCAGCTGTGCCCATGTGTGCATGTGTGCCTCTTACAACCAGCTCAGGGACACCACAGACCTTGCTCTGCTGAGCAGACGTCTCCCACCGTTAGTTGGGGGGTGCACATCTGGAGCGCATGCACATCTACAGCACGGCTTGGAGAAATACAAGGTGGAGATGACGAGTCCTGTCGTGGTTCTTACTGTTTCATACCGTGACAGTTGCCCTCTGAGGTGGGGTTTTGCTGTGAAGGGAAGAAAGATTTCCTTTCTGTAGCTACGTGATCTTGGTTTAAGGCATTGCGCATAGGGACAGTGACCGTCTTTTTAATTATCCACGAAGGAAACCACGCCACACTTTTCCTCTATCATTGTGAAATCGTGCTCTAAGATATGACACACTTCTGATTCACGAAGTTAAGGATTACATTTCTCTTAAAATAAGTATGTATTCTGTGCTGGAGATAGCTGAGTCTTGCCCAGGGGTAATTGAAACTCGTGGCGCTTGCATAAAGAGGTCTTGACTCCCGGATGGGTGCTTGGCACACTTGGTTGACCTACTTTAGCTCTGACCTTGATTTGCTCAGAGGTGTTTATGTACTCATGATCAGCTTTCCTGCATGATTAAGCTAGTCACGTGACTGCTAACTTTTTTTTTTCTTTTTCCCTTTTAAAGGGATGAACAGGAAGGTTTGATTTTACTGCCTCATTGCCCTTGTTACAAGGGGTTAGACAAAAGAGCTTGCACACACAGCAGGGAAGTCCTCAAGGAAGTGGTCCAAAATGGGCAGTGGAGAGAAGTTATTGTGTGGCACAATGACAGAGTGTAATCAGGAAGTGGCCTACATGGCATTTTTTCAAGTAGGTCCGAGGAGTACTTTGTCAGCGGGGTAAGGTTCATAAACGGAAGATTTGGGCTTTGCTTGTATTTATGGGTAATTGTTGTATTGCTTTTCATAGAGGCTTTTTTAGCCATTGAAAAACTAGCAGCTCGAGGCTGAAAAACCCAAATATTCTCTTGACAAGATTTTTTGCAAGAGCCCCGCAACATATTATTTCTCTGAGCTGCTGCCAGCTTGTTGCAGTGGGATATGCTGATTGTTGCTCTGGTCCTTGCGTTGACACTTTCTGACTTTAACCCTCAAGACAATTTTCATGATTTTCAGTTCCCACAGTGCTGACGCGTAGGGCTACGGTTGCTAGAACTGAGACAAGTGTTTGGGAGATGGCAGAGGAAGGGCTGACTTGAAAAGAAGTGGAGTTTTGTTGATTTTTTTAATGTAGTTTTCCTCTGCTTCAGTGGCCAAGGTGCTTCAAATGAACTGCTTTGAAATGATGCACTGTTGACACTTGCTTATGCAATCTGAAAGAGTGGCACAGTTGAATGGATATTTAATTTCAGTATTTTTTTTTTCTGTGAAACTGCTTTGAAACTTCTGTTCTGACATGAACAAAGCAATTTTTTTGCATTAAAATACATCAATGACAGTGTACCGTTTTCCTTAAAAAGGAAAGAACTGTGTTAAATTTAAAATATAAATATGCTTTTCCATTTTCTTTCTTAATTCCAGCATGTCTTACCCTGCTGTCAGGTCATCATTAGTGGTCAGTGAGACGGTATGAAACAGTAAAATGCGATTTCAACAACTGTACTCACATATGGAGTGGTGGTCAGGATCTTTGGGGGTTTAAAGGTGGATGCTGGAGTCAGGAATTTTGGGAAGTACTTGTTTCTAGTAGGTGCATTCTACAGTGCTCAGGGTTTTGCGTCAGATTCCAGGACGGAATCATGGATGCACAGTAACTGGGCAACATAAGTGTAGCTGTAACTAACTTCTGCACCTGGCTGAGGTGGAGGATAATGTTTTTGCATCTGAAACAAGAGCAGAGAAATGATCAGTGACTGTGGCTTTAGTGGGGGGGTTGTATATTAACCAATTCCATAGAATTGGTTGTGAGTGGCCACGCCGATGGAATATTAATTTTTGGACTTGAGAACTTCTGCAGGTATCATAAGAACTTGCTGAGCTGTGTTGTTGGGAAGTCCTGCTTGCGTCACAGGTTGGAAAGGCAGACACAATGAACACACGTACATCAACCAGAAAGGAGAGTCTCCAGAAGACTTGCAAAAGCCCTTGCAGGAGGCACTCTGAGAACGGTTTTCATGTCTCACATAGTGAATTTTTCATGGAAAAAATAAGTTTTGTGGGAGGAATCCAGGAAGGAACAGCAGTCATCTGCAGGCACGCTTTCTTTGCAGCGTAGTGGAGGGGTGCATTTGAGGGCCTGAGTTTCCAGTATGGGATGTGAATTGTGTTTAAAGCTTGAAGCCTGCAGAATAGAACAAGAAGTTTAACCACTCTTGCTTTTGGAAATGCCAGGTACTGCCCAGCCAAAATTATCTTAAGGCGATGGCCTCCTTAACATTAAGGCAGCCTTTCTCTGCAGTGTAACAGCACTTTCACTTATTTTGCTAGCATCTGACAACAAATGCTTTCAGATCTGTTTCTAGTGAATGGAGCCTTACGTGATTAGCTACAAAAACTACAGAGTGATGAAGAAGGCCCCAAGGAAGCGATGCTGGGGAATTTCCTTCCGTTCCAGTACTTTGTCTGCTGGAAATGTCATCTAAACTTTCTGATAATGGAATGAAGCTCCTGTACTTTATAAGGAAATGAAAATTCTGCTCTTGATTAGATAAGACATTTTATTTCTCACTTAAAGCATTTGTTTGCTGCTGTAAAAAAAAAATGTCTAAACCAGATGTTGTAAACATACTGGCCTTGAAAGTGTTTCTAACATTTCTTATGCTTGCTGCTTTTCTTTCCATTCAGGTTTTTGAATGTACTTGACTAACAGACTATGAGGCATGAAAAGGTTTTAAGGTGTTCAACTGCTTCAGGCTGAGCTTCAGACTTCTTCTTCCCCCAGGTGGATCTAGGCTTCCAAGAAAAGCCTTCAGGTAAAAGCTTCCTGCTTCACAACTGATGGCGTTCAGGAATGGATGAGCTTTTCACAATGTTTTTCAGCAGTGTAATGTTTGCAGCCCAGAGGTTTAAATTGTGTATCTTCTAGATGGAAAATGCTAGTTATATTCTTTTGTACTACTATCTTCTTGTCTTAGACCTTCCCTGAGTTATTAGGGGTTTTGAGGGGGGCGTGCTGTGGTGGATGTATTTATTTAATTCATTCATTTTGCATCAAAATCTAGGGAATTCTGTTCCAGAAAATTCAGGGGAAGTAGAACTCTCAAACCTTATGGACTTTCAGTCTTTGAGTGAAGGAGAGATGCATGAAAATCAGTTTTTCCCCTAAGCAAAAGAAAGAACTTACCCTTTACTTCTGTTAGGTTGCAGCAGTTGGCTGGGCAGTAAACATAAGAGTAAACCTTCAGTTAACAGTCATGTTGACAGTGGGTGGAGGAGCAGGGCGGAGAGAAGCTGCTCTGCATGCCACATCTTGATGAGCAAATACGGATACCTTCAATGTACTCAGTGCTTGCACCTGAAAATACAAAGGAGAAGTCTTAATCTTGCCTTCAGATTGATGTGTGTTTCTTTTCCACTGGAGGAGGAAAGAAATTGAATCATGTCCAGGTCAAGAGAGATTCTCCTCTCCTTTTACTCTGCCCTGGTGAGGCCACGTCTGGAGTGCTGTATCTTTTGTTCTGTCCAGTTCAAGAAAGACATGGAATTTCTGGAGGGGGTCCAGTGGAGGGCTGCAGGGATGCCTAGGGGCTGGAACATATCCCTGCTGAGGAAAGGCTGTTGAGACTGTTCAGCCTGGAGTGTGAAAGGTTCCATGAGCATGAAAGGGAATTTGTTGCAGTTTTAGGTGTATTAACTTGGATATTTGCTCTATGTAACTATGCATATATGTATTTAAAATATGTAAATTTATGTTTATTAATATAGTGACTTTTTTTTTTTTTTTTTGGTAACATTAGACAATCCAATGGCAGACCAAAGGATGGACATTTCTTCTACAATTAGTGACTTTATGTCACCAGACCCTGCTGACTTGATTTCCAGTTCCCTTAGCACTTCAGGAGTGGACTGTAATCGGAAAAGGAAGGGAAGCTCTACTGATTATCAGTAAGTTGGATTTCTCTCTATTTGACAATGCTGAAAAGCAGTTGCAACAGAACAATATAGCTAGGGAGATAATAGAAATAACCTTAATAACCTTTTCTTGACAACGTGCTGTTTAAAGGCTGTAACAAAGGAAAAAGCTACTGTGCATTGAAAGGAAAGTTCATTATTTAGTGATAAGAATAAGGCCTTCATCTCGATGCAGCTGGAAGTGAGGGCTAGCCATTGAGGTAAGGCTCAGGAAGGAAACCTTTGCCTAATGAGGAAAAAAGAGATTAATATTGATGAAATATATGATATGAAGGTTGATTATGTTGACCGTATACATAGGAAGCAGAATGTCTGACCAGCAGGAGAGAAGCTAATAATTAATTTGAAAGCAGAAGCAGAACTAGGAATAGTTCCTTTTCTTCACCTATTTTTTGCCTTTTCAGTCATTTGCTATCTGTGTGCTGCCAAACTTTGCCTACTGGAGCTATTTTGGTCTCCCAGTTGAATATGAGTCTGAAGAATCTTAGATCTTGTGTTGCTTTCTGGCTGCAGACTGTTATTCCTGGTAGAATAAAAGTTTCTCATGGATCAGTGGTAGTATGTTTTCATTTCAAAAAAGATGCTTCTCTTAAAGGGATGCTTGCTACTAACAATGTTTAGAAGCACCATCCAAGCCATACCTTCTGCCTTAGGGCAGGTATTTGAAACAGAAAGAAATCAAACCAACTGTGCTTTAGAATGGTAAAGGTCATAGTAACGTGTGCTACATTTCCAGCTGTGTAATGTCATCTGCTCTGAGTACACCAAGACCAACATGCTCACTCTAAGTTACTATACAAACTTCATATGAATTGTAACTACAAAGTCTAGCTGCAGGGTAACCCGTGGATAGGCCCCATCCATTATTAACACAGCTACGTAATCCATTTCTATGTAACTTGGCAAAGATGTTATCATTGTGGGCCTTCTCACAGTTGGCAGTTCCTTCTACATCGATCTGTGCTGAGGGTGCCAATTAAGAATCAGGTTCCCTGCACTTAGAGTTTATTTTTAGAAGTTAGGTGCAAAATTTTAATTACTGTTTGGAGACCACGAGCATACTGTGTGCATGGCTTCTGTAATATAAGTTCAGCTTTCTTGAGAAGTACGTGATTCCCTCTAGTTGAACTGACTCCTATAAAATTCAGCGAAAAGCCTCAATCTTACCAACTTCCTCTTCCCTAGAAAGGATTTCTCCATCTTTATACTTCTGAGTAGAAAGCATTGCTCAAGTCCTCTTTTCCAAAAGACAGCTTGCTCTTGTAAGTTCTAATTCTGCCCTCTAGGTTGTGTGTGCATTTTATTCAATATGTGAAATGCCGTTCCTTGAGTCGTAAACTAACAGCTGTCATCGTACCACAGCTCATGTTTTGTTGCAAAGAAAATGGTGATCAGTGAACATTCCTATTTTTACGTAGAACTTAAGGTAGAATTCCTTGAACCCTCTTTCTATGTGTATGTATCTGTAAATGTTCAGGAATTGCTGCTCTTCAACTTTTGCTGCCTATACAGTCATTTTTTTTTGTTTTTATATAAATGGTGTGTGTCCACTTTTATGCTTCATTTACCAATGAGTTCAGGATGTAAGGAAGAACCTGACTGTTTTTACCTGTCAAGTACAAACAAGTACAAACGAGCTTATTGGTCAGTGGCAATTTCAGCTTTCTGTGCCAGCTTCCTTTCATATCTTTCTGCTGCTACTGTCCCAGTGAAATTCCTCTTCAACATTCTGCTGTAATTTCAGCAGAGGTTATCTGTTCTCTGGTAGTGTATTTTAGTCAAATGCTGGAATCCAAGACTTCACGCACAGGTCTATAAACACATACTTTCTTTTGTTGGCATTATTGTTTTAAGTTGAAGTAATATTGATAAGAAATGAAAGTATCCTGAAGCACTTGTAAGTTACCCTGTAGCTGGTGTAAAAACCTCTTTCATATTTTGCTTTGTCACAACAAGCATCTTGAAGCTAAAAGTGGCACAATGACTGGAGAATTAATGGCTCATTTCTGTTTCTAAGTCCTGTGCTAGTCCTGTGTGCTGTTTCTTTGTGAGCATCAGAAGGACTCTGAACGGTTATCTAAGTCAGTAACTCAAATATACGTATGGAGAGATGAAGAAAACCTTTAGAGCTATTCAAACTTCTTTAAAACCTAATGACAAAGGTGGTTAATTAAGAGGTGCAATGAATAACATATGGAAAACTTTAAAGGATGCTTATGGCCAGTATTGAATGGGAATAAGTAATATTTCGGTGGCTAATATGAGATTTTCTATAAGGCTTTAATGAAACCTAGCTTCTAAATATATGAAAACTCAGTGGCATTTGAGATTGTTTTACAAGTTGAAGTGATGCCAACAGTTAATTGCATGTAGAAATTAATTTTATTTTCCCCTAGATACAGCAAAATCTGTATAAAGTTCAGAATCAGGACTTTAGTACTGACTAAAACAGAGTGTTCGTCTGTTGTGCTGGGCAGAATCAAAAGCTGGGAGACTTGAGATACATGTTGGTACTTTTTATTGCTGGCCTTGCAACCTGTTATCTGACCACAAGGACTGCATGCATACAGCACAGATCTTTTTGTTTCTGCTGATGAAGCAGTATCTCAGTGATGTGCATCATAGAAATCGTTTAGGTTAGTTGTTGTACTCATTTTTCATTTTCAGTGTAATGGCTATGTTAGCTTTTTTATTTTTATTTTTAAATTATGCCTTCAGAAAATAGATTAATCTGAACAAAGTTGGCTCCTTAAAATACACTCACTGCTAATGTCTTTGTTCTTTTTCATTTCAAATAGAATATAAATTAGCATGAGCATTTCAAGAGAAAATGAGAGACGTTATTGTTTTGTATATATGGTGTACTTGATTTCTCTTTCTTTGCAGACTTGATGGCTTTCCTTTTGAGTAAGTATAAATATTTTTATAATTAGTTTCACTTGAAAAAAGATGTGCGATGTTTTTCCTTGCCTCCCCTCCCCTTTGCCTAGATTTTCTGATAAAAAATTAGACCAGATTAAGGCAGGCTTAGGAGTGCCCATGTGAGCGCAGTTGGACAGATTTATCTACATCAAAACATCCTTTTCCTCATTCTTTTGTCTAGCAGCCCTGGAGTCTTAGGTATTTTTTTCAGATACGGAGACAGAAGTTGTGCTACTTTAGAACACATCTGCTTAGCTTCATACACTCTCCCATTCACCCGGGGCATTCGGCTATTTCCAGTGTTGCAGTGCATTATGTTGGTCTAGGTTATTGCCATCTCCTGTCCCAAAAGCAGCCACAGTAAGGCACAGAGAGGTTTAGGACACACAGACACAACTGAATTCAGGGCAGACTTTGCACTCTGTAGTGGGTGTTTTGATCATTGGCCATGTTTAAATGTCTCACTGTAGCTAATGCAAGTTAGTAGCCCTCATTCTGGTGAAGCCATGGAAAAGATCTGCTTTGATAAGTGCTTTTTGTTCTTATCCCTCTAGTTAACTGAAAAACATTTTTATAACAGATGATGTCTTTGAACTGCAGTATGTTTCACTGTCAAACACATCAAACTGTGCCATTTTGTTTGCTTCGAAAGAAATGCAACCGATTCTAAGAAAATGTTGTAGTACTACAGAAAATGCTTCAGTTTTTCCAGGTTATTGCTTTTACATTCTTCTTGTCGTTCTCAGGATTTAGGGGTGACAGGAACCCTTTCCTTAGTGATCGTAACTTTATGGTAGTTTGCTAGCAGCCTTGCTAATCCTGCTTAATTTGTGATGTGCCGCTTCGTTCTGTTTTTGCAGGGAAGGTATGGATACAGATAAGGATGACCAGCACGGAAGGTACTGCAGACACGGTCACCGAACTGTTTGTTTCACAGTACTGACGTAGGATCTGTTTTTAATATCATGGTCAGGTGTCTCAAACTGTTTCTTTTTTGGGGACAAAGGTGTAAGATTGTTGCACAAAGTAAAACAGACTGAAGAAAATATCCAATGCTTTGAGCCCTACCACATTATTATTAGTAATGTTATTTTTTGAGAAAATATTAAATAAATATTCAAGTCTTAACAGTTATCATAATGAAGATCGTTAGGTACTTAAGATATATTACAAATTATTTTCAGCACTGTTAACTTGGTGATATCATTTCTTAACAGACTGGAGTATGCAGACCAACAAGGGAGAATAAAAAATGCAAGGTAATACTCTCAGCAAGTGTGAAAAGAGTTTGCCTTTTGCCACTTATGAAATACTTGTGATAATCTTACCCTGAGAATTGTTTTTTCTAGCTTGGAGCTTCTCTTTGTTTTTCTTTATCCTTGCGTTGCTAAGGTTTTTTTTCGTACATGAACCACATATAGTTTTGTGGAAGTGCTGAAAGGCAACTTTGTTTTAGTCACTTCTGTCAGTGTTAGCATGGAAACTGTAGCCTGTGTGTGTGTTTCTTAAACGTTACATTCTTTCAAGAACAGAGTGGGTTACAAAGTGTTGATAGTGACTCTTGAGATGTGACAACATAGAACAAAAAATAAATCGTTTAGTGTTTATCCTCAGTTTGCCTGGTTAGGAAGAGTTTAGTTCAGAATTATCTCAGATACTTCTGAAAAAGTCTGTATGTACATTTTATGGGGCTGAGAGGGTGACTGAATTATGAGGATGTCATTTTTTGTTTTATTCTACAGTATTTGGGGATTTTTCTTCGGTACTGCAGTTCATTTTCTCACGCTCTTCTGTTTTTCCTTCCCACCTTGCGTGTTTAGGGAGGCTCATAGTCAAATAGAAAAAAGGCGTAGAGATAAAATGAACAGTTTTATAGATGAACTGGCATCGTTGGTACCAACGTGCAACGCTATGTCTCGAAAGCTAGATAAACTCACCGTGTTGAGGATGGCAGTCCAGCATATGAAAACATTACGTGGTAAGTTGGTTGATGGGGAGCAGAGAGAACGGGGCTGGAGGGTGATAAAATGGGGTGTCCCCACAGCTGTCTGTCCATTTCTTGCCTTTTTGACAAAAATGAGTAACCCTAGTCTTGTCTGGTGTGGCTGTACTTGGAGAATTTCAAAGGCTTTTATTTAAGGGAATGAAAGAACTTGTACTTTGCTTAAAATTAGCAGTGTTTGCAAGTATGGGGGGAAGGTGCATAACCTTCCAGCAAAGCAGGTTTTAGATTTTGCAGCTTCAAGGGTTTCTTGTTTTCGTTTTTGTTTTTTGAAGAGGTGGCATTTGAAAGATACATCTTCTCAGTCTTCTGCTGTAGTAGTTTAGTCTTTTGGAGGAATTCATGGAGGAATTGAAGTAAGCAAGCTGTCCCTCCCCTGGAGCTACTCATTCTGGAGCCTGTATTTGCATCATCTGCACTGTGCTGGGTCAAGATTAAACTGTCTTTGAAACTCTGTACCTAATCATCTCATCTTGCAGCTCTGTTTTATGCTTAGGCCCTTCATCAGATACAGCCACAAAGATTTTTGCCTTTTCTCTTACATGCTTCTGTGGATTTCTTTACAAAAAGTCAATACGATAAAGATAGTTTTATTTTTATTTTCTGTCTCTTCCCTTAAGAGATATCTTCAAACTTACGGTTACATGTCATCTTCAGCACTCTTTTTTCCTACAGAAGCTATAAGAATGCAAAATACTGCATGTCCTAGAACAGTTTGTGTAGGCTACCAGAATTTGAGGTGGAAGTCGATGGCAGATGCTGCCAACTGTACGTTCCAGCTCAAGGTGTGGTTAGTTTGTTTTAATATCAAACTACCTCATAAGGGATGCAGCCTCCCTTTCCCCTCTGTCTTGCAGCTGAGCAACAGCAGGGTGACTTGGTTCATGATCTGATATCCTCATGTAGGAAGGAAATATGGGATGAGAGAAGAATAATTAGCTGACCTGATGGATCAGCGTCGCTGAATACAACAAAAGCAAGGCAGCTGAGGCCTGTGGGAAGAAGGAAAAAGGGCTTTGGCTGCCATCCACTACTGCATCTTGCTTGGCACTGATTGCTGTTCTTAGGTAGGCTATGTGCAAGACTTGCTTGGATAGAGGTTAGATTTTAGGTGTGAGTAATATTGCTGCAGGATCTGTGACGTTTTGTGTTCATACCTTCAGCTATTTCTGAAAGAACGAGGAGTTCTTTGAGATTTCAGTCTTAGTCTTTTTAGTCAGTTGCTTTTACAAGTACTTGCAACAGGGAAATATGTGGGTTTCGAAGAGCTGGGGCTGTAGCAAAGTTCTGCGTGTCCTAAAGCTCTGTGTAAGAGTGAATCAGTTGCTCGATACAATCTGTGGTGATGATGAAAGCTGTAAGCCTTCAAGAAGTACGCCCCTGAGAAAGGATGCTGCTAAGTTACAGGAAGAGTCACTGTTGTAGTTTCTAGGAGACCTGGCATCTTCCAGTCCTGTTTATCCTAGCATTTTTGTAAGGTATAGCTTTTCCTGCCGCTGTCATTTGATGAAGTCAGTGCTTCATAGCAGATCAGTGGTTGCTAATTTGACTCTGTTGTCGTTATGAAGGGAACAGGATGAAAGTAATTACTCCTGAATAAATAGATGGCTCATTTGCCCTGGTTTTCTTTGGTTGTCTTTTTTTTTTTTTTTTTTTTTTTTTTTGCTTTTTGCACTGGTAAGTAAGGTGAGTGTAACATTCGTTTTTTGTCTTTGGCATGGAATGAGAGAACTGATTTGTAAGCTCCTCTCTGGCAATCTATTTATGTCACCTCGTCATGTTTTTATTCTTTAATTTCTCACGTTCCATTTCTTATTGGAGATTAGAACATAAATCAAGCAGAGCTTTTGGGTCAAAAATATGTCAAAGAACACTTTCATCTCAGAAGTCATTTAATTTGTGTTCATACGTAATGCAATATTTTTGCTTTCAGCTAAAAATACCAACGGAGTTCATCATATTAATAAAATGGAACAAAACATCAATTTTCATTTTAAAGAACAGGTGAAATGAATAACAGAGTAAGAAAGGAATCGAAGGAAAATTGCTCACTGAAGCATGCATGGTTTCTATCACAAATTATGATCGGGGGATTTTGTTTTTCCTCAGGTGCTACAAACCCATATACAGAAGCCAACTATAAGCCTGCTTTTCTGTCAGATGACGAATTAAAACATCTCATACTCAGGGTATGTTTCAGCTTTTAATTATGAGATATTAGTGGCTGTGAATGTAATTCTTCCATGGCAAAACGCCGGTATTTTTCTGCCTTTTATCTCAGCTTAAGAATGTTGTGATAATGGATGATAATGTAGAAATCTGTTAGACCTTTGCACACAGTCATTAGGTTTTAAAGAGGAATAACAGCTCCGAAATATTAAGCAAAAAGGGTTTTAGTGGGAGGTCAGAAGAAAATGATGTTTTGATAGTAACTATATGAATTTTCAGTTATTTTATGAAGTAGACCAAAATTACATTACGGAAGAATTCTAACAGGCTTTCTGCCGTGTGCAGCTTGGACAAGATTTTTAGCATATAATGATGTAGGAATTGAGGTCAGTGATGTCACATGACATAGTATGTTTGGCTCCTTGCAGTATACATTTATAGCATGTATATATTGCTAGTATAAGTTGGGAAGCACTGCAGTATTCAGATGCAGCACGTTTGGAATTGAATTTCTGCAGCATTGTGACTTCAGAGCTATAAAGGTAGGGGCTAATCCTGCGTGCTTGTATGTGGCTGAAAAATAGGACTTTCAGGATGGGAACAACTTGCCTACAGGCACGCAAATAAATTCCTGGGTTATGTTTGGTTTCCAAAATAGGAACTGTGGAACAAATGCATTTGAAATACTGTTTTTTTTTTGTTTTGTTTTTAAACAGACATTATTAAACGTAATTGTAATATTACTGGACAAAATATGGATGCATTCTTCTAATAAAAGTGATTGCAGATTCTGGGCACTGTTCCGAGAATGATGCCAGAAATGTTAGCAGATGAAAAATAAAGCCCCAAAAATGTAATTTCATATCTTGTCTGCTGACTCGGTTATCTCTAAATGTTGAGAGAGTTCTCCTAGTGTGGAAATCCTGCTATATACAAAGTGGCTTTAAAAGGTTTTAATGATGCAGTGAAGATGTATAACTTAGTAATTTACTTCCCCTCTGCTCCACCAAATTAGGCAGCAGATGGATTTCTTTTTGTTGTGGGCTGTGATAGAGGGAAGATACTCTTTGTTTCAGAATCTGTCTTCAAGATCCTCAACTACAGTCAGGTATTCTTTTCCATTTTAAGTAGTGTTGGGCCTTAAAAGATTTGAAAGCTATTTTATTATTATGCATTTATGTGGGAGGGGTTTTTGTGTGAATAGTCTGTCCTGAAAGCTGAGATGTTGTGCAAAGAAAACTTTTCTCTGTCGTGCTATTAGACAAGATTGCTTCTGGCTTCCATTCAAATGAAAGAGGTAAAAAGGTACTAACTTTACTTCACTGACTGTGATACATTCTGTTTGGGTTTTCACCATCAGGCTTGCAAAAGTGTTCACTAATTTGGTTTGTACGCAAACATTGTAAAATGGGCCTGAGGTTTTTCCAATAGCTTTACATGAATTTTTCAACTCGGTTAGATTTGTGTTCTGTTTTTGCTAGCATTCTTATTGATGGAAACTGGGAAGTAATTGTAACAAAGCCAGGACTTTAATACTTAACATGAGGCATAACTTAGAACATATATTATATAAATAAGTCTTCATTCTTTCAGTTGCCTGCCCTCTTCTCCAACTTGAAAAACTGTATACTCTTCAAAAGCTTTCATCAGGCATCCTTCGGTTAGGTATTTACTAAATACCAACTAATTGTGTAAATATTAAAAAAGAACTTTTGCAATTATGACTACAAACATGTAGCATCCAAAATGAGACTGAAAAGAAACTGGATTATCTGTTGTTGATGGATTGAGCATGTGATTTTTGTCAAACTCTTACTGCAAATAATGAAATCACTTACTATGAAATGTAGCCATAGCTGCGCTGAAAACTAATGCCTTCCATTTAATCCTGGCTCTGAGATGGTTGATGTTAGACCAATTCTTTATAACTGATGCTAAAATTGGGAAAAATGTGCAGCGCAATGATTTTAATTTTTGACTGAATGTTCAATCCCTACAGAACGATTTAATTGGTCAAAGTTTATTTGACTACCTTCATCCTAAAGACATTGCCAAAGTGAAGGAGCAGCTATCTTCTTCTGACACTGCACCACGAGAAAGGCTTATAGATGCAAAAAGTAAGTGTTGTTTCTTGGGAACAGTATTGCCATATGTTTGTCGAACATGCAAAGTGTTTGTGGGGGGTGCTGTTTGGATTGCATGTCAAGGAAGAGAGAGAAGAGAAAGTATACATTAGATTCCTGAATGTGGGCTTCTCAAGCTCTGCAGTAGTTGCATTAGTTTAGCTGGCTTTGCTTCTGAGATACTGTCTCTTTTCCAGGCACCAAGAGTGTTGTTTTTTTCCCCACTAAAACATATGGAGTGTTTGTTCAAATCTTTCATTCTCAGCGGTCAGAATACCGTCAGTATTATTTCGCTGTCAGTTGCAGCAGGGGACTTTTCTTTTTCCCAATTCCAGCAATGACCTAAATTTTCCCTTACAAGGTTCTTAACCCAGTCCTTGGGATCATTTCCCACTGTGTCTCCTAATTCCACTCCATTTTGGTGTTTTACAGTAGTTCTGTATTTGTGTGGTTTAGAAATGTGTGGGTATTTAACTCACTGTTGTTACAGGAGTCTGCATTGCTCAAGTAGAAAGAGAGATCTTGTAACTGCAAATTTCCAAGCTGTTAAGTCTCGTGCTTGTTAGAAGCAGAAATTTGTAGCACTTCATCTCCAAAAAACCACCAGCTCACCTTCAGAACCTGGAGCTAGGGGTCATTCTGGGGCAGTGAGCCCAGAGTCTCAGGCTTGCTCAGCTGAAGTTTCTCTGTCCCTTGGCTTTGTCTGGTCATCAAACATGTTTATCCAGTGCTATTCTCTTTATATACGCCTCTGACAAAGGTAGGGCAAAAACAGAGACCACAACTTACAGTCTTTCTGTCAGCTACAACAGACTAACTGGTAAGTTTTCAAGAACAAATGTTCTGAAGAGTACTGGTATTTATTTGTATTTTTATCTCGGCGTAAGCGACTCAGGCACAACTTGTACTTTTGCCACTGAACAGCAATTTAGAGTGTGTGTGGTGCAGGACAGTCTGGCCTCCTCAACATGACCTCTCTCAATTCTGGTTTCAACAGAGGCAACTCTTCAGGCTAAAACATAAGCATCAACATTTTCCTCCTTGCATTATAAAACCTACAGGGTTCTAGAAGGTTTTGTACGTGCTTATAGCTGTTCATTTATACATATCCCCATGCAGAAGTGGTTGAAGAGGGCAACAAGCTGTGGAAAAGTGGCTGTGTGATTTAAATTCATCAGTTCTTGGAGAACTGTCTGCTGGAGCTCCTGCTGCCTTGCTGATACCCCGTGCTCCTAATGTATACCAAGCACCCTGTGTATAGCAGCACTCCATTGCTCCCATCCAGATTTGACATGCATTTTCATAGCATTTTTCGCCAGTGATTTTCAACAGTAAATAATCTAAGAATGTCCTGCAAGTATATGATAAAGGTTGGGACTCACTGCTAGGGCTTATTCAGATGAACTTAACTCTTTGAGGACAGAGATTCTTCTTAGACACAATGGTAGGTCTTGGGGATTTGCAGTCCCCGTGTATGTCACTACTGCGCTTTCCCCCTCCGTCGTAGAATCAGACAATGGCCTGTGTTGGAAGGGACCTTAAGACTCATCCAGCTCCAACTCCCCCTCCACGGGCAGGGACACCTCCCACTAGGTCAGGCTGCCCAGGGCCCCATCCAGCCTGGCCTTGAACGCCTCCCTCAACCACCTTCGTGCTTCACTGTCAGAAATCTGGTACCTGGAGACACTGCAGTTGAGAGAGAGACCTAGAATGGTACTGAGCCTATTCTGCTCTTTGCATGGGTGTATGTGCTCTCTCAGTGCATTTTGTGATTAAAAAGGTCTCCTGATAGTAAGGGTCGTGGGTAAATTGAATGACCATATCTAAGAAGCACTGCTCTATGGGTAAATAATCTCTATTTTTAGTCAGTTGATTAGTGTTCAAAGAAATAGTGTTTATTGCAAAACTTGATTAGACTTCAACAATCTATTTCTAATCTCAGGCCGTGTTCTAAAGCTTGCATCAGTGTTTTCACAGTCGGAAATGTAATCAGAAATTGTTCTAACGTTGATGTGATCAGCTGAATCGGTTAGCATCCTGTGGATGGTCATTTAAATGAAAATCTCCTGAACAGCACCTGTGCTTCTGAAGGAGATAGAACAATTGGGGCTTCGGCAGAAGTCCTAGCGAAGTTAAAAGCTCACCCTTATGTGGTTATATTGCTTATGTGATGTAAACATTTGTATGGTTACCTTTTAACCCAACAAAGGCAGCGTCCTCACTCCCTCTGTTTGCTGCAGCTGGACTCCCAGTTAAAACTGATATAACACCTGGGCCATCACGACTGTGTTCTGGAGCAAGGCGGTCCTTCTTTTGTAGGATGAAGTGCAACAGACCTTCAGTGAAAGTAGAAGACAAGGATTTTCCTTCAACCTGTTCAAAGAAGAAAGGTAACGATTATGTATCTTATGATCAAAGGGAACGGCTGAAGGCTTTTTCTGTGTAACTGCTCACTTGCACTGGTTAAGCTCTCGATATTTTTTGAATAGCGTCCATGTTTCTTCTGAAGATACTGTTATATGAGCTGTGTTACTTTTCCCTTTACGTGCCATTTTCATTCCACACTCCCCTTTCATATTGTATTGGTATATAAAGCCAAATTCTCCTCTTTGCTTTCCTAAAATTGTTGTGTGCAGTTTCTGGTGTGGTCATTGCATCTTCAGATGCCAGCAGTACCATCAGCCTTCACCTTCTAGCCCATATCTCCAGTTGAGAGAAACACTCAGCTCTTTTGGTCTGTACTGAACAAGTACTGTTTGGATGGGTAGCCATCTTAGAACTTGAGTTTATTTTGAGTTCATCTGTGTTTCAGTAAACTCTGAGTCCTGCAAACGCAGTATCTCTGCACCAGAAACATTTGGTCGTAATGTTATCTATGGTTTTATTTTTTTTTCTCTTTTTTTTTATTGCAGGCGTGTTGGAGTATATATTTAGTCCAAGGTTGAAAGTTTATTCTTTTGAGTACTTTGGACATTTTGTATTAATTAAAATAGAAAGTGTCAGCTAGAGATGACAACCTCAGTGTTTTGTCTCAGGATGTGACAGCTGCTCCTAGTACTGCCTGCTGATTTCAGACACAGCATCACCCTTCTATCACTCTTCTGTGCTCACTCCTGAGTGAACTGCTTTGTGCAGTTAGGCACAAGGTTTTTTCTCTGCCTTTCTGTCCAAGTCTTCTTCCTTGCAGTTGTTAAGGCCTGCTCGGTGCTGAGTAATTTGAGTTCTCCTTTCAGATAGTGACCGTATTACTTGTCACTGTGAACCTTAGTCTTTACCCCTATGGACAACTTATCCTCTGTATGCCGAGTCAGTATATTTTCTGACAGCCAAATTGTTTTTCTTATAGGAGCCTCACATTAAGTTGAAAAAATACGTCTGACTTAGGTTATTAATAAATATAACGCTCATTTCCTCAGTCCTTTAGGTTACTGGCATTCTTTGGTGAAATAATGTGATGCAGTTTCTACTTAAAGGTGATCAGAAAAGATCTTGGTTTGAACGATGTGGCATTTCACGATAAACAATGATTTGTTTGAGGTAAACTGCATATTGACTTACCTCAGATGAGTTGTGCTGAAGCAGGAGCACTGAGAAATCCCCTAGTGAGCAATATTCACAAGTATTCCAGATAAGGAGGTGAATTTTCTCAGAACTGTGAGGTGAAGTTCTCCAAAAGCAGTGTCAGTGGCCTAACTGCTTTTTTGTTCTTGTTTCTGCAGCAGACCGCAAAAGCTTCTGCACTATCCACAGTACAGGATATTTAAAAAGCTGGCCACCAACAAAAATGGGACTTGATGAAGATAATGAGCCAGATAACGAGGGTTGTAATTTAAGCTGTCTTGTTGCAATTGGTCGGCTCCATCCTCATGTAGTACCGCAGCCAGTCAATGGTGAGATCAGGGTGAAACCTACAGAGTATGTTTCTCGACACGCAATAGATGGAAAATTTGTTTTTGTGGATCAGAGGTAAGGAGACTTGTAATCATACTAAGTCCCAACTGTACATTATTCTGCTTTAGAGACGTAGCACAAAGTGACTACCGTGTGTTTATTAGGTGCTACTGATTAAATCATAAAAGCTCCTAAATTGTAGCTTGCTAGGCAGAATAATCTGACTGCTTCATGTTGTCTGAGGCTTAGGGATGATATTTACAATGTAAAAAAGCCCAGCCTCCGAATTCTGCCAGAATCTGCCCACTGGAATTTGTTCCAGGGGTGTGGCTGTTGTCAGCTGTTTTCTGGTGGACTTTGAGAGGAAATAGAGGTGGCCGTGTTAAGAAATTCAGTAAGTAACATCTCTTTTACGGCATCTGCCTGACGGGAGTGGTTGTTTTCATTTTCTCTTTTGTTTTTAATTTTGTAGTAAGTCTTTGAAATACCTGTTGTTCCGCAGCAGTACTGCTAGCTGGTGGTCACTGTGGGAGCTGGCAGAACACTCCCAGCCTTCCTGCTGCTCAGAAAGCATGCCACGCTGCGATGCCAACTGAGGGTAGTTCACCAGCAAGTCTCATTTTCAAGAGATGAAATCTGCTCTTCCCACAGATACCGAAGTCTTTCCAAAATAATGACTCAAAACATTGACCAGTTGTATTTAAACTTGTATACTCTATTTAACTGTTTTCTAGATTAAATTTGTATCTGAATGTTAAATCTGAAATCTTTTGGCTCCAGTTTAAGCCCATTTACGACCACGCGAACAGCTTTAACACTCCGCTGAGGAGGGAGATACAACTGTAATTAAATAGCCTTCTTGTGCAGACTAAGGAGGGAGTTCAAGCAGTTCAAAAAATGGACACGTAAGGTTTGAAAGAAAGCACCTTAGAGAGAAAGGGTGCTAATACCTTGTAGCTGTTACAAGGCAGCCTTATTCAGGTTTAATTCTCAGAATTGCAGGATTCCTCCAAAGTTGTTTGGAAACTCTCCTGTCCATAGTGGTAAGAGGTCTAGTATATCAGAGGGTCACTGGTATTACGTACTTCCTAATTACCTGTGAATTAGAGTATTCTTAATGACTTTTTAACTCTCTCACCTGAAAACAACTTTCAGCATTACTTCTATTTTCAGAGTAAGTTTTAGTAAGCTGTCACAAATACTTCAACATGAGAGTAAGTTCTTTTTTTTTTTTTTTTTTTTTAACCTTCTCCCTCCTTTCTTTCCTCCCCGCCCTTCCCGTTTCCAAGGGCAACAGCCATTCTGGCATACTTACCCCAGGAACTTCTAGGTACGTCGTGTTATGAATATTTCCATCAAGATGATATAGGACATCTTGCAGAATGTCACAGACAAGGTATGAGTGTTAATAAATGGGGTAAACAAATTAAAAATAATACTGGGAATGATTATGTATTAAGGAAACTACCCAAGTGTTTCCAAGTGTGCTTGCCTCTTTTTGTTAATGCTGTAACAGAGAACATGTTCCAAGCAACATGCTTCTTAGACTTCCAGGAATCCATAGTGAATGCTTGAAGCTCATATTGGGTAAGGAGGGTGAGCTGCAGAAATGAAGACTTCTCTCCACGCGTGCAGGGAGGAGTTAGCTGGGTAGAGTTCTCTGTGATAAAGACTCCACTTCTGCAGCCGTGCTGCTGTTTCACACCAGCTTACTTGCTGTCTGTCTGACTTTAGTTTTGCAGACAAGAGAAAAAATTACAACAAACTGCTACAAGTTTAAAATAAAAGACGGTTCTTTTATTACCTTGAGGAGTCGCTGGTTCAGTTTCATGAACCCTTGGACCAAAGAAGTAGAATACATTGTCTCAACAAATACTGTTGTTTCGTAAGTATTATTATTTTAGCAGAAACACGTAAAAGTTAATTGTTTTGCACTATTGTCAGATAAGGTTTGGTATTTTCTTTCATTGGGAAAACCAGCGTGCCCATCCTTCTAGGGACTTAAGGATGCATTTCTTGGCTCCTGTGGGAACTCCCCCTTCCACCTCTTTCTGTTTTTTTTTCCCCCTTGAGGGTTCTGCAGAGCTGCAGTGCCTTCCCAGTGGAGTAACTACTTGAGAAGAATTAACCTTGAGAGGTGCTGTTTGGGCTCTGTACTGCACCCCTTGAGTTGTAACAGTGTTTTCTTCCTGCTGTTTATCCAGCCTCCCTGCCAGTTCCAGTGTTTCTTTGTGTGACAGTGACTCACAAGCTACCTAAACCCTGTAGCCTTCCCTTTTGGCACGCTGCTGAGTGACTGTCCTGCAGGGCCTTCCATGGCTAATTCTGACTCTTGATATCCACAGCACCAACGGACTCGATAGTGGAGATGCGGCCTTCCCACAGCTTGCAGCTTCACCTCATAGCATGGACAGCGTGCTTCAGGCTGGAGAAGGTAACTACTAGAAGAGGAGTGGCAGTCATCCCTACGTGCACGGATTTGCTGCAGTCTTGCACAGAGAACTTGTTAGTAGCGTAAAGAAGAATGCAGTTCAAGGCAAAAAAAAAAAAAAAAAAAAGACTGCTAATGCAGCTCTTGTCCATGTTGTCTGTGTTGGTGAGTAGTGCACTGACAGTAAAGAATAAACAAGGAGACGAGAAGTTCTGCCGGATGCTCAAGGCAGGCAGGTTCTGATCATGGTCACAGTGCAGCGTACCCCTAGCAGCACAGAGAGATGCCTAAGAAATACAGCACAGCTGAGTCCAAGTCAGGGCTTACTGTAGGTTTGAAGGTACTCAAGAGGTGGTAGAATCGTGAGTAAACAAAGTTCATACAGTTCTGACCAACTGCTGGATTCATACCCAATTGCAAACAGTTTTGAAAAAGCATCTATAAGTTTTATCTGACCTTAAGCTACCTTCCTTGTTTCAGGTGGCCCAAAAAGGAGCCATCCTACTGTCCCCGGAATTCCAGGAGGAACAAGAGCTGGGGCAGGAAAGATAGGAAGGATGATTGCTGAAGAAATCATGGAAATTCACAGGTAAGAGAAAGTAGCATGAAGTACAGCTCTTTAAAATGAAATTAAAAGTTTTTCTTCAAGCTGAATACATAATGATGCAATGGCATTTCATCAGTAGACAGCTACAGATACCTATTCAGAATACCTGAGACAATCAAAGCCAAAAGTGAAAGAAGGACCAAGTTACAGCCTTCTGACTTTCTGTTCTGGGAGATCAGAAACAGTAGGCAAAAAAGAGCAGCTAACTGGAAACCAATTCCTTTCCAGGCTATTCTGAATCTCAGAACAGCCATCTCAGCTCTGTCCTGTCTGAGCCGTTATGTTCAGTGGGTGTCACCATTAATTTCTGTTGGCTAAGAACTCCCTTCATGATTTTAATTCTGGGAGCTGTTCCCCTTCCTGTAAAAGTAGTCTCATCCAACAAATGCTTAGCAGCAGTAATATTTGCAGTTTCAGTCCCTCCCCTCTAGTTTTGTTGCTGCTCTAGGCCAGACACTACCTATCTAAGGGAGTAGTAGATTTAGCACATAAAATATCTTTCTTGTATGTAAGAATAGGAAGGAAAAATAAAAGCTATCAGTCACGTCGAACCAATACTCTGAAACTTAACCTCCCTTTCAGTAGTTGCAGAACAATTAATTAGCTTCAGTAAGTGGAATAGTATACCTTACCACCCATGTTTCATTTCAAGAGCCTGGGTTAGTTCCAGTCCTTCTTGAGCAGCTGTTACTATTTTCCAAAGCTGCCTTCTGTTCAGCTTTCCCAGGGGAACTCTGCCAAGGATGAGACTTCCTTCTCCTCTGCTTTTCTCTGTAACTGCCTCACCTCCGTTTAGTCTCAGGATTTGTTGGTTTTCATAGTTAATACATTATAACAATAGAGAAGACATTTGATCAAAATAAGGAGACTAGAAATGAGAAATGCTGACTCAAAGGATGTTAAATATATATATATAGAGAGAGAGTGTAAAATACTCCGTGTGTCCAGCACACTTGTGTAGCAGCAGCCCATTTAACCAGTTACATTTGTGTGATGGAGACAGCTCACACTCTTAGCTGGTAGAAGATGAAGTACAATATAGAAGAAAAGGTTTCCTTAGTAAGCAGGATCATTTCCTTGCTCAATCTCAAGAAAGGCTGCACAGAAACAAGTAAGGGAAAGGGAACTAAAGAAGGAAGAAGGCAAAGTTAACTAGTCTAGCTTGCTTAGTCTGTAATCTACAAACTTTACCTAGCTGCAAATTTAAAGTTGCTACAGGTGCTGTGCAAAATACTGACAATTGTGGAAGCTGTACAAATGACATATGCCACCTGATACTAAGGTCAGCGCTCAAGTCTCCAAGTTTCTGGTAAATTAATTCCCTATTTTGCATATGATAGGATAAGAGGATCGTCGCCATCTAGCTGTGGTTCCAGTCCACTGAACATTACCAGCACACCACCACCCGATACCTCCTCCCCCGGAAGCAAGAAGGTAAGAATGAGCTTTCAGGACAGTAGCTGCAAGCACACTGAGACGATGCTTATAAAACATGCAGTGCTGCACTCAAACTGCTCGGCTGAGGAAGGCTGACAGCAGGTCAACGTATTCTGGTGTCTAAAATCCCAATAGAGTTGTCTTTAGAGCGCAGAGACAAGTGATTCCTCCCACTGACAGCTTTTGAAATCCACCCACTCTACATGTTTCATCTTTTTCTTTTTTTTGTAATATTAAAAAAACAGCTGCAAGGAGCAGTTCTCCTCACATCCCTTGATCGTCCAGAAACTCGTTCACACCACATACTGGTGAACACAGGAATTGCTATCCTTTGAGCACTCATGTTCAAATGAATCACACGTTACACCGTACTGCTGTAGCACAAAGTATGGCAATTAGATGCTTCACCATGCACTGACATTTTTAAGTCAACACGGTGTACCATGCTTCCTTCTAAGATTGCTTAAGTAGCATTCACATACCATTACTAACACTTAACTTCCCAACCACTTGTACTAGCTGCGTTTAAGTCATCTAGTAAATTGCTACTTACAGTTGTCATACTCAAGACAAGAAGAGCACTTATCCAAATCCTTATTCTGTGCATTCAAACACTGCCAAAGATTTTACTTTCTTTCCCAGAAGTTACAATGACTCTACATAAGAATTAATTGACTGAAGCATATAATTTACAATAAATGATTATATTTCTGGATTTCTTTGTTCCAACTTGAAGTTTTTTTGTTTTTTTTTTTTTTAAGAATAGAGTTGTTCTAGAAACAGTCACTCTTGCTCATTCTGCTCAGCAGTAGCTCAGCACGTACATATAGCAAGGGCCACTGTAACCTAATAAAGGAGAGTACACATGGAGAGTTGCATACATCTAATAGCATAGCCTCTCAGTATTTCTCTTTAGTTAGAAAACAAAGTTCACTAGAAGCAGCACAAGTTCTAGACGATGCCACCCTCAAAAGGGAGCTCAGAAACACTCACCTTTCAGTTTGGGCATTTCTGAACCATAGAAAACTGTACTTGAAGTTCAGCTATTCCCTTGCTACTTGTTAAGCGTTCTCAAAGAAGGCACTTGTGTTCTGTCTGCTCCCCTGTCCACAATGCTGCTGTGCTCTGTACCTAAAAAAGCATTAGACTTGCAGTCCAGGTGCAGTGCTCATCTGTGCAGCCTCTCTCTACCTAGGAGAACTGACCTCCTGAAATGGAGGGTCTTAACTGACAGTACTTTACAGGCACTATATTTGTAAATTCAGAAGCATCCTTTGTTAGCTGTAATTACTCTTGCCTGCATATGGAATACTAAGAACAATGAGACAGAGAAATCCTCTCAGGACTTTCTCCAGCAGTTTTGCACAAGCACTTTCAGAGGTTTAGCACATAGTGCTGACTTAGCACCACCAGAAAGGCAGAGATCTGCTCCCTACCTACTGACTGGAGGGAACACAAAGGGAAAGCAGCTCCTAGTTTACACCTAGTCAGATTAGCCTTTAGGTCCTGGTTGCTTTTTCAGGAAGCCCCTCCTCCCCACGTTAAAAAGCCTATACTGTAAAACAATTTAGACTTAACACAGTGTTTCATGCTGCCTTAATGCTTTTCTTTCTTTTCAAGATCCTGAATGGTGGCACTCCAGACATTTCTTCAGCTGGATTACTATCCGGGCAAATCCAAGATAGCTCTGGTTACCCCTATTCTGATAACTCCTCTATTCTTGGTAAGTGAAGGCATACAGAACCACGCCTCAGCATCAGCTAAACACGCAGACAGCTGTAGCAATGATGGCTGTTAGCAGTGATGTGCCTTTACCATCTACAGCACATAGCTGAGTACTGAAGCTTATAATCTACCATTGTGCTTTAAGAAGTAGCTACAAGAGAAGCCTAGCAGCCTACTTCGCTAGCTTATTTTAAGTGTATTTGGAAGCCTCTTTTCTCTGCCTGAATCTGCTTTTTGCGAGTACTTCTAAACAGCTGGAGAGGAGAAGAGAAGGTCATGGCCTGGCCCTGTCACGTGCCCCAACCTTTGTACTCTGACTACCAGCTATCAGGCATATCCCTGAATCTGGCTATCAGATCTGATCACACATGTCAAAAAGCTCAGCCCATTTCAGTATTCTACTTCAAGTTACATGGCAAGTGAAACAAAACAGCCTCTGACATCGCACTTATCGCGTTTATGCTTACAGGGGAGAACTCCCATATAGGCATTGACATGATTGACAACGATCAAGGATCGAGCAGCCCCAGCAACGACGAAGCAGCGATGGCAGTAATAATGAGCCTTCTTGAAGCAGATGCAGGTCTCGGTGGCCCTGTAGATTTCAGTGATTTGCCGTGGCCCTTGTAAATGATGCACCTTGCTTCAACATCCAAATATCAAAGTGCATTTATTGGTGGAGTTCTACAGTCTGTGAACCTCGTTGGATGGAGAAGCTTTTATGTAAGAATTTCATAAAAGCCATATCAGAGTGCAACTCATTCTACCATGTGTAACGTCAGACAAAGTGGAATAACCCGCTACAGTGTTCTGTGTTGATTTGGTTAGCTGTGTATAGCTTGCAATACCTGTATATTTTGGATTCTGTTGTTTGAATTATTATTTTTTTTTTTTTAAATCACTGTGCAACTCACTGGCATCAGTGGTAGCTTTTATATGCAAATGACCATTTCAGATGTATGGTGTGTTTTTACACTGCAAAACAGTCCCCATGTGGATATTTCTTATACTAATTGTACCATAAAGCTGTTTATTCTTTCTTGTAAGAATCCTTTACTATAAATATTGTTAAAGTGTAATGTATTAGACAGTTAAATATTTTTAAAATAAATGTTTCCCTTGTTCTAAGATGGAGCATTTACTTTGATAAATAAATTTGATAAAACCCTGCTGAAGATGCATGCTAGAAGTAGCTGCCTATTTATCATTTCTTCAGCTCCGGGGGACAACGCGAAGAAAAGCAGTGCCTCTCACAGACACTTACAGAACTCCACCACTACACTGCATTTCTGAAGGAGCTACTACCCATTTCAGTCTGTACTACAAAAAACCTTTAAAACCACAAGGTGAGTTAAAAGAGACAGATCTTACTTTAGGAAATACCCATTTTTCACTTTTACGTTCAAAGTCATCTCCGACCAGCCTGAAAGGAGCAAAAAAGCAACTTAAAAACCTCCTCCGTATACTTATTCAGTTAATTCAAACCCATTAAAATAATGGAAATTTTATTTGCATGAAAAACTTGTTTACAATCAAATGAAGAATGAACCATTGCATTTTCCTATTTCATGACACTCATGAAAAATTTAGTAAATAAATATTTGTGAACATAGTAAGGTAAGGCAAAATTTAAGATCAAGCCCCTATCCCCTGTTCACAACTCTTGAACATGGCTCACGCTGCAAACAAGTGAAAAAATTCACCGAAGAACTTCAACGAGGTGTTGCGTGGGTAATTGAATCACTTCCTCAATCCAAAAACCCAGCGCTAAGTAGTTTTGTGCTCAACCGTATGCAATATCTTTAGAAGGGTTGATCTATTCAGAGCAAAACTATTTTTAATTAATACTTTTGATAGAAGCACTTTGTTAGTATTGTGCAATACACCTGTAAAAAATGGCTTGAAATTCCATTTGTCAACCATTTGTAAAGTGCTACTATCAAGTCCAAATCCTGCACTCTAACCCCTGTGTAACAGCACTGAACGCACACCAGCCCCCGGCACCCCGTCAGTTCTGATGGGCTTAACAGCGAGGACAGTCCAGCATACAAACAACCAAAGTCACAAACCCTACCGGTAAACAACGACATGAATGTAACTGTAACCCCAGGATGTTTTAACTGTACCCTTTCAAAAACAATCAATCAGAGACTCCCCTTGGGCTTTCTCCAAAGGTCCAAACTGCAATATCCTAAACACCGTTACACAATGGAGAAAACTGGAATTGCAGTGTAGTATGAGCTGAGTACAGAGTCGCTGTAATGGAGCATGCTTTTGTTTCGTAACAGTCTAGATCAAAGGGGCGGGTTCTGTCCCTCAGTATCCATCTCACTGTTACTGGGTGGAGGATGAATAGGCAGAATATCCAGCTCATCTACTTGGGGGGTAGGATGCATTACCACAAGCTGATCCTGGGGTATATCTGCTGCTGCCGCCGCTAGATTTGTGATAGATTTGCTCTTCACACACTGGAAGTCAACGTGCCGGCTCTTCCCTTCCTCCTTCTCCCACGACATCCGAATAAACGGCCTTTGGACATAGTTGTAAATCACCTCCGGCCTTCCACCTGGCCGCTTTTTCACTTTCTCTTTGTATGTAGGGTAACCTACAAAACAGAGTACAACAGAAGTTAACATTGCTTTTTGGTGAAAGAACTGATCAGTACGAGGAACATGTGGAAGCATAATGGAGATCAGTGGTTCACCATCAGCAGCCTGATGGAACACGCAGAACAGCACAGCTGAGTGCCTTCCCTAAGCAAGGGCAGCACGGAGGCTGCACTACCACACAAGCTGTAATGAAAAAGCCTGTGATGCTACCAGTGATGCAGATGTTTCCCTAAGAAGACTCTCCACATCTTTACAGGCAAAGCCAGTCATTCATTCTCTGAACGCTGTGACTTGGAAAGCACAAAGTGAAGCCTCAAAAAACTAGAGAGCACTGTTACTCTTATTTGTGGTTCAAGGTCCCAAACAGAATCTGAGTGCACCAGTTCATCTCAGCTTCCCCCCAGCTTCCCGTTAAGAAAATACAGTTTTAGACCAATCCTCTCCCCCTCTGCTCTAAGCAGCAATTCTCCTCACTAGAAAGTTGGACATTATGTGGTATCAGCATTTAGTCCAATAGTTGCCCTTTGTCTAAAAGAAATGCAAACCAAAAACAATCTACTATTAAGCCACCATTACAGACTGAAACAGTTCTCATTTAGTTTAATGGCATATCAGGCTCACACTTCATTCACTTGAGCTTATTTTAAAGAAAACAAGCAGTCAAAGCATTTGCTTTTGGTTGTCAAATTACAAACGTAACCATGACAACTTAGTGTGAACGCAAGAAATGAGCAAGTGACAAAGGCAGGATTTTTAAAGATTTGGGTCAACAGCCAGAAATAAAAAGAAATCCAGAGCAACCCAGCTGTTACACCCATGATAAAAACCCAGGCCAACTGATTGTACTTGTCTCTTGCAGTGTCAGAGCTGAGGTTTTTACCCATCAGCCTCCTCAACATACAGGATGCTTATTTCCTTTGCACTTCAGCAATCCATTCAATAGGTTTGCATTTCCTGAAAGAAAAAATCTGGATGCAACTTCGACTTCTCATTTTGAGCTCAGAAAAAGATTAGAGACCAAGAACAGAACGTAGAAAAGCTGTAAAAGGACACTGTTACTTGAAATGAAATACAGCAAGAACAGAGAAGATTGTACGAAAACGGAAAGTGAAATAGCGTGACATGCAGTCCTACAGTGATATAAGCCACCTAAATTACTCCATAAACTCTCCAGCAGCTATGTAAGTCCTGTGAAGCAGCCAAAAGCCTGTAATCAGATTTTCCAGCTGGACCAGTTGTTTAATGGCGACCACTCCCCTCAGCAATGCTGTCATCTAC
Source organism: Oreortyx pictus (assembly GCA_036925125.1). Taxonomy (NCBI): domain Eukaryota; kingdom Metazoa; phylum Chordata; class Aves; order Galliformes; family Odontophoridae; genus Oreortyx; species Oreortyx pictus. Next base: position 8,333,400 of record JAUPFR010000006.1, on the reverse strand, counting down.
CAATAGTGATGTAATATCCCCTGCAAGGTGAATCAACTCCTGTATCTTCAACTGTACAGATGACCATAAAACCTTACCTTCAATGCCCAATCGGATCTTCTTGAGCCCTCTTTCCTTCAGAACAGACTTGGCCACATCTCTGTTTTCAATGTATTTGAAGAATCTATACAACTTCGTACTGTAAATAACTGAAAGTACATTTTAATGAGGAAATTTTAATGAGGAAAAACTATTCAATTACTCAGTTTCTAGTTCTACAAATAAAAGTTCTGTTTTCTTTCTTAATGACCCTACTTCATACAACTACTTGTTACTTCAGAAGGAGTGGGAAAGACCTAAAAGAAGCTCCTCAAAATATCTGAAACTGAAATCAGAAAAAAGTGGCAGAAGGCACTATGAAACTAGTCAGATGCATCTGGTTCCCATTAACAGTTTAATACTTTTTTTTCCTCCTGGATTTAGGAGCACAGTAATGCAACCCACAGACCACAATAAATACCCTAAATACATCCTCAAAGAAAATTTATTGTTTTTTCCTCCTGTTAAGATTTAATTCCTGCACATATTCTATTAAAGGAAGGCATCCTTCAGTGTCAGCACTCTCCAATGTCTTCTGACTGTAAACATTTGCTCTTCTTTTTAAATAGGCTTTAATGTAACATACTTGAATGAAGCAAAGTCTTCGTGCAGCATGTGGATGTAGTAAGGGCTTAACTAAGAGTGCTTACATATACCTAAGTAAGATGAGCAGTTTTATTGCTACAGAGTGGATAGGTGGAAACAATGAAAATAAACATACTTTGGGAATACTCCTCTCCCATTTGCGGAGGGTACTCTTCATCCCAGTCAACAACATCATCATCTGTCAGCACAACAATGTGGCACTCCCTCTCACCACTTTGGGCACTGGCAACCATTAAGGGGAGAATCATTTCTTCCAGGTAAAACTCAAACTGTCTGCGAGCACCATCATTTGACAACTCATGCATAAGAGCACCTGGAACAACATTTTAAAAAGCAGTGGCACAGGTTAAAGTTCAGTAAAGAAATGAGGGCAGGAGCAAGAAACAGAATTCTGTTTGCTTTGTATTATTTACTGCAGACAGCTGTAAAGAGGCTGTCAGTTCATTAGTCAGAAAAAGTACTGATCTTAACAGATGTTTACCATAAGCCACAGCAGGAGTTGTACCTGATAGCACTGACATGCAGGTACCCACATTCCACTGGGTAGACAGTGGTGTGACTTCAAGTGGACTCAATATTTTTACCACTCTTAAACATTGCTGTATGCAAGACTCCTCTTGCATATCCTAAAAGAAGCACTATTAAAGAGCACTATTTAAGCCTGCAGTTGGAGGAGTAACACATGCAACCCACTTTCCATAAGCAGTAGCTTAAAACCAAAGCCTCTCAAAATCCTCAGCTGTGAAATCCTCCTGCTAAGGACGGAGTGCACCGAATGTGACTCAGCACAGAACGCTCCATGAGGCAGTGACACTGCTGGTGAAGGTGCAGGTGCCCTGTAGATATCTCACAACTGCACAGCCACCACAAGATTACAGCACCCAGAGACATGGCCAGGTCATTTAAGGGCTAGCTATATTCAGGGAAAGCGCACTCTGGACATACACTACATGCTCAGAGCCACGATGCACCACCAGCAATTCTCTACTGCTTTTACTAGCAATATGGCTTAGTTTTCACAGGCAGGGAGTTGAATAACTTATGCTCCCTCTCACAAGATACAAGATAGCATAATGCTACAGTATCCTGACTGCAAAGGAATCAGTGCAGTTTAACTATTACGGCCAAACAGTGCTCTAAAATATTTGAATATCACATATTTCAGTGTCTAAAACACAATTTTTCAAAAGTTGCATATCCATCAGTCTTTTTTCCTAAAGCAGGGCTCCAAAGCTGGATTTTGTTCATCTAGTATCAGACACTTTCCTTACTTCAGCAAGGAAAAAAAATCTCAAATTAACCCTCCAGATATTTGCTTAAGTTAGTCTGTGCAATTCAAGTCATTTTAGTAAAGTCCATACTTACTGAGATCCCTGCATTTAATAGTACTATACTCAAAAGAGATACAGAGATAGTCACATGCTTCTCTCAATTCAGGAATAGATATCCCATCAGGACAGCGTATCACTCCAGTCTTGTAGTAATCCTGAAGTAACAGTAAACAAAAACATATTGCACTTAAACATTTGTTGACAGATACACTTCAGCCTCAAACAATTATTTTTCCACAACAAACTCTCAAAACATAAAAGAACAATAAGCATAAAAAAAATTATGATGAATTCAAGGACAGTAATATTCAAGTTTCTGAGATAGCTGCTTTCAGAACAGCAAGCTCTGGTAACAATCATTTTCTAAGCAACAACTATTAATACGGATCATTTTGTTGCACACACACTCCCCTTTTACATACACTTCATTCAGCTTTTAATATTCCACTTCTGCACATCAAGATTCAGTCCACCAGAGGACAACACCAAAACCTAATATTTATTCCATCCACTAAGTCAGAACACCCAATTAATGCTAAATAAATAACATTTCTTAATACTTACACTGCTTGTTCTAACAATGCTTTTAGTACTTGTTTTCCTCCATAAAACTCACCAGAATTGCACGAAACACAGTGGACCCAATTCCTTCTGCAACTTCAAACTCCCCCTTTTCATTGGGACGTGTGAAGTTATGTTCTCTGCCTGATCCAAACATCCTGCTCAAAAAAAGCCCAACAAATTTAGTTAGAGTTCCTTACCAAGGTGTTGGTATTTTTAGTGAATCTTAAAGGTAAAAATGTCAAAAATGGTACTCAAATGATTTGATGTGCATTTTCTGACTGCTTTTCAAGTCAAAACATTTAAGAAAATGCAAGTCTTACAGCATAAAGGCTTGAGGCCAAGAAGCCACTCTCTTACCTCCCTTGTGCACTCTAGTTAAGCAGGTCCTACCCAGTGACCTGTGAGCTTACACTGGGGAAAAATGGTTTTTATAAATAGCTTGCATTTTAGAACATTTCCATATTTTTATTAACCTACTTTTGAATTAGCGGAAGATAAAATAAGCTTGTGCCTCAAACCAATCCCTGAGGGAGAGTAACTCAGCAACGCACACAAAAATATCTGGTACATTAGCCAACCCCATTTCCTTTGAGGCTGACACAAAAATGGAGAGTTTCACCACATAACCTTATTCTGAAATGCCACCAGCTTGTGATATTTACATGTATTTGTGTCTTTATTGTAAATATACAAATACCTTGCATCAATTTTTTTAATCGACTTAAGATGACTTATTTTCCTTATCATTTACACAAATGAGATTTTTCAGCACTTCGTAACTCGGCTCCCAACTTCTCACAGAACAGGGTACCAATGTCCTATTTATCCCACACAGCGCAGATTTAAAGCATGAAATTGTTTCACCATACATATTATCTATGCCTTGGCAAATTGCTTCATATATATATTTAAACATTAAGTGATTCAGAGCTGAAAAGTCTGATTTTAATGGGAAAACATTCAGTATCCAAGAAATTACAGTACAGAGTTCTTTCCCACCTACTATACATGCTAAATATGTTGCTAATTACAGTTTCTGCATTAAGCATGACACTCAAGTATGGAAACTTCGAACCACTGTCCATTTTCAACATTTCCCTTTGCTGAGAGACTAACACATTACACTGGTAACACACATTCAACATTCCCCTGTTCTAAAGCATTTTAGAAGATAAATCTGAGCTTGAATGCAGTCTGGACAGGTCCATTAAGAAAAAAAACACTATCACCAAAAATATCTACAAAATGTCCTCCATGCCATTTTGAAAAACATCTACGCTCACATCTGCTTTATGAAGCAGAAGATGCATAAGGTAGATTGAATATAGACGTAGTGCCCAGCAAGAAGTAAGGACATTTCCTACTCTCATATGAAGTGTTAATTTACTTGCAAATTCCTGTCTCCGTGTAAAGACACACACTGGCATCTCAGCCAAACAGAGAACTCTCACTTCAAGACCTTACCAAATTGATAATATCAAGTTATAACATCAAGTGTTAACAGATAAAAAGTAGTGATGAGCTTAACAGCTTTTTAAAGCTTTTTATCTTCAAAAAATATATACCTACTAAATTAATCTCTTCTACAGATAAGAGATTAAGGAAATAAAAAGATACAAACCTGCCCAACATTGTGTTTGGTTGTGCAGTGAAGATTGAAGGGTCTACAACAAATCTGGTGTTGTCCACTATAAGCGTTACCCGTTCAGAAGTTCTTACATTCCGAGCTCCCTCTTTCCCATTTTCATACACAAACACCATTTCTCCACCACCCTTGCAGCTTCCATCTGAACTCGACTGGCTACTGTTCCTGCTGCTGTTCCCCATGCTAACAGTAGAACCATTAGGAGAAGTCTTCTGAGGGCGAGGGCTGCTTGGTCGAGATGAACTGTGATCCTTCTCTCGATCTTAAGATGGCAGGAGGTGGAGGGAGAAGCAAAAAAAAAAAAACCCACAAAGTTTTAGTTTTACATGAGTTCTATGCAGCTTATGTATTCCCAGAAACATAGTATGGCAAACTGATTGACTCATTCAACAAAAGCTATTTTAGTTAAAGGAACATTCAAAAGCAACTACTTTTTACATAAAAACCTGAAGTTTCCACTGTATGGTCATCATAAAGGTCCCTTCCAACCCAAGCCATTTGAAGTTCTCCTCTCAATTAATTCATCATCCAAACTGTACTGACATCAAAGATTGTGCATCTGGGTTGGGTTAATCTTAACTTGGTCTTGTTGAACTTCCAGAGGTTCACACCAAAGTTACCTTTTCTCCCCAAAGTCTCCATTAGAAAAAAACCTCAACATAACAGAAGAGCTAAGCATCACAATGTTTGTATTTAGTGTTTCAGTACAAAAAAAAAAAAAAACACCACCAAATTTTGTCACTCACATTAAAAAAGGAAAGTTTTTCCTTTCTTCTCTAATGCTAAATACCCAAAGCCTCCTAAGTAAAGGGGAAATATTTCATACATTATCTTCTTAGAGAAACTAGATCATTCTTGCCATTCATATTAATAAGAATCATCATGTTAGAATACATAAATGCTGTGATCTAAACAAGAAAAGGTACTTCCAAGCCCAGGGAGCACTTAAGAAACACATATGCTACGACATCAACAAAAATCATGTTTTCTATTGTATTCTAGTGTATTCCTTTAAAACTGGTAATGAAGCTTAAAATTTTAACCCTGAAAAGCTAAATATCTGAACATACCAGAATGGTACTGTCTTGTTGGTGAAGTAACATTCCTGATGCACGGAGTGAGCTGAGACTCTACTCTTTCATGGGATGAGTCACGAGATCTGTCACTTGATCTGCGTCTGTCCCTTGATCGCTCATGTCCACCAGTTGCACCATGGAGGCTCATTTTTGTACACTCTGCTCCTTTAGCAATACGAGATGAGGTGCTGGAAACAGAAGACAAGTGTTCGATATTTCAAAATGTCAGAAGCATTATACATTCAAATTTCAAAGACATCAAAACACATACATGGAGCGTAAACTGAAGATTAATATTATCCACATCCATTTTCTTCCTTTGCTGTACTCATGTTTACATTCACAAATGTATGCAATCAACGATTTGGAACATTAAGCTGACAGCAAGAATGATCTGGTTATTGCTGCATCGTCTACAAAGAGATGCTGCTTGATCAGTTGGAGACTGCTGGGCAAACCACACTCACAACAATCCCTCCCAGAACAAGTCAGCCCAGTACAACCGAGGATTTTATTGGAATTGTCACTGACAGATAAAGCGTTGTAACTGAACTACAAAATCAAAAGGCAGGGATTATTTTTTCCAATAAAACCCAGTTTGGAAAACATTAATCACAGTACAGGCTTTTAGTATTGACTTGCCTGTTCAGTGGTTCTTTAGGGTTTGCTTGTTTGTTTTCTGCAGCTTGCCCTCTACAAAGGAGGTCAGCCTTACACCAGTTAATACATCAAAACATACCAGACATGAGTTTACTTTAGTGCTTTCTTTTTCAAATTGTCAGTTACTCTCAGAAGGAGTAATAGAGTAGGAGACCATAACTGAGACAGCACACTTACAATGTATATTATCAAAAGGTAAGATTCTCAGCACTGTCAGTACCAAGGAGGACATTTGTTTCAAACTAGCAAATTTCAATTAGCAGTTTAAGATGCTGTTTTAGACTATGGTTACGTTACATTTCCTAAATTAAAGATTCTATGTCTGATACTATTTTGCAATTAGTTAACAAAGCCTCTTAGTTACAATACCCTCAGAAATGGCTTAAAAATTAAAACAGCAACATGCAAAAGTAGTTGCTGAATTTTACTGAAAATGCTTCTGCCTTTCATTTGTACTCTTTAGAATGATTTTATATCAGGAGGGAACAGACATCTGTGTCCTTGCACCCCACCAGAATTCTTAAATTAGTTCCTTTGCTGTTTGTCATTTAAGCACAGGCATGACAATGCTCCTTGTTTATAAGAAATAAGCTCAACTGTGGAACTTTCACGAAGCCCCAGGCACAGAGTAACTGAGACAGAAGTTTGGACAGCTACAGGATCTGACACAGATGGGTCACCATTTCCCACAGGAGCCTCAATGCCCCATTTGCTTGCAGCCTGCAAATCACACAGTTACCCAGCTACCTTAAATATGACAGCTAGGAGTGCTGTAGAACTCAAGAACAAGAGGTAAGAATCAGGACCTAGATAAGAAGGGCACAGCAACTTTCAAAGGCACCAACTGTAGAAGCAAGTAGAACAGAACAACCTCTTAAGTTACTTAAAAGTCATGACCAAAAAACCCCCCAAGCTTCCCCACAGGACCAGACCAAGAAATAAGCAGCTAACGTGACATGTTTCAGCTTCAGTGACTGATAAGAGGAACATTAACTAGAACAAAAAGATATGATATCTTCAGTAGTTTACATGAGTGCTGAAACTGGCCTCAAAAGGGCATTAGTACAAAAAGAAATACGTCCTTTGGCTTCCCTTCAAATGGCATGGGGGGAAAGAGCTTATATCTGATAAAGGAGTTTGGTGCAAAGAGAATCTACTGCAATACTGTTTCCTGCCAAGCTTAAAATATGCTGCAATAAGACATGCATCTTAAAGTTGTGAAGTCAGCCAAAGGTCTACTGAATGAGGCAAGACAATGGCAAGCCTTGCTCACGGCTGGAAATGCTCAGATTTGCAGGCCAAGAAGTAAGACGAATTAATTAGGCCAAGAAGTAAGACGATTGAAATATACCCATGAAAATAAAGCAGCACTTACCACAGGGCCTTCAGTGCAATTTTGACTGGGTAAAGATGTATGGCATTTCAGCACAGCTAATGCACCCCCTTACCAGTTTTCTCCTCTAATTTAATTCAGAATCATGAAAGTAAAATACGCAGAAGTTTCCAAGAGTGAGGTGGGCAAACCTCCCTTTTGAAGGCATCAACAATTAAGGAAAACCTTTGCACCTTCCCCATATACTAGTGTATATGAAATACAACCATCTAAGCAGGTATGAAATATGATTCCAAAGTACTAGAAATGTCCAATTTGTAGCCCATAGTTAAAATCTAATACAAAACAAAAGTAAGAACCCTGTTTATACATGAGAATTAATAAATAACATACAGCTGAACTACCCAAGAAATGGTCCCAGCTTTCCTGTCCCCAAAGCACGATGCACAGACAGCAACCAACTAACCACACAAACGTGCACGTAGCAGTCCTGTGACAAAGTAACTCAGCAAATCCTGATAAAGCCACATGTGATCGCCCTTTGTTAACAAAGCATTTCAACCCTAGCCCTAATAATGCTTTAGCCACGCTACAAGAAACCAGAGTCGTGTATATCGCATTTTATGCTATCAAAATGTAGAAGTACCTATTTCTCAACAGACAAAGTGCTCTAGTTTCTTTGAAGGAAATACAAGAGAAAATGAAACCGAACCTCTACGAGGATATGAGAACCCAACATGCATTTTGGCAGCGTAGGCACAAACTGCCCTTTAACAGGAAAGGCAATTAAAAATGCGTTTCTTAATCCAGCAAACTATCTTAAGCCGCATTACTCTCAAAGCAGTGATTCAGAGTTCACGTAGCAGTGGGATGAGCCCTGGTTAATAATCTTTCTCAGGAGAAAAACAGGTGCTACAGGAAGCAACCCTGAGTCAGCCAGCACTGTGCCTCCTCCAAAGTTCTGCAAGGGAGGGCTGGACACTCGGCCACACGCCCATGCTGCTGGGGCTGCCTTCCAGCACCTGAAGGGGCCTACAGGAAAGCCAGAGAGGGACTTCTTACAAAGGCAGTTAGCAACAGGATGAGGGGAAATGCCTTTAAACTGGAAGAGGGTGGATTTAAACTAGATATTAGGAAGAAATTCTTCACTGTGAGGGCAGTGAGATACTGAACCATGACACTGCCTATCAAGGTTGTGCATGTCTCCTCCCTGGAAGCATTCAAGGCCAGGATGGATGGGGCTGTGAGCAACCTGGCCTAGTGGGAGGTGTCCCTGCCTAGAGCAGAGAGGGGTTACATCTTAAAGATCCCCTCCAACCCAAACCATTCCATGGCTCTATGAAACAGCACCATTTAATCATGCACCTCCCCTCCTCTTATCAGCAGCTGGTAAACATCAGTTTTAAAAACTCATGGCTGTAGTATCACAACACACAGAAGAAATACACTGTATTTCTCTGATCCACTGAAGATGCACTTGACAGAAAGCCTGAACTTCTGTAGCTCTACAGCATGTGCATGCAGATAAATACTACTAGACTACCAGTGAAGGACAACATCATTCAGATTTTAACTCATTTGTTTGCCATGCTTCGTGTAGAGCAAAGGACATAAAGAAAGAAAGAACATAAAGAAAGAGAGCTGTGTCACCGTACCAGGTGTTATATCACTCCAAAAAGGGAGCTACGACAAAAAAGGAAGGACAACTTGTGACATATTTTGTTCCTAAGAGGCTGTAGAAGAAGTTGCAAATGTTCAACTAAGTATGAAGACATCAAGACTACTATTTTGGGAAAAAAAATATATTTAGAAGATTCGTAATATCATTTTCTTCCCCTCACAACAAAGCCACTGGGGAGAGGAGGCAGTTTCCACAGGGAAATGCAAAAAACTCTGCAGCAATGCAAAGCCTGTTATAATAATGAATGGAATTAAATAACTTAAGTTGACCAAAACACTTGCTGTCAACTCCATAGCTTTAAAATAATGATTTTCAAGCTGCTAAAAGACTTGCCAGCACATTTTGCAGATAAAGTCCTAATCGTCACTGGATATTGGAAGTAACAAGCCCGTCCTCAATAATGCACACAAGCCCAACAGATTGCTTAAGTAGGGAGCTCTCCATTGTGTCACTGCAGCTACTACCCTGACCAAAGAGGGAACAAAAGCAGAGCAGCCCTACTTGAAAGAACAAACTGTGGTTCAGATACATCAGGCAGCCAAGGATCAACACCAGTACTTCCCAAAACCAGTGAGATGCTGATAATTAAAACTGCCAGGAAGCCACTGGTCCTATGCAGCACCTGGCTGTCACACTGTATTAATTTGTAATGTCAGACTACAACAGTAAAGGTTGTTCTGTGCAGTGCAATATTTTAAGCTGCCAAGAAAGTGATCATAGCTTTGGATCTCTATTTCTCTAAAAGGAAATTTCTGCAACTTCCAATCTATTTCCCAGCTGATGATTAACATCTGCACACCACGCCTTGGAAGCTCTGGGCACAAGAGGCACAAAAGCAGCATCTAAGCAAAATATTTTTCCTAGATGCTGAATAACACAGCATGTAATTTAAAACTAAGCTGGAAAAAACCCATCGTGTAGACTTCCTAGAGCTAGTTGACAGAAGTTTACCAGGAGAAGGTTAATGCTGCCTTGCTTTGTTGATCACCTTGAAAGAAAGCAGCCCTGTGAATACTGGTGTACTGAGACAGCCTTCACAGAAATTCAATATATTGCTTTTCCTGGCTCCACGGGAACACTGGGACAAGAGCACTGCACCCATTCAAGTGCCTTAGGTAAGTAAATCAGTTTGTACTCCTACTGCGTCACAGATAAAGACAACTCTGCTTTTGTAACATGGAAGAGGCATTTCCTTTAAAAGCAGCTACCTCACAAAGTAAACCAAATAAGCTCAAGGCTTTAAGGAAGCCTACTTAATATGGAGTAAAAGTGGAAAGTACCATTAAAATGCCATATTGGTATGCTTAGTATTTCTGCAGTAAAGGAAGAGCTTTCTGAAAAAAAGAGAAAGCTCTTCAATTAAATGATGCATCAGAGTCATGGGTGGAAGATGAGCTTCCATTTGTCTTTATACGTAACATATTGCTATGAATATATTACTAATGACTAAAAGAAGTCATTAAACTGAATTAATTTCACTGCCAAAACAATTAGCATGTATTCCAGTAACAAAAGTTTGCGTGCATCCCACTCAATGCTGCCAATAAAAATACAATTTGTGGAATAGGCTCTTGTCTACAGAATTATGGTGGTAAACTAATAAAAAGAGCCATAAATCTGTAGGTAAATGTAAAGGATGCAGAACTGGACTATGTGTCAAGATTTTACCCCTATTTTTCAACCTTTATCTTCTAGATCATAAACTAACTCCTCTTCACATATGAACTTAGATCCAGTCCTTCCCTAGGATGATTCACATAATCAACACTTGTAGAACGTGGATAAAGGGCTTTATATATACAGTAAGTACCAGCATTATTTCTGCAAGGCTTTAAGATGGAACCAAATCTGCTCTGTTCCTATCACTAGGACTTACACAACGCTTACGCCCCCCACCCCCCTCCCCCTAAGCCTGTTCTTTGTCAGCAGACATGTAAATTGACCAGTACACACAAAGGACAGCACCCTCCCCTTTACTTGTTCTGCTCCTGAGCATTACCCATAGATTATTCCTTTTGACACATACGCACCTTTCTCTTGTATCTATCAGGGAGGTAACACAAAAGCACGGAAATAATTTGGGAATCAGAGCACAAAGGAATTCTGTTCCTTCCAAGAAGACAGCCTTGAAAGCCAGATCAGCATCCTTTGGCATTACTTGTTAAGTTCAGCATATTTTGTATTTCCATCCTCACTTCAGCAGTTCAGCGCAGCACGAGCAAGCCTTACTTTTTCCTCCATCATCTTCCCCTCAAGGATAAGAGATCGCAGCTCCACAGTCCATTCACAGACGCACCCCCCTCTAGCTATTAATTCAGCTCAATTCCTCGCAGCCACTGACTCAGCCATGCGTAGTGCGATCCTGACGTCTGACCTCGCTGCCTCCTGCCAGCCCAACTCATACTCGCCATCCCGCATCCCGGGCGGCCATTGGGCAACGCGAGTGACAGGCAGCGCGAGGAGCGCGCGAGTGGAGAGCTGCTCGCTGCCGTGCCAAGCACCATCTGCGAAGCTATTTCTGGTCTTGCCAGCTCGTCGGCTTTCAGCACACAAACACACATCTGAAAAGGTTATTGCTAACTTTTGCTTGTCGCATAGCTCATCCGCGTTCATCATCATCCACAACACACAAACTCAGGCGGTTTCAAGGACATTTGATTTCTTCCGGTCGAGTCTGACTAGATCTATGCTTGAAATGAATTCACCTTTCACTGAGCTCACGAGCAGGTATGGCAATAACCTCTTGAGAACAGGCAGCACACTCACCGTGTTTTACGCTGTAGGCATTCTTTTCACAGCAAGTTTATAGTAGGAAATATCTGCTACACTTCTCAGCTAGACAAAGTCAAAAAGAAGAAACAAGATCTGTGATGAGAAACGCACGACAGCAGCACTCCCAATGGAGGAGACTGCTCTTCCCATGAGGCATGCACCATTTCAGTTCCTCAAGACAGTGAATATTCTGCTTTTTGCACTTCCTGAGGGTTCACAGAATGACCTTCCAGAAGCAGAAGAGCCACCACAGTCTTGTAAGCTATTTCTTCAAAATAATTCATGGAAGACATGGCTATAAGCAGCCATACAGAAAGCATGCTGGAAAAGTCTCAGGCATTTTTCTTCCCTCCAGCAATAGAGGGAACCAGCAAGTTAAAGTGCAAACGTGCACTGGTTCTTCCAGCACTGGCTCCCTGCAAGTGATCTTTCTATCAGAGCAGACTTTTTCCTCCCTATTCCAATGCAAGTAGCAAGAACATGCCACAGATAAGCCAGATACAATCACCCTCCAAAGCTGCCCATCAGGTCAGGACATGCAACCACTGTGGCCTTGCAAAAGTAAGGTCTGGCAGCCAGGCCTGAGCTTAATGGGGCTGTCACCAAGGAGAAAGCTCTTGGACAGGATCCTCTACTTGAACAGGGGAGTGCTACAGAACCTCCCCTCTGTTCAACACAGCAGCTCTGTAAACACGTTTTCCCTTCAAAGTTCTTCAATATTCAGCAAACCCCATCAACCACCACCAATACGTTTCATAGTAATTCAGTTCTATTTTAGGAAGGAAACAACAAATTACAATGTGTTCCTTTGCCAAAGGGATTTTTCAAGCAGCAAGGAATTAACCTTCACGTAAATATACAGCCACGCCTCATGACCTCTGTCAAACTACCCATATACATCATCTGTGTACAAGATAACAGGTTGCCTTTACTCACATGACAGCAAATCCTTCCCCACTTCCAAGAAGTGGCATTATTTTTTTAATTATCTAAATTAAGGAAACTCAGAAGCTTAGTACTCTTCCTTGGAACTGGAAAGTACGTCCATCTATTAAAAATTATCCTTGGAGGTTCAGAAGAATCACATTCAAACACTTAACCAACCTGCCTGAAGCCTGCAGCACCGTACAAAACGTTCAGTGGCAGAAATTGTGTAAGCACAAAAAAAAAGCTGTCCTGCAGCAGAAAATCTCATACATTCTGGTACCACTGCAGGGATGATGGAAAAACTTCTGAGGATGCTTCATGTACTTAAAAAATGCTGAGGCAAGTTGCACATTCATTCAGAATTCATGAATACATCCTCTCCAGCGTGCAAAAATAAAATTAGCCAGAAAGAATTTTCAGCCCTCACCATCTGCACTGTAACTTCACATTTCTGGAAAGTTTTTCTAAGTAGCTCAACATTTTTAAAGATTCAAGAGGTTCAAGAGTTGTGAAAAAGTCACGGCACAGCCATGTTTCTCTCACTCATGAAGCAGAGCAGACAGAACTTCAAATCTAAGAGTACTCAGAAACAGTGAACAAATACAGAAATACCAAATGGCACAAGAAGAGCAGCAAAGAGATTCAGGAAAAATCTTAAGGAAGGAAATTTCAGACAGATTTTTCCACTACTACTCTAGACAAAGCTCTTAGTGCAACAGAATTAATAACAAAGTCTTCAAACAGCAACTAAAGCACTCTGGAAGCAGAAAACTAACACAGGAAGCTAATGACCAGTGAAAAATAGAAAATAACAGCACAGCAATGTCTATCAAAGAAAATATTAAGGACTCTTTACTTGAACCTTGCTGCTGCTCAGTCAGCACTGTTTCCCAGAAGTTTCCTTCCATCTTAGCTACTGGAATAAACACCATCTCAAAGACTTTCATAAGAGCTTGGATGAACAAGACAGATAGCATCATTAGCTACACTCAGCTTTAACACCACACAATTTTGCCCCATCAGGATCCTTTGATTTTTCACTTGCATTATATATTGGGTTCTTGTTTTCTGCTACACCGCCCATCTCAGAACAAGTGAGGACAAGGAAAGGAAACAAAGCAACTTGTCCGAGGTTTAAAACACTCCATCCAATTCTCAGTCTAGAAAAAGACACATGAAGCTGTGTGACTGCTAAATATGAGTACCCCTCAGAGGATTCCACACAAGTCCTTAGGACCAAGCAGATGACGCCACAAAAGGAGCAGGGCTCTACAGCTCTCCTTGCTGCCACACAAACTAAGCCTTACACACAGGTGGATGCTTCACACTCATGGACTGTTTTTGACAAGTTCAGACAATTATTTAAGCTATTTTAAGAATGCCAGGGCTAGTAGATTAAACACTGCAAAACATTAAGAAGTGACAAGCTAAACATCTATCTTAAATAATACTCCCTCATCAAGACTCTAATTATGAAGTTCTTATTTCATTATTACAGTTTTAAAACATTGAGTATTTTCTCTTATGACAATAAGGCATGTTTTCAAAGTACAAAGCAAATTAGGCAGCAATAGTCAAACCTTGCAATGAAGCCATTTCCTTCAAGTTCCACCCTCAAGATTTGTCTTCAAAGGCATTGTTCTCGCACTGCATTTTTCAGAGGCTTATTTCTCTTGAGAAAAGTCTCCATTAAGTCAGAAATTATAGTAACATGTCTACAAACAGCCGCACAAAATCAGATTTAGTTTAGGCTTTTAAATTAAGTACACTATTTTCCAATAACTTGATTTGTTAAAGTAATCAAGGATCTCAAAGGAACAAGGTAACAGAATATTTTCCCCTTTATTTATTCCTTATTCTGTTATAACCTCAGACTAATACTTGGTTCTTATTCACAAAGGTTTCCAAAAAGAGTCTACATTACTCAGAAAAAAAAAGAGGGGAAAAAAAAGATGTTACTTTAAATACTATCCCCCTACCCCATGTACTAAAAGCTTCTATAAACTGCTGGCTGTTCAGCATTTTGCTGGGAACACCCACTATGTTTTGCCAGAATCACACCTAACTCAGCTGCAGCAGCTATGTCAGTGGCATGCCTTTTGAAGGGTAAACCTTGAATTCAGACTAAATGAAGCAATCCACTTCTTCTCAAAGCACAAGTCACAGACTTTAAGTCAACTCCTGTCTGCATTAACCCTTTCAATTGTGTGATGTCACTCTAGACTTACATCCATTTAACTGCCCACTGACAAAGCTCCTTACAATTCCCGCCCATTCCTTAAAAAACCAAGACTAGCAATGAAACATTTTATGTAGTCTACAAAAGTGGACTATTTTTTGTTACTAAATGCTTAACTTTGCATTTATTAATATTAAAAATGCATGGTTGACTGCTCCCAGTTTACCAGACTGCTCAGATCACATGATGTTAACAAGTCCTTATTACTTACTACTCCCTCCATCATTTGCCATCTGCCCAATATCAGTTTTAGGTTGCACTGCTGATCACCAGTCACAGGAGGCAGCATGGGACTGCAGATGAGCGCCACAAACTAGACTCAGCAATGAATCACGCGTATGCAATTACACTGTGACACTGACAGTGAACAGTCCTCAATTCACACAACGCCCTCTAATGACTACACTGTTTGCTAGCCTATACTGCACCACATTCTGACCCTAAATAAGAAGCACAGATCAACCACTTACCAGACACCAACCTTAACAAAAATAGCAGCTGCATTTCACAGGCCCACACTGACCAGGAGCAGGAGATCCACATTAACCACTCCATTATTCACTGTAAAGTACCGTCTCAAGCAGGCCTATAATTACATGGGTCTCCCTGCAAGCCTTTTAATTACCACAGCATTCTTTTTTTCTGCCCTCATGGATGTTCCAATTAGTCAAGATTTAATGACAGGAAAATAACAAACAATATTAATTGCTTGCAGAACTATTTAGGCAACACCACAGTCCAGTTTATCTGAATCCATATAAGAACATGAATTAAGATGCTGCTATTGAATGTTCTCAGCTCTTCTCCTAAAATCCTTCAAGTGGGAAAGCATAAAAAACTAGCAACTTTAAGTAGCTAACAGATGTTTTCAGTTATATTTAGCACTCCTAAAAGGCAAAAGTACTTCAAAGATGAACTTTTTCAAATGCTTATATATTCTTCCAGCACTGTGTTTCTTCACATAGATCTGCTGGGTACCTAATAGCTCGGCTTAGATCATTTTTTGGAATGCTTGATGCTGGAAAAAGACTTACTAACTTCATCAAGTCTTCAAAAAGCACTTAGAAAACATTCTTGCAGTAGGGGTAGCAGAGGCAAGCAAGGTCTGACAAACAGCTTTGCCAACAGAATGTTACAACGTGTGACATTTGCATGCAAGCAAATATTAATCATCACCATGACTGAGTTGCAAGTATTTTAAGTACACTGCTTAATAGAGTACCCAGCTAAAAAGTGATGAACAGGAAGTAAATCCCAGTAAGCATCCCAGATATCTGGCCGCTCAACCAGTACCTTGACACACACAAAAGGCATTTAGTGTAATGAGACAAAGATGCACATACCACAAAACAAACGCAAATGCAGATAGGGGTAGCTGGCAAATCAGTTACATTCAGAAGCATCTTTTAAAATAGTCAAGTAGCATTTCTTCCAAAAAAAAAAAAAAGAAAACTAAATTTATGACAGGACTTGCCACAACCAGATACAGCAGCCCTTAGAAGGGGCTTCCAATGCAGTTTTGAGATGCAACAGATCGTATGCAGCACCTACCTTGAATGTTTACAAAGCTTACGAGGTCTATTATGCAATTTCCGATCCCAATTCTCTGGATCACTGGAGTTACTGTCATAAGGATGAGGCCGTCCTGCCATTCCACTGCAAGCTTCCTCACACTACCGCTCTCAAAAGCACACATGCAGCACTCACAACCTACATTAAGAGAGCAGTGTTTACCTTTTAAAATAGGCCACATACGAAAACAGAAGACAAATGCACATTTTAATGTTATTAGTTTTCATACCTTAAAATAAAAGTCATAGGACGTAAGATATTCTCAAGCATGACTTGGACATTACACAGCAATAATCTTCTATGCATTTTGCTGATACCTGCACTAAAACACTTGTGCTGTAAGGAATGTGGTTGTATGAATTTTGGTAAACAGACTCAGTTTTGCCACACTTAACTCCACCATGACCAAAGAGAAAAGTTGCTGGTTATAAAGCGTGAAGCAAACATCACAGCTCTCCTCTAAATGGATGAATTCCAAAGACAACCCCAATGTAGAAAGGAGATCAACACTTTTACAGGGAGCAGCTTCCCAAAAGGAGAACATTATTACTACTAACGGTTTTATCTGAGTCTTTACTCCAAAAGGGGACCAACAGCAATTCTTAGAAATGCTCAATCCTGTCCGGTTTCACTGAGTTTTGCAGAAAAGACAAATACATTGCAAAGTAGAAAACATTATAACCCTTACTTGAACAGAGATCCAGTATTGTCAACTAACTGTTAAACTTCATACATAAATCAACTCTGTCAATCAAGATAGTCAATCCTAAATATCTGGTGTTATAGCCATATCTAGAAGAGGTACTTCTGTCAGGACAGTTGTATACAGTAATCTGCCTACAAAAGTGGTGAAGTAGCCAAAAGTAAACAGCTGATGGCTCTACAGCACCTGGAAAAAATCCAGGAACAGATAAATAAGATAGCCACATCTCTTTGATTAAAGATTATAGAAACATAACATTCTCCCACCCCCATATTTAGTATATTTCCATTACACTTTATGCAACTAAATCCCTTTTGGAAGCAAGTCCCAAAGGAACTAGGGTTTTTCCTGTAAAACTCTGTAGCTTCTCAGATAGACATTTTAGTCATGGAAAGAGAAAAGCTCTCAACTATATTTAGATCCCTTTTTTTTTTTTAAAAATCACAGGAGAATGGCAGAAAACAAGTCTCTTAAAAATATAAGTTGCACATTTCTGTTACAACAAAACATGGAAAAAAAGTTAATAGATTTTACACTATTTCCCAGGTTGAAATACTTTTTGGCAGCTAAAGTAAGTGAACACATTATCTATAGCATGCCCGGTAAATCTCTTACTTTCTCCTATGAGCAGAATTTAGATACTTGCTTAACCTTTTGACTTCAGCTCCATTGACTTGCAAAGCACCAGTCAGCTGCTTAAAGACTTACAGTGTTAAAGCTGCCGCATTTAACACAAGGCTGTTTCTTTTCCTGTTACAGTTTCTATAATCCAAAACACTTTGATGAGGAAACTAAGGTCACATGTCCACGTGTAGTTAGGAAAGGAAAAAAAAAAGCATTTCATTAGAAGTTACAGCAAGCACTCAACTTTCTCATGCAAAACGCCCCAACAAGCATTCACTGTGTATTACCTGGGAGCTCACCTTCCCAACACTTTACCAAAGCACAGACACTGTGTGACAACATTATATTAATGTAGATGGTTACAGCATCTGAACTCACTTATCAAGTGGGCTTAGATATTTCAAGAAGTCTACAGCCTATTTCAGACTGGAATGATCATTACCAAGGAGCTCAGGGGAAGGAAGCTTGGTTTACAAAACAGCAGCAAGTTCCTGTAGCAGCCATCACTCAAAGTTCAGGCGCAGCAGGTACCATCTTCAAGCACAAAACAAAAGTAAAGACGTTTTATTGTGAATTGAAACAAACTGCATTCATTAGACCAAATCACTCCAGCAAGGCACTTTTTTTTTTCCTCTCTATAAAATGCTACTCTTGGGAACAACAAAGCTTAGATCAAAAAGCAAAAAGTGTTCTCCAAACCGAACCACTCAATTACCTGCCCACTGATGCTGTCTGCCTGACGAGACAGCAACAGCCAGTTGCTGGGGAGGCTATCTGCCCAGGCTCCCCACTGCCAAGCACCTGAGGCAGGCTCACCAGCACCTTGCTTCCACACTCCTATTCCATCTACAGTTTTACAGACACATGGACCACACTAGGTGCTTTTTCTGGAGCAGTGCAATTGTCGCCCAGCAGCAAGGTCTCATTCATTTCACTGAAGTAAGAACCAGCATACGAATTCAGCTTTGGCATGAGAAAGGTACGTAAATGGGCTGTTATTAAAAGAACTGCAGCTGCAAGGACATGCTCAAGCCACTTGAAGTTGTCTCACACTGGCTGCCTTCTCCACATCTTTCACAAATGCAAGTGACAACAGTCAACATGAGGGTGCAGTTTCACATGCACGTGGAGAAAAAGGACGCTTTAAGTAGGATCAGTTCCACAACCTGCTTTGCTATGCAGCACACTTCAGCTGCTACAAACAATAGATGACACATAGGGGCAGAAAGGACCAAACTAGATGCCCCTCCTCAACAGCCTTTCCAGCCTCACATGGAAAAACTGCTGCAAACAAGCAACAATCTTTGCTGCACTCTACTCACCAGGAGCTAAGACTAATACTTCCCTAATAAATATTTTGCTATTAAGCAGGTATATTTTTTTCTCAGCTCTTATTGATAGTACTTCTGAGCCGAATATAAACAGATGTGTTTATCAATTTTATTTTTAATTTTACAAGCCCACAAAGCCATAAATAAGAGCAAAGCATAAAGTTAATAAGTTCGTCCACAGCATCGATACAGCATTCTCTAGTTGAAAATTCACTTCAATTCTGCAAATCCAGAAAAAAAAAGCTTCAACTGTGGTTCAAACGATTTTTTTTAGGGAGGGGAGTGGGGACAGATTCACACTGTCAGCCATATACATAGTATGTACTAAAGCAAATGCTCTTTACAGAACATTCAGGTGTAATACGAAAAGCACTGAAGAACACTGCCCCAAATACCACACAGCATCGCCCATGAAATCAAGCAACTTCACCTGAAACATTAGCAAAGATGAAAAGGCACCAGGAGCACATCAAAGAGAAAAAATAAAGGCAAAGGAAAATGAGATCAAAACCACAGAGTATATCACAAAACACTATCATAATGGCTAAGCTGTTGCCACTCTAATAAGCCATTCTCCAGGCGCAAATTTCTTACCCAATGCTGGAAAATTAGCACAAACAGTAACTCTGAAAAGCAGAACTGCTTTAAGTCAGGATGCAGACTTTGATTTACAAAGCTTTCAGCACAGGTTTAGAATTGCTAACATCAACTTGAAGCTGGACTCATCACTAATTTATGAAATACAGAGGCTATAAAGACAAAGTAAAATTCTGAAGACAGCCAGATTACATTTACTGAGGAGAACTCTGAAGGTTGCAGAACTCCACACTAACTAAAGAGAATGATTAAAATAGCACTAAAGTTTTGAGGCAGAAACCCAAGAAGCCATTTTCTGTCCAACAAGTGTAACAATAACCTGACTGCTCCAGCTGGGAATACAGAAATCCCCATTAAAATAACCAACAAGTATCAGCAGACTCACAGCTATTCATATGTAAACATCAGTCAGAAATTTTTCCTCAAGTGAAACGGGTTTCAGCAGCTCATCAGCTGTAACCAGGCCTCCCCAGCTAACTACTCTGTAAGGCTGAATGAGGTTAATCAGAAGGATCCAGCAGATAAGTTGCCAAACCTGGCATCGGTTGTGAGAAGGCAACTCCAAACTTGAGATTCTTCAGACTTCCAGTATGGCATAACAGTGCTTTTCACCACCTCCAGTCAAAGTATTAACACAAACTAGCTAATGAGTAAGATATACTGGAACTGCCAGCACAGTGATATTCCACCCTTCTTCAGAAATACAATTCAAAGCACATTTGCAAACACTATCTATTGTGGAAATCCATACTTGCCCAGTCAGTTTCTTGCAAATCACTGCAGACAGCAGCCACAACTCACACACACAGTTTTGTAAACCCTCCTCTCAGAAACGTTATCAAATTTACACTGCTAAAAACATAGCTCAGAAACTTCCTTTGCAATACAGCACTGACATTCAGCCAGTAGGTCAAGCTCCTTTTAACGAGTAAGCAAAGCGAACAAAAAACAAATCAATAAAAACAGTCACATGAAGTTGATACTTCCATTTCTTAAGAACCATGAGTAACAGATACTCAGTGACTATCAAGCAGACTTCATAGTCACACTCCCTTCAGGAATTACTAACACCTATCTGATATAAGCCTACAAAGTGGAAGGCAGGAGATTTTTTAACCCTTCTGTACTCAGATTCAGTAAGTAAAGCCAGTCTAGATTTATCTGTAACAAAATATATATATAAACATACATATACAAACATCTATATAGTGCTGAGAAGGCCAAGCTACTTCTACACAAAAGAAGCACAGTAGCTAGCACTGCAGGACCAGAAGCAGCAGAACCTAACTTCATGCACCTGCAATTCCCCCATCCCCTGTGGCCCACCAGCATAAAAAGCTACATACACTTACTGATGAACAATACTAGGCCAAGATTCAAGCAATGCTATCAATGAAGGCCATACTGAAAAATGTCAGCTCATAATGAAAATATAATGTTTCTGTACACATACAGGAGGCCCCATTCTCAAGCATGCAATCAAAGAAAGCGCACAAATTAAAAGCAGGTGACAGAAAAACCAACAGTGACCAACATGACATCTGTGACTAACATAACAAGCAGCGTCAACCACACATGAGCCATTTAATAATTTTCAAATACCAGAGTGCCTAAAAAGGAAAAGCGAGCTTCAATGGGTGATAGGAGCTTTAGATTCTTGTCATCCTGGCACTAAAATCTGGATAAAAGAACAAACAATATATGCTGAAAAATCTGTCAGAATAACAGTCTCAAACAGCATCACAGGTAGATGTCAGTGACGATCACAGACAAGATGTCATAAGATATGAGTTTTTGAGACAGAAATGGGACAAAGCTATGTGTAATTACAGAAGATAAAGAAGATTTATTTATCTCAAGAGCAAAAAAAAATCTCTGTGATGTTTTGCAAGAAAGACACCTAGACAAACCCACAATGGCAGAATGGCAAAACAAATACTGTGGAACGGTTTTCCTCAAAGAGAAGTAGTCAAAATCCACCCAGCTCATTTTGGCTGTGCTTGTTTTCAAGCTACATGAGTACAAGTTAATGTCAACAAGACGACACAGAGATGGATTTTTAGTTCAGAGAAGAAGAAAATGAGCGTGAAACGTCAGGATAAGAACCATGACTAGTGTGGAGATGGCAATTTGAACTGCATTTCTGGGCCATCTAATGCAACAGCAAATTGAAGAGAGAAAAGGAGGGTGCTCTTGGGAAAGGCTGAAGCAAGTGATAAGCACTACTTAAATAAATTACTCAAGATGATTCACAAAGAGACGAACAAAAATAAGAACAAAAGGCGACAGTCAAGAGGTCACTGGGAAACACAAAGCATGTCGCTGGACCTGTAAAAGCCAGCCAACAGGTAGGGACACCGAGAGCAATGCTCATCCATGGCTTCAGACAGCAGCCAGGCAGCTGGCAGAAACAGCCCTGGGAAAGGCCCGAGATGGAGCTGGATCCGGACTCTGAAAGAAAAGAGCTCTGGAGTGACACTGATGAGATCAGAGATAAAAAGGAACACGACTTCAACGCAAGAGCAAGGAACACAAGCGACTTCAAGGGAAAAACATGTAACGACGGGCAGCTGCGACACGGCGCTGTACAAGGACGCCTCGATGGCACAAAGAGAGGCTTTTCCGTAAACAAAACGCGGTGACACGGGGAACAACGCTTCAAAAAGATATTTACCTCACCAAATCACTCGAAGTCTTCGCTCAGAGGCAAACGAAGCTGCCCGGCAGCCCCGGGCGACACGCCGTTTGGGCGCAGCCGTCACGGCAGCCGCGCGTTTCACCGGTAACCGCCACACGACCGAAACGAGCGACGCACGGCGCGCTCAGCCCGCGGGGCATTGCGGCGTCCGCGCGCCGCTCTGACGGAGCCGCCGCGCTCCCGGAGCCCCCGCGGACCCAAGCGCCGCTCCGGCCCCTGCGGCGGGAACGGCCCAGAGACGCACGCCGCCACCGCCCGCTCCCTCCGACCGCGAGGAGCAAACCGACCGCCCCGCACGCAGCCCGCCCCCTCCCCCCGGGGCCGACTCCGCTCGGTCCTGCCGCCACTCACCCGCACGACGCCGCGACCCGGCCTCCGCCCGCCGCTGAGCTCGGGCCCGGCAACCGTCGCCTCTCGCGAGAGCCACGGCAACGCGCTGAGGAAGAGATGGGCGCGCCCGGATCTCACGAGATTTGAAGACGCAGGGGCGGGGCGAGGCGCGCGGCGACGCCGTTGCTAGGGGAGGCCGGCGGCGCGAGGCGGCCGTTGCTATGGCGCCGCCGGACAGGGCCGCCTGAGCGGCCTCACGGTCCCCGTGCGACCCCCTATCCCCGTCCGAATCCCGGTCCAGCTCCCGGCCACGGTCCTCGTCCCGGTCGCGGTTCAGGTCCCGGCCTCGGAAGGCGTGCGGCCGGACGGTCGGAGCCTCGACGCGGGCTGAGGCGGCGCTGAAGAGCGACCGCCGCCCGCCGGGGCTGAAGAGCCGCTCCCGCCTACCGGCTGAAGGTAACCGGCCACCGCCGCGTCCCGCGTTAACGGCATCTGCCGTGGGCTGAAGTGTGTCAGCGGCGGTGATGGCAGTGAGCTCCATGCGCGGAGCGGATCCCGAGCCCTAGCTGGCTGTGTGTCTATCGGCGATGTTGGTCTCGTTTCTGAGCGATTCTCTCTATCGTCGTGATTAAATACAGGCAGAGCTAGGCGCGCAACCCAACCTTTTGAATAGGCACCTGTTCCATTTGTGCGCTGTGGGAAGGCAGGTTAATTGCAAAAATGGTTACGGTGGGGAACAGCCCCACTGTCAAAATCCGCCACTGCACACAGTGGTGGGCCAGAGTATCACAGAATGCCATTCCGAGCCTTTATTGCACTGTGCGGGCAGAGGGAACTTGTGTCCGTGTCTGAGTCTGTTCACCTTGTGCGGGGCTCTGCCTTAAAGCATCGGTCACTGAACAGTAGTATGATGGGTTATGCCTCTGTTAAAGGGCTTAAATCGCAGTGGCTGGCTTCTGGGCAGTGGAGTTGGAAACTGAAACCATTTTTAGCTGATTGTCACTCGTGAAAATTGAGAGGACAGAACTTAACGGAAAAGGGAAAAGGAAAAACAAACAAGTGTCTGAAGGCAGAGAAATATAAGTAACAAAGACTTATCTGCAGACATACTCACGTGTACATCTTGTGTACATGCTGTGCAGTGAGTAGTTGCCAGGGTAATACTAGCCAAAGCAGTGTTTATAAATCAGATGGGAGCTTTGCAGAAATTTGTATGGCAGCCTGAGTTCAGCTGCTTTCAGACATAAAGATGTATTGCTGTCATTTATTTTTCAAATGACACTATCAAACTAGTGGAGGAGCTTGGCAGATTGGCCATAGAATTCCAGAGCTCAATAGCCAGTGCCACACTTACAAAAGCCACAGAGGTGAACCACACAGTTCTAGAAATCCACGAGTAGAACAGTGACAGACAATGCAAGCTGCACAAAAGCATTTGAATGTGCTAGCTAGGAGAGGTGTCAGATGGTGCACTATTTGACAGTAAACTGAGCAGTACAAAACAGCAGTGTTTACAGCAGCTAAGAAAACCAAACGTACTTCAGGGAGGGGAAGAGGCTGTCTAGAGATAATATACAACTCCACCTTTGGAAGGCGGTTCTGTAGATGTGAAAGGACTTAGCACTTTTCTAGCTTTTCCTCACTGTGACAAGAGACATAAGAAGTCTTCACTAGAGGTTACATGCATGCCTGATTCTGTTGTGGAATGCAGCTCACTTAGAATTTACATTGCTTAGATGCAAGCACACACCCTGGTGTAAATTTAAGGGAGGGAGAAGAGCTTGAAAGAGCAACGTCTATGGGAAAAGAGCTCGAATGCACTAAAGATCAAGACTGTCTCCTCCAGTGACTCTGGGTGCAGAGGAGATTTTGGTTCATGTAAAAAGATGGGAGCCATGTGCAAGTTCAGTTCTTTGCCTCTGTTTCCCTGTTCTTGTAGAAAGATAGGTAGTCAGTGCCATTCGTTTCCCTTTGCTGTTTGCTCTTCCTCAGATCTTTATCATGCCTCTTCTTACTTGTTTCCATTCTGACTCCTCTTCTTATTATTTATCATCATACATAAGTGCTTCAGTGGCTCTACAATTTCTTTTCTTCTTCCTGGTGCTGCAACACTTGATCAGAGATTTATGCTGAAAAGCTGTAACAAATGTGTTTTCTAAGCAATTCCTTTAAGAAGTAACTTCTTTCAAATTACATTTTTTTTTTCTTCTGTTTTTCTAATGGGCATTACATAGCCTGCCAGTGTGCTGGCTTTAGTCCTCCCTGAGAGTCATTCTGTGTGGGCAAAATAAGTGTGATTTTAGCCAAAACTGAGAGAGTGCTGGACACAGTTTGTCATTGTCCACATTTCTAGCTAAACAGAGTTCAGTGGTGCTTCATCTGCCCCACTGAAGCCCTCTGTAAACAGCAAGGATTTTTTGAAGCATAAAGTAAGTTTAAATATTTGTGTAAGCATTTTTCATCTGCTGAACAGCTGAAGACTGGGAAGAACAAATTGTAAGGATAATAGAAGTCTTTGCTTAGATCAAAAGGAAAGAGTATGAATTTGACACTGAAAGTGTGTATGGTTTCTGCATGTGTCATTATTGTGAGAGGATGTAGGTGGATTTGCACGAGGTAAACACCTTTAGTTTTAACCATCAGTATGACTTCGTATGCATGAAAGACAAAAGGAAAGATTAAAATTCTTTCATTATTATTATTGAATTTACTTTGTTGTGATAAAATAAAAGGCTGTAGCAATCTAGCCCCAAATTAGATGAGAACAGTGACAGATCACTCAGTTGTTATGCTTTAAAATAATGTCCAAGAGCTTTTGGTCCACTTTATTTTGTAATACATATGTGAGACATAGGTACAAAATGCAGTTTTATTTAAGTTAGCACGGATGTCTGATACAAGAATAAATAGAAAGTGCTCCTTAAGGCCTTGATTCTACAAATAGGCAAGCGGCATGGAATCCTTGCCAGTGTGTGCATTGCAGTGATGTGCACTGGTATATCATCTGCTGGCAGCATCACAGCCTTCATATTGCTAAAAGTATAGCCTAGATTACATACTGCGCTTCACTAGTTACAAGTAACCTCTCCAGCCTCCAGCAGATTGCATTTATATTTGTAATCATGCATGAGTTTTTCACTATGCTCCCCAAGATGTGCGGGACATCAAACAAACAAAGTGGGATGGGACCACACAGACATGCTGGCTTAGAACAGGAATTCTGCTCGAGGTTTGAATTCTCACGGCGGAACGTTCAGAGGAAACCGCTGTTACTTCTACAGAGAAAATGTTCTTAATACTCAGAAATGGTAGAGGTCATAAGCACATACTCGACTATACAATTCAAAATTATTTTCTATTTGCTGCTTTCTCTTCTATAAAATTATTTTATCATTGTTGATTTTTCCCATCCACATTCACATCAAGTTCTTTTTGAATCCTGCTTATATTTTATCTAATGGTTCCTGCCCTAGGTATTGATTTCTGCATTTTAATGGCTATCACTCCAGGATTTGAACAAACTGAAATCCCAGTTTTTTAGAAGTGCACAGGTGGAGATGAATACTTTTATTTATGTGAGCTACTTAACCTTGTGGACTAAGCTCAATATACAGAAATTCATAGATGACAGTCTAAAGGAGAGATAAAAACAAGATATTTGTATCAGTTGTTATTATCTTGTGTAGAAACATTTCCCAGTTCTGTAGGTAGGGCTATGCATACGTACGTGCTACAATTTCTGGTCTCACTGTTTCTGCAGTTAATCATGGGTTGTCTTCTTTTGAAGAGGGAAAGTTAATAAACCTTCCATTCATTTCAGTATTTTGCTAAGTTTCATTTTTCTTTTTCATGCACAATTTGTTTCAGTTTTATTTCATTCTGCTTTACTCTTAAGCTTTGTGCTCCTTCTGTTTTTCATGTTTGCACTCTTTAATCCTAAATTATTGTCACGCAGCTTTTGCTACGTTGTTGACATTCATCTGGTTTTAGGCTTTCTTGTGAAAATAGAAGTGGATTTAAATTTACATGTTTTCATTAGGAAAAACGAAGTTGAAGTTTAACTCTAGGCCTACCGATTACAGACAAATGCTCTCCATATAAGAGTGGTAGAACTAGTCTTAAATGTTTTTCAACTTTCTTATTCTATTGTGGGTGTTTTTTTTTTTTTTGTTTTTTTTTTTTTTTGTTTTCGTTCTTGATTTTTCTTTTGGTTTGTTTTTAATTCCCCCTGTAAGTTAATGAGTTACATTAGCCATTTAAAAGATACCCAGGAGTTAGCAGCGATGGCCTTGGTGGCCTGTAAATACATTCTATTATTTAGTTGTGAAATGCCTGTCTCAATGAGGCTACAGTCTGACATGGAGCTTTTAATCCTTATTATAATTTGATTTAAAAAATAAAATGCTCTAATTGATCAGTGATCTACAGACATGTGCTTACTTGGACAGATATAATGCTCTTGGTCTTTTCATTACGGCTTTGTTTTAAAGAGTACATCCATGTAAGCTTTGTCCAGGTCTATGGATTTCTTCTGCATTGCCGCCCTCAAATGCTCGGGGAGCAGCCTCCTATTTCTTATCTCCCCTAGCACAATATCATCCTTGTTTCGAGGCCTCTGGGTCCTGGCATCCTCAAGGGCACTGTGCACATCCTGCAGTTTCATCTGAAGCCAGTCCTGTCTCTCCACAGCGTGTCGATGCTCTCCAAGATTATGCATTAATTGCATCTCACTCACTGATCTCTTCCTGAATGAAAAGAAAGGAGGGGACTCAAATGGCTCTCTTGAATTCATGATCTTAAGTCAAAATCCAAGTTTGGGAACGTTTGTAAGATACTGCAGTACAGAGCTGTACAACTTACCTTTCTCATTTGTAATTGAGAATAACATCTGGAGTAGAGAAGGAGTGTAGATGGAGATTTGCTAATTGTAATATATATATGTCAGTGAGGAGGCATCAAATACAGGAAGTAGCCCAGTTATGTGGCAGTAGCATTTGTCTATACATTATCATTACTTTTATCTGTTGTAGTGGACCTTAGGGCTTATAAGACAACAGTTAACTGATTAAGACAGCTATGGTATTTATTCAGGGGCAGTTTTCTTTGAACACTAGAGTTAGGGAAGCATAATTTCCTGTGGATTTTTGTCTCAGTGCTGATTGATGTTAGCATCCAAGGGTGAGTTCCAAGCAGACTCACACAACAAAAAAGATGTTCACCTGTGTAGACCCCCTCAAGCATCTAATAGATGCTAATTACCCAATGATCTCCCTAAGAAAACACATGATTTTTCTTCATCTACTATTTTCAAAAAGCATTTAAGAACTCTGCATGTGTCTGAGATCTCTACTTCTCTATCTAGAGGTCAGAATTAGGCTGGCTGGGCCAAGGGATTCAAAATCAGGGCTAGAAAGACTGAGGTACACTTAAACTGGAACACAAACTGACCACATTCTTGAGAATAGTTCACATCATTCCCCAAACTTTGGAATTGTATAGTAATGTACTTACACCATTGGTCTTCCGTCAGAGTTTGCAAAAAAACATACGGCATATAAAATCATTACTGTCTTGGCCAGATTATTCATAGAAGTCATTTTGTCTGCAGAGATAGAAAAGAATAAATATATAGATCAGAATTTCCAGTAATTTTTTTGAATTCCAAAGAAATTTAATTTAGGAAAAAAAGTTACAGACATCAGAGAAGTGGCTTTAAAAAGACTCTTCTCATGAAATAGGTTGCGGCAAGGATTGCAACAGAAAAAAATGATTCTACTACTATTTCGAATGAGAAATTTTCTGTGACTTTGTAGGCAAGTCTGAAAGCTTCCGTAAGCCTTAATTGCTTGGCATTATCATCATCTAGGTGCTCACATTTTGGATAACAGGGTGAAAAGAACCACGTCTTTTCCATAGTACTGTTATTTATCATCTGCATTTGATATGTTTCAGGTATGTTGAAATACTCGTGTATTGCTATGCAACTGAAGATTTTGGTTCTTTTATGTATTCTGCAAAACTGAGTTGCATTTTTTTTTTTAGAACAGGGAGGCTGACACTCTTCTGGACAATTTTGCACAGTGGCAGAACTCTACTGAGTTATTTCATTCTCCATGTAATCACATAAAATAGATCAGAACTGAGCCTCCCATATTGCCAGTATGAATTCCACAGTGCTTTGTATATCATCAGCAAAAGTGCCACTTGATACACACATAAAGAATATTTACTACCAATGATGACAATGATAACTGACATGTAAGACACAGTCAGAATTTCAGTTTTCAGTCCGGATTTTCAGCATTTACTACTGGGAAATGCATATTTTCTGCTGCAGCTTAAGAAATTTTATACAGACTAACCAAAACATACGGAAACATAAAACTCCAGAGTATCCTTTTTTTTGCAATATTTTCTGCAGCTTTACTTTAGGGCAGAAAAGCATTTACTACATGGCAGATTTACATAATAATGTGAACGTGCTCCTAGCAGTCCACCTAACTCTGTATTACATATTCAGGAATTGGATTCAATCCAAGATATTCTAACTCACTGTCTCAGTTGTATTCATTTCAAGTATTTGGTTCTGATAATAAAACAGTTTGATCCTACTCACATTCACTTTAATTTTAAGGTAGACTGAAAAAAACCCACAACCCTAAGTAATAAATCAATGATAAATTCTTCTATACAAGCCTTCTAGAGAACTTGGAAATAAAATAGAGTATACTTACCAGATCCTGTCTTAAACAGTTTTCTGGTTTGGGTATGTCGGCAGATGTCTGTCTCTTGATGTCAAGTGTATTTAAAGACTACTGAATTGGTTTAGTGGACCCCTTAAATCTAACTTTAAAATAGAGCTTCTAAGTAACTTAGGAGCCCTTTTATTGTCTCAGTTGATGTCACTCTCAACACACACCCTCCTGACCCTCATGTACCCACCCTCGGATGCTTTTGTTAATTTGGCATTTGCACGGAAAAGAAAGGTCTCAGCAAAAAGAAAATATCCTTGGTAGCTATGAAGAAGTTTGACTTTTGAATTCAGATTGTCTATTACTCATAGCTTTATGCCCAAGATAATGTGGTATCTGAAGCTTTTGGAAGGATTTGCAAAGAAAGCTTTGTGATGTTAATTGCAGACAATGGGGTCAGTGATCTACAAATGCAAGATAAAAAAATCCTGAGAAGCTAACATATATAATAATTGTGGGAAATAAGAATAGTCATTTTAGGTCAGAAACTGGACTTCTTTGTAAAGGAATACATGAGAGAGCAGCAGAAACCCCAAGAAGATGGACAATCATGCTTCTAATGAAAATGATGGTATTGAAAAGCTGTTAAAATGCAGTGTTAGATTCCCACTGCCCTGTTATACCTGCAACCGTGAACATCTCTGAGTTGCTCAAATGTGCTAGATTAAATGGAGGCATTTGAAGAGGCTGTGATATATATTAGTACTTTATACATTTTGGAAAAACAGTAGAGAACTGCCTACATTTAAAAAAATGTGTGAATAATACTTCTCCATATACACACAATGAAAAACTATTTTTGGCTGCAAGATAGTTTTCCTACATTGTATACATTTTCTGGGTTCTAGAGTATTTTGCTAGAAAAAAAAATATATACCTGCACACTTACATACACCGTTTGGAAGCTGTTGTTGCTTTTACAGTGAATACTGTTTGGATTAGGCTATATTATACTGTATTATTTCACATAAAGATAGAGCAGATATTTTAGAATATTGAATTACACAGATGGTATTTTTGCGGGAAAAGGAAGGGAAAAAAATCCTACGCATTCATTGTTCTCTCAGCAAACTGAGAAGAAAAAAATCCAATCAAATGAGTTTAACCTTTAAAGCAAAGCCTCAAAGCAATGCTTTTGCAGAGGCCTGACATTCATTTGGAACTTCCAGCAGATGAGACCAAAACTTTAGCTAAAGGCCAAGCACTACAAAGTGTGATGTTTATACAGAGAAAAAAGTGTTTCCATATAACTTGATAGCAACTGATTGCAAAAATGGACAGTAAACCATTAGTGACAATTGCAAAATAAGTGTTAGCAAACACAAGTTGCAGATGCTCTTCTTCCAGTTGCAGTAGCATCCCTTACAATGCACATGCAAGTCTGGAAGAGAGCCCAGGCTGGAGCTTTCTGTAAAACTGAGCTGGAGAAAACACCCCAGTATGATATTACAGTGGAAGATGCTTAATGCACTTCAGGCAACTTAGAGTCTGTTAGTGCAGATGCCTTTTAATGAGATGTAATTTTAGCTGGTTGGTTTGCTGCATACCTAGTCTTTATAGCAACTCTGAAATAGAATTTCGTATTCAGTATCGATTTTATTCAGAAGTACTAAATAGATTGTATCTAAAATCTCAAATGAAGATCACTGAACTTGATATTTTGAAGGCATTCACATGTGGGAGACAAATTAAAACTGCACAGTTTGCCTAAGGTTAGAGAAGATATGAAAATAATAGTAAAGGTAATAAACTTTCAAAATATATACCACAATATCTGAAAACTAATAGTGCCTGTGGTGGTTATGATAGAATCTTCACGTTACAATTCAAAACTGCTTTATCTGTTTATGCAGAAAAAGTAACTTATTTGAAGTACTATTCCTGATTCCCAGAAATGATGTTATTTGAAAACACTTATTCCATGTCATCTGTATTCACTAAATACAGTATATCAGATGTAGGAATGACAGATAATAGAACAAATTAATGTAATTCTACAACATACTGTAATTGTGAATGTTTTTCTTTGAATACAGTGTATCCACCCCATAAAGGTAAAAAAACAAAAAACAAAAAAAAAACCAGATAACTTTAGTGCACTGCTTAATGGGAGAGCATAATCAGAGCTAATGCCTGCTGAAAAGCTGTTCAGTAGGAGGTTTAAGACTCACTGAATCTGTAGACATCGAGATGAAGAAAGAGATATGTGAATTCTTACAGAACAATGCAAAAGTATCTCTGCAATGAAAAACCATTTCATCATCCTCTAAGTGTGTATATGAATAATGGGTGGGAAAAAATAAACATGCTCTTTAGGAAATTGTTTTCTGCTAGTGAGGGTACATTTCTAGTGTGTACAAATTGGGATTGGACTACAAGAGACAGTTTTTGCTTCTCTTGGAACAGGAGGAGGAAAACCACTCTGGATTCTGTTTCCATTCTGAAAACATTAGTCAATGCTTAAAACTGTCTAGAAATGAATAGAACAGTTCAGGAAATCTAAACTATTAGATGTTTCAGGTATCTGCCAGACAAGGTCAACCAATTTAGAAACTGATTGCAAACAATTAGTGTACAATTAGGTTACATGATCAATATGGACATCTTGGTTTTTTTTTTGGAAGAGGAAGAGGTGAGAATGGGTCGTTTACGACACTTTGGCTGAAATACAGTAAAGCTTGGAGGATTCTAGCTCAGACTTGTGATTATTTCTTCATGTATGCCAGAAAATTGTCTCAACCTAAGTTTGAATTTAGTATTCTCATTAATCATTATCTAAATCCATAGGATGTTATACATGAAATGAGAAGTATAGTGATATATTCCAGAATTCATCAGAGTAATGGTTTATCTATGACATCAGGTGTTACAGATATTAAACAAGGGCATGACACTGAAGAAAAGAGGTGAAAATCTGCAGATGCTGGAATGAGAGTATGGAAGGGAAGAGCTGACCAAAGCCTTTTCCTCTGGCAAGACTTTATCTTAATCAGTCAAAGAACTACCTCTCCCTGACCTTCCCTTATAGATTGTACAGATACTTTAACCAACTGTGCATGAAAAAATCTCTGTGCTGCTTTGTTTGCTGGAAGAGTGCCACTTTACTTTGAATTGATACCACTGAAGGTAATCAGACCCTGGGGTTGAAAACAAGTGGAAAGCAGGCAGATTTTACAGCCAGATAGGTGAACAATGGCTATATTCCAAAAATCCTGAATTCAGTACAGTCTAATTTGTATAGTCTATTTGTTTTGTTAGGAAAAAATATTAAACTGCATCTTGAAACTCAGCACATCCTGAGGTACATTACTGGAATATGATTGAAAGACACGGTCCATTCTAGGATTATAGTTAATGTAACTAAGAAGCATTTTCACAAACCGTTCGTGTAATCTGGTGTATTAACATTACTACTGAATTCTTTATCTTCAAGTTTCAAAGTAGAACTGCTGAAGTCAATTTAGTTCCACGCTATTTACAAAATCAGACTTTCCAATGGGCAGTTCCAGATAAAACGCTTTCTGACTGCAGCTATGGCTGAGAGAATATGAGTAGATCACTGAGCAGGGGAACAAGGTAATTGGTGTCACACTGGATGACTGGTGAGGCAACTTTTCTAAATGTGTCCGAGGAATGTTTTGCCTTGACACAATGAAGATCCAAAGTGACAGTCAGTAAACTGTTAAGAACTTCATTTGATTGACAAGATTTGTGGCCTTTCAAATACCACAGCAGCATGTTTGGTAATTTATGTAAGCAATGTTGGGTATCTTCAGGCACGTTTGGGGTTCCTGCATCTAGGTAAAGCTTTAACCACATGCCAATTTCCAATTAGATTAAAGAATAATAAAATAAAATAAAATAAAATAAAATAAAATAAAATAAAATAAAATAAAATAAAAAGACCAGCAGACTTCGGTGAAAATCAGAAGATGGTCTATTGCATTCATGCAATGTATTGTTTAGCAGCTACTGATAAATGCAAATTTGGAAACAATTTTTATTCAGTTACATAGTGTTTTGCATCTGAGTGTCATAATGTTCCTGATTCTCCCTGATTTCTTTGTAAGGAAAGTAAAACATTGATTGTAATTGTTTCTGTTTTACAGACATTTGAGCAAAGGCAGATTAAATGGAAATATCACTGGGGAAAAAAAAAATTAGAAAGAAAGCTGGAAGAGTCTAGTCCCAGCCACCTGACTTTACCTATACTTGCTTACTGTCATGGTTTTATCCAGACACTGTGATCCAGGTTATTTCTAGAGTTCTTACTGTTTAAGTGGAGCATATGCAGTGTCTGAAGAGATGCCATTTTTTGCACAATGTAACTTATCCAAGTTACATAAGAGAGTTATCCAGTTTATCACAGAACTTCTCTATTTACCTATCATGGGCATGACAGGCTTGATGACATAACCATGAATGCATGAGTGTTTGCTCTTTGCATGCCACCCTGTACTGTGGCTGCCTAGAATTTCATATAGCGTTACATGGCTGTTTTGAAGCCTAAATGGAGAGCCCTGCTTACTTCATCTCTCTGTCATGAGAGGAATCTGAAGCTTGATGAAACAGCTCAGAACAGTGAGGAGGAATGCTGAAATGGTTGTTAAGGAAAGTCATGGAGATGATGTGCATATTATTCTCTACAGAGACATGTTTTAGTGGTCAGTAACACAAGTACAATTGCACAACACAAACAGTGATGAAAGCCTTATTTGATTTCATCACATAAGTATTGACATATTTCTAAATAACTGTTAGTTAGACTAAATATATTAATATTTATATAATTGTATATGTGAGTTTAGATATTACTTCAGATTTATTTTATAGTCAGTAATTACTCAGCGGAATATTATCTCTGTTGACAGTGAACAATCATGTTGATGTTTTGCTGAATACATTGCTTTAATGAACCGTACAGTACTTTGTGACCATTTTCAGTAGAGAAGAAGCTGTTACAGAACTCAAAACTACTTCTGGAACATCAGATTTTTGGAAACAATGCCATGCATTACATTTATGTAGACAGATATATTCACATACAGGTCACTATGTTTATTGTCCTAGCTGCAAATACTCGATACAGGCTTGAGCTCCCTTGTAACAACATGAACTGTGGCATAGCTCTGATGAGAAGTCATATTCTTTTTGGTTATCCTAGAAACTGACGTAGCATCCCTGACAAGCTTTACAAGGAAATCTGTTCTGAGAGCATAAGTAATCACTGAAAATTTTCAGAAAGTATGTATAGTATTGTGAACAGGAATGAATCTAGAATTTCCCACCACCCATTTTCCAGGCTTGAGGATCTCACTGAAGGTTAAGATGTAGTAACTATCACTTGAAGCATATCTGCCTACACAGGTACGTGCGCTCACATTTTATGCAAGTCATAGTTTTAAAATCAATTGAGACATCTTCCAACAAAGACTTGAGTAATTAAATATTAGTATCCACTGGATTCTAAATGTAGGGGCCTGGAAACTTCAGATAGCCAAGAAGGAGATTTGACCTAGTAAGGCTTGTAACAGGTAATGTACTAGCTTTACATAAAACAGCCGTGAAGACTTTGGATGATACAGGACGGAACAATGTAGATCTGAATTCTTTTTCTGCAGGTAGCCACGTATTTTCAAGACGTTTCAAGTTCGTATTCCCATATTTTTTGCAGTCACTGCAGATGAGTAGATAATATCCAAGTAAGTGATCTGGAACTTGATGAAATCTCATGAGAATTATGAGTTCAGTTTACAAATAAAAAATAACATTTCGGACCTCTCCTTCAATCTTCTGAATGTCTTGAAAAAATCCAGGTTCATAGTGAGCTAAAAACATGCAGAACTCGAAAAAATCAATAGTTTATCTAGGTTACAAGAAAATACTGTGTTGGATGTTTGCAAACATGCAAGAAGATGCAGACCCTCTAATAGTGGTGTTACTAAGGACAAAAAATTCTTGTATTGTTTACAAGGTTTGTTACAATTTGGGATACTAATTATGGCGCAGAAATCACATCCTTTAGATGAAAATTTATACATAGCAAGCCTTATTAAAGATTAGCTCATTTTGTAGTCGTATGTTTCTAGCTGAAGTTTCTTCAAATACTCCTTTAATATATTCATACATGTGGTCTTAATATGGTCTGAAGAAATAATATATTTTCTTTATTTAATCCTTCCTTTTCACTAAATTATTAGCTTCATATAAACAGTCGTCAATGCCAAATTCTCAAATTAATATATCTCTTTTACTGATCTCGAGAGACATATTAAATACTATTTATTTGCTTTCCATGTATGTTTTGAAAGTCCTTCCATACTGACCAGTAATTTTCTGAAAAGTCATTTTTCTTCTTAAATCATCCTGAAACATCAGTACTAACATAAAATTCTTACAGGAGTTCTCATAACATAGCTTGCAAAGAAGTCTAGCCCATTATATGTGTGTTGAGCATGAGTCACTTCCTTTTCTGCTTTTTACTTCATTCTTTTCTGTGATTGGATCTGACAATGCAGTCTGTGATAAAATGCCATTTATATTCAGATTCAGAGTCTTGGTGCTTAATGGTTATGTGCTTTTGTTTATTTGTTTCTCTATGCTTTCTCTATGTTTCAGTGTCTGTGAGATACAAAAGAAAATAAAATAGTTTGTTAGTTCTACAGATCATCACCCTAGACTTTTCTGCTGTAGTCTTCAGTGGAGAGGAATGTTATTGGTATCTGTAGAGGTTATTTCAATGGATTGGGTTATACTCGTTCAGTATGTCCTTTGGATCTTCCTTGCTGACACACACGTTTCTTCTCTGTCACCAAACTGCATAGATCATCTTGATTTTCTTGTTAAAACTATCTAGTTCTCTGTTTATCCTTTTCTGAAAAATATTCCTAGACTGTTTCTCTCCCTCCACCTGACTTTCAGACTCCTCGTCTCAGTTTTCTAGGCTTTTAGTAAAAGGTCTAGATCTGCACTTTTGTGTGTCACATATTGGCATTTTTATTTTGCATTTTAACTAAGGTACTGATAAATCAAAATTTGATTAGCTTGCAATGTGCAGACAATACAGAATGCTGAGTAACAAAGGACGCAATCCTATATTTTTGCTCTCATTTTCTCATACCTTAAGTTTTGACCTTTCTATCTTTTAGCATAGTCAAGTGAAGGTGAGAATTAACCAGTTCTATCTGTGGCTCTTCATCACTTGCCATATTAAAGTGGCCAACCTCATCCTTGCAGGGTCCTGACCCTAAAGTGACATTTCTGTGTGGTAACCACCTCTATGTTAAAAACAGGTGACTTTCCCGCTCTTCTCCTCCCCTTTCTCTCTTCTTACTGCCCACTACCAAATTCTATTTTCTTGCCTGCTTTTCAGTATTTAAGAACAGAAAAATATACAGATTTTTTTTTTAAACCGGATTCATAACCTATGCTATACTGCTGAATATTGTTCCCTCTATTTCTTACAGAAATTAACTTTTCTAATTCTACACGACCTCAAGAGTGCGAACTCTTCAGCTCTGGGCTGTATTTTCTCATGAATTTTTATATACATTTACCATCCTGTAACAACAGACTTATTAATTTCACAGTTATACTAAAAATGCATCTTGGTAAACAAAGGGTCCATGTAAAGGAGGGATCCTAAGCCATCATCCCTACCATCCTTTGTGAAATCTAAGCTAGAGGAAGAATTTAGGCAATGTCTGCATCACTTTTCTCAAGGTTAGTGCCTCTTCTCTTGCGTGCACTGAGGGATTCCTTTAAAAGGAGTCTCTGGGTATCTCTAATACAAATGACCTGAAAAGCAGTGCAAAGGCACATGCAGAAAGAAGCTAATGGGAAGTAGGACATAAAAATGCACTGAGACAACTGGAGTATCTTGGACCTAAAAGTCTCTTTGTATCCAGGAGATCCATAAGCATACGTGAGAATATTAAGTTTCTAAGATGCACAGAAGAGGTGGCTTGAGCTAACTGTTTTGTTGCATGCTAGCATCTGTGCTGTAACTATAGGAACGGTCTCTATAAATAGCTCAACCCAGTTACCTTTTCCAGAACTTCAGGGATAGCTAGTCCCCAAAATAGACAAATTACATAACTCAGTTCTCTAAACATAATCATTCCCTCTGCAAACTGTTTTTTTCTGTGCACCACTGTAAAATTTGTGCATCTCTCTAGCTTACATTCAGTATTCACTGGGACAGTTGTTCAGTTGGCATAGTTGTATTAATCTGAGAGGGCAGTGTTGATTCTTCACATCTGAGGATTTGGACTTTTGTTGCAGATGTTTGTTAAAGTGCATTTTAAAAGAAGAGCAGATCTGTAATCCAGATGTTCAAGTTAAATTAGTTAGGGCTAAAAAGGCCTACTTTTGTACACACTGGGCTGGACCATTTGACTGAGTTATGTGGGAAAATATTCAGTCTGAATTGTGAACATTTTTTGCCACGAGTGATCTACCTACTCCAAGAGGCATATATTTCCTGCTTCAGTTGGGCTGCAAATTCATCTTCCCTGTATTCATCATCATAGAGGTATTACACAAAATCTGCAGTGGATTTAAAATATATATATATATCTTTGATATTATTAGATTTTCACTCTATTCATGTACACTCTAGTCATACTTACTTTCTTTCCATCAACCATCATGATTTCATCCATCTCTGTTGTAAGTCTCTCCTGGGTTTTTATTCCTAATTTATGATCAGTCATATGGCGCATTACCTAGTGTATTTCTGAAGAAATAGGAATACATATTGTTCTGCTTAATTTATAGCTCTATTCTCTTGAAGCATGAAATGGAAGCTTTTTTGCAAATATGCAAATGCTGAATGGAAATGGTTGTAATTTTTGGGATTTCTGGGAAGGTTCACGCTGACAGCTGTTACTGCTGGTGCCAATCCCTCCTTTATGTAATAGAACACTTTTCTGTATTATCTCACTGCACAACTATGATGAGTACTTTGTTACAGGCATTTTCTTATTCGCTAGTCTTTGTATAACAGTGAAACAGGTCCTTTTGATACAGTGAAACACAGGTGTCACTCAGCCTTCTCGTCTGCATTCTATTGCATCAATATTTTGCACTGCCTAAGAAATACCTTGCTTTTCTATTTTTTGAGTATTGATCAAAAAGCAATATAAAGGGCTCAGTGTCAACAGTGAATTCAGACCAGATTGCTCAGGTTTTATCCACTTAGTTCTTGAAAATCTGTGTTCACAAAGATCACAGAATCTCTCTAGGCAGCCCATTTCTGGCTTGAATTACCCTTAAGAATAATTTTTTTTTCCCTAATACCTAGTCAGAGTCTGACCTTTCTCAGTTTACGACCGTTACTTCTCATTCTCTTATGTTTCAGCTTGGTGAAAAGCCTGGCTTTATCTTTTGGATAACCTCCTCTTATGTACAAAGAGGCTGTTATTAGGCTCTTCTAAACATTTTCCAAGCTGAATGAGCCCAATCCCTTCAGCAAGGAGTAACTGCTTCAAGCCATTGAACCTCATGGTGGTCCTCCACTGGATTTGATCAACTTGAACATCACTCGTGTACTGTGGGCCCCAAAACTGGACACAGTATTCCAAGTGCAGTCTAGTAAGCGTGTGCTGAGTAACAGAGGATAATCACTTCTCTCAGTCAAGTGACTAAGCTGCTGTTAGTATTGTCTGGTATACAGTTAGCTTTCATTGCTGTCACAGCCTGCTGCTGAATCATTTAGCACACTGCCACCTGAACCCTGAGTTTTTTTCAGCAGTATTGCTCTCTAGACAGTCAGTCAGAGGGATTGGTCAATCTTAAATGCAGAAATCTATGTGTATCACTGCTGAATTTCATGAGGTTCCTGCACGCCCATTCTTTTAATGTTAGATTCTTCTTAATGGCAAGGCTGCCTTTGAGTTACTGACTGAACTCCCCAGACTGGTATCACTAACATGTTTGCAGAATTGCATATTATGTCTCATCTTTTAGGTCACTGTAAATTTACAAATCAAGACAGGGCCTTTAGTAGACCCCTGAGAAATTTTACTTGTAATTGACCTGCTGTTGACCGTTATCCGCAAGTCTTTGAGCTTGGTAATCCAGTCAGTTTTTCAGCCATCCAGCATTCCGTTTGTACTAAGTCCCAGCTTGGTACAAGAGTGTAGCAGATGGTGTCAAAAGCTTTGCTAAAGTCAAAGTAAACAATATACACTTTTCTCTCCTCATTCCGCAGTCATTTCTTTATAGAAGGCAAACAGGTTGATCAGTGCCTCAATGGCTATTTCCAAGCATTGTTCTCCATGTCCTAGAATTGGCTTCAAAAACTCATGCTGTGATTGTACAGGAGCAATGCTAAGGCTCATTGACTTGTATTTCCCAGCATCACCTTTTCTGAAGGAAAGCAGAAAATATGCAAGACACGCAGATGTGTTACATGACAGTTTTTAGTATGTATGGCAAACGCTGAGTCACGTCCTGAACCACTGATTGAGCACGTGGAGAAAGGGCCCAGTCAGCCCTGTGAGCACAGGTGAAGGAAGTCAGGCTACACCCCTCTTAGATCTCTTCTATGGGCTGTCACTGAAGAAGGGTTTCTTGCTGGAGTTCTTTTCTGTGAGCCTTGATCTTTGGGAGTGGGTGAGCATTCCATTTTCTTCTGTCTTTGTAATGCCTTTTAATACCTTTTCTTTGTGCTTGTTCTGTTACCGCTGCACACAGTATGTAGCAAAACCTAGGAAATTAGAAGAAGAAGTTAGACTGAGATAGTTACATCACTGTATCTTATGCAAAATAATAAGCAAGGTGAAAAAAGGCTGTGTTACATACAGAGAATTTGACTGAAAACATTCTTATTTTATATCTGCAAAGAAATCTGACTTAACAAGTTATTAAAATAGAGAGGGAAATAAGTTTTGTGAAATGCTAAGCGATGTATGTAGTTTTGTTTACATTAAACAAAACCTTCAATAGAAATGGTCTTTATTCCTGAAGATGGTGAAGCTGTTTCTGTTTTTGAAAAAGGCTGCTTGAGTGGTCTGGTAAATTATGCAATGGTAAGCTTTATTAGCTATATTAGTGGCCAGAATAATTAAAATGGATAAGAAAGCAATGCAGCAATAATCAGTATGAAGAAAGAAGATACTTTCTCCATTCTCCTTCAGAATTATTGAGATATGTAAACAAAGTAATAAATAGTGGAGACAAAATGGACTTTGAATATGACCTGATTTAGTAATTCTTGTACTCTTAAGAATATCACATGTCAAGAGCTGTCATCCACTGGTGCATTAAATTCCCTCAAGGGTTTTGTCCCCTCTTTTTCTGTTTTCATCAGAGAAAAATAATCCAGTTACTGTAAAAGCATTGATGTGAAAGAGAAGATTATTTGTGTGTTTAAATGTTCTTTAATCAGTGTGTTTTACCTCGTTTGGTATCTTTATTATGCATTACCTTGCCTTTGAGTTGGCTTTGACAAATTTGGTAGAAAAGTATTGTTTCTTAAGTAGGGGGGAGGGGGGTCAGTGAGAACTGGCAAAGCATTCAAATTCAAAAGCTTTTGATAATTTGGTGTGCTTGTAGCATCTCAGTGATAAATACTTCTGTGTAATTAAAACTATACTATTAGTCATGAATATTTGTGATCAAGGATAGATCTGCTGAGATGGATGTATTACAAAGAATATTCTTTGCCGAGCACGCATTTTCCTCGCATCATGTTATCATTACATCTCTACAGCCAATTGATTTCTTGGGCTATGCATCTCAGAACCATAAAAAAACAAACAAACCAAAGGTACAAAACATGACGTGAGAGGAGGTGCCATTTGAACTTATCACGCTGTCTGTATCCCACACACAAGTTCAAGCTGCACTGTGTTAATGCTTTTCTGGTTATTTGGTGTATGCTTACAGGCTGTAATATGTTTGGTGCTCCTGTTTGCTGACTTCTGTTGTTAGAAGAGCTCTGACAAAAGTTTCAAGAATTCAGTGGCAGTGGCTTACTCCAATGGAAATTAGCTGGACCGATTTTTGTGAAGTGGCCCTTGTAAGTAGGCTGTTAGGTTTTTTTCTGTTTATACTACTTCTCAAGCACCGAGCCTTGCATAATTTCCTCAAAGAGTCCTGCTCTCACAGGGCTGACACTGCTCGTTGAGGTTACTCTCTAGATTTGTGTCTGTGTTGTTAAAAAGGAGAATCTGGCCTACAGAACAAACTCCCTGGCTCCAAGATTTCCATTCTGGGAGGCAATGTGTATTCATTAACAAAGATGGTTCTTAGTGTTACAAAGGTTTTAAAGAGGCTCCCTCCAACTCCCAACATAGGGTATGATCTAGAACTTAAGGTTCAACTGATGTTCAGCATGAGCATGTTCTCTTCTACAATTGTTAGCTTTCATTACAACTGTTACAAAAGGTTCAGCTGTGTCGTGTGCTGTCAACAGTTATAGCGATGTATTTGCTGAGGAAATGAGGAAAAATGTACAGGCCTTGGGAGGACTCCTATAATCTTAGCTTAGAGTGGTATCTGTTCCAACGTTTGACGCGGGCACGGTGCCGTGTGTTAAGTATTCTGTTAGCAAACCTGCCCTCTCGTGGAGAAAAGGATGAAGTTCTCTCGAAAAAAGGCGGCTGAATTATCAGCAAAAGTACAATGAATGTGTGTGGTCTTGCGGTTGAAACCAAAAGTATGCGATGCCTCACTCATTATTGCGGGATACGTATTTAGTGTGTGTGAGAAGAGATCAACACAAGACCTAGCTTAGAGAAAATAATCTGAACAATTCACTATGCAAGCAATACAGAGCATGACAGAACTCTCAAGGCCACTCCTGTATTAACAAAGAGAAATGGGGAGTTAACCCTGGAGTAGTTCAGAAGTCAGCATCCTTTTAGATGTAAAAAGTTTGAATCTAGACTGTGGTGTAGCTGATTTGTCATTTTAAGAGTTGAGAGGTTAACCCTGAGAAGTTTGGAAAGAATGCTTTAGGACATTACTGCCTTACCTGTTCAGTCCTTCTCACAGCTAGATGTCGCTCTTACAGGTACTGAGCTTAGTGAATCAGGCATACTAACATTCATAATCAGCTGCAGAGCATCAAATTTGTAGACAGAATAAATCAATGTAAGACAGGCCTATATACACAGAACTTGAAGGTATCTTGAGATAAAGAAGATATGGTTAACAAATAGATGTAGTAATATTTATTCCCATAGTAATTGATTCATCCATTAGCATCTCGATTTCTGTCTTGTAACTCTGGTACAATCTTGGAGGCTATAACTTCCCAAGATCCGCTTCTTATGAGAGCAGACTGTATCTATTAAGCTATTACTAAATCTTAATAATCTCACTGTTTCATGGAAACTACATTTCAAATATGTTAAAACACATAATCAAGAATATTTTTGAAAATGCTCATCTTTGACATTTTTTGGACTTTAGTTGTGTTGTGGATTGCAGAGTGTAAGAATGGAGAACTATTGATCTGTGCAATGGAATTTTCCTGTTTAGTTCCTCCAGTGCAAAAGGAGAGCGAACAACAACCAAATACCTTGAGAGTTCCTTATTTTTAACAAGATGAAAATGTCAATTCTCTATCTTTTCTGTTGATTTCCCTGGGAAGATCTACATGTGTCCTCAAGGATATCATCTCTTTCTTAGAATATCTCGTTTCAGTGATCTTCTGGTATAATTAGATCTGTAATTATACTTCAATAATGTTTTAACTGCAATCCCGGGAAATCCTTCCCTCTCCTCCAGCTTTCCAAGCTAATTTTGTCCTCTGTGAGACTTGGAAGGCATGGCCTCATCTGCATTTTGTGACATTTTGTCATGTCAGTATTGTGTCAGCTCAGATGCTCATTCAGACAAAAAAAGGGAAGAGTGTTGCAAACGAGTACTGTAAAAGCTGACTTTTAGTGCCTCCCCCATCTATTGAAGTGAAATTAAAAATAAAAATCACGTCTCTGTGGAAAGGGTGTTGAGCTAAGTGTTTTCTACTTATAGAGGGTTTATGTAATTTAACAAGAAGCCAAATCAGTCAATCTGTGTGGAATGTATGCTATGTTTGACATGGTGCAGGTGCTGTTTGTAGGTTGCATGAATTCTAGACATAAACTTAAAAGAAAAAATGTCCACTCTGTTTAACATTCTTCTCCTTCATAGGAAGCACTAAGTATAAACAGTATTTTCATAATAAAACTAATAAATTATGTCCTAGGAAACTTCATGATGACAAGGGAGAGAGTGGCACCCTAGAGATGAAAGTGGAGGTTACAGATAGTTTTCTCACTGAATGTTCTTTAAAATGTTCTTTCAGCTCCTGTGTAACTTCTGCAACTAGTGAACCAGCTGAAGGTAGTAGTTGTTGGAGATTTGTCATCCCTCTGCCTGTGTGTACAGTGCATGACCGAGAAAAGGGAACACACCTATCTCCAGGAGGAAGTTGAGCAAGAACTGACAAGGTTGGTAAAATAAACAGTGAGGGGTGGGAAAGAGGAAGGAGGAGGAGAACTCCTTCACTTGAGAACAAAAAGACCTTTTGTTTTTCCTTTATTCAATGCAAAGAAACAAAAAAAGCATAATTGCAGTTTTTATAAGGTTCTTTTCTGGTCACTTTTACATGTTTCTTACAGTAATTTACCCTTAAGTAAGTTAGTAGAAGCTAAAGTAAGGAGAAATGTATTGGGAATGGAGCTGCAGGAAGAGCAAAAAGTAGACATTTGAAAGGGCTCTGGAATAGGTAACTGCGTGAA
Source organism: Oreortyx pictus (assembly GCA_036925125.1). Classification (NCBI taxonomy): domain Eukaryota; kingdom Metazoa; phylum Chordata; class Aves; order Galliformes; family Odontophoridae; genus Oreortyx; species Oreortyx pictus. The sequence continues at coordinate 8,289,146 of JAUPFR010000006.1, read as the reverse complement.
GAAATCCTCATAGGCATTGAGAATTGCTGCAAAATCACTGGAATTTTGCAGATTTTATAAAGTAAACTGTATTGCCATGAAATCTTTATTTAGGGCATGTCTATAGAGCTAGGTGAAGGTGCAGATGCAGTATGGATGGGCACATTTAGGTTACTTACAATTCAGCTACTTAATGTAACAAGCGTAATGAAGGCCTGATGGCACAAGTTTTACTGTAGAATAGTGGCCCCAAAACAACCTCTTTGAAGATGCTCTTACCAGTGCAACTGTGGGTTGAGCTATCTGTAACACAGCTGATGTGGATAAACCTATCAGAGTTAAGTAATGCTTCCTATGCTCTGGATGGGAAACTGTTGATTGTGAACTCTTATGCAATAATGTGGGTTTTTAGAGTATGTGCTCATTTGGAAATGTTTTTTTTTTTTTTTAAATGCCTATTGTCTATGTCTTTGAAAGTATGTAGAATAGGATTCTGAAAGAAGTGTTTACCTTAAAAACTGGTGTAGTTATGCAAATATAAAATATTAACAGCTATTTTATGATGATTATTTCAGGTGTTTTAATGGTATTTGAGCTTTATGCATATCCTCCAAGACAAGAACACCTTTGTGAAAATAATCTAGCAGAATCTAGGATGCTGTACTGAATTCAAATGTGTTTTTTTGCATGACATGATAGTAGTTATATTCTGTGATACCACACAGCTCATTCTAAGGGGATGAGCCCATGGCAGCACTGCATTCTTTGGAATGATTTCTGTTTAATGGATGCATCTGGGAGTTGTCAAGACAGTGTCTTTCACGTAAAACAAAAGTACATATGTATAGTTTTCCATGCTCTTTCACATATTGTAGCATCTTGTGTTTCTTCCTTAGGCAAATTACTTAAGATGTCTCACAGTGGAAAAATTAAAATCCTCTTTGGAATCATAAACATACCCAGTCTTCCTAAATACTAAGTTCATGACACAGGATGCTTGCTTCATTTCTAATTAATTTCATTTTTATTGTGAGATGCTTTACAGTTTCAGGGGGATTACGACTGATTTGCCTATGCATGAGAGCTAGCAAGCCAACTAATACATAGGAACTCCCATTATCCCCTATCAAATCTTAACAAAATAAAGCTCAGCCCAACAAATGCTGACAATGGGAGCAAATAACTTTTTAGTAAATGCAGAGACCTAAATGCACTCAGGTGGATGCTAAATGCTGGCATACTCCAAGACAGATTTGCTTAAAGAAATCAGTGTTAATGGCTGTCTCAGGCAAGGGCATACAAGCATCATGGGTTTTTCAGCTTTCAGAGAACCGGAAGAAAGATAACATCACTCTTCAATCATTACACATTTTTGACAGTTTTTTTTCTGCTCTTGCACTCTGCGAGAGTTGCTCAGATTTCAGACCAGTTTATTCAATTTCAATAACTAGTATAGAAGAAAAATAAATCCTTTAATCTACAGAAATCTGGAGTTTTTTTTTTTTTCTCCAAGGTTCTTGAATTATATTCAAAAGTATTTTGTCGGTTGAACGTTGCGTACACTTAGCTTTGTGCAGTGCGTGTGACTTGCCTCTAGATGGTGCTCTTGCCTTGACAGTAAACAGTTCTGTGAGCTTTATTGATCCAGCTTTCATAATTCTCTCAAAATCAGCATCAGTCCTCTCGAATGAGCAAGAAAATAACTTGTCATACGATACCACTGCATCGTATGCTCATTACAGTTAACATTTCCTAGATTTTATTTAGGAAACTAATTTTAATTCTAAGATAAAGTGTTACTGAAACTGTGTTATCTAATGCAGAGTTCAAATTCTATAAACCTTTAACCCATGTAATGGACATTATTTAAATATCTTTATAGTGAAGTAATACCAGTTCCAGCTGGGTAATGAGCCAACATTACAAACTAAAGAACAAAAGTACTAATTGTTTTCCCCAAAACCTTGAAGATTGTGCAGCAGCTTTGTGTGAAGGGCCTTCCACTTAAAGAAGCCCTTTTTGTCACGGGGAAGTAGGAGAACCAGATAGCACCGAAGAAGTCCCAGGCATCCCATTTTTGCTCTCATGCTAGAATCATGTCTTTGTGATTGCCTCCACTATTGGCTGTGCAAATGTGGTCCGTGAGCGCTGCAAACTAGTCTAGGACCCAGTGTTCATACCTCTGGCATTTTAGAGTGAAGCCAGTACTTTCTACGAATGAATTCCAGTGTCGAGTGAGTGGTTTGTGTGGGTCTGTAGTGGCATATTTCTGCTTAGTGTTCTCCTTCACACTGGTACAAATATGGCAAAAGATAGAGCTGATTCATGTGTCAGCGATTCTGGATGATATACGCAGTCTTTGAGTCAGAAGCAAGTTTTTGTATTATTTCTAAGTGCTGTACGTGCTCCTTCTGTGATCTTTATTTTCAAACAGCATCATTTTACCTTTGCATTTTTATAACAAGTATCTCTGAGGCAGAGTTCACCAGTAAGAGGCCCTCTTGGTTATTATAGTCTTCTATTTCTTTTGCTACAGACATATGTGACACCTGGGAATATTTTGGTTAAAAAGCAAACGAACATTCCAGAGACAAGGACTGTCTTGCTGATTAATCTGGAGTTTAGGTTTACGGTTAGTTTGCTACTCTTGTACTAACATTTATCCTAAATTCTGTTTTTCTTTCCTTTCTCCTGTATAACGACAACTACATAAGATCCATCTTGTCCCTTTCTAGGTGCACCCTAGCATAAAACTTATTGCAACATTCCATTCTTTATCCCTTCCTTTGCTTGAGATGAAGTCTCTGCTCATACAAGCTCTTCCAGTTCAGGGTGAAGTGGATTTTCTGGGCGTTTGTGATGAAGATCAAGATGTCAAATTGTTTTTTGTCAGTCAATATTTCCTCATGTTCATGCTAAGCCCAGTTAGAGAAGAAAAGAAAGCTGAAACTTGAAGATTACAACATGAGAATTTCTAGAAAATTCTTTGTTGTTTCATGGCTGGAATGACCTCAACAGCTTTTTTTTAATTTAGCTTTACTTTGACTCTTCACAGTAAAAGTTTACAGAGACAATATTCAAGAATGTGCTTACTGTGGTTCCAATAATGGATTTTTTTCCTGCAAAATCTAGTATTAGGAGCAACTCTGATTCTCTAGGACCTAGCATTAGCCACTTTAAAACAGATTTCACTTGCTCTTAGTTTTTCTGCCTGTTATAATTTAATATTTTATATCATTTATACAAACCAAAATGGGAAAACATTATCCAGAAGAGTCCCAAATGAAGTTAGTGGTGCATTAAAAAGTGTATGCTTCTTGTGAGCATATTAGTCATCTCCTTACCTTGACTTACTCAAATCTTTTTCATCCAGGTACTGGGGCACACAGAATTTGGTTGTCCATGCTCCAGTATTGCTGTTTGTTCCATTAATGACTTTAATGTTACAGGAGTTGTTACACTGATTGCCTTGTTCAAAGAGAAAATGAAAACGGAAGATACACATCTATTGAAGTGCTTTCACCCTTCACAGTTTTGTTTGTAGGATTATGGATTTACTTAACCAAGTATCATTTTTTTTAACCTTTGTTACGAGTGAGGGTTACAGACCAGTTTACTAGTGATGTCTTTTAACATTACATCAGGCTGTTGCAGTACTGTCTATGATAATAGTTTTATGATTATTTTTCAAAAGTACTTTATACGGTTTTATCTACATTAATTATTTAGATGAAAAAAAGAAATGCTGATGCCACTTCTTTGCCTGATGCTTTCTAGATTTGCTGCTTAACCACTTTTCAGAGTACTACGTCAGGGGATCCAATAGCCTAGCTGTTCTTGTCTCAGACTGGAATCTACTCAGTGCTATGGCTTCTCTAATGTTCACTTGTTTTATTTACCCCACTCTTTTCTATCTCCTCGTATCTTTTTTCCTCTCTGTCCTTTTGTCTGCAATAAAGAGTCGCATGCTTCATGGCATGAAAATATTAACTGTCGCATATTTCTTATCTAGCATGCAGAAGGTGTGTAGAGGGGAACAAATGGTAAGAGACACAGTAGAGATGAGTGAAATAACACTAGGAAACTGTACAGCTTCTCATGCACCCAGCATCAAAATTGTTAGTTCAGAGCCTGAAGCAGGATAGTTCTAGTCTATTTTCTTTAGATGGGGAAGAAAGCACAAGTCTGAAGCTTTTACATACAAACCAGATGGAGGCAAGTTAATTGCTTTAAGGTTTAAACGATATTAGACAGTCCTGCATCTCTTTAGCTGCCCATATAAAGGCATGATGCATAAGTGTATGAATTTAATGATAGAGCTTTTCCTGTATCATCTTAATTCTATGAAATCAAGTTGTGCAAAATATCTGCATTCATCTAGGTGAATGTTGACAGTGGAAACTACTTGCACTGATCTACTGTTAAGCTAACAAGTTAATTTAGTCATTGGGAAAGGAGCTGAAACCTATAAACCCTGTCAGGAGTTACAGGAACATATGTTGTAACATGCAGAACCATTGTTTGAGTCATCTTTATGAATGGAAAGGCATTTTTCTTCCTACTAAGAATGTGGTTTGTGGTTTTCTTGAGAAAGATAATGTTAGTGCTCAGAATATAGTGTGACTTGTACAGATATCCAGGTAGCTATTTCCCTGGATTCTATTTTCTGGTTTTTTGTACATTGCACAGGGCATCATTCACTGTTACTAGTACTGAGTTTTGTCATTAATAGTAACATACAGTGTACAGTTTACTCTGCTCATGGATATGATTTGTGGTCTTTTATGTAGGGAGCTACATCAGTTGTATAACTTGCTGTCCGTAATAAATTATGTAGACAAAAAAAAATAAAAACCATCCAGCACTGATGCTGTTTAGTAGAGGAAAGCAAAGGCTTAAAAATAATAATACAAACCCTTCAGACTAGGAAAACAAAATAAAAACTCTTTTGTGAGAGGACAGGCAGCATCAATTTTGTGCACAGGGCAGAACTAACTCAAATGTTGCAGCATCTCTGCAAGAGTGTCCTCAGTTTTTGAGTCATAATGGATAGCTCCAAAAGCAATGCTTCCTATTTATTTCTACTGAAACGACAACAGATACAGAGAGCTAAATAATGCTGCTTGGTGATGGAGCAAATTCTCAGCTACAGAACACATACTTTGACATAATCACTGCTGTAAACTATGCGTTTTCACCAGCAGTGAACAAGAGTCTATATGTCTCTCATACACCAGTGGGGATCACCCTCTAATTTCCAGCTGCTATGATGATATCATTGCTAGGGAAATGTTGCATGTGCAGTCTATCTTTGATGAAATTGTAAAATAGCTTGGTCTGGCATGGGCCCTAAAGATCATTGAGCCATGGGCGGAGTTGCCAACCACTAGATCAGGCAGTTCAAGGCTCCATTCAACCTAGCGTTCAATGCCTCCAGGGATGAGACATCTACAACTTTTCTGGGAACCTGTTCCAGTGCCTTACCACCCTCTCTGTGAAAGGCAGTTAGTTCATTGGCCTGAAGTCAGAAGGCAGCAAATCTACGCTATATGGTGGGTGTGATAGGGTAGTCCAGTTAAGACTGGCAGTGTGCTCCATGGTATTCAAAGTGTTATGGGGCCTGGTGTTATGTTGCAAGGGAAAGGTGGTTTTCTTCTTTGGTCTGACTGGATGTTCAAGCCTTCAGCTTAGTCAGCGTTGTACCGTGGTAGACAGAATCAATGATTTGTCCATGTTTCAGGAAATCAGAAGGCTCACTCTTTTCCTATTCCAAAAGACAATGCACATCCCTTTATCTGCTGAAGGTTGTGTTTGGATCTTTCTTTCACCACTCCACTGGCCATTAGAATGAAATGCAGTCTTCTTGACATGTGACCTCGTCTTGTGCACAGCAAACAGATTAACTCTGCTTTTCTAACTGCGATGCAAAGACATTGGAAAGAGTACCATAAAAACACTACAGCAGCCTGGTATTTTACAATCCCTAAGTATTTATTCTGTATCTAGTTTGCAGCTTCCACTGGAATTACGCTCTGCTTATGCTAACCACTTTAATGTAGAATGGATGAGTTAATAGAATACCATCTATAGTCTTGCTCACATGTTATTCTTTTTGTAACGTTTCCCGAAGTTCTTTTTTTTTTTTTCCTTGATGCTCAGAAGTAGTATTCCATCCTTTGTGTAAAGGTGTCCACTATGAAATTGATCTGTCACAGTGAAACTTAAGTTTGCAGTGTGTGCAAACCAACACACTAATAAGGAACATTGCGCTTTATCTCATAAGTACTATTTAATGAGTAGGGATGATTAGTGTGATTATATGAACACAAAAACACAAACACATCTGACTACAGACTTGTTTGTATTAGCCGTGTGTGGCTCAATAGGAATTGATCTGTATGGTAAAACAGTCAATTCTGTTTGATTTCTGCCTGATTTCACTTTTTACATGCCCTGTGTGGGGGTACTCCAGAGTAACTGAAGTGCAGTGGACTGAATACCCAGTTAGCAGTTGGGGCACCTGTTAGGAGGGCTCCTAAAGTAAATATCTAGTGTCAGATTGCCCCACTGTAGAGACAAAAGCATGACAATTGGAGAAGATGAGATTTACTTTCTAAGCGTGTGCCTAATCTGAATTAAAGCAGCTAACGTAGCTGCATTCATCATCAAACTTGCACAGCTTTTTGAAAGAAAAGCTGAAGGCTGAGGTAAACAAGGATTATATTGTTCTACACTTGCTGGAGTGTGCTACAATGTCACAGGCCATCAACCTTTGAGTTATGAAATTTTCCCTTCAGCTCGTGGTAAGAAAGTAGGTTTCCAAGTATTAGAAAGGTAACTGCTGAGTTCTGGTATACAATCAAAAAACCTTGCTCATTGTAATCCTGGAGATGCGATTGGCTTTCTCTGTTATCCCCAGTTTGGACTGTGTAACATGATTTTGGATGTGGCATGCGAGATCCTTTCTGAATCAGTTTTAATATTTTTTTTCCTCTTGGCAGAAGTAACCAGCATACTCTTATTTTCTCACATTTTTCTAACTTTCGCTAACGAATAAAGTTCCAAGTTAGATCAAATGTATCTTAAAACTGTTTTGTAAGATTATTTTCTAGAGGTTTCCATTCAGCAGTGACGAATCTTGAAATTTCGAGTTTTGTGAGAAGTTTATCAAAAACTGCTAGTTTTACCTAAGACTGTAATATTTGTCCGAAGAGTGGCACTTAAAGAAAGTATCTTCTATTTCTATTTCATTTTATATTGAAGCTGTAAGTTGGAGTGGGCCTCAGTGTCCCTGTCCTCTGGCCTCATAGATATGAATCTGAAGAATGCTCTTGCCTCATGCTAGTGGCCTCATTTCATTCCCCTGCAAACCCAGGCATGAGAGAAGAAAGAAGTGATGATGTCACAACTTGATGCGGGATCTGGATAGAGGTAGAAGTCTCAGCTGTAGTTGTGAGCCCAAATGTGATCCCAGTCATTTAATCTAGACATAATATAGAAAGACTGAGAATTAGCCTAACCTCCTGTATGTCCAGAAGGCAGCATGTTAGATCTGCTGCAAAAACCTAGTGGTGTTTCTTAGTTCCAGCATGACTATGCAGCTGTTATCTGATTTTTTTCAAGATTATGTCACCTTAAAGAGAATATACAACTTTGTCTAGAACATAAGCTTTCAGGAATATAACCCTTAATTACTTTATGCTACTGCAATAAAAATGAGATAATTAGATCTGTGTCCCTTATGCACAGTCATACAAAGCATGTCTATTCCAGATTGTTGAGATATCAGATATGCTATCTGGCTGTGCTAATCCCAGAACTAAGCAGTATCACTGCACTCAAACTAATTAGCTGGGAGATGAAAGATGGCCTTTTTTTTTTTTGGTTGCTCGTTGGTGTATAATACACTAGAGCATTAGCTAATGTCTCATCTGCTTGCTTCTGGGGCACATTTCTCTGTGAGGATTTTGCTTAGGGTTCATTGTGCTCTGCCTCCTGTGGGTCAGAGAACCATAGCTGATTGGGTAGGGCCTCATGATGGAAAAAGGCCTCTTAAGCATGTGAGAGGAGTACAAGTAGAGCATAATGTTGCCTGCACCTTTAGCTGGTGGCAGAGCTCTACTTAATGACATTTCTGAATGGAAGAAATAGTTACAGATCTGCCTGTAGCTAACAGCATAGATGGCCGCTAGTCTTCTAATTCATCAGCAAGCATCTGATCGTGGTTAAAAACTCACTGGTGGATCAGTGCTGTTATGTTCTGAGAATTGTCTGCATTCTTTATTTTCTCCGCAAGTGATGTAAAGGACTAGCAAAGGCATTTCATGCTATTACATTAAATTTGATCTGAAATCAAGCGCCTTAAAATGTCTTTGCCTGCCACTCCCGTAACTTCTGCCTGGCGTCACCACTGAGTGCCAGAAATGTATTGCTCTATCCTGATATAGTTTGATTTACTCTCCATGGTTGCTTTTTTTTTTTTTATTTCTGAATTTTCTGATTTCATAATACTAGGATTGAGGATTAATTTCAAGATCTCCTTAGTGTATTTTGCTCTAAATTACTGCTGAGTGCTCTTACCTGCACTGTAATTTAAGGTTTGGAAATTACAGAGCCCTGCAGTGCTGTGGTTGTACAAGATTCTTTGTTCGTAGGCATACAGCAGAGCTTACCACCTACACACTAAAGCAAAGAACAAAATGGAACACTCAAGCACTGAGATTATAGTATGTCTAAGTTAACTCCAAAGCAACCATGGAGCCTTTCTCACACATAGGTATTTATAGAAGCAATAGAGATGAAAACAGTAGAAATTACAGCAATTGAGGGAATGAAGTTTGCAGCCAGAGCAGTCAGATTTAATTTTGAATTTATTCAGGCTTTGGAGATAGCTCTGCTTTGAGTCAGGGGTTGTATGAGTTGAAGTCCCTTCCAAGCAACTTTTTCCAAGCTTTTGATGCTGAGAGATTCTAAAAAATTGTAGCACTTCCTCTAGTAAGAGGAGAAAGAGATAGTTGTAGTTCTGGCAAAATTCATGGAATCCAGTGCTACAGCTTTCATTCCCATGATATGCCATAGAATGTAAAGGTGCTTAACTAGTGGAAATAGTAAAGCTAAATGCAGTGAATATGATTTCAAGGAAATCTATATTGTTTAGAATTAACTGACGGTACAAAACGCTACTTTATGCAATAACAGTATAGGCAAAATCCTGTACTGGATTACGCAGGAGGAAAGAAAAACCCACTCCATCGACACCCTGAAAGTCAGATCCAGACTATTACTTAAGACAGGAGATCCTGTCTCACTGTGGGGTAGAAACAGCTATTAACATGTCTCACAGAAGAAAAATGCTCAGTTTGATTTCATCTGCAGTTGAGCTTCAGAGTTTACCAAAACAGTTTGAATACTTAGCAAAGGCTTTTGAGTTTTATACATCTGACTGCTTCAGCTGTTAGCTGGAAATCCAAGTTATCTAAGCAACGCATTCAAGTCTGATCCTGCTAGACAATCCTGCCAAGAACAGAGGTAAGAGCAAATTACAACCCAGAAGTCAGACAGTTGCTTTTCTCCTTAGGAAAGTGGGATCAGCTTTTCTCCTTAGGATGATCCAGGTTAGGAGGAGAGATCTGTTTTCTAATCCCTGTCTTGTTTCTCATCTACATCTCTTGTGAAGAACTTGTTGCATAAAGTGGAACAGTGAGTGAAAGATCATAGATTCACACACACAGTATGTTGCAGCCTGCTGTCAAGGGCACTCCCACAGACCATCGGAGAAAAAATTACACTTGAGGATACTGATTGGGCAGAGTGGGAACTGAAATGAGGTCAGCCAACTCTTTAGGTTTCTCCAAGATGAGTTCCCAGCTCAGAATTCTGAGTCCTGCAGCACTGATGAGTATTGCATTTGGGCTGATTATTCTTTGGATGGGGCTTTTGTGCTTCTTCCTGGGCAGAAGTATATGTCTGTTGATTTAACACTTAAACAGTGAGTCTGATACATTCAGGCTGCAGTAGGCTACCTTTACATTAAAAAAAAAAAAACCAAACACACAAAACCTTACACTTATTCTACCCTATTAAGCCAGACACTTTTTTTTTGTTTGTTTTTACCAGAAGAATACATTAATGTTCTGCAGTGATCTACATAGATAAACCCCTTTAGTCTCAGCTGAAATAGTGGGAATATTTGATACAATTTTTCAGGCTCAGCTGCTCAGAGGGAGCATTCATCAGACTGAATAATGGGACAAGAGCTTATTAAACATCTTTAAGGCTCAGAAGACAAAAATGAAGGTCCGAGAAAGAGGAGAAATTTTCCTCTGTATTGACTAGGCATTAAAACTTTTTCATAAAATCAGGATATCCCAAGTTGAAAGGGACACACAGGGATAGTTGATTCCAACTTCTGACTCCACGCAGGACCACCCAAAATCCAAACTCTATGCCTGAGAGCATTATCCAAACGCTTCTCGAACTCTGGCAGCTTGGTACTGTGACCACTTCCCTGGGAAGCCTGTTCCAATGCCTAACCATGCTTAGTAGATTACATACAGATTTCTAAATAATATTTATATAGTTGCATTCAACTAGATTTCTTTCAAACAGTTAAAACTTCTAAATCCTTACATAAAGATGATTGATTGAATTATGATTTACAATTTCAGTGACATTCAAGCTCAAATGAACTAATCACTCTTTGTTTCAAAGATAACCATGGTTTGTTTCAAAGACCTTTCCATAATCCATAAATTACTGGAAGCACAACAAAAAAAAAGTATCTGCTGGATGCAGAGGAAGATGAGATAAGGTCTGTCCTGGGAAAAGGCTGTGCTAAAGTCTTGTTGGATGGATTTTCTTTATATCAAATTCATCCTCTAACTTTGTAAGTAGTATAATCAATCACTTGTATCTTTTCCAATTTTATTTTTGTGAAGGTTCATATTTGCCCAGTCTGTATGTTACAGTAGGTTAAGTGTATGTGACAACTCAGGTGTCTGATCTTGAAAATTACCTCTTAAATACATTGCTGCACTCCCATACATAGGCATGCTAACTTGTATGGTCTTGCTCTGCTGCTGAAGTCATGACATAAGAGTGCTGATAGACATTCATAAAGCCCACCCATACACGTATACATAAAAATATTGATTTTTTGCAACACTGATGAAATAATGCAGTGTGAAAGTCACAAACTCATTTTCTTGTTTTGCTCTTTATTTACCTGCTTCTGCCATGGTAGCAGCTATCTTTCTACTTGCCAGAAAATTCAGGTAGTTACAACCTGGAGCTTTAAGGAAATAATACTCCATGTCAATCTGTGTCAAGGGTAAGGCACGTATTTTTTGCATAGCAGGATTACCCCATGGCAGTATCAGAGGATTGCTAGCCTCACAACAGCTGCCAAGTTTGAAAAGATTGTTGTATTATTAAGTTTGAATGAACAAAGGCAGTGCTCTTGAAGGCCAAACATGACAAGTACGCTTTGGGACCACACTGCAGAGATGCTGCTATGACAAAGAGCCTGAAGGGACAGTAGTACCACACTGAGCTGGCAGCTCTTTTGAACTGCTGCACTCTCAGTACCTTGGTCACTATGGTGACATGGTGTGACTGTGTGCAATCATCTAAGGAAATGTGCTTTCCAGCATTGTTCTGCAGATCCAGTTCCAAATCCCAAACTCTGTCAGGGATTTGTCTTTATCTTTCTCCCCACCACAATCAGCACCAGCAGCTCCCTGAACCAGCCTGTCTGACTGTAGTTAAAATAACTAGTGCTTTCTGAATTTGTCTTTAAGGTGGAGAGAATGAGGTTTAGTGAAATAAGTAGCAAATGAACTCAAAGCTGCAGCGAACTGATATATATTGCTTATTTGACTGCAAGAACATAGATAGATCTTTGTGCATTTCCAGCAGTCCAAGTTGGACAGTTATGTGATGTGAGCAAAGTGATGGCCAGCAATCTGGGTACAACTTGTCTGCACTCTAAGATCGTACTGACTAACTATTCTGGAGGGAACCTGAGTTGTTTTTTGCCCCGCTCTTCATTCAGGGTGGGCTACAAAAATTAAGGAATCCATCTTTCTGTGGGGCCTTATGTTCTCCCTGCCTTACTTAGGCATCTCTACTTTCTTCTTTCTCCACTTCAGCTGTCTTTTGCCGTTCAGCATTTTCCTGATACAAAGGGAAATTCATAGGACGCACATAAGTCACCATGTTGGCCATGACATTAATGTAACTTACCATTACTACCTGAATCTTTGTCTTCAAAACTTCACTCATCTCTCTCATTAGATGGTCAAAGCAGGAACAACTGTGTCCTAGTTCTAGCACTACCCTACTGAAACCTGTTCTTGAAACTTGGACACTGTGAAGACAGTGTTCATAGGCAACAGTAAAGTGCCTTGTATTTGGTGGGGCAGGTTTTTCTCACCTGTGGCGTATTCCTCTGACGAAGAGAGGCCTCAACACTGATTACTTCTATCTTCTGATCTGCCTGTCATGCCAATATAATACAGCATTATCAAAGAAAGGGTAAAGTTCCAATAAACACCAACAAACTGCAGATTTCAAAAACAGTGATAAATAACTGATGAAGTGATGCCATTGTATTTCATGACTGAAAGCATGAAATGTCTGGCTTTGACCAGAGTAGGCAGGAAAATACATAAATTATTTTGAATGTACAAAGTCAGAAATAGTCACTAAACTAAAAAGAAATGTATTTGGAGACATTACCATTGAGGGAGGATGTTTTGCTTAGGGTACTATTAAACTGTGAAGTAGAACAACAAAAAAATTATGAAGTAATCATTGTGAACAATAAGACAAAAGCTTGTGTAATTTATGTAATTACAGAGATAGATAAGTGACTGTCCTTGTTTATGTGAACTAGATTTTGGTGTGTGTTGTCAGTTCAAAGAGAACAAATTAGGAAGCTTATGAAAATATAACTAAAGTGGAAATAAATGGGGAAACAGAACATGAATCCAAAGGTAGCAAACCATAGGGTATGATACATAACTACTAAGAAAAGGAACTATTTTTCAGCATTCAGATATGGAAAACTAATAGCTGAAGTGAGGTAAAGTGAAGCATGAAATGATCTGATGAAATGGTAGCAAGTAATGTTGATGTGTGGATACACGCTAGTGAAATCGATGATAAAGTGAAGATTCATCATCAGCACAAATAGTTAATTATGAATTTGAATTATCACTTGAAGAGCTTATATCCTAGAGAAATACATATGAGAAGGAATTTCATTTGTATAGAAATGTGTAGTTTTGTGTTCGGGAACAAATAGCAATGCTATGTGCTAGATATTAACGGTTTTAAATAACAGAAGAGGAAACCAGAACATATTTAACAATGTCACAATTTTTCTGAACTGCTGACATTAGGTAGTTATGAGAAAGAATAAATATAAGCCCAAGCTGCCACCAAGAGATCTGTTTTCAGTAGAGGTATGAAAATATTTTGGCTTCAGAACTCAGTGAAACTTCATCTGGAATATTCTGTAAAATGATGCATCAAATCTGGAAAAGATGTGAAGAAGGTCTTCCAGAATGTTCTAGGAGATGACAGAATGTGACTATTCTAGACCAGTAAGATGAAAGTTGAAATGGGATATAATTGTTTTTTACACATGTATTGCTCTGGAAATGGAACCATTGAATCAGAAAGCAACTGCTGGCAAAGAAACAAAGATACACATTGATAAGTACATTTAGGCAGGAAATAAAGAACAATTAAAAGAAGTCTAAAAGAAGCAAAGTCCAGCTATGTTAAAAATGGAAAACAATCATTTTACAAAGGGACTTTTCTCTCTCAGTGCCTCTGATAGCTGAGCACCAGAACACTGAGCTCATTAATCTTCTTCTAATCCTATGTTTGTAACTATGCTGCCTGTCTTCCAGCTTTTTTCAGACAGTTTGGTACTCCTAATTGAGCAATAGCTTTCACATCTTTAATATCTGGTACCTTTCAACAGGTCTTTTCTATACAAAATCTTTTCTTTACTGAAACACTTTATTTTAGTCCAGTGAATTAAATAGCCACCTTCTTAAATAGCACGATAACCTGGGCCACACATGGCCTCTGCCCTTACTGTTAAAGGATCGGTTCAATCTATGTTACCCCTCGTGTAAATCAGACATTCTAAAATACAATTACAGTGGACGCTTTCAACAGAAAAGAAGAAAAAAGTAGCCAACACAAACATCATTAGTATCAAGCTGACAGGACACAGCATGGTACCCGTGACAGGTAGGAAGTGTTTTAATTTAAATTTAATTACGTTTCATCTCAGGATGAGTACTTCTGATTTTAAATGAAGCAAAGAAAATGCAATGATGTTTGTATGTAGTCATGCAGGAAAAGATAAGAATCAGCCACAGCTGATAGCTGAGCAGTTTAAGGCCTAAAAGACAGAGAAGTGCCTGGTGAATGACCAACCTGTGAAAGGCCAGTATTTTTAGTGAATCTAGTCTTTCAGTGGATACTTTCTGTTCCCTTCTTTTTACTTCTTTTTTCTGATTTTGAAGAAGTTGATGCAAATGAAATATGCCGCTATAAATTGATTTTAAGTGAAGAAGTCATATCTTATGACTATAAAATATATGGCAGCATCCCTCAGAGAAGAAGTACCAACACTAAGTGAGTACAGAAGTGGAAACAGAAGTTACTGGTCAAATTTCTTTAAGGTCCATTTTGACAGTAGAATATATAATGCCTTTATTAATGTCTTCAATTCAAAAGGGGAAGATAGCTAATAACATATGGAATCAGCAAGCTGAAAAAGATTGCTAAAGTGTGCAATATCAGAGTACATCTCTAGAATATTCAGGTACTCCTGAAGACTGAAGCAAAATATACTTGAATGAAATTTAATAGTACTGGATATTAGGCAGTGAATGGAGACTGTCATGAGACTGTTACATGCTGGAGGCTTGTTTGGTGGAAAACTACATAGAAAAAGTACTTCTCTATACAAATGTGACTTTGTGCAGTTTGGCAGATGATACTAAATAAGGAGAAGAGGATAATGAAAGAGTTAAGTGCACCACCATTGAGAGCCACATCATCAGGCTGCAGAAACGGTCATTATCAAGTTAAACAAACCTAAGTGCCAATTCTGCACTTGGAGAGTTCATGTATCCATACAGGTGGTACCAACACAGTGGAAAGCAGCTCTGCAGAAAAGGCACTGGTGTTCTTGGTGGACAGGAAGTTGAGCATGAGCCAGCAACATGCCCTCACAGCAAACAACTTCCTGGAATGCAATAGCAAGAGCATTACCAGCTTCATCCTTTCCCTCCACTCAGCACAAGGGAGACACTTTTGGGGTCACAGTACAAAAGAGACATTCTGGAACAATTCCCGTGAAGGAACATGTAGATAGTGAAGTGACTGCAGCATCTGTCATGAGAGGAGAAGCTGAGGGAGGAGCTGCAACTGTTCAGCCTGGACAAGGGAGGGCTCAGGGGCTTTTTAGCAAAAAAAAATATGTTATAAAGAAGATGATCAGCGTGAAGAAAATGGAGATAGACTGTTCTCAGTGATGTCCTGAGACAGAATGGAAGGCAATGGACACAAATGGAAATGTGGATTTCCAGTTAACGAAAAATAAATAAATATTTTTAAAAACTGATACAAGTTTGCCCAGAGAAATTGCTGAGTCTCCATCCTTGACTACTCAAAATGCACTTGGACGCAGCCAAGTTAGACTAGACTTTATTAAACTAGATGATCTGTAGAGATCCCCTCCATTCTGTGTTTTAGAAGGCGAAGAACTAGCACATTAGCATGGGAAGCACTAGCGCATTAGCAGGGAAATCATACAGAAGACAGCAGAGTGCATTCAACTGCAAACAGTATATTTAAAGTCAGACATCCAGTTTGTACATCAGTTCCTACTATGTTTAAATACATTCCAGATTAAACTGAAAACAAAAGCAGCCAGAATGCTAAAGAAGTGTGCTTAATCAGGTACTTGATTAGTAAAATACAAAAACACTTCACCAAACTCAGCAGTATTTCTACGGGTAGTTAAATTGTAACAGTTCCCTCTTATGCAGAGCTTGCTCTGGTTTCCATTCAGAGATATATTTTAGTCCTTCAACTAGCTGTAACGCAAAGTTGAAAATAATTCCAGGACTTCTCCTAAACTGGTTTTACTAGTTTTGGTCCAGCTCTTTTCTTTGAACCATAGCTCTTCAAATTAGGAAACAAATAGTTTTATCTGTATTAATTAAGGTATCCTGTATTTCATCATAACTCTGTAGTTGAATTTCTCTAAAATTGTATTTCCCAAATCACATAAAAGAAAAGAAGTAAGTTTGCAAATTCTAGCCTATATTTCTGCGACTGGAATGCACTGTAGCTTGAGGATAAGATCTGTTAATACTTATAATGTCATAAATACACTGTTTGTAAACACCTTCTATATATACAGCTTCATGTAAGTATCCTATCAGCACAGGCACAAATGAAATGTTACCGGAGTGTATATTTGCTGAACAGAAGTTGCCAGTGTCAATACATCTGGCAGCTTGTAATTTATATTGAAGTAAAAATTTATATTGACTAAACCTTTAATTAAACGGTTGCATTTACCAAGAAATATAACTGAGTATTCACAGAGCTCAAACAAGTAGTTAGCTTGTGATACGTACATTCCTTATTGTATGCAAAAAGCCCAAACCCTTTATAATGTGTCTGCAGCTTATTGAAAGAAAGATACGTGACTGTTTGCGTTAAAACAGTTCTGGTTCAGAGGTATTTAATGACGAAGGTACTCATAGAGATTTCCTATATGAGCAGAGTGTTCTTGTAGCATGGCCATCATTTCTAGTGATGCTTCATGGTTTTAGTATTTGTCCTCTCTCGCTTCAGCCAGTAGCACCTTTTTCAGTTTCCAAAGTGGGGATGCTGGGGAACCTAGTCTGGGGAGTGAAGTGTAAATTTAAAGGTCAGCAAAAGGTACAAAGTTCTTACAGTTTGTGGACTTGTTTGTAGTTGGAGCGATGCAGTGAAGTCAGACCTTAGAAGAGTTCCTATCAATGAAATAACATGGTACTGGTCAGAAACCTAAGTGGATATAAAGATATGATCAGGGTCTCTGTGTCTATCTGCCCTCTGTCTGTATGTAGGCATTCATTTCATACTCTCACAGATACCAAACCAAGATGTGGCTTTGCAAGCACCTGTATTTGTTTGCCTATAGTTTTATATAACTCTGCTATGCTACTTCTTTGTTTGTTTGTTTGTTTGTGCAGAATAATAGAGTTTTAAATACTATAAAACACTTACTGAAATATACATTAAAAATTAATGCAAACTCTTTTTTTTTTTTTTTTCTGGTGGTGGTGGGGTTTGAGGAGAGAGGTTGTTGGTGGCAGCAGGTAATTTAATCAGCATTCCCAGACTAGAGCATGATTGTGCTGATGTTGTCTGATTTTTTTCCTGTAAGAAAAAGTGCACATTGCTAGCACGTATAACCAGTTTGGTAGGATCCTTGGAAGCAGCCATGTGTTGCTGTATTTAAATGCAAATGCATCACAATACCATGGCACTATGATGTTTTCCTGTTCATAAATAATTTAGGAGAGATAAAGTAAACGTGATTTTGAAGAAACTATCTGGAAGAAAATCAGATAATTAGGTCTCACGATATCCTCACAGTTTCAGAGGCTTTTGAGATGCTTGACAAGTTTTACAGCATTGTGAACTCACACCGTATCATTTTGATACTTATGTTATTCCTCTGGTCTGCCGTTGTTTGCTTTAAAGTTCTGATGCCAAACTTATTTTATTATTATTGTTATAGAAGATAACAATATGTAAATATAATGTTATGCCTTCATTGAAATACTGCTAATGCCTGCCCAATTATTTCCACGCGTGGTCACAGTCACATTTTACAAAACAACTTCTGAAAAAATGTTCTCACGTTTTATTACTGTAATAATTTGAGAAACTTGTATAAAATCGTATATTGCCCCCAAGAGTTTAGTCCTTTCCCTTTCCCTTTCCCTTCCCTTTCCCTTTCCCTTTCCCTTTCCCTTTCCCATTCCCTTTCCCTTTCCCTTTCCTTCCCCTTCCCCTTTCTTTTCTCTGCTTTTCCCATGTGGCAGATGAGCAGCTCATTGGCTTCAATGAGGAGTTTTGTGAGGAGCAGTGTCATTGGAATATTGCCCACTCACAGTTATGGTAAAGAGCTCAGTGATGTGACTCCAGGTCCTCTGTCAAGAAGATAATGTTTTCATACCCAGAGCAGGTTTTTACTCACATGAATCAATCGAGACACACTCACCCAAAAATGAGGAGAAAGAAACTGAATGGCTGCTGATTGCGTGAGCACACTTCCCACTCTCGTGGCCTACATCAGACTGAAACTGTTTTGAAAAAGTAATATGCAGTTGCATAAGCAAAGTCTGTGTTTACCGCAGTTCTCACACAATAATTTGTATGCATGGTAATACTGATTGGGCAAGTTCATATTGGGTGTTTCCCAATTTTCTGAATGCTTGATATTTTTTAAACTCCGATGCGCGTCCACCTTTGCAATACTGAGTTGTGAAACCAGGGGCACCCCGTGGCAGACAGAGCACGACGGCACGTCGCCTCGTGCAGCCCAGCGAGATTTGCCAGCGATCGGCGAGGACAGCGCTGCGCAACGCTTAGCAGAGGTGCGACGCCTATCCGTGACAGCCCGATGGGGCCGGCAGTGCGCGTGTGGCACCGCTCCGTGCCCTCGGGCCGTGTCTGGGCTCGCCGGTATAACGCCCGGCGTTGCCGCGGCGAAAGCAGCGCGCCCGCAGCCGAGGTGCCCTCTCCCTTCAGCACGAGCACGACGATCCCCTCAGAGGACCGCGCGGCCACGGAGCGGCGGCGCACCCGCCGCCCCGCCCCGCCGCGGCCCTGGGTGTGGCTCCATCACGCCGCCAACCGCCGGCGTCCTCGTCCCTCCGAGAGGCGGAGCCGGGAGCCAATCGGCGGGCGGGTGCCGTGTGCGCAACGACCAACGGGAGAGGCTCTTTTAGAACCGCTGTCCGGGTCGCTCGGAGCGGAGCGGGGTGAGCGGCGGGCTGAGGGAGCGCGCGTTCTGGAGAGAGAGGGCTAGAGATATCCCGGCGGGGGCCGCCGCCCGCAGCAGGTAGCGGCCGCCTCGGCTGTGGCGGGAGGTCGGGGCGGGCCCGCTGCTCCGCGCGGCCGGGGCCGCTCCATCCGCCCGGGAGAGGCGGCGGCGGCGGCGGCGCGGGCGTTTCCGGGAGGGCTGCTGCCCGCGTTGGGGGTGGGTGGGCAGAGCTGGAGAGGGGGCGCGGGGGAAGAGCCGCGCTTCGGGTGCCGGGAGCCCGATGGCCGGGTTCGATGCTTAAAAAGAGAACGGGGATTGGGGGGGGGGGAGGCAAAAAAAAATAAATAAATAAAAAAAAAAATCCCCGGGCGTCCGCGCTCCCGCGTGGGCGAGGCCGAAAGCCCCGCGCCGTGCGTTGGCCCGCCCCACCTGCCGCCACTTCTCGCGGGCAGCCCGGCCCTGCCCCCTGCTCTCCGGGCCCCCGTACCGCAGCGCTTCCTCTTTCTCGGAACCGTCGCGCTTGCGGCTGGGGAGCAGCCTGGCAGGAACGGGTCACGAGTTTCTCGCCCCGTCAGAAAGGTGGGGGGGGGGGGGGAGGGGGGAGAGAACCGAAACGCTGTCTCGGTCGGCAGCCCCTGTTCCGCGGAAGCCGCGGTAGCATCAGTGCGTGTATCAGCCTCTCTCTCTGAGAAGAGGTCTAGGGCCCTTGTGGAGAAGGGGCAGCGTGGGTCTTCTGGAGTGAAGCGTATAGTGCAGCCGTGTAGTGATTGGCAGCAAGCCTGTAATTGAAGCCAGCTGGAATCCCACGGGAATATAAGCCTTTAATTTCATTTAACCTACTTCCCACCTTTAGCACGGAAAGGTTTTGATATTTTAATAACGTTTAGTGGTAACTGAAACAGAATTGGATCATGCAGCCCTTTGGGTGCCTTAGGGCAGCCGTCTGTACCATAGCAAGTGTAGGTTGCCCCTGTCTCTTGCCACTTGTGAGATGTTGCTATAATAACTTGCAGATTACCTATTAATGTATTTCTAAGATCAGTACTCCTTACTTTTTCTGCCCTGTTTTTTAAATTGCTAAAAATCAGCCCTTTCTCTACCCGGAAGCTTTTAAAACAGGCTATGCAAGGTTAACTGTGTGGTTCTGCAATAGCTAGAACAAGCAGTAAAAATAATATGCAATTCTAGGTGTGTAGCCATTCACTCTGAGTGCTGGCTCTTAATTTTGTTACCTTATGCTGGTTGGCTAATCAACTTTTACTGCAGATAGTAATTTTAACTGTAGGAGCAAAGTATGTGATTGTTTTCCATTTTATGTGTAGCGTAGGGGCGTGTGTTTGCCAAATACTTTTTCTGTAGTTGGGAAAACACCCTGCTTATTCTTCTGTGGCACACAGCGCTTGAAAATAATAATGAAAAAAAGGTAGCCGTGAAGCAGAATCCTAACTTGTCTGATAGTAACTGCTTCCTACCATCTGGTACTGTGTGTTCCTCAGGTTTTGTTTTCAATGCCTGGGATAGCTACTAGTCAAATGTGAGCACAGGGCACCAGTAACTGTTGGCTTTTTAGTGCATCTCCTGATGATAACTTTGAAAGCTGGAGTAATACATGTATTGAGGTGGTTGCACTTGCAGATCTGGAACTGAAGGAGGTGGAAATGTCTGTCTGTAGAACCTTCTGGTCCCAAAAAGGATGAGCTGAGGCTTCTGTCCCGCTCCGTCATGATGGGAAAACAGTGTCCCATGTCATCTTCCTGTTTTCAAGTTTGAGCACTTATGGTTCTGGTTCTGTTGCACTGTAATTGCATGAAAGGGGTCTGTAATGAAGTAAAATGGCTAGGTGTTTCTAGTAGCAGTTTAGGAAGTTCAAGCAAGTGCTAGGAAACAGGAGTGGTTGAAGACACTGCTGTATCATTACAGTGAGTTTGAGGTTTTCTGGCTTGTCATGCTGGAATAATGTGTGTGATATTGTATTTCTTTTGTTTTTGTGTAGCCAAAATATTCAGTGTTTGAAGATGGCCCATTCAGTAAAGTATACTTTTTCTTTTGGTCTGTAGGAAGGACAGCTACTACTGAGGAAATTGAGAAGGGGAAAGAAAACCCAACATTTTATTGAAACTGTTATGATTAAAATTTGGACTTAGATAAGTTGGTACTCCATAGATGGAGAACGTACTTTCTGTGCTACTTGAATGGCTGAGCATGATTAGTACCTTCATGCATAGCTGTGCTGCTTTTCCTGGTTGCTAATTTTGAGTCTTGCAGCAATCTGACTGTAACACAGTCCTCCAGCTAAGCTTTATTTAGCCTCAACGCTTTGGAAGTGTGGAGTTTGAAAATGGTCCTAGCAAGCACTGTCTTTCTGAGTAGAGTAGGATTTTTAGTTTTTTTTTTTTTCTTATACCTCTGAATGTCTCCAACTCAGATTTTTGTGAGGCTTTTATAAAACTGTTCTTCCTTTCCTTTTCGAAGGTTTTCACAAACCTGTTTCAATGTGTGACTCCATTGGTGTCCCTTATTGCTTTCTTCCTCAAGGTGTGGTTGGGCTGTTCTTAGTAGATCTTGCTGAGCTCCCATTTTGTGTTATCTGTATGTACACACACCACATCACACCAGCCTTTCCATTTTATTGTTTAACTTGACGTTTGTGAATTTGTAGGCATTCCTGTGCAATGAGCATAATGTATACATCCAGGTAAGAGGTGCATGAGTGTAAGTAGGATTTAAAAGTGAAGTGCTTTGTGGTTAGATGCATGTTAACTGGGGTAAAATCCTCAGTTCTTCTGAGAATGGGAGAGGCTTTGTGCATCCTGTGTAAGTGCTGTTCACTTTATTTGTCCTGACTGTGGGATAGGTAGGCAATCTGCTGTTAGAGTGTGCTTTAACTACGTGTGTGTCTAAGGTATTTCTAAATATACAAAAGGTGTGGAAAAAAGGCTTTCCATTTACTTGCAGTTTTGTTCTACTTTATTGGAAAAGACTGAGTTAAACTTGGAGAACAGGTTAAACTGGAAAGCTCTTGAATTATATCATGTTAAAATGTTATATTGCTTGACTGCGATTTTGCATGAAGAACTTCGACAAGTGACCTTTACTTCAAAGGCATTAGGAGTCAGGATTTGGGGCAACGTGATCACAGACATCTGAGGATTTCCTTGCAGGAGTGTAGTTAGTTAGCATTCAGCATTCACACGAACGTGTTGAATAAAGGATTACAGGTTTTTGTTGCTGGAAATCTCTCTTAATCTGAAGCTATTTCATCTGAGAGAAGCCAGAGCATCGCAGAAACTGATTGTTCAGGACTTAATTTAATTGTAATAAATATCAGAATGCATGGGAAGATCTGAAAGTGTTCATTTCTGAAACTTCATATTTATTTCTTGCAAAATTTGATTGAAACCTTCTTACTCCTTCATATGTTGTAATTTCAAGCTAAAAAGAAATAAGAG
Source organism: Oreortyx pictus (assembly GCA_036925125.1). Classification (NCBI taxonomy): domain Eukaryota; kingdom Metazoa; phylum Chordata; class Aves; order Galliformes; family Odontophoridae; genus Oreortyx; species Oreortyx pictus. Next base: position 8,266,637 of record JAUPFR010000006.1, on the reverse strand, counting down.
ATGCATTTTGACCTTTTTTAGTGAAATATTCTGACTGCAAATGTGATGTTAAAACAAATTAATCATACACTTCAGTGGCAGTACAGGCAGTTCAGATGGCTTATCTTTATCTACTGATGTTTTGAGCAGAGTAATATAGAATGCAGTTTGGAGGCTTTTTTTTCTCCTGTCTGATTTGTGTGATGAATGTAAATCCATGTTTTAATTACCTAGGCTTGTCTTACCTACTAAAGCAGGTGAACTGATGGACCTGTTTATGTTACTGTTTAATTCCTTCCTTCCCTTTACTTTGGTTTTGTTTTCCCAAATATATGTATTTTTTTCCTTCACTTCCTTCCAAGTGAAATGACAGCATAAAATGATGACTAGAGCAGCAACAATAATACTGCTGCTGCTCAGGTTTTTCCTAATGGATTCCTGGTCCGGATATCAAAATGTTTACAAAGGGTAAACTGGTGCCTTCAGCTTATCTTTTTGATGCCATATGTAAGAACTGAGCAGGCTTAGCCATATTTTGTGGTAGTTACCTGTGAGACTGTTTCTCTGTCAGTTAATATTGCAGTAGGTTCCTGGGGCAGGTTTTACAAGCTTCACACTGTCAACCGAAGAGATTTGATTTATGGCAGTAAGAGCTGTGATTTGTGGAACTGCGTTGATAAACAGGGAGACATTGTCTTGTAATGCTGTCGTATGCAAAAGCACAACCAGGACATCTGTATTAACTGACTGAGATCAGATGATCTGGAGCTGTGGTCCTTTTTTTTGGTGAATTTTGATTCTGTGTGTTGTTAGCTCTGCTATACCTGTTTGAAAGCTCTTTGGGGTTAAGTCTTGAGAATAGTTCTTCATGAACTGGAAATAGCGTATTGATTGTTCTTCCTCTGTCGCAGTATATGCTTTACTGGAGCAGTCTAATGTTCTGGACTGATGGCCTTCTGTGCAACTTGGAGGAATGAAGAATTATAACAGAACATTTTCTTTTAATGTGCACTTGAAGGAGAAACTCAGACAGTAAGCAGTTCAGAAAAACATGAATTTCTAACTTAATTATAAAAGGATAGTTGAAGCCTTTTATTCAGTTGCATTAAACCAGTGCTTAGAAGAACTGCAGTTCCTTTTGAGTGGTCTTACTGTAAAAGAAGTATGATTTGAGCAAAGCTTAGGGTTTCTCTAGTACTTCATGGAACAGAGTACTTAATAGTAAGTCACTTCTAAGTCAGCTGGTGTAGAATCTCTGAATAGAGTCGTAAGTGTTTACACACTTGCAGTGAAATAAAAACTATGGCTTGAGAAGGTGTGTGAACATGCACATAGGAAGTATCTGTATAATCACGTGCATGAAGTACCTCTAATGATGTTCTGCTCAGATCACCTTAAGTGTCATGAACGGAGATGATCTCCCCTGCAGAAAGATGGAGGAATTAGAGGAGGTTAAAAAAACCCACGTCTTCATGCACAGCCCTGACTTTCTAACTATCACATTTCCACGAGGGTGCTTTCAAACTCCAAATCAAATAGTCCAGCTTATAAACATAAGAGGAAACAGAGTCCTAGTTCCAATTCTGCTAATAAATTATAGGATTGGGTGAATAATCGTAAACTGAGTGAATAGAGTGCTTGTAGTTTTTTTTTTTTTTTTTATGGTCTTAAGGCAGCTAGCAGAAGTACTTTGGCTTTTGGTGTAAATCTAGGCTTTTTTGCTTTGATAACTCTTGAAAATGTAGTGGCTATAATTAGCTTTCAGACCTGGCAATATGTTTGCCACCTTCTGGACATGTTAAATTCTCTAGTCAGGTTTATCCTGGAGATGACTGTGGCTTCCAGCTAGTATGGAAAATGGCCTTGCAGAGAGTAGGTAAGAATGTTATTAATAGCTGAAAACACTGATAAGCACGTCTTTTTCTAAGTGTAGGAGGAATCTCAACTCTTCGCTGGGATGGTGAAGTTTGGAATAGGTACTCTTTGAAGTGAACTTGCACAGGAAATACTCTATTCCGTTTTTACAATCTCTGCTCATCTTCCAAAACGGTTATCTTTCACAGATAAGGTTTCTCAATGGCTATAACCTTGGACTGTGAAGACAAACAAGCTCACCTTTGGTGATATGCTGGGTAGGTATTTTCCAAAGAGGAGAGATCACTGACCTTTGTGGTTGTTGAAAATGTGGACATAGCTACTGATAGCATTCATTGATTTACTTTTGTGGGAACGAGGCACCAGATGCAATGATATGTGATGTGACCCAAGCTTGTCTTTCTGGCATAATCTTGTTTAGGTGAGTTAAATTTTACTTCCTTTGCTGCCCGAATCTATTCAGTTCTTAAGTTTTATTCTAGCTTGCTATAGTGTCCTTGAATATGGCAGTGGAAGCCCTACATGGCAGAGCTACATTCCAGTCATGATTTTCTGATGCAAATACGTGAATATGGTTTTCAGAAACACTTGCCTTATTCAGGTTTGATGCCTAGTTTTTATTGCCTGAAGATAGATAAGATAGACAAAATATCTTACGTGTCTTGTAGACTGTTCTTGTGTTGCGCTGCTGCTAGAACTAGGTTCAAGCTGTCAGGGGAAGATGGGTTTGGCAGGCTTTAATTTGCAGAACTTTTGGTTTGTTGCTAATGCTTGAGAGGTTGGGTAATAGTTATTGTCTGTTTCCTGTGACTGGATAATCTCAGTATGATTGAATTTGGAAGGAGTGTCTTGCTGACCTAATGTTTGGCAGTGATTAACTAGAAAACAGGCCATTTATTCTCAAATGAGGACATAAGTGCACACTCCTATTTGCTGGGTTTAGCATTTAAACATTCACTGGAACTGCAGCAGGCTTTCTTGGCAGATTTGAAGGCAAATCTTTAAGCATCTTGATCTATGTTTGGACAAATCTGAGAACTGCCCTTGTTTTGAGTGTCATAGAGACCTCTGTTTGAAGCAGTGAGTTAAATATTGCAGTAGTTGCTCTGAAGGCAAACAGAGCTGCCGTTGTTTGCTCCATAGTAGCTGTTGCTCAGTCTTGGACACAAGAATTATTTTACAAGATGGGGAATGTTGGCTAGGATCCAGGAGGTGTTTTTTTTTTTTTGTTTTGTTAGCTTTTTACTGAAGCGCTTAGGAGCGTTTGATGCCTTAAAGGGTAGCACTCTTCAGATGAGCTGGATCCTCCTTCACCTTTGTTTTAAGCCAGAGCCTATGAATTCCTAAGTATGTTAACATTAGTTTCTCTGTAGCATTTTTGATGGAAGCTTTTTCTAATAGGAGCAGTTTATCTCTACGAGTCATTCAGTGATCGTGCCTGTACTACACCAAGAGCATTGTTTGAAGAAGGTGTGGTTAAGAAGTCACTGAATAAGTGGTGAAAATATGCATAGCTGGTTAATAAATAAAGTATAACTGCTTTCATTCTTGCAACTCGATTGTAATATGAAAGATTGCTGCCGTTTCAGTCTCACACTGAATTTGCTTCTGCAATACTGTTTTGCAAGGTAGGTAACCTTTTTCAACTAACTCTAGCTTGTTCTGTGTTAAAAGCAGAGCTCAGTTTCTTCTGGGAACTACATTTATTTCTTGAACTGTTGAAACCTAGTTATGATGTAGTTCTTCAGTAGTTTAGAGATTGGCTTTAAGCAAAGGTTAGGCTACTGAGCAGAGAAGAACTTTAAAAGGCAACACAGCTAATGTATCATAGGAGGGACTTAATCTCATAGGTGAGTTGAAAGGTAGCTGTTGCCAGCAGCACCATGTGAACTGTCATGTTGAGATCAGTTCTCAGAAAAGGCGGGGAAACATCGAGAGTGGGAACATTCTTTCCCATTCCTGCAGTTGAATTGACTCTTTCTGGTAGGTTTTGCCAACCTGATCTGTGTTAGTCTTTCTTCCAGTCATCTCCAGATTCCGTGTGTGGTTTTTATCCTGGAGTCAAATGCCGTGCTTCTGGGCAATCCATTCAGAAGTCCAAGTTACTGCTGTAATTTAACAGCATCATATCCTTATTAAAAGATCAGCAGTTTTCTTTTTTCTAGCTGGAAACTGCTAGAAGAATGCAAGTAGGAAAAGACAGTGTAGATAATTGCCATGAATAAAATCGACCAAAAGCTGTGGTTGCTGGAGAGTAGGATGAGGGGGGATAGTGTTGAGTTGCTCAAAGCAAATAGTTCAGTCAGGAATTCTTAGAAATAAACAGGAACCGCTGTGAATGCTGGTGTTCCTGCCTCTGAAGTGTGAGTGCTTGAATGTGTTTGTTTGTTTCTTTGTAGCAAACATTTCATGGTTCTTAACCACAGCTATATATCTGCGTGTTGTAGAAGTTTGGTGTTCTGTAAAAAGTTTCTGGAGGGTGATGTAACTAATTTCTGTCTGTTACTAACTAACACTTTGGTCAGAAGAATATTGTCAGATATAACCAAGGCGGGAAAGTTTCTGATCTGTTCTGGCTTCTGATTTCCTTTAGATCTCGTCTTAAATTGTTGGATTTTTCATCCGGTTAAAGGCTGGACCATAGCAAGCACCTATTTCAACACCAGCAGCAGTACTCTTTTTTTTTTTTTTTTAGTTCTGTTTCATTTTTTAGATGTTGGACTGTGGTTTGTGTGTCGGGTGTTTTAGTGAAGGCCCTGTGTTTACTGCAAGATTGTCTCTGCCTTTGTGAAGATGTTTAGAAACTTGAGTTTATAGCATTATCTGAACCAGTACTAAGCTTTTATTTGTGGAAGGATGAGTGAAATAATGGTATTTAAATATTGTCATGGAGGCTTAAGGGGTATAAGATATGAATAAGCAGTGAGAATTCCTAACAGCTACTGCAGAATGGAATCTTGGTAACAAAGTTGATACAGTAAAGGGTGCATGAGTGCTCTCAGAGGAAACAGGAGCCTTATCCTGTATGTAGGATGGAGTGAATGGAATTGAATAGTGTGTTCAGATAGCTCAGAAATCAAGAGTTAGAGGAAGGCGTGTGTGAAGTCATAATAAATCTTTGTGATTCTGGAGCCACAGTGAAGACAGTAGAGCTATGGCTTGCGTTAGGCATGACAAAGTGGCTTGTAAGGTTGTCTTGTCTTGCTTTCTATGCCTTTATAGTGGGTGGTAAGTCTCTTTAAGTATGTGGCAAATGTGAAAGGTGGATGTGGGGGAGAGCCTATTTACAGTAAGCTGATCTCATCAGCCTTCACAGGACAAATTTTGGATGATGTCCTATGGCTGTTACAAATAGCAGTGCTTCATCTGTTCTAAACTTGCTACTGTACCCCACAGTCAGTTTTTTGGGTGCTTCCACAGTGATTGCGGGAGCTCTTCTTTTCAACAAAGGCAGTCAAACTGAGTCTTGGTGCAGTGGATGACAAAACATATTAGAATCCCTGAAGTTGGAGCTTGTGTGGGTCATAACTCATTTCTGGCAAGTAACTACTTAAAGCTTGTTCAGATGCTTTGTCGCGATACAAGAATATAAAAAGCACAGCACAGTACATGGTGTGTAGGTGAGCATTACAAGAATGTGTTTATTTCTATGGCAAATACTCTAGTTATGTCTGTAGTAGTTCATTATATACAGCGTTCTGTCTATATTCCCTTAGTTCCTGCCTGCAATACTCTGCTATTTAGAAACAACAACAGGAAACGGAACAAGAGTAAAGCACTTCAGAAGTTGCATTCTCATGTTCTTGAGAGATAGGTGAAGAAAGGCTTTCATTACATTGGAGTATTCAGTGTTGCAACTCTTAGTAGTTTCAGAAACACTCCTTGTGTGGGATGTTTTGTGTTTTTTAACACCACGGTCAGACTGCATAAAACACTTCTGGTAGTGTTTTGAGTGCCGTGGTTCATGTAGTCTCCTGTAGCAGATCTGCAAACAACTAGACTTCTACTATGTCACCTTGCTGCTTATAACAGTCCAATTAGATTAATACACTGTGTTGGAAATATAGCCATATGCTGTAGTCTTTTTCAGTTAAAAGTAGGCTGTTTCATGATTTTATTTATTTTTTTTAAGATGTTAGTATATGGGACTTTACTGGATGACTTGAAGTTGGCCTGCAGCACAGACTGAGGTCTTTAAGGTCATGGTCCAAAAAGCATTGTATTTATCCTTAGGAAGTCTTCCCGTTGATAGTATCTAGAATTAGGAAGAAATCCTCACGTTGTTGATTGGGAGAGTAGAAAGTAGTGATTGCCATGGATTAAATTCTTAACTGCAGCAAAACCTTCAACACTTGAGTGCTGCACTAAATTTGAGTACCATTGTCTTGCTTTCAATTTTCCTAGAAGGCCTATTTGTGACAGGCTGTAACTTTTAGTTAGGAGAGTTCTCATACAACCTGTCATGAGGGGAGGAGAACCAAACAATTTCTACTAATGAAGAGATTGCAAACTTGTGTCATCTGTGGAAATATGTCTACCTGTAATGAATAGAAAAAACAGCATATCTCATACTATGCAACTGACTTCACCTCCTCTGTGGCCAGGCGTCCATTCTTTGAAGTCAGCCTGACACTGACAACCAGCGTTGCTGACAGACAAAATACTGCGACCAGCAACTGGGAGATGCTGGTTCTCCCTGTCTGTTGTCAGTGTATTTTAAGTATCTACTTGTGATTGTATTTTAATGGTATGACCTTTAGTTTATGTGAAACAGCCACTTTGTCATGAAGGGCCATGCACGTAGAGATGAACTAAAATACTGAGGTGCTTTCTTAAATGGTGTGAGTGTCCCTTGAAGAAACTGTGATCGGAGTGGTTTTATGATAAGATCTGTAATGACTGTAGTGGCCCTGTGGGGCTCTATGGAATGTGGTGGGGAGGAAGGAACAACTTTTTAAGTACTGATTACTAGAGCAAATATCTGGTAAGTCTTTTTTTTCAGGTATGAGGTTGAATATTTGCTTCTATGCAGTTTGTACTTTCTGCAAATTTGGACTTCTAGAAGTCCCTTAATATAATTTTCTTCTTTAACTTCTTTTAAGGTCATAATGGTTTCCATACCTGAATATTATGAAGGAAAGAATGTCCTCCTGACTGGAGCTACAGGCTTCATGGGAAAAGTGCTTCTGGAAAAGCTGCTCAGATCTTGTCCTAAAGTAAAAGCAGTGTATGTATTGGTAAGACCCAAAGCAGGGCAAACAGCAGAAGCACGAATAGAGGAAATAACCAGCTGTAAGGTATGTATCACTTTCTCACTACGTGCATAAGTGTCCTGAATCTTTCTCCCGTTTCACTGTGAAAACAACTTTGGTTTGCCTAAAGCAAAATATTAAGGTTAATTTTAATTCTAACAAACTTAAATGCTAATAACCTTACAGTGACGATTCTGTACTCCTTTTTCAAGTTGTTCTCTAGTAAAGTCAATAATAGAAAATTATCTTGTATTTAATTTAAGATGAGGATGTTCAGCAGTATTGGGAAGTCAGATGTCTGAGTTAAAACATTTAAGAGAATATATAGTCATGAGCAAGGGGTAGTGTAGCTGGGGAGTAGTAGGATTAGATTGAGATCCTTCTTCAGATGGTCTCAAGTCATCTTTCTCCTTCTGCCTTGTTTTATGTAAGATGGGTTTAATGCTTGCTTTTTTTTCAGTGTGCTGTTGGATCTACCAGTAAGCAAAGTGATGTAGTCTCTTGTTTTTGTAGACAAAACAGATGTCTATAAATATTTAAGGAGTGGGAGGCAAAGGGATGAGGCTGGACTCTTCTCAGAAGTGTGTGGCAATAGGAAGTTCTGCATAGGAAGTTCTGCACAAATGGGCACTTCTTCACAGCGCAGTGACGGAGCACTGGCACAGCTGCACAGAGAGGTGGTGGAGTCTCCTTCTCTGGAGACGTTAAGGACCAACCTGGACGCCTACCTGTGCAACCTGGGCTAGGGAGCTGTGTTGGCAGTGGGGTGGACTAGATTATTTCTAGAAGTCCCTTCCAACCCCTACAGTTCTGTGATTCTGTGTGATTTGACTCTGTGAAATGTGGAACTAGTGCAGCAATATCTGGTTCAATGGAAGAGGTTGTGAGCACAGTCTTTAAATGCTACCCTGACCACTTTCACTTTTAAAGTGAAATCTCTTGCTTGGGAAATAGATCTGGGACTTTTACTGCAGGATGTATCTTTATATTCTCCCTACAGCATTAGGGAGAATATACAGTGGCCCATGTACAATTAAGAAGGACCCGTTCTGATTAAAAAAAAAAAATCTCAGGTGCATTTGGTTCTATTCCTAAAATAGCTTTTTGTTCAGGAAAGCTTGCGTGCTAATTATCTGCATATTAAGCTGTGTGGTTAGAATCCTGTTAACCATGAAGAAGGTATAGGATGAACACAGGTGTAGGTGAGAGATGTTATTTTTTTGTTGTTGTGTTTTTGTTTCGTAGGTAGTTGACCACCAATTTGATATGACTTACTCAGGTACTCTTACATAGTGAGGAGACTTTAACCCTGTCTTTTTCTGTCTTGATTACCAAGAGAAGAAGGTGCTTTTTGTTCTTAGTCTGAAAGTTCCCCAAAGCTGGCATAAGTCCAGGAATGTTTTTCTTAAGTGTTCTAAACCTAAAAATTAAAATATCTTGTGCAGGTCTGTGGTCTTTCCCTCGTCTGCAAGAACAGAGAGCAGTACTAAGGCTGCTGCTTTAAGGGGCCTTAAGTTCTGGTGTCTTGTAATGACTTCTTTTTGACACCCTGAGATACCTGATTTCAAGGATAGAGATGATTATTGGGAAGTTTTTATAATGCACATTGAAGTCAAAGCAGTAAGCTTTCTGTGTAAAACATGCAGTACTTCTGGTCTTGCTCCTTGGGATTAACTGTGTAGTAACTCAACACTGAGTGTTTCTGGTAAGTCACTAGCATGTTATAAGATTGCTGAATTGCAGCTTATTCATCTTGAGAAATAAGGAGGTATATGTAGGCAAAAATGTGCTTTTTTTCATAATGAAATGTATCTACATTTGCTATCAGCTTTAATTTTATTTCTGTTTGGTGTTTATTTTTTGACAGCTCTTTGACAGGTTGAGAGAGGAACAGCCAGACTTCAAAGAAAAAATAATTGTGATTGCAAGTGAACTTACACAGCCTGAACTGGCCCTTAGTAACCCAGTCAAGGAAAAACTTATAGAATGCATTAATATTATATTTCATTGTGCTGCTACAGTCAGATTCAATGAAACGCTAAGGTGAGTTCAGAATTCTGTGTAGTCTAGTTTGATAAGCTGATAGTATTCAGAGGAATGGGTATCTGCACAGTCTTGCAAATATGGTAGCCTGACAGATAAACTTGAACCTGTAACTTGTTTTTGCATGTCTGGTCATTTTAATGTATCTGCTTCAGGTTTTCCCTAGAACTTGTCTTTAGCTATTGTGCTTTTCTTTCCTTTTCATAAAAAGATGGAGGTACAGTATTTTAACCTGCTTTGCCAGAGATTAGAATTATGCTACTCAACATGAATTTCACATTGTGTTAAAGTTCTAGGCAGAAAGACATTGATTGTTAGTGCATAAAAATGTAATGGATCATTTCCTTTTTTTACTCTACTGTAGGCTCCCTTATCTAACTAGAAGCCTTTGCCTAATTTTCAAAGCCTTTTTTGAATGGAAGAAACTTGGATATGTTGCCTTTCTGAGTCTTGCTAACAACCTCACGTGTTGCTTTGATCTCTGAGATAGCTGCAGGGGATGTAAATAAGCTGTAGCTCTGTAGTATGTGCTGTGTTCACTACTAGCACTAGAGCTTGTGTGTAAGAGGGAATGCAAACAGTTCCTGTACTTCTTTCCTTGAGGAACAAAAGAGCAGATTAAATGCTGCTCAGGCTTCAGAAAGTCATTCAGTAAAAAGAATGGAAGTTTCAAGTGGTGGGAATAGGTAGAATTAGAAATCAGTTGAAAGCTGTAAATGGAATGATTTTCATCTTGTACAGAAAGGAGTTCTATTTTGTTAAACAAAGGAGACTCACAAAAGCAAGAAAAGACTTGCTTTTTAAGCAGGAATGATGATGATCTTGTGATAAACAGCTCAAATTTTTATGAAGAGAATGTAAAGCAACTCTGAGATGAAGATTTAAGTTGTTAAAAATGTTGGTGCTATACCTCTGAAAATGCTGTACTGTATATTGAAGAAGTAGAAGGTAGCTCACTTTTATCGCTGTCCTGTGGCCTTGGAATTCTAGGGAGCTGCCAACCTGTCAGGGGCCAAAAGGAGTTTGCAGCAATTTGAAAATCTAGTGAAATGGGTTCTTGATGCAATTAGGCCTCTGGGAGTTTCCACTTACGGAGGGCCCAGGGCATTGTTTAGCACAACAGAAGACAGACACTTATTAGGAGGGATTTGAGGCCAGAGTGCCTAGCAGATGTGCTAGAATGTTTGTTTTCTAACTTGGCCTTCGTCAGATACTCATTAACAGGAGTACCACTTTTCTAGTGGTACTAGATCTTCCTAGATAGCTTACCGCTGAGAAGTTCACTGCCTTTCTTTTCAAGGAAACTAACTTGCTGTGACTGCACTGGAGAACTCAGTTGGCAGAATTACGTTGTTTTCAGAGGAATACAGTAGTTGCTCTTTAGTCATTGTATAATAAATTAATTGGTCAAAAACTGACATAGTGTATTTTCTTCCAGTGGACTTGAAAATCCTTAGCTCAGGGTCAATGGTAGGAATAGAGCCAAGAAAGCAAAATGCTCTAGGCTTGTTTTGGATTTTTTCCTAATTTGCCTGTCATTTTCTGTGTCTTACAATGATGCATACAGCTCTCATCATGAACTCTTTACTTAACCCTCCTAAAAGAGGAAGTGAATACTAACAGCAACAGTATTTAAAATAACTTACTGGAAGGTAATACTTTTGTATCATGTTTATTGCTTTAGAACAGTTCTCTGGCTGCCACCTAACATTTCAGTGATATGTGATAAAGCAGCCTTAAACTGAGTCTTGTTCCTGCCCCCTCCCAGAATAAAAATTATTTTGTTAATGTTACACTGTTGAAAACATTTTGGCAGAGCTTTGTTGATTAGTGCATTGTATATAAGGATGCTAGCACCTGCTGTTAAAAAAAGATGCCGTTAAAATTGACAGCCATCTCATTTGGTAGCTAGGTGTTCTGTTTCATCTTCTTTTCCTTTGTACCTTCTCAAAAAAAATCACGGTATTAGAGTTCAGCATGAGGAAATCAAAAGTGTGCTGACTTTGCCTGTCTTACCACTAAGAGCTGGGTAGAACTTAGGTAAAGTATCCTGAACATTGAGAGAAATTTCTAGATAGGCTGTATCATGTTGTTATGAGCAGATTATGATACTGTACATGGCTTTCTCTTTAAGGGATAAAGGAGTAAGTCAGGGATAAAGGAGTAAGTCAGGGATATTAGAAGTACTGTATACACCCACCAGTAGGTATTTAGGAAAGAATTAGTGGGTTCATGCTTTTTCTTTGGTGTGTCTTGCTTTTCACTAATTACTTTTTTTAATCAACAGAGATGCCGTTCAGTTGAATGTGCTTTCCACGAAACAGCTCCTCTCTTTGGCACAGCAGATGAGGAATCTGGAAGTATTCATGCATGTTTCTACTGCGTACGCATATTGCAATCGAAAACATATTGAGGAAATTGTTTATCCACCTCCTGTTGATCCCAAGAAATTGATGGATTCTCTTGAGTATGTTATGCTTTATTAATCTTAATTCAGGATTTTTTGATTACTTGCTTCCTAGTAGTGAAGTATCAAGCAATATGTAAGGAACAGAAGCTAAGAAACAACTTAATGCTGTCCTGTTAGTCTGATGTATGACTGACACTACCCTTTTCTGTAAAGGAAACAGGCTGAGGTTTCACAGTCACTTTAAGCTGAGCTAGGAGCGGAGTAGTACTGAATCTTTTAAGGAAATCTTGTCATTAAAAAAAAAAATAAATGTATTGCATTATGTGGAATTGAGGCTGGAATGTAGTTGTCTACGAGATAAATAATGCATTTATTGTCTAAGCCTTCAGAGTAAGTGGGGTAAGTGGAACTTCCTGTGGGCTGCCACTGGAAGGATGTTTTTGCACTCTCTTGTCTATTAACCCAGGAGCTTGTGGAGTTGTGTGGCTAGGCTGTTGGGCATCCCTCTGTCCCAGCTTGCTTTGGGGATGTATGATCACTTAACACAACATTGGAGGTAGTGGTGGGACTCGTGATTGATTCAGCTTGTTGGCTTCTTAATGCTGGGAAGCTCACTGCTTCTGTTCCAAAGAGATTTTTGCAGAGGCATGTATTAGTTGCTCTTTAGTACAGTAGCATATAGTTCATAATAAAGAAATGAATTGGCCAAAAACTTAAATAGCGTATGCTTCTTACAGTGGACTCCAAAACACAGAGCCTTTCTCTCTTTTTTTCATGGAGTGTCTTGTGTTTTAAAAAAAAAAAAAAAAAAATTGAAATGGAAACAGAACGCCATGGTAATTTCTATAGTAACTAACAGGGATGTTTTATAAAAAGCTTTCATATTGAAATTTGTTTATAAGTATACTTTCTTTCTGCAGTATACCATGTGAAACATTTGCAGAAGTGTTTTGGAACTAGCCAAATGTTCTGCTTTGGGGAAAAAAAAAATTGTTTTTAGTACTTACTTTCAAACGCTCAAGTTTTATTGTTGAATATAAACCAAAATGAGCATGAAATCAGTATTAGCAGTGTCATGCAAGCTAGTAGTAACATCAGTAAACCATCCTGTGCTGCTGCTGAAGGATCTCAAATTAAACTTTCTTCCTTAAGGCTTTATTTCAGAACATTTCTACAGATATGCAGTTGTCATTAAAAGTGAGTAGAAGACAGGCTTTATTAAAATTGATGTTTTTCTTTCATCTTTTGAGAATTGACCTTTAGTTTAAATAAGCAAAAAAAAAAAAAAAAAAATCCTGGCTCTTTTATTGTCGTTAATGGTGCTCTGGAAGCTGTATTTTTTTGGTAGCTGAACTCTGTGTTATTTTTCAGTGGATCCTGATAAACAAATGCTTATGGAAATGTTTTATGTCTTAAGTTTAATGTAGGAGTATGTGACCTGTAAAATTCAATGGAGGCTGGCTTTAAGTTCTGATACTTGAGATGGATTTTAAAGTATGCAGCTTTAGTGTTACCTAATGGGGTTATTGCAGACACAGGAAATATGGAACTGAGTTGTTAATTATTGCCTACATTTCTTTGCAGAATTCCTTATTTACGTGTGCTTATGCAGTTCCTGGGGAATACTTACTCTTTGTTTTTCCTGGGTTATCGTTTGAAGAGAAGATGTGGTTCTAATTTTTATTTTCAGAAGTATTTATTTAGTTAGTTTTTTTTTTTTCCCCCTCACTTTCTCCAGTGAAGCAGTGTGTGCTAATTTACACTTGCTTTTATTTTGTTTCTTTAGGTGGATGGATGACAGCCTAGTGAATGATATCACACCTAAACTTATAGGTGACAGGCCTAACACTTACACATATACAAAGGCCTTAGCTGAATATGTAGTACAGCAAGAAGGTGCAAGTTTAAACACTGCAATTATAAGGCCGTCTATTGTTGGTGCTAGCTGGAAGGAGCCTTTTCCTGTAAGTTACTGAGTTTTCATCTGTCTGGCTTGTAAACTGTAGTACATACTGACAGCTTGTGTGTGTAGTGAACTTTGTAGAGGAAAACAAAGTTCAGTGCTTTGAAGACTTTAAAGTAGTGGCTTGATTGCTTCTTGTTACCAACTGTGATACAAAAGGCATCAAATACAGCACCTGTATGTGAGAAGTATAGTGGAATAAATTACCTCTAAATGTGGAACAGTGTACTTATGTCACAACGGGAGATATAATTTCACGTGGAAAAGTAGTCTTTTTCAGCTGTTTTCCTTCTTAATGGTGCTTAAATATGTCAATAGCTGTGAAGTGTCACTAAGGAAACTGGGGTCTGTGGAACATAAGACAAGTGGAGTCAAAACACCTAACCAAGCTTTGTAAGGGCTCGGAATTATATAGATTGAATGTGCTCTACGCTGTATATTGATGCACAGTATTTATGCTATGTAATTCCTTGTGTATGGGAGACAGTGCTGAAGTGAAGCTATTCCAGCACTAAGTATTTAAGAACTTCAGATTTGTGGTGTCAATTACATGTATTCTTAACGGTGTGTGTCTCAGACCGAGTATATGATGTCTAAATGTTGGTTTTCAAGTTAGTGAAAAAATTTTTCTACTTGAAAAATGCAAAACACAAACAAAAAAACCCTCACAATAATTTGCAGTTTCACTGTCAACAATTAGACTGAGCTGGTGAGAGTTGTCCTTAATATTTAAACACTGTAAAAGTAAAAATAATAATAATAAAAATATTTTCGAATATAAATATACTGTGCATTTTTATTAACTGTAAAAAGTAGGCAAACTAGTAACTCACTTAAAAGGACTGGTGAAACTACAGAGATCTGTTATCTATATTATAGGATGTCTCATCAGCACGTTTTTACTATGGGTGAGCTTCTTCTAAGTGTATGGAAACTAATATCTCTCGAGTTAACTTGTCAGATTTTCACGTAAAACTGTTGACTTTGCTATGCTAACTAAAACCTTTTTCTCCCTACTGTTCATGATAGGGATGGATTGATAACTTCAATGGACCTAGTGGTCTCTTCATTGCTGTAAGTAGTGACTTAATATTAAATTCGGTATTTATATGAAATATTTTTTAAGTCATTCTTCTGTTTGAAGTCAGCAAAGCTTCATGTGTTTTACTGGCGCATCTTCTGTCTTTTTTTTATTATTATTATTCTTTAAGGCAGGAAAAGGAATTCTTCGAACAATGAGAGCTTCCAACGGTGCAGTAGCAGATCTTGTTCCAGTAGATGTTGTTGTCAACATGACACTGGCTGCAGCTTGGTATTCTGGAGTTAATAGGTACAGCAAGTGACAAGAGAGATTGCAAGTGTTCTGAAGTGATGTTACTATACATTTTGATACTTAATCAGTGTTCTGCGTCTTCCACAGGATAAAGTAATTTTAAATTCTAACAGCATTAGTCCACCAATGTGTAACTTAGGGTGATATCTAACATTTCATAATGAAGGGGAAGGTGACACCTATGATGCTACTGTATAAGCTATACTTAAGTAATTCTTCCTGAGCCTTGTTGAGGCCGTTGTAATTTACAGTAATTAGGAAAAGTCTTCTGTGGCTGGGAAAAAATTATGTACACACGCACATAAATTGTGCGTGTGTATATGTTGGGTAAAGATGGATTTAAGTACTGGAAGAATATAGGAAGCAAAGAACCTAATATGAGGCTGAGAATTTGTTTTATATAACTTAAGTTGCTGAGAGCAAGGTTAGCTTTGGGTATGATTTTTGGTGGTATGGTGTTTATTTTTCTTCTCTCCTGTTTGCCTTTTTAAAACCTCATTTGTCTTCTGTATGGGAACTGTTGAATCGTGGCCTGAACCACTGATTGATCACCTGAGGTGAGCACTGTGTCAGCCACAGGAGCACAGGTGAAGGCATTTCACATGTGTGAGCAGAAGGGGTGGAGTCTGGCTCCACCTCTCCCAGACCCCATATAAGGGCTCACCACCACGGGGGAAGGATCTCTTTTTGGAGATCCCTCCCCTGTGGAATTCCAGGCAAGCCTTGACCTTCAGTGACAGGTGAGCCCTTTGTAATTTACTGGTTGTCTTTATATTGTCTGGATAAGCCATACAAAAATATACTGTCCACTTTCTTTATTTTGTGTGGGTACTTTTCTTTCAGGGTATACACCCTATATCTTCTAACTTACTCATTGATTTGTTTTTTATCCTTCCAGACCAAGGAATATCATGGTATATAACTGTACAACAGGTGGCACCAACCCTTTCCACTGGAGTGAAGTTGGTATGCTGTGTTTCTTTTTTGTAAGATTTAACAGAAAAGTAAGGTCAAGTGGGGAAAAACAAGTCTATAATCAGTCGGTCGTGTTGCATTTTTGTTTTTGGAACTAGTATAACAGCCATACCTCTCAATTTTGCAGTGCATTGTTTTTTCATTCTTGTAGCATCGCTGTTACTTTATTTTCTATGGGTTTTTATTTTTATTTTTTAATTCTGTTATTTAAAGAAGGGGAGAACTCATGTTTTTTTATGTGCCTGCGTGATGCTGCCACAATGTTATCTGTGCTGTGAAGTGTGGGCAATAAACAGAGAAGAGCACTGCTGAGAGGAGAGGTAGTGATGTTGGATTTAATGCCAACCTTACTGTAAATATGTAGGTAAATAGTTCCAAGTAAGAATTATTTTGTACAGCTGTGTAATTGAGAGGTATGGTATTTGTTTTGCCCTTGAAGCTTCTTGTTTCTAGCTTCAGTTGTTGTGGTTTTTTTTTATGGCTATTTAAGTTGTCTGATAGCTACATGAAGCTACTTATGCAGAGGGAAAATGCATCTTTAAGAAAGCATGGGCACCTATTTTTAACTCTTAGATATTCTGACTAAAATGTAGCCCATGTACCAAGATCTCTGTAGTGGTTCTTATAATAAATGTCACGCCAGCCAGTTTACTTAGCTAAACTTTTATTAGCTCTACAGTTTTTAGAAATAAATTCCTAAGGTTAGTTTTATTTTTTTTCTCTTTATCTTAAATACTTAAATCTTTATTTCTCTTGACTACTTTCTTCACGCTTTTTACTCACTTTTGCCCATTTTATTTATCTATATTTATAAACCTTATTGCTTCAGCTCAACTTGGAAGATTGTTGACTTCATATCCTAATTTTAATGGAGTGTTACTATGAGCAACAGTGTAAAATTATGGGATATGATTACAAAGATCAAGTCAAT
This sequence comes from Oreortyx pictus, assembly GCA_036925125.1. NCBI lineage: Eukaryota > Metazoa > Chordata > Aves > Galliformes > Odontophoridae > Oreortyx > Oreortyx pictus. The sequence goes on along the minus strand of JAUPFR010000006.1, from coordinate 8,249,876 downwards.
TTCAAGATAACTTTTTAAGATGTGCATGTCTGCCATGTGCAGAATTTTCAGGTGTCATATTTCAGTTTCTCAAAATCCACTCCTAACAGTGTTTCATAAAGATGATTGGATATGGTAAACTTGTAAAAAGTGTAATTTGGAATGCACTTGATGTTTGCCAAATCCTCAGTCTATTTTTTGAAAGTATTTTTATACAAGAGTCTAGAATAACCTTGTTTATGAATGCAGTGGAGTATTTATATAGCTTTACAAATGCTGTATAATGAAATTAACTGTGAGTTCCTGAAATTGATTATTCTGTAGGGAAGAGGAACAGAAAGAGACGAGCTACAGTAAAATACTACTGAAGATAAAGGCACGAAAGACCTTTTGATGTAACATGAACTAGTTTTAACAGTATCCTAGGTTAAAAGCTTAATTGTTTTAGTTCTTGTGATTTGTGGAAGAGCTAGGGTGGTTATTTGAATAGCTTACTAAAAGTAGATATTGTACACTGTAATATACTTTGAAAACCATTAAATTTTACATGGTTATTATGAAAGCTGTTACGCAACTTTTCTTTCTCAGAATACCATGTAATTTCTACTTTCAAGAGGAATCCTCTCGAACAGGCCTTCAGACGGCCCAATGTAAATCTAACTTCCAATCACCTTTTATATCATTACTGGATTGCTGTAAGCCATAAGGCCCCAGCATTCCTGTATGATATCTACCTCAGGATTACTGGAAGAAGCCCAAGGTAATGACAACTAGCTCTGTCTTATCTGTTCCTCTGGCTTTTAAACAAAGCTATGCTTGCTGTATGATGATGTATATTCATTTTTTTTTCTTCCCCTGAATGCTTTGTAACTAAAACTCAGCTTTTTTTTTTTTTTCTCCTCTCTCTGAGAATAGGTCATTGAATTTGAAGTGACTTTTAAACTTTCTAGCAGAAATGAGTATGTTTTGTGGAATGTTTTGTTTGGGGGGGTTGAGTAGTCAAGGTAAAAAGAATGTAAAATATGGCAAATATTCATTCATAAGTAAGTATTAAAAATATTTTGATCCTTATTTTCTCCTACAGCATACCACCTGTATTTGAATTACAAGACAAATCCATTAGATGGTGCAGTAAGGCACCCTAGCATTGTCCTTTGTTCCAATCCCCTTTTACATCAGTATCGGACTGCAGTTGGCCATGTACTGCCTGCATTTTCGTATGATGTGTTGCTCAAATTGACAGGTCATAAGCCATGGTAAGAAAGACAGGGCTAGAAGTATCTCATTGGTAAGGTGGTGGAGAATTGCGAAGAGGATGTGGCATGGGTGCTGTCTAGATTTACTAACTGAGCAATAACAATCCACTGACTGCGTTTCCACTCTGGAAAGTGGTTGGCGTTAAGATTGTTGTTGCTGTTATAAACTGAAAATGGAAGGGAGATCACTAATAACTGTGAGTTATACCTGTATATGATACAGCCTGATCTGGTATGCTTTGTATCATCTCAGCATTCCATTCAGTTTATAGTAACTTCTAGCTGGCTAACTATTCAGTTTGTCGTGACTACTAGCTGGCTAACTTCTGCAGTGGTGAAAATCGCATAATCCTGCCTAAGTAGGCCTACTTAGATTACGTAGAAGGAATATGTCTCTGCAATTTGTTTCAGATTTGCCAAGCCATATTATCTTAACTCAGTGTATATATTATGTTTTCAAAAGTATTCGTCTTCAGACTGTAAACTCTTCACTGTGCTGACAGTGTATTAACACAAGTGAGTATTCTTTCATTGTCTGTAGTCTAGGTCTGTCTTAGGAGGGGAAAAGTCTTATAGTAGATTTGGCGTTGGATCAGTAAAAGGAAGCCATGTAAGTGGTTTGTGGGAGTGAACTTCTAAATTGCTCTGGGTTCTGTTGTTCCAAGTCTACTCAGTGGTGTAATACAGCAGTGGTAGCAATGTGGTCTGTGCCTGTATAGTAAGCTCCCCACATTAAAAAGCAATTCAAACTCTACATGTCAAACAAAGGCTTTAAGCATGAGTTTCCAGCTGTTTTGATGCTTTTGTAGTATCAATATTTTGACTAATTAGTAGAGATTCCCTGAAATAAGTGAAGATTTCATATCTTGCTAAAAATAGCTGCTATAAAAACCCACCTGCTGACATACAAACAGGCAATAACTCTGTTAGAGTGTTGTCAGTGTTAGGCCAGTGGGATAGTAACTCAAATCCACGCGAGTAAAACAGGGCAATAAATATTAACACATGGTTTAGATTACTTTTACAGTTGTAATGTTGGAAACACTGAATCTTGTTTTTGTTCCTACTGGAGTCCTTATTTCAACACCAAAGGCACAGTTTAGAACCTTTATCAGTACCGGTACAATTGGTGACATTAAAAAGTGCATCATCTGGTCTGTGAAGTGTACTAGTAGTTGGCTTAGTATAGTTTTAGGTGGGCAGGCTTCCTTCCATGCACAGGAACTCCTAAAAGTCAGGTTCAACTAAATAAATGTTATGGCAGATCATTTAATTCAGTTGCTTGGAGGAAAAGCTTTTAAGTTTGATATCCAGTACACTCACAGGAATATATGTTTAATTATGAAGTGTTTCTTTTTTTGTTTTTAAACTTTTTTTTTCAATGAGAGCCTGTTTTAGTAACAGTGTAAAGAAACTTATTTAGGTGCAAAGAAGACATGCAGTTTTAAGTCCAAATGGGCTTCTTGCCTTAGTAAACAATACACAAAATGGAGCCAGATCTCTATTCTCGTTCAGCTTTTTTTCTAGTTTCTTGGCTCAGAGTATTTAGAGACTTTTTTTTTTTTAAACTAGTACACTAGAGATAACACTCATGTAGGAGTGTATTTCTGCTGCTGTGATCATCTTGTCTGGTTGATCTCTGGTTTTAATTACCAGGTGACATGTGCTAGGAAACCTCTTAGGCCTTGGAAACATAATTGGTGATGGTTAATTTTGTTAAATTTGTTGTATTGCTTCTTCAAAAGCATTATTTTTTTTTGATGTGGAGTGAGGAAGAGCTAGCATAACCTCAAGTGCAGCCTTTTTCCACTGTGTTTTAGCATGAATAACTTTGCTAGTATAGTTAAAAAAAAAAAAAGTGGTAAAATTGGCAGAGGCAAATTTGAGTAACGTGACTTCACATGGTCTGTAGCCTACTCTCTCTCTGTATACACTTGTGAGATATTTATTGCATATGATGTAGGAAAAACTGAATAGTGAAAGTAACGTAAAGATTGAACTGCGCTATTGCCATACTGTCAGGATGTTTTACTGTCTCTGAATGAGACACTGTTAGCAAGTAGAAGTAGATCGGACCGATGAACATTTGCAATTAAAGGATTATGCTAATAAGAGTTAAAGTTATGAAAGAGAAAAACAAGGATTGTTTTATGAATTTTTTAAGTCTTTCTGTGATGTGAAATTCATCTTGTACACAGTACTTGTAGGAACAGTTAAAGTTTTTAGTGAGAAAGTAGCGGGTTTTTTCTTTTTTTTGCTGTTTTTGCTTCCAGTGAGACATTCTTGAATTTAACAGTTCTGTAGTAGTAACAGTTAAGGAAAATAAAGAAAAGAATGCATGTAATGTTCCTTGCAAATTTTGTGGGTGTTAGAAGTACTATAAGAATTGAGTGGCATAGTGAGGATTTAGTGTTTTAAACTATTCAAGACTTTTTATAATATTGTGTAGTCATAAGCAGTGTTTATTTTCCCCTCTGTCCAAGTTCTGTAGCACTGTCAGTAGCTTGCTGCATGTACTTTGTTGCATAGCAAAGCTTATTTGTTGTCTGATGTCTTTAATATAAGGCATAGCTGATGCTTGTAACTTTGTGACGTTTGCGTGGTGCTTATCACAGCAGAATCTTATTATAAAAAGCTCAGTATGTTTGAAATATTAAGGCACTTGGAAAAATAGACAAGTAAAGATCTTAGCAGTTAGTCTGGAAGAATACAGCAATACTAAAGCTGTAACTCAGGGATTTTTCCAGCAGTTTATTTTCCATTGATTCTTAAAAGGTTAAAGAGAAAGTGGAGCTGATGAATGTAGGGAGGTGTAAAGAGACAATTTTAATCAAGGCTTATTATACACAGTATAAAGCACCCTTGACATAGTCACTGCTTCTTGGAAAGACTTTGAAGAAAAACTGTGCGCTTACAGGAGCGAGAGCTGCCAAAAATGTAAGAGTTTGTTAGTCTTAATAGTCTTAAACTTCAGAACTTAAAGATAAATGAGAACTTGTTTCATTTGACAAAGTGGAAAGCTTGTTTATTGTAGCTCAGAGGAAACTTAAAATGTTTTTTTGTCTCTGATGCTTATACTGAGACTGGAATATTGACAGTACATTCATCTACTGAAGGATCAGTCTGTATCTGAGTTCAGAACTTTTTAGACTTGAGTTAGTAGGCTGTATGTAAGACTTATTCAAAATGCACCCTAAAGCCTTAAGCAAGGTTGCTTTTTATTTTCCAGTATAGAAACATGCTAGCCAGAATTGTAAATCCTTGATCTGTGTAATTGTTACTTCTATCTTTTAATTCTTATATGATTTATAATCAGTTGTATTTTGTATCTATCTTATTTGGATGGTAATGGCTAGAGTGTCTCTTGTGTTGCTACACTGACTTGCTGACCTCACCAGGTATTCAGTTCCGCGTTATCAGCAGGTCTGGTTTTTCTATCTTGAGCTTGTGAAGAAGGTGTGATACACTGATAGTACCTTGACTGGTAATATAGTTTTGAATCTAAGAAATATAGCTAATTGCTATCTAAGAAACAATTTGTGAACAGAGTATTTGAAAGCCTCAAATTTCAAATAGAGGAAGTTCCATTGAATATTTTACGTATCCTTCTTTTAGTTATCTGTATATTCCTATTTGCAGGAAAAAATATGGTGGTGTTCAAGTTTTGAAATACCTTTACCAAAAAATCTATACTGCTAGAACTGCTTGGACATCCATGAAATTATGCTCATTACTGACATGTTTGAATGTAAGAGGCTCCTTTTCTTCTTAAATAAATAGTTTCTTGTTGATTTAGTGAGAGTTAATATGTTGTTGCTGGGGAGGCTGGTCTTCCGCCATCCCTTAGCCACGTGCTCTTGCCACTTTCTTCTGGTCTGATATAGTAATTAAGAGTATGGAGAGACCTTTTATTTTGGCTGATGTAACAAGAATTTAACCCTACAAAGAAAAGGAATAGTTTGCCACTGTTGTGAATAGTCAGCTGATTCTGTGGTCAGTCACTAAATTTGAAGTGAGACAGAGAGAGAACAAGTCTGCAGATGAGGTGAAAGAGTCTTCTTTGGCTACCTGAGTTGTGTTTTTTTTTTTTATTAGCTTCTCTATGCGTTTAAACCATAAGCAGGTGAAATAGCATTATGTGCTCTTAGGGAGAGTTATATCGGTGTTTGGTCTGTAGCAAACTTCAAATCTACATCTACCTATTCAGATTTTCATTTATACTACTTATCATTTTGCAGGAGCACACATTATATTGGAAGAGAGTTGATGCTTTTTGTACTTCAGATACTCACTGTTTTTTCATTCATTTCCATTTTTATGATTCCATTTCATTAAAATAAAGGCAGTATTAATGTTCACATAGCAGTGAGATACCATCCATTCATGTTAGTCATGTAGTGTGAAATATGTTGGGTCAGAAGGCTTTCTGAGAATGTTATGCCTGTCCTACAAGTGTGAATGCACGCAACTTTCAGACAGGAGAAAAGGTGATTTTTTTATTGCTGCTGTGAATTCTATTGACCGAAACTTAGTTCAGAAAATCATTTCCTCTTATTGCTGGGTTGTTCTGTTTTCTTTGCTTTTTCCACACACCTCTTCTTTCTGTGCTGAAAGCGACCAGTGTGTCCTGCTGTAAGGAATCAGTTCTGTCAGATGGAAATACCTCAAGCCCCCAAAGCAGAAATGTAATTCCAAGTGTTCTAGTCCTAGAGATGGTTACTCCATTTTACTAAGTATCTAGTACTCACAAAACCAAATGTTAAGTTCCTACATTTCCAGCAGGAAAATTCTTTAATGTGAGAATGGATAACTCACTTCTTGGGTTTACTTCAGATACTCTGATTAAAGGGGAACTTGCCCAAGTTGATCCTTGTTATGATATATCTTGCAGAATTGTTGTCTGCATAATAAAGCATAATAAAAGGTATTTTTGTGTACTCTGAGGTAACCTGGAACTGACTGCCTAACTAGCAGGATCTGCTGTGGTCTGTCTTTCCCCTTTTCTGCGGAAACTGTTGGGTTAAGGGGGAAAAGCTCGATTTGATTATTCTAATCATTGATCTTGTATTGATCTTAATGTTCTTGCATAGTGTGCCAGAAGACTGGGGTAACTTATTCCCTTGTGTGCTATGCACTGTGCGACTCAATTTTAAGTACTTCCATCTAGTAGAATTGTTTATTTTTGTTGAAGTGAAAAACATTAAGTGTAACAATCCTGCATATAATGGGTTTTGGGTTTTTTTTTTTTTTTGAGGTAATTCCTTCAATTTAATCAAACTTTAATGTTAAGGGAATGGGATTAGAGGGTAATAAAGTTGTCTTCTGGTTTGTTTTTCTTGTTTGAACTCATGTGTATTGCTTTAACCTATATCTTCCATTCCTTGGGCTGTAGGATGATGAAAACAATATCACGTCTGCATAAGGCCATGGTATTCTTAGAATACTTCACAAGCAATTCTTGGATCTGGAATACTGAAAATATGACTATGCTAATGAATCAGCTAAACCCTGAAGACAAAAAGGCAAGTAACTGTGTGACATGAATGTGGAGACTGAAAATGAAATCTAAGTTTACTGATTTAAGATGAAGTAAATGTGTAATGTCTCTGACTGTAATACAGGCCAAAACATGATACTAAATCAGGTCTGGAGATTCCTACTGCATCCTTTTGGATGTACCAAGTTGTCTATACGTTCTTCTTTAGTAGATGAGTGATGTGATCAGAGATTACGAAGGACAGTGCCCATGGCAGAAGGTGTCATACAAAAAGATAACTGTTTTTTTAGAGTGGCTTGATCACGTGATAAAGTCTTGCTCTATGTATCAACTGAGCTGTTAGGTTTGAATATGCCATGGATAAAAAAAGGCTTTGTTTTGTTAGCAGTATCTCTTTGAGAAACAGGAGGTACATTTTGATGGATGTTTTTGTTTATTTTGTGTGTTCCAGCCAGTAACAACTTCAGTGTACATATTTCATACTCTGCAAGACAGCTATGTGTTTAAGTCATTTCCTTTGTCATGTAATTGACATTGCCCTGTGCAGGGGGTTAGATGTGCCAGTAGAAGGGATGCAGAAAAGGTGGTGGAGGAAGAAAAACTATTGTTGAGCAGAGGATCTGAGTAAGGGTGAATGAATGTGTTAGTTCACAATTTCACGAAAAGCTTCTGCTAGGCGAGCTCTTATGGAGCAATGCTTTCAGTATTTCTGTTCAGAATCTGTGAGCTGGATACTTATTGTCTTTATTAGTATTTACCTGGCTGTTGTGGAATGTTTTTGAGATGAGGAAGTAGGTACCAGTGAGAAACTTGAGTTGTGAATGTTCCACAGTAACTTCTGAAGATGATATTCACGTGGTTCTTTGTAACACACAGTTGTACAACTATAAGCACGGTGGAAAAACTGGTCTGTCCATGAATAGATGCAGAACAGTGTGCTTATTATATAGCATATGAGAATTATTTCCTGGCTGAAAAAGAAATGTCATAATAAAAAATAGTTATAAATTAGGATTCTGTATGGACAGAAGGAATAGGAACGTAGTGCTTTTGGAAGCTGAGAGAAGAGTATTACTGAGGAGGAGAAGATGTCATGTGGTTGATGTTGTCAAGAGGTTGTATGGGAAGCTGGTAGTTGAGTTGCAAACAGAGTCTAAATCTAGATTGTTCTTACTGTTAAGTATGTGGTAACTTAAATTTATTTGCAAGGAAGTTAACTGATGAAATGGCATTTTTTTCTTTAAAATTTTATCTGAAGTGGCATTTTTTAGGCAACTGACAGTGAAAAGTTTTGTTTTATGCAGACTTTTAATTTTGATGTTCGACAACTACACTGGGCAGAATACATGGAAAACTACTGCATGGGAACGAAGAAATATGTGCTGAACGAAGAAATGTCTGGCCTCCCTGCTGCTAGGAAACACTTAAATAAGTAAATATTTCTTTTCATGGTTTTATTTTATTTTCCTATGTTTCTTCTGTTCACATCAAATTTTGCTTTTCAGTTTCATGCCTTAGCTGTAACTTATAGCTGTTGTATAGGTCTGTTGGATTAGTTCTGTCCTAGTTGTCCGAAGTAGTCTATAGTAGTTATCTTTCTTCCTTCATTTGTTGCTCTTGTGTTATTCTCACTGCTAGTAACTTTGGTATGTCTGGGATTATGGCTATAGTTCTGATTTCTGGTGTGTACTGTGTAATCTAGACTTCTTATTTTTAATGAAGATCCAATTTGGAAGGCTTAAAAAAATTACATAGGCAAGATCAGAATGGCTTGTGCAACCATGGAGCTTTAACAATAATTGCTTACTTTGGGAACATGATTTCTGGAAGCAGATGAGCTACTCCAGGACAAGAAACTTCGATGTTCCTCCAAGATGACTTCTCTTAGCATCTTACCTGTGATTTAACTCCTCCGCTTAGAATGCTTTGATACTATTTAGAACTTTATTGACACAGACAGATTTTTTTCCTTCTAGATGGCCTTCTGAAGAAGAAATTGACATGGATCATCTCAGTGTTAAGATTTTTGGCCAAGCTTGCCTCTGCTCTCTTGAGAGATGGCTGGAGAGGCTGCACGTGGCACAGTAAAGCGCTAATCTGAATTTGTTAAATAGCCATTTTAGTTCAGATATGCTGTAAGCCTGAATGGCATGCTTGCAGGCAGTTTATTCTGGGAATTTTGGACTTTAATGTCATTCAGAAATGTGCTGGAGTTATGTGGGTACCGTTCTTTGTACGAAGGATCATACCAAAATAACATGAGAAAATAGTCTTGGAATGGCATCTGATCATCCCAGCTCTGTTTATAGAAGGATTATGTTGCATGAAGGTTAGATTCTAGCATATCTTTAGTCCAAGGTACTGGATCTGTGTTTTTTTGTTACCGTTTAGCACTAAACTCTAGCTATCAGAAGGTGAGTTTATTTTTTTTTCCCCCGATATTAACCAGATATGGTAACCTAAGGAAACTTCTCTAGGCTTCTCTAGGAAATTGAGAATACTTCCTTAAGTAGAGGATTTTTTTTTAAGTTCCATGCCAAGAAAGAAGTTTAGAATTGTAGTGGACAATATGGGCTGTATTTCTTGAGAAATTTTGTTGTGTTTCTACTTACACAGTTTTATATACTTGGAAAGGAGTCAAGTTGATAGTATTAAATAGCCTGGTTAGTATGTGTGACCTTGACTTTAGGAGATTTTAGTAATCCACTATGAAGCGGATGTATAACTAAGGACTGACCTTGAGTTTTCATGCATTTCTCTTTGAACAGTAAGCTGTGAAAAAGCCTGCTTGGTCCTCAACTTATTAGCTTACTTTGGACACAGGCTTAATAGCACTGTAGTAGTGTATCTTGAGATGAGTAGATGAAGAAATTTGTTGTTTTTTTTTTCCTGTAGGCTGTGGTATCTTGGCTTTGACATTTTCTTTTTTTTTTTCCTTCTTAGGTTAAGAAATATACGCTATGGATTCAATACAATTCTCGTGATCCTGATTTGGCGCATCTTTATTGCAAGATCACAAATGGCAAGAAATATCTGGTACTTTGTGGTTAGTCTGTGCTACAAGTTCCTCTCGTACTTCAGAGCCTCCAGTACTATGAGATACTGAAAAACAACAATTTAGCATTAGGGCATCTATGCATATAGCGGTCTAACTACACGAAGCCTGTTACATGTAGTCATCTCACATTTTGTAAAAGCATAACTTTATTTTAAATTGGAGTGCAAAATACATAGTATGGTATGTGTAAAGTTCATTGTATATCTTCCTGAAAATAGAGAAAATGGTAAAGTGCCAGGCTGAATTGACTTTAGGCAAGAATTTAACTTTTTAACCTGGGCAGAGCATTTTAGACCACTGACCAACGTAACTGTGCAATTTGGGACACTTCTGATTGAAATCTGCCTTAACATTCTTAATTTTATTTTTTTTCCATATTGAGAAAGGTAAATACTGATACAAGATTTGCTAGTTATTATAGATGTATTTATTAGAAATCCTGCTAAATTGCAAAGGGTTTTATGAGTTGCTGAAGTATATAAATGCTGGTGGATCATCTGGAAAAACTATTGTCTTTTTGCCACTTCTTCCCTTCTCAAAGTAAGATTGTAATGGTGACTACTTCTCTGCAAGAGAAAGCCTCCTCCTTTTGTTGCTGAAAAATCTTCTGAAATCTGGTTTTTGGAGCGTACTCAGCAATTCTGTTTTGTGCTCATAATTGGCCCCATCCTACTTGAGTTTATGTCAGCATGATCAGTTTGCGTTTCTGAAGGCAGAATCGATCCTATCTTTGAATAGGTGAAAGGAATGTAGCCCTGAGGGGGGAAAAAGTGATCATTGACCGTCCTCTTTTTTTTTTTTCCTGAACGATTTCATTGGGAACACAGAGCCAGCACTTGATAGTTACAGTCTTGACTCCAAAAGGTAAATGTATTTGAAAGGAGTTTATTATGCTTGATAGTTATTTATAGTACTGGTAACTGTAGTTGGACAAACTGTAGGCTTTTGTTGAGATATACCTGTTCGTGATTTTTTTACATAGCGATAGCAAATGCTTCATGAATGATTAACTCTTGAAATCTGTAAGCTATGGAATTCCATGCATGGATAACACCAATGCCTAAGCACACTTTCTCATTTCTGCCCCAATAAAAACCTTTGTTTTGCTGGGCAAGTAGAGCAAGATGCATCGTGCTTCAGAATGGAAATATCTTAACGATTTTTCTATGGTTTAGTTTAAATTATTAGCTTTAAATATGTATAAATGTGTTTTTCTGCATTTAATCCATTAAAAACTCATCGAAATAGCAAGTTCTAAGAAAAGACTGAATTCCTGTTTAAGGCAATAAGTAAAGATCCCTTGAGATATTGGTTGCATAGAACTCTACTTGAGAATGCTTTACTTTTCCTCTTATTGATGCACTGTCCAGCACCCTTGCCCAGTGATTTTTCATTAAAATCAGTTTATATTCTATGTCAATATGTTCTTGAATCTGCTTGAAAAAACAAGTAATGACTTAATTACACAAGAGCTACATTATACTTGCCCTTTGTAGTTGTCCTATTTGAATTAAGTATGTAAAGAACTTATTTTGCTATTTTTGTGTAAACTCCTTACTTTAAGGAGAACACCTTTCATGCAGGTGTATATCTCATTTTGAAAAGATAATGGCTTCCTTGTTGAAGCTAAATATTCTCTCGTAAGTAGTTAAGCTGTAATTCCTTTTTAAAATGATCCGTGTGTGTGTATATATAGAGCTTGTGATGAAAAGCCTAAATGGTCTAGGACCACACCTTGTGTGAGAGACCTCTGACTGTGGCTGAAAATAAACTGTGGCTTCTGTGACTGAAGATGTTACACTTTAACAAATACATTAGGTGTATTACATTTTTAGTTACCTCTCCAAGCATCTTACTAGACCTGAAAGTATGCTTAAGCATTCCTGCACTGTAGACTTTTTTCAGAGGTGCCTACAATCCGATTGTCTTCATCTCATGTTGGCATGTGACTGAAGTTTGCAAAAAGACATCATATTCCAAAAACTGTTTCCGTGCAACAGTTCACTTAACAATGTTGTTCTTCATAGTCATTAAATGTGATCCTTTTAACATTGATTTGTTAATAATGCAAACTATGAAGCCAATGTATTGGTTATTTCTGGTCCATAGATGCTTAGAAATCTATCCTGTTGAATATATAACTGGAGAAAAGGATACTTCACCTCTACTCTTTAAACATTTAGCAGTTTAGAAACTCAGATTTTTTTTTTCTCTTTGGAGTCCATGGTTATCTGTTAACTCTTGGTATCTTAAACTCATCAGTTATCCTATTTAATTGATGATAGATCTAGTGTCACATTTATTATGTTACTTATGTTGCTTCCTGTGGTCAGTCTGTGGAATACAATCTGAAGTTACTGTTTTCTTTCCATATCAGGACCCTGTTCTATTGCAGTTCTTCAGTGTTTGCACGTAATAAATGTTGGTCAGAAACAATCTGGAACTTTGTTTTGGTACAGGAAGCTGAATTCACTGTACTGACTAGCAAGTGAGAGGAGGTATTCCAATTGGTTAAATAAGAAGAGCAATTGAAACAATGTGATCACTTAACAGTTACAGGTATTTAAATTTGGGACCAGGAAAAATTATATTTTCCTGTAATGTTTTTCTGCTGTAGGAACAGATATCCAGAAACAAATGCTAAATCTATGAGCTTTTATAAGACAAACAGAAATATTGGGTGCCTTTGTTTGTAAACCAAAAAAATAAACAAATCGCTTCAAAGTGTTGTGTTGATTGTATTTTTGCCCATTAAGTGTTTGTATTTCTGCATGTTTTTTGTGTAATTTGTGGAAAATAACTGAATAGTGTGAATTCTGTTTTTATACACATGAATGCGTAGTTTCCCTGATGAGTCTTTGAAAATCAAGTTAGTGACACTTGTTTTTATTAAAAACAAACAAAATAAAAACACAAACAAATGTCAACTTAAACTTTCAAGAGCTGATATCAGAACACATACTGCTTGGTCATGGAAACTTTCTTTTGAACTTCAGGTAGTTTTCTCCTGGCGTTTTTATTTGAAATTATTTATTTATTGAAATGGGTGCTTTTTTTACATAGCTTAAAATGGCACTTTGGATTTGCAGTAGCTTATGGATTAGTATTTCAAGGAATTGCAGGCAATCATAGCTGTTGTAGCATCTTAGTTTGGTGAGTCGGGAAAGTTGCATTACCTTAGTGTATTACCTATGTTGTCTTTTTATTTTTTTTAAAAAAAAACCTTAGTGTAAGTGGCCTTTGAGGTTTTTTTTTGTTGTTGATTGAAAATTGAAAGCAAGCAACAATAAGAATGGTATCCTTCACATCTTATGATGCATTAAATACTTTGTCCTTTCTTTGAGGTGTGGTGTTATGTAGTATAACGTTCAAAAACAATGAACAGACTGAGACTAAGCAGTAATTTGAATCTGAGGAGTATCTTTACAGTGCTTTTCATAATGCCAAGTGCTTTATGAATATCACAATCTGCTGAATAGACTTCAAAATGTAAATGAAACATTGACCAGGTAAGGATTGCTCGGAAAGAATGTAAGTAGTTTTAAAATGTTTTTATTATTTGTATTTTTCCATGATGATGCATGTGAGACTTGTCTCATCTGGTGATGTTCACCTTTTTTTTTTTTTTTTTTGAGTAAATGCCTAGAAAATTTAAAGCTCCAGTGGAACTTCTATGAGTTTTTTGTCCCCTTGTTTTTAATATATACTGTGAATACCAATTTAAAAGCTGGCAGTGACAGGCCTCATTTTTTCACTTGAGATTTTAGATATTTTTTTTTATTCCCTTTACGTAGTGCACTCTTCTGACCTTCTTCAGTTAACTTTGTTCACCTTTCTGTCTGGAGATGACTGTAAGTTAAAGACTATTTTAACAAATGTCTCACTGGTAGGTAACTACTAATTATGCAATTGGCTTCTCAGGAATATGAGATAATGATGGCTTTGAATGGCTTCTTGAGTGTTGTGAGCATTCTTAAATCATTTATACCCCTTAACTGTAAGGGTAATGGTTATTGTCAGAAGCCTTTAATTTTATTCTCATTGAATTAATTCTCTCCGGGCGGTAATTCTGTAGTTACTTTAACTTAGGAAAAATGAATACCCTCAGGTAGAAGCAAGGCCTCTTGCTTCTGTATGGACACATGAAAAAAACTGTGGCCCTTTATTATGTCAGTATTATTAACTTCACAAATGATTATTTGAGAAAAGAAGAAATTAAAACTGCTCCTTAATTAAAACTCACTATGCACAGAAAGAGGATTAAATCTTAAATTGTTTTTGCCTAAGATAAGACATACGAAAGGAGGTAGGGGATGCTGTTATTTGTATTGTGGAAACAGTTGTTTAGCCTCACCAGGAGGGTCAAAAAGTAGTTATGTTCTTAGCGCTTTTTTTTTTTGTCAAGAAGCATCTGATGTACTGGTTCACTTGAGTGCAAGTAATTTAATAATTTAATAATTTAATTAGCCACTGTTAACATTAAGGATCACATCTGTCTTAATTCAGGTTCAGGACAGTTCCATGTACCTGAAAAAATTTATCTGTTTATCTCAGCTGTTCCTTCTTTCCTGATGAAGTGGTCTCAGAACTGGAGATATAAATAGTTACAGGTTTAGGTACTTAACTTGGTTGATATTCAAGGATCTGAAGTGAGAAGGCATGATTTCCTTTATTATTTATAGGTATTTTCTCAGTGTGATTTAGAATCAGAGACACGTTTAAAAGTAAGGGCTTCTTGAAAGTAGACATACTTCAGGGTGTGGAAATGAAAAAGTTAAATTATGAGAAAAAGCTTGATGCTGTCAATATTATTTTAATAGAAATGTGATATTGTGGCTGTGTTGACGCTGTGTCACGTGATGCATGATCTGCAATTGTGTATTATGCCTGCTGTCTGATTTATCTGCTTGGACAGTAGAAGTTAACTGTATGTGACTTAAGGTTGTCATTGGGTACCACTCACTTAATGTACTCTCCTAGGACAGTGCTCATTCCAGTGGAAAGATTCAGACTTGAACTGGACAGGGCCCGTAGTTAAAGAGATTCCTGTTCAGAGTATTGCTAACAGTGTATGAAAACCTGCAGTGTCTGTGGAAGGTGAGATTTTTCAGTTTACAGGATAGAGTTTTTCTTGCAAGTTAGTTATTTATATGACGTAAAGGGCTGCAGTGCGTCTCTGAAATACATGTTCGTCACTCCCATGCAGGATGTTTTCAGATAGTGGGTTTTTTTTTTTGTTTTTTTTTTTTTAAAGTAAGTTCTTGCCCTGATTTTAAACAAATTGCTCAGGCTAGAACAAGACTACTTGGTAGCTACAGTATGTCCTTCATGGGAAGAATGAACATCAGCTGATCAACTTGCTGTTACTGTACTTTCTTGCTTTGTATTCCTTCAAGGCATTTTTTGAATATATGTGATTTTAAAATTGTAAATCATTTAATAGTTAAATATAATTATTCAGATAAGTGAAGTTTTCATGAACTCAAAGGAACTTGTTTGTTTTTTTTCTTTAATTTTCAGATTCATTTCACATTTTCTATTTGATCCGGGCTCGCCCAGTTTTGGTTAGAGATCTACTTTTAATTGAATAAAAAAAAATATTTTCAGTATGTTGTGTCTAATATCTAGGAAAAGGATTCAGAACTTATTTAGGCCAGAGCAGCCCAAACCTCCTGAGTCGGATGAGCTTTCACCAAGAGAACTGAATTAACAACATAAGCTGTGCTATCTGCTAATGTGACATCAAGTGAAAGGTCTCTTTTTCAAAAGCTGTAGTAGAGGGCTTATTATTTTCCACTGCATTCTGTTTATTTGCTGGCTGGGCTTTTGTCTGTAATCAACTATTTCACACTAGGTAGCACCTTTCTCCTCTAATCATGTTGCAGAAATGTCTGTCCAGAAGGGTGCTTCTGTATTTGAATCTTGGGCTTATTCTCCTATTACTGAGTGGGCACTTCTGGGCTCCTTTATTTCCTCCACCCCTCAGATTCTGCCATCAGTTATTCTGTTCTTGCTACCTGTTCAGTTGACTGACAGGTAGCTGTAGTGCTAAGCCTATTGAGATTAAAAGAATGTATGCTTTATTAATGCCTGGTACTGAATGTACCAGGGGAATGGGAGCTTTGTCTTTTTAAGAATGTTAAATTCTGTTTATTGGAAACAAATGGCAGATTACTAATCCCTGTGTGACTACAAATACCAGTTCAGTTAAGCACTTGTAAGGTCTCTCAGCAGAACAGGTCCCACGTCTTCTCAATCTGTGTTATGTGGTTTTAAGCCACAACTAATATTTCCTTGTCAGTGACACCTGTGGTTTTCCTCTGTTAAATATTTGATTTGGAAGGAAAAACATGCAAGGTAGCTTTCACTCTTTGTGACTCTAATTTAAAACCAAGCCTATTCATTTTTAATAGGAATGTACGGCACTTAAGCTAGTAAGTCAGTTTCTAGATGGATTGGCTGCTGCTGTGCTGTTTTGTTTCACACCGTTTCTGCATTTTTAGAGCCAAGGTGTATTCAGTACCTATACAACTCTTCTAAGAGTGTGATGTGACTTGAAAGTAGATGGAATACTAGGTTGGTGGAAATAGTTTTTTGGTTTTTTTTTCCTCCAGTAGTTTTCTGTGAATACTTTCTTTTTATTAGTAGTTATAATAACCCTTGGGTTAGGGAGAGGTAGAACACTTCATTTTTCTTAAATAAGTGGTACCACTTTTGGATTATTTTACACTGATAGACTGTAAGGAGAATAAAATCTGTTACGAGTTGAACCACCAGTAGGAAATCCTAACTAGCTGTGTCTGAATTTATGAGCTAAAATTATTTTTTTAACCTGACTTCATAGAAGGAAGAATAATAGAAAAATTCAAAGCTGCGAGACAGAAGGAATTGGTGCTTTTCTTTTTGAAGATTGTACTAATACCTATCAAATAACCTTGCTTCCAGCTAGAACTTTGTAATTTTACGTGGTAGAAATGCTGTGACCAGAAAACAATTACTGGGGAGAAGGGGGAGCCCATTTTTCTCAATGCTTTTGTCTGCTTATCTTTCAGAATTATATGTAATCCTGTTATTTTAATCATTCTGTTGGAAACCTGGATTTCGTGCTTCACTTGACTTCTGTTGAAATGTCAGAAGTTATTACCCTCTGTGCCAGCAGTGATCAGTTTAACTGGCAGATAAACTGAATGGGGAATCTGGAAAACAGATGCTCCTTTCACTCACTTCACAGGTGCTTGGCAGGAAGTTGTAGAAATTAACTTTTTAATGTCCAGCATCTCTTAGGGTAAGCTGGGTTATGCAGTGCCTTGCCTGATGTCTCTCTCTCTTCTGGTGTTTGATGGTGGGGAGTGGAACAAAAAGCCTATCCAGAATAATCTTGCCAAGATCAAAGCTAGTGACACTTGCATACTTGAAGAGACTCATTCAAAATCTGGAGTTTTTGTTATGAGTGTTTTCTGCTTTTTTTTTTTTTTCTACAAGCTATAAAACATATGGCAATGACTTGCATCTTGATGAACGTTGATAACATTTAAAGCACAAAACCTGCTTTCGGGTCATCTTAATTCTTCCTGATTATGCAAGCATTAGTATGCTCCTGTGCTAGTGGTGAATTGCTTTAGAAACCCAAGTGGCAGAGGATAGAATAAATAGTCAGCATGTGTTGTTGCAAAAGACACAGATATTTTACATAGTTAACTGCTTGGGGCCCTGATGGAAATCAAGAAGTTCACCTGGGCCTTAAGCTGTGGTGAAATAATGGGCTGCCATTTCAAAGTGCAATCATCTGTTGCTAGTTTTCCTGCCTAGTTTGCCTCCCTTTCTTTTCCTGTGATCTTCAGGGTTGTTTGTATTTTCATGACTGTTCTTGAAGAAGTTTTTCCTTAATCCGTGACAGTTTTGCAAGGTTCCCTAGGAAGTTAGTCTGGAAGTGGGAGACAGGCTTTCAGGTAAAAATAAAGATACAGTTTCTTAGAACAGAAAAGGCTGAGCTGTTTTTCTGAACAGCAGCTTGTTTGAACTGACCCACAGTGAACTCCTTACTGATCTGCCTCTTCATCTTTTTCACCTAATCTATGCTCTCTTTCATGCTTGCTTGTAAACAGCTTCCAGGATGTTTTCTGCTGCTTCTTCACTGCATTTAATCAAATAATTTGTTCTCAGATACAGGGTCTTTGGAAACTGTAGTTCTCTTGAACTAGGTCAGCAGTGCGGCTCATTTTTCTTTTTCTGTTGGAGCATACATTGTTAGCTGCTATTCAGATTCATTTCATGGCTTTTGAGTTCTGTGGGGCTTCAGGAATATTCTACTAAATAGACTACAGTTGGCTTCCTTTATGTAGACCTCTGTCTACTGAATGCTTCAACATTCATGGCTAGCAAGTTCCAAGACAAGGAATCACTTCACCAGGGAAGTAGTGGTATGAGTTCCTGTGCACATAGTCAGCCACCTTTAAGGTAACTTTTTTTTCCTTTTTTGATGTGAAATTGTATACTGGAAAATGACTTTATTCTTCTAGCTGTGTGTAACATGCTGTCTCTTAATAGTTGGGTTTATGAGACTTTGCTAACAACATACACAGTGCACGTGGCTTCTGTTGTCCATCCTTCTGGTCTGTTTCTCCTTAATTTATACTCACTGAAAGTGGTCTTTGACATATATATATATAGAACAAACATAACCACAGCAGATTCAAGTAGTCTTATTTCTTCAAAAATATTACTTGAGTGTGTTAATTAAATTATGTTCTTTACAATATTAATTTGCAAGCATAGTGCAATAGTTTAAAGAGTTTCTGGAGTGTGTAAATGTGTATGTGCCTCAGCCTCTGTATGCACGCAGATGCATATAAAGATGAATATATGTTGCAAGTTTTTCTTCTGCTTTTCTGCTTGTGTTCAGTTACTTCTGATTTGCTTTTTTATCAGTGACTACTTCTGGAAAGGAGAGAAAAAACTCTTAAACACTGTTTCCTGCTGGCTTTATCTGGTTAATTACACAGTGCCTGTTGTAACCTTGCTTTTGCCAGGACAGTTGATGTTCTTTTGCTGTGTTGGATGAAGAAGCACTGATTTTTCTCTGAGAAGATTTGAAGTTAGTCTGGGCACAACATTATTTTAAATTCTTCTGGGCTGCTGACTGATACTAGTGTGTATCTCTATGTGATCTTCTAAAGGAAGCCTTCAAAGCTTCACGATAGATGCTACAGTGATGAACTTTATTGGGAGTATCAGAACTGAAATGGAGGAGCACAACTTCTCACCACTGTTTCCGGCATGCTGATACAATGTGGAGGATGGAAATAAACCTTTTATTGTGGAGATTACTTTCTGAGGCTCTTCGGAAGCATTCGGCCTTGCCAGCTTTTGGAAATAAAAGCTCGTGTGCATAAAATAAAAAAAAATGGGAAGTGGTTTAGGGAAGTGTTATTTCATACAAATGTGTCAAATAAAACTTGTGTCACTTGTGGTATTATTTGCGCTTGTCCAGAGGAGAAGAAGAAAATGGAAGCTGGATGAAGAATCTTCGAGAATTTCTGCTGTCCTTCTTTTTAGGGTATTAAGTAGAACTGCTCTAAGTTATTGTGAAGACTGACTTTGCTCCTGGATGAGTTGGTCGTAGCTCATCAATAAAGTTACTGAAAGATAGAATAGAATTAAAAAGCCCACAAAATACTGCCAAAACAGAACATGATGGAAGGTAAGTGTAAAAAAGGTTGTAATAAAGATGCTGATTGTCTGACAGGTTTTGAGCCAAAAACTCCTGGCTGCAGGCTGAGGTGCCTTGGATCTGAAGTATCTTGAATATATGTGATGTTTAAACTATTTAGATTTAACTGCTGTATCAGTTTAAACTGTGTGCATTAATAAGCTTAATGGAATAGGGGCGTACAGTGTTCTAAGGAAATAACACAGTTATTGTTAAGTACTTAAGTTGTACGGCTGTCTTAGTAGTTTTTTTTTCTGACCTTACTTTTTCACCTCTTTCTTTAGAAGAAAAGAATGGCTATGGAGAGTAGTTTTTGGAATCAGTAAGAAACACCAGATCCCAGATATCTCTCAGCCTGGCAGTTAACTTTAGGAAAGTCTTGCTTCAGGATCCTGTTTGTAAGTGATGCATGTCTACCACTATAGGATTTTTAAAAACATCATGTAAAATCATCTATATAGTCAGTATTTTTCAAAGAAATTGAAGCTGAGCACTGAACAGGCAATACCAGCTCTTACTTGTAGTTTTGACAGACAGTTTTAATTGTAATTGAGTTAGACTATTTTCATGACGCTAGTGAATACAAGATCAAAACACTAGCCCAAACTTGATCACTTTTAAAAAGGTAAATCATGTAATTTAGAGGATGATTTACGTATGAACCCTAGTCTATATACACACATATAAATGGCTTTTCAATGTCAGTGTGTAGCAAAATATTAAATGCTTTCAGAGCAAGATAATTTTCACTATTCCACAGGAGTAAAATGTTTAGAATCTTAATTTCTTTTCAAGTGTATTACATGTAGTTTACAGTTAAGAGCTGTATAGGGTTTTTTAACATTGAAGTCGAATTGTTAGCACAGATAGAGATGCATATTGATAAATTCTGCTTCAAAAGTTGAATTTGGAGTAAGAAAGGATTGATAGACCCTGGAAAAATTAAGATATAAGAACCTTCTATATGGTTGTGTTAAGATATCTTGTATGTTGTCTATTTGCCATCAAATTTGAATGTTACTGCCAATAGCAATAAATGGAAGAGTGAGAGAAGAGTGCTAAGTACGGTTGCAAGGTATTTTTTTTTTTTACTGCAGATTTATAGACATATCCACACCTTTAAGAAGAAAATCTTTATTTCCTTCAGTTTGAGTCTTTTTTTTAATCATAATTGAAGGCACAGTGGAGCAGGAATTGAAAGTGCTAATGCAACACTGATAATGGTATTGCAGATGCTGTTGCTTCAGTGGATTTATGAAATCAATTCATTTGAATTGAGAGAGAGCACAGCAAAGGAGATCTTCAAACATGGATCCTACAGTGGACTGTTGTTGCAGGCAAATTGTTAGGTAAGCAGTAATAAGTAGTCTAACTGCATATTGATGACAGTTATTGTGTGCTCTGTATTGAGAACTTAATATTAGGGCAGATGTATCATTACCACTATAGTAGCTGCTGTCATACAATTGCTATTAGATGCTCAGACAGGTATTTAGTCTTTCCTTTCACGTTTCTCTTGATATCATGTTGCATGATAATACTGCCATGTCTGAGTGTACTACTCTGTGAGGAATTTCTGATCACTAATTCCAAGCTGCTTCCGTTCTTGCAAGGTTGTTCCAAGTACCCCATGAAGATGCTCAGTGGTTCCATAGTAAACTCTGGGTCTGCAGCTTGAGCTTCTTTTTGGGTAGGACTTGGTAAACAGACTGGGTCTTTTTTTTTTTTCTTTTTCCTATCATGATGTTAGCTGCAGGATCACAAGCTAAAAGAGTCTGCATCATGGATATTTCATGTGGCAGAAAGGTCTCTTTCCAAAATTTTCATGCACGTATGCAGTTAAAATCTTGTCGGAGAAGAGGATTGTTCTGTTTAAAGGTAATTTTCCAGTGAGTGGGTAAAAATGACCAAGCAAACAGCCTGATTCAAATGCTTGAGGTTGGTGACCTATTAAAGCCATGATGCAGAAGAGTATTTTGATACTTAAGCAACACTGAGTTTACAGTCATCTTTCTTTGAGAATCATGATGAGATGCTACAGAAGGCTTTATGGTAGCGAAGGCTGTAGTGCTTGCTGGGAAGCTTGTGTGCTCAGAGCAGTCCTGTGGCAAAATGGAACTTTCTCTGGGCTCAGTTGATCCGCCAAGGAGTCATGGCAATTAGGGTGCTTAGGGAGTTTTAGATAATGAGACTTTCGGGTGTCCAAATGGTCACAAACAAGTGTGTAAAATAATGTGCAACAGAAGTGGCATTACAGAAGCTTTCAATTCATGTTGTTCTTTTTTCTCTGATTAGGTCAATTTAGCTCTTGTGCTATTCTGACTTTTGCAGTGGCCTCTCATGCAGTAGGAATCCTGAGAGATGAGGTTTTGGCTTTATTTAATTGTATCCCATAATAAATTTTTGTATGGTATACTTAAGGTATTTCAAGATGAGTGTGTGAATTGAATAAAAGTGCAAAAGAAAACCTGTCAAGTTTACGGAAAACTTAAACTAAAATGTTCTCAGCGTTTCTGCACACTTGTGAAGTTTAGACAGCTGCTTTCTGTATTTCAATTTTTAATTTTTTTCTAGGAAGTAAATGAAAAAGTAAAAAATCTAGGCTGAAACAGCTCTCAAGTAAGAGACTGTGAAAACACAGGGAAGCAGAATGTACTTGAAAGCTTTTCTTTGTGTGCCCAGTGTTACACCCTGGTCCATAGGACATGCTTTGTGGCACAGCAGTGTCAAACTTTGATTTATCTTGATTTTTAAAGTGACTCACAACAAACACCTTCTAAGTAACATGTAGTTACTTGCTTGATTTCTTGCTTGTAACAATTGAAATGCTAGAGGCTGCTTGAATTAACTCTTCGTGGTCTTAAACCTGAAATCCTTCCTGCAAGGTGAGATGAGAAGGTGAAACTGCAGAAATCTTTTGATTTACTTCGTGTGTGGGACAGTTCAGGACTCCAGGGAACACATTTGGTGCATGGAGGAAATCTAAAATTATAGGGAAACAACCTGTAAAGTAGACAGCTGTTTTAATCTTTCTCGAGAAAAGCATAAGAAAATGCAGGATCTGCTAAACTGAAGGACATCCTTGTTGGTACATGTAATTGAATGTTAATGGTAGCTCTTCCATGAGCTGTGGATTTTAGTTCACAACCCTAAAATGTCTCCTGTTTTTCATGTCGTGATTTCAATGTTAGGAAACCTTTTTAATGGGTTACTCTGAGCATAAGTTGTGCCTCACTGATGTTTGCTATGCCTAAGTTGCAGGTTTATCTAGCCTGTCCTGTTTTGCATCATCCAGCTACCACCACTTGTATTTTTTTTTTGTTTGATTAAATAGAAGCTATAGTTTCTCTGACCCCTGTTCTGAAGAAGGCAGAAAGTTCATAAATCATGAATTACTGATCCAACCCCATGCATATTGCATAAGGGTAAGGAACAGTGCAACAAAAGTAATTCAATATAACCTAGCACAGCGTGGCACAAAATGACAGTATTCTGCAGTATTTGTGAGCTGCAGTATTCTAGGGGTTTGACATAGCACTTTCCTACATGAAAAGGGTTGCATTGTGCACAAAGTTGTGAAAGAAACACTGCTATTCAGAGTTTTTTCAGCTATTTATCTGTAGGGAGTTAGTATTTGCTGTCTGGGGTGTTTTTTTTTGTTGTTTTTTTTTTTGTAGAATTGGACAGTGATCTTGCCTAATCAGCACAGTGCTGCTCACAAATATGTGACAAACCCCCACGGCAATGAAGCTCAAGTTGTGCATATGGAGAAAGAACTAAAACATTCACAAGTTCTGTGTTGGTTCTCTTGTTTACATCAACTTAAGAATAAAACTTACTTGTTTTAATTGAAGCCTGTATCTGTTTTGGTCAAATTCATTGTTTTGAGCTTCTAATAAATATGTTGACCAGTCTCCTAGTTCCGTGTGCTGCTACACCAGAAATACTGAGCTTTGAAGTGTTGATGTGAAACCTCAGGTGGACTGTCTTCCACTCAGAACAACTGAAGAACTTAGCTGCTTAAATTAATGCTGATGGCCTGGAATATCACACATCTGCTGGTTTAAAACAACTGAAAAACCAAAACTCATGTAACACTTCTATCTTAAGAGGAGTATGTTTACGCTTGCGTTCTGTGAATGCCTTTTAAAGAGCATCAGTTTTTGACTGTATTGCTTTGAAGGAATTGGCTATCAGTGTAGTTCAGTTTTCAACATTCTGAATCTTCATAACAGTACTCAAATTCCTTTAAATTTATATTGTTAAAATCCTAAGGCTCTCCCCTGATCATTTTGTTGCCACGTGCTGCTTGGACCTTGTCCTTTCCTGTCATTGCAAATGTGATAGTGGTTATCTTAAACCCTCAAATTTTGATATCTGCTAATTTTTTGCTGAGGTGGTTGTTAAGTTATCCACTCCGAAGCAGAGGGCAGGTGGAACTGCTGTATATTCATGTCTCTTCTTCACAGTACGTGTGTTCACACTTGTGCTGTATGGTAGAACTTTTTAGTAGCTTTATTTTATTCTTTTGGACTGGACCCAGGGTATTTGAAGGAAATTGTATTTATGGCCTGTTCAGCAGCCTTGGCGTGCTCAAATAACTCTACTAGTGCTTCCAAAGCTTCTGTCTGAAGCAAGACCTTTAAGCTATTTTGCAATAATTAGATATTCACATAGTATAGAAGTCCTGAGCTCTCAATTCTGCCTAGTTTAAAAGTAAAAGCAGAGGCCTGGGCTTCATTCCAGATACCAGTACTTGCTGTTTGTTCATTTTGTCTTATCTCACCGCAGTTGTCTTGGCAAACTTGAGTTGTGTTTGCACGTTGAAAATACTGGATATTCTGCAAGGCAGATTTCTTGCTTCCTGCTAAGGATTTACAGCTCCATCTACCGTTGCAGTGGCGGAGTCGCTTTGGCGCATGCTTGTGCTTTTCCTATCTTTTTCATCCTGTGCTGTCTCCTGGTGGCAGAATGTACTTGGCACGTATCACTGAGGAGGGGAAGTCATTTCATTGCTATTAACTAAGCAGCGAGTACCCTGTAGCAGAAAACGCTGTAAGCGCTTGCAGTGATAGAAGCAAGTGGGTGATTTTTGGCTTCTTGGAGTTACAGAAATGGGAAAATTTATATGTTGGTCCAAAGCTAGCTACAGTTTAACACTTTCAGGAAACTTAATATGCTGTCTCAGTGTACATGCACATACTAGATAGTGCTTAAATTGAGTGGGGAGAAGATTTTGCAAATTTCTGTGCCTTGTAGTTAGCATAGAGAATAAGATAGCAGACTGAAAAAGAAATAGTAAAATCAAGTAACAGCTGTATTAAATGTGTCACTGTTATTTGTGATAAGGTTTCTCATGATTAGGTAGCATTGCAAACATCTTCATTTTCCTGAAGCCCTTTCTTTCTGCTATTGTGCCAGCAGTTAAAAAAAAAAAAAAAAAACAAAAAACAGTTTAAAACAGTTTCTTTCAAAGCCTGTTAAGAGGTTTATGATCTAGATTTTTGATCTTTCTGATGTTATTTTGGTATCTCCCTGGATTTGAGTGAGATGGGTCTTGCAAAACTGAGAACAACACACGAAGGAAACTTTTTGTTTTTTCTACAGATAATTTTGTTCTACGTGTTTGCTGTAACAGGCAATGTGTAAATGAACTACCTCTAAAAGAAGTGGTGTTGCTCTGCCATCTTGTGGCAGAGCTGAAAACAGAATATACTGCTGTTAATTCACTGTGTTGCAGACTTCTCTGGCTTTTTTTCTTTTCTGTGACTTCTGCAATCTTTTGCAGAAACAAACAAATGAAAAATCCTCAGCACCACTAAAACAAAAAGGAAAAGAATATGTTCTACACTGAGTTCTGCCTGGAAATAACCTCCTGGTGTTTTCAAATTTATCTTTCTACAGCTCTGGCACGGAATGAGGAGCTTTCTGAGTGCGCTGCTTGTATTGTTCTCTCCTCTTTTCTACCTGGACCTCTGAATCTAAGTCAGAGCTGAGGACTGTTAGCCTGTTCTATAATTCATGCTATGCTGTTTGTATTTTATGCTGAGTCTTTAAAAATAAAAAGAACAAAAATGCGTTTAGTAATGGCAACCAAGCAGGAGCAAGAGCAAACACACAAATAGACTGTGGTTATGTGTTGCTTTCTGCAACTTATGAAGCTGTGGACCGACCAAGAGGAAGTACATGGGTTACTTCAGGGCTTTCTTCTCCTGGTGTTTTGAGCTACTTTGACAATTAATTCTTCTCTGATTTCCTACCTTTTGGATTTGGTTCCGTCTCTGTATTTTTAAGGCAGTGATACCCAGAGTTCTGGACAACCAGTGCTGAGCTTAACCAGGAACCTGTCCTGTTGAAGTGCTGTGAATTACAGACACTGCAGTGACACCATATTCATGCTAATGCACTACATGTTTAGTGTATTTCTTAGAAAGTATGCACTAATTCATCTAATTGCTGTTTGACTATGATGAAGCATATATTTTATTTCTTACCCTTGTTCTATGATACATGTTTTCCTTGTGTGATAAAATCATATGTTAAAATCTGCATTCACTTTACAGTCTAAAACTCAAGTAAATGGCTTTATTTTAGACCATGCTTCTGTTATGCATCAGTGTAATGAGAGATATGGGGTTTATTTGGTGTAATTGTGTAGCTAATTCACCTTTTATACCTTGCTCTGTTATGGGAGCCTTTGTAGAAGGAAAATATAACATGAGCTTGCAGACAAGTGTTTGCATAGGATAAAAACACCTAAAGTTGGTGAGGGAGAAAGGTGGGATAGTTGTCTCCTAGATTTGTTTCATACCAGTGGCAGGGAAGAGGTTATACATCTTGTTTTGCAACTGAAGAACTATTGCTCCTGTTAATTATCAGTGCATGCTTTCTTTATAGGTTCAGGCATATATGAGGAAAATATGATGCAATCATAAAATAGATAAGCTGTATGTTGTTCTGAAGCTCTTGTGTTCTGAAGTTGTGTTTCATGATAAAATGCTAAAGCCATCATAGAAATACTTAATCAGAGTGAATGTTTAGACCTTGTAAATCCATGAGTCCAGTATCAGGCCCAAACATGAGAGAAGCAGTGAACAAAGTGAGGGCTGATATGCGTATAGTGGAGTATTCCTACAGGATAATGAATATAAACTCATCCTAAAGATTCTTATCAAGAGAACACAAGGGAACAAATTATAAATCTCAAGTCTTGTATGTATGCGTATGAGCATATTTAAGTGGATTAAATTATCATACTGGAAAGCATTCTACATTTGTATTGTATTGTATTTTTAGAGCAGAAATGTCACCTGATATGCCAAGATCGTTTGGGTATGTTTTTTCCTGCTAAATCACACTAGCATCATTTCAACCGTCCTTACCAAAGCATTGTATGGTATAAAAATGTGCTTGCTGATAGATGTACTTGTCTTGGAGTAGCAGCTGTGCTAAGGCTTATCTGTGTGCGTGCAATCACAACAGTACGTTGTGGTAAGACTGAGGGGAGATTAAGGATGGACTTGATTGTTGTATGCGTGCAAAGCAGTGCAGACCAGCTAAGGCAGCTGGTGGGAATGGAGGGCCTGTTCCTCTAGCTTTGTCTGTATTTCTTATGTTGTTGACATGCCTGCTGACTGGGGAGAATAAGAACTGTATGCCCTTTGTCTTGATAATGACTAACTAGTGCAAGTCCTTGTGAACTCACATTTATTGCATTTCAGACTTCATTTTTCTGGATGTGAGGATGAGAAGTGGTTAAATATAGATCCTGGATGCCTGCAGAACAAAACCAGTAATAGCCAGTATGTTAGCTCAGCATAGGGCAATACTATTCTGTGAAATGAATGCCTTAGTGTTCCTGTGTTTGTTTTATTTAGGTTTATATTGAGAAGCTCCTACTGCGCTTGGACTGTTTCATTAGCAACAAAACATTCCTGAGGGGATGCCACAAGTTTGGGAGCTCAGCAACCAGGATACTGTTAGCCTCACTGACTTGCTTAGTATGTATGGCAATTGCTGAGATGTTACAAGTCCTGCAACTGCTTGCAATAAACTAAGCCCGGTCTTGATCCCTTTCTCTTCCTTTGTCTGTACCCAGTTAATCAGTTATGCTGTTGATGTAATGCTGGACCTTATCTAAAGAAAGCTTAGGCCTCTATCTTAACGTGTTCTGTCTTTTTTAGCTCACACTTCTTCATTTGTTGACATTGCTCATCTTGCTGGGTTTTGGTCTTGTTTACTTTGAAAGATAAAGTCACTGTCATCGAGAGGGCTTAGCTTCCAGGCGAAAATGTATTTCACAGTATTATCCTCTGCAGATACAAGTAACTGAGCCTATGATACTTGTGTACTGCTAAATTCTAAAAGCAGGAAAAGCAGAGCTGTTGTGAAAGGTAGGAAAATGCTAGCAGGTGTCGTTTCCTTTGGTTCTCAGTTTCCCATTGCTTTTGGCTAGCATAACAACTATTCTGCTTTCCTTTGCCTAACATAAAAGAGCTTAATGCATTTGTCTTCAAAAATTATGCTTGATCTTTGCGTGGGAAACACTCATATGTGGAGACCAAATAACCTGGGGGAAAAAGCCTTGTGGAATTCTGTGGGTTTTTATTCCACTGGGCACTCTTTTGAAAGTACTTGATATTGTACAGTTTGTTTTGTGCCCTGACAGATTGACTTATGAATTGAGTGTAATAAAAGTAAAAACACTATTTAAAGCTAACCTTTCTTGTTTTACTACTCCAAGTTCTTGCTTTAGTTAATTAGAAGCAGTAATGCTTAACTAAATGTTTCTTTGTAAGGCAAGAACATTGCCCCTTTCAGTTGTGCTGAAGGTTGTAATGGGCACACGGTGGTAGTGTGGGAGGATGTTCTTAAAGCGCAAAGTATGAGAGGAATATAGTCTGCATCTAAGGGAGTCTGATGGATCAGATTGAGTAATATTTGGGAGGATAGGGAGTGGATGTAAGCAGTGCAGGAGTGGTAGCAACTGTCCTATTTAAACTTTGTGAATGTAGGGTATCTGTACCTTTTAGTTTCTGTTATACTACTAAAAATCACGATGATGCTTTGTTCTTTCAAGGATCTTCATGACATTAGAAAAAGGACTTTGCAATTCCCAGAGTGTGGTAGTTGATACTTAAATATTGCAAGACATTTAGCTGAGGTGTATTTGCTATCCAGTACCAGGTAGGAAGTCATAACAAAACCTAGTTTCTGGTTGGTTTAGATATTTTAAACTGTTAAGGGAGGGCATCAATGGAAAAGAATGGGCTCGTCTGTCTAGTATATGGATTTGTTCCTCTTTGTGTTGGTCCAAGCATTCTTTTTTTGAGTAATGACTGATCAAGAAACCAGTCCAGCTATAAAAGGAAATGCAGATACATGAAAAAGGTTAATATTTAGCTGTCCACACAGCTCAACCAGATCTGGGACTAGCACAAATGGAAGAGCAACAACACGTGCTTTCATTGGAGACTGGCATAGCTGTCCTTTTGTTAGCAGACTAAAGTTGTGTTAGTTTTAAGCAGCCATGATCCTACAAGGGGCATGGAACATATTTTAATTTTTTGAATTATTTGTGAAGCATTTGCCTTGTGTTTTCAGCAATTTCTGGCTGTCAATTGCATAGCAGCAGTCAATCATTAGCACTGTTTTTATTAATAAATGGACATTTGCTGAGTTCAGAATGGTCTTAAATGAAAGCTTTTGTCTCTAGCCATTTTGGAAATACTAATTTTCAGTCAAAACTTGGCTTCCCACAAATGTCCTAACAACTGAAAAACTACGGATATGAATCTTTCTCAAAAAATAATTGTTCGCACTATAGAGCAATTTTTTTTGCAGAATTTCAGTTTACAGATTTTTTTTTTTAACATAGTTTGCCAAACCTTGCTATAATCATAAACCATAAAAATAGTCTACTAGGAGCTCCATGATTGACGTGAGAATGTTGAAATGAAGTTTTGGTGTTGGTATATTTCAAGAGGTCAAATTAATTTATCAAATGAGCTTTGCTGGTCAAAATGTACACAAATTCCAGCTACAGAAACTGAAGGTGTAATGTGGCAGAATGATGTGGTTCTCCCGAGATGAGACTGTATTTGTAGAGAGGGAAATATTTTTGTGAGTACCTCATTTATTTGATGTTTTAATTTTGGGAAGAGACGATTACATGGAGGGAATTACTTCAGCTTTTCAAAACATTGATCTCTGAAATAAGATGAAGGCCTAGTCTGAAACAAGTGAAAAGAAGTTAACCGTTCTCAATGTGTGTATGTGTTTATGTGTGATTTGATTGTTTGTAAATGTACTAAAATTGAATGATCTTGTTGTTATGATTCTTTTCAGGTTCTTCTGTATGCATGTAGAATGTCTCTTGTTCTAGGGAAATGCTAGGCAGTACTGGAATTATGGGAGTTAAACTGGATTTTCTTGTTACGTCAGAATAAGGCATAATTTGAATCAAGTAATTGGAATTACAGTAGATCTAAATTGGTGTAAAATAAATTTGTCTGAAAATTGAAATTAATGTAAAATTGTCAAAACTTAAATACATTTAATCCCTATTAAAACTAAATCTGTCTTCAGTAGATTTCCACTTCCCAGGAACTACTGGATTCATAAATGTAATATATGAAATGATTTATAAAGTGTAAGGTTTAATTGATTGCGTTGTTTCAAGATCCAAAAAAAAATTAGTTTTATTGAATAAATAGGCTTCCCAGTTTTCTAGCAGTGGCCTTGCAGCAAGTTTAGAAGATTAGTGAACCCCAAACACACATTTTTTCAGTCTGGTCATGTCGGTGGTCTATTAACCTTATCTGAAGGGCAAAGGGGTACTTAATGTATTCAGTTATGAGGTTCGCTTTGAAAGTAACGCCTCCTATTTTATTGTGTTGGCCCCCAGTGTCAGAGGTGGATGTTGGTGATGCAGCAGTAGAAGCTGAACCTTCCCACCAATATTCCATTGCATGTTGCTGTGTGACAGATGGCAGCAGAGGGACACTGGCAAGCTGCTGTCTGACATGGAAGTGTAGATGAAACGAAGGTGTACAATAGAATTCCTCCATGCTGAAAAAATGTCACCCATTGACATTTATCAACACTTATTCAATGTTTGTAGAGACCAACCAGTATTTTTTAGCTGAGAATTTGCTCTATCAAATAGTGTTATTGTGCTCTTTGTATACGTTATAATTTCCATGGATATCTATAGGGGGCATTACTTCTGGAGCATCCTATGTGCAAAGGTATGGGATGCTAACAGGATGAGGCCAGTGCTATACTGGGATTCAGAGCATGTAGGTGGATGGAGACTGTCGTAAGATCTGACCTTTGCCTTTGTTTCAGGAATGATGCTGGCAGTGCTGCTTGCCAAAGCCTTGTGCTTTAGGAGCAACAGAAGCAAGCTAGGGAGAGAAATAGACAAATCTTTGTTGCCTCTGTCCGTGCATACCATATAAAAATAGCTTCAGAGGGAGAAAGATTGGAAAAAAAAAACAAAAAAAAAACCACAAAGAGGAGAACAAAGAATAGTTAGACAAGAAAGCTTGTATTCCTTTTTTGTCATCCCAGATGAGGGACAGGTTGTACAGAACGTGCCATTCTGTGCTTTTTCTTCCTGATCTCATTCTCTGCTGCACAGTTAAGTGTTGCCTCTCCGTCATAAATTTGAAATGAGGTGACTGTTTCTACATTTGCCAGTGGACCAGCTGTTTGTATTTCTCATCAATAATCTGACAGGTGTCATTTGCACAGCATTATTGTTGAGATTTTTTTCTTCTTTTTTTTCCACATTGTCTTGTTGGATGGCTTCATTCCAAGGGATGTCACTATGGTGGATAATCAGAGAACTCTGCAGCATACTGATACTGTGGATTTGAGGCTTTTGTTTTGTCCCTGACAAACACAAAGGAATTGAGGAAGAAAAGCAGCTTTCAAAGTTTTTGTGAACATTTTCCATGACAGGGTTTGTATTCAGTTGCTCCTTATGAAATCACATATTCAGGGTTGAAGTTGGTTTCTGTTATCCTGTTAACTGATGAGACAAAACTTTTAAGTGGTGAATTCACAAGGTAAGTTATCTTATGATTTCTGTTTTTTGTTTGTTTTTTTTTCTTTGTTTTGTTTTTTTGAAAATTTTTAATGCAGCTGCTAGTTTGTTCTTCTTTTAGGATTCAGATGACCTCCTAGGAGATTTGCACTTGTTGTCAAAATGGAGCTTAGCCATCAAAGTGACTTGGAACTGGTGCTGTTGACCACAGCAATACTGAAATAATTTTAAAAAGCTAAACCCTGTCCTCCTTAATTGCTTTTAGAAAATGATACACAAACAGTGCTTCTCTGAAGAAAAGAAAAAAAGAGCCGTGCTGTGATGCGGAGAGCTCTCTCTGTCTCATACAACACCAAGCACGCTGTCAACACAGTTATAATCTCTTGTGTTTCTCAAGATTGTGAAATTGACTAAATATAAAGAATGCAGGAAATATAAAGTATGGCCTATACAGGAGCTATAGAAAATGTTGGAGCAAATGTCAATTGATACTTTGTTCAGGTGTGTTCTGCTTCTGTGTTTAGATCAGCCTGGGTAAGTGTTGCTAGCATGCAGTATCTACTTCTGGTTCTGTCAATTCTGCTTGAAAAAAAGCACCCTAGTATTGGTGGGGGGGAAGTAGATTTCAGCAGCTGGTATTTTACAGCAAAGGCTTCAGTAACGAATGAAGCCTTATGAAAGAATCACGCTCAGTTAAATTTGAAAATCTTGCTTGCAGAGTTAGGTGCTTTATGGCTGGATTAATGAGTAACTTCTACTTCATTTAGTTGATGTTCTCCTGTGGTGCGATATATGAGCTTCTTTTTCACTATAAATACTCTGCTTGTTTTCAGACTGTCACTTAGTGCCTCAAGATGTGCGTTACTTCCAGTAAGCTGCTGTTACTGCTGATGGGGGTTGTTTGTATTACAGAGTCCCGTGCTGTACCATACATTCTTCAGAAAGGTAGGAACAACATTTCACATCTGGCTTTAACCATCTATTTTCTACATACTAAAGGTTTTGCTCATAGGCAGTGACAGCAGTGACTTGCTGAAATAAAGAAGCTGCTGTAGCTTCACCTGCTGGGATTTTGATCCTGAGAACTGGTAGATCTAGGCACAAGGTAGCATTGGAATAAATTGTCTAGTTGTAATTGTTTGTTTTTGTTTCATTCCAAGCCTTTAACATAATGTTATTGTTAATGAGTAATTTTCAAGCAACTTCTCACAGATTTCCTGATGATTCAGAATGAGTAAAATTAAATAAATATGAATTATAAACAACTGAATTAAGTACTCCCAAATTTGCAGCTTTATTTCCTAAGTTCTGCAAAGCACTTTTTTCATTGCAAAATTCTATTCTGGCTGTCAAAACAGGTGTGGGATCTAAAGCATTATAGTAAGCTTTTCATTTTGGAAGCCTAAAATGTAGCTTTCTGTCCAGCAGTATTCTCTTGTTTCATTACAGTGCAATACACACGGACGTGATACAGCTTACATAGAAATTTTTCATCCAGTCAATGATGATTTTATATTTTTCTCCATTTTTAAACTCAATACCGAATTCCTTTGGGTACAAACTAAATCTCTATATAAAAATGTTGTCTCAGGGTCCTTTTTCTTCTTTCCCACTACATATTTGCGCATGGCAGTGGTGGGTGAGGTGACTATTCATGCGGGTTTAGTCTGGGCAGCTCAATATAAAGCGTGGTTCTTGCCCTGCTAGAGATGCTGCTCCTGACCTATGTTTCAGGCTGTGCCTTCCAATTGTATTTTACTCTAAAGTGGAAAAAATGAAATCTAGATTAAATAATTCCTTCTTTTTCCTTTTTTTAACCCCTCAGATCCTAAGTGTGGGCAGAAAGTTCATGAGACAAAACCATGGAGTTACTTTAACCTTTTCACTCGCATCGTTGGGGGAAACCAGGTGAAACAAGGCTCGCATCCATGGCAGGTTTGCACAAGCAAATGTGGTTTTATCTTCAGAACAAAGTCCGTATTTCTTTGTTTTTACAGAAATGAGAAAAGAAGGAAACCATTATACTTTGTACTTATTTCCACTTAGAATGTATCATTGAGCTCTGCCGTTATGAAGCTCAGTGGAGCAGATAGGGATACCTGTGTACATACTGTGTCCTTTCTTCCTCAAGTGCAGTCAGAGCAAATATTAAGACCTTGTGTATTTGACACGTCTTCTTTATGTGAAACAGGTTTCCTTGAAAAGAAGAGAAAAGCATTTCTGTGGAGGCACCATTGTTTCTGCTCAGTGGGTGGTCACTGCAGCTCACTGTGTCTCAGACAGGTATGGATGTGATCTTTCAGGAGCAGGCTGCAGGTGCACAAAAACACTGACTGTAAGTGTGTAATGTAGCATCTGTGAGTAATCTGGAGATTACTCACAGATGCTGCTCTTTCATTTGTAACCAGTATTTTCCATGTTTTAACAGAAAGGGTTTGAACATTATCAAAAATAAGAATAAATAGCCTTACAAGCTGGGATAGAGACTGATTATGAACTTGTAGGTAGAAATCTGGTATCACTATAACCTATTTATATGCATAAGGTGACTACGTTATTTTTTTCAGAGGTAGCAGCTAGACTCACGTATGCAGTTAAATGGTGAATGGACATAGTACAGATCTCTTGTGTGCTGATAATTAAGCCTTAGCTCTAAAACAAACTAAAAAAAAAACAACAACAAAATAAAGTTGACAAGGCTTCGGTTGTGCCTTCACAGAGATTATAATTATCTTGTAGCTAATACTTTGTGCTAATGGATCACCTGGAATTATAAATTTGATCCGTACTGGAGATGGTTTATGATCACATCTTTGTTAAACTAGCTGAGAACTGAAGTTTGTTTTAACTACAGAAAGACAGGCAGTAAATGAATTAGCATAAAGCCTCCTGATACAAAGCAAGTCATCAGGCTGA
Source organism: Oreortyx pictus (assembly GCA_036925125.1). Taxonomy (NCBI): domain Eukaryota; kingdom Metazoa; phylum Chordata; class Aves; order Galliformes; family Odontophoridae; genus Oreortyx; species Oreortyx pictus. The sequence goes on along the minus strand of JAUPFR010000006.1, from coordinate 8,215,409 downwards.
TGAATAAATTTGAAACAGATTAGCAAGTTTATCATGATGGCTTGTTGGATTTTTTTGCTTCCTTGCTGCATGTTTTGAGTTGGCAGTAGGAACCAAGACAGGATTCACAACATTTTTGAAACATGAACTGAGCATGCTAGAAAAGTGGCCTTATTTTTTTCTGTGCTTCCTTATATCCACATTTTCCATCTTCCATTGGAATAGCAGTGTGATTAAACAACTTGGAACACAACAATAGGATCTGGTTCTTTAGCACACCACTTAAATACAGATAGGAGTATAGCAAAATGTACATTTTTGCTGTTCTTTTACCTCCCAGTTCCTGCTGCAGGGCTGATTCAACTCATGCTGACTGTGCACACTATACTTTAAAATCATAAGATGAAAGGTATTAGGTATCATTAGTAAAACTCTTCTGTTTACAAACAGCTACATGTTTCCTTTCATTCTGAAGATCCTGTAGTTGAATTTTTATTTTGCAATTCTACAGGAACCTTCTCAAGTATTTGAATGTCACTGCAGGGGACCATGATTTAAGAGTCAGGGAGAATGGAGAGCAGACACTCCCTGTTAAATATATCATTAAACATCCAAACTTTGACCCCCGGAGGCCGATGAACTATGACATAGCCCTTCTCAAGCTGGATGGAACCTTCATCTTCAGTAAGACCATAGTTATGTATGGCTAAAATAAAGACGAATCACAGATACATTATCAAATGTGAAATGATTTTTTTACATGCCACAAAAATAAATGCCTTTTACTTTTAGAGAACTAAGTGAGAAATAATTTTTATTTTTATTTTAATGATGATGCTCTTTCAAATACTTATCAAGAAACTTTGTGTATGGCAGGTTCATCAGTTTTGCCAGCATGTCTTCCCGATCCAGGTGAAAAATTTGAAGCAGGATACATCTGTACTACTTGTGGCTGGGGCCGTTTAAGAGAGAGTAAGTTACTGGAATTGTTCCTTGGCATTCTGATTCTGCCATGTTTTTCTCAGTCCTTCATTCCTGTTTTCTTCCTTTTCTTAAACTGCAATGAATTGTCTAGCAAATCCATATCTGTGTAGAAAGCATATGTCTTCAGGTCATTGAATGTTTTCTTACCAGATTTTCTTACTCAATTTTAGATTTTTTTTTTTTTTTGAGAATTCTATCTGTTCTGATATGCAGTGTTTATTTCTGCAGCTAAGAGCTTGTCTGCAGAAGCTGTAGGCAGTTCAGAAGTAAACTGCCAACTGGGCACAAAAGATTGTAATCTCAAAATGGACTCTTTGCTAGCTTCTGTCTATCTTTGAATTAGTTCAAAATGGATCACAAAAATATATGGACTTGTATATCATGTTGGAGACACTTTGAAATTTATTCAAGTAAAACTGCTTATATTTGCAGAACTGTATGTTTAACAAAACTTGCTCCATGTCTTTTTACAGTTATGAACAAGTTTTCACCGTGTTTTTCTTTGTGTATCATCAGTGGCATTAAGTTCACTGCTCAGCATTTCATTTTGAACATTTTTTGTTTGTGTGTTTCAGATGGAGTGCTCCCTCAGGTTTTATATGAAGTCAATCTACCAATTCTAAATAGTAAGGAATGTTCGAGAGCATTGTCAACTTTAAAGAAACCCATCCAAGGTGACACTATACTGTGTGCTGGATTTCCAGATGGAGGGAAAGATGCCTGTCAGGTCAGTTGAGCAGAGCGCCTTGTGTACTTAAAGTGTTTCTCAAAAGCTCAAGTTTCCAAGTACCTAAGTGAATAAATATACTGTAAATTTTGGATTTTATTTTGAAGTGCGAATTATTTAAAAGGATCTGTATGGGAGAATGCATAATTAATTCCATGAATCTAATTAAATTATTGTGTGAATTGCATGGCACGTTCCTGACAGCAATTTCACAATGTACCCCAGTGCACTTGATAAACGTTGATTAACAAATGTTCCTAGCATGGTATGGAGGAAGTTAGAAACTATTGCCTCGGAGAACAAGAAAAAAAATGATGGTTCCTTGTCTTGGGAAAATTTTTAAAAGGAAAAACAATCTTGCTCCTTTTGTCCTGCTGAAACACAGCGTATATGCACCTGAGTGAATTAATTCATCTTGTCTGTCATCACAGTCCTGACTAAACACAATGAAAAGGAAGTCTTTTTTTTAACGTTTTTTTTTTTCTTTCCTGAATGACTATTCCCTGTGTAGTGGATTTATTACTTCAGTACAAAAGATGACTCGGTAGACTCTTCGAGGCTAGGTTAGTGGTAGACATGTACTTTTGTGACCTGTGAATTTTGGGAGTTCTTTCAGGGAGACTCTGGGGGTCCTCTTCTGTGCCGACGTAAGCATGGTGCCTGGATTCTTGCTGGTGTGATTTCCTGGGGGATGGGATGTGCTCGTGGCTGGAGAGGTAATGAGATGAAGAGGCATTACGAAAGAGGCTCTCCAGGAATATTCACAGACCTCAGTGCAGTGCTTTCCTGGATTCAAGAAAACATGAGTGCTGGTATTAATCTCTACAAAAACTTCTCTCTCACCTCTGTCATTTTTGTGCCTCATAATCATATTCCACTTAATTTTATCTTTTTCAAGATACAGTACTAATATTTTTCCCACTAGAAACTACCTTCAACTGATAATTAGAAGAAAAAAAAAAGACCTTTGTAATGTCAAAGAAAAATGAAAATGAATAGGCCTTAGGTTCTGAAAAATATGTTTTCAACTAAAGAAAAAAAGAGAAGGGCAGTGTCTCTTCAGTATGAATTTACAAGAATGGATCATTGAGTTTTCAGGGAAAAAAAAAGAAAAAAGATGATCAGTTTCAATAGTAATTTTGGTTAAAGAATATTGGCTGCAATGAGCAGAACAAGTGATTTGGGTAAATGAAGTAGGGACACAATGCTCAGTTGCATTATGCCAGATTTCACTATCTGCTTTTTTACACTGTTGCACTGGTGCAAAGAATCTTGACTGTTACTGCTGTCGGGCTTAATATCTCTGGTGATAAGTTGGTAGTTGGTTTCTGCTACCCTGTCTTGAGATGTGTACTATTTATTCAACAGGCATATACAGGTAGGATGCTGCTCAGACTGAGCAGAGGTCTGTGAATGTATTATCAATTCTAGATGTGTCTTCTCTAGAGTTGGATATTCTGAAGTAAGCTTTGCCTGTACTTGTGGTTTTGATTCCATGTGTAGTTGACTGTAGGCGCTATGTCCTCAAGAATTCGAATTTGCATCAGTGCTAGCAGTATAAACCTACTATTTCACACTGTTAAAAATAAAGCCTATGTTGTGAATGAGAAAGTATAGTAACACATTCTTTTTTCACTCCCTTCCCTATCTCTTCTTCATTAGATCTGAAAATGAAAAGTTCCACATGTGAGTATAGTGTTTTTTTTTCAGCATTTTATATCTGCATTAGATTATAACCAGCCTTCTCCCCCAAATAATCTGATATGTGACCTGTGAAGGGAAAAACATATTCATAGCGTGACTTAACAATGCCCTTCAAAATGCATACCTTAAATATATTTATTTTTAACTCCGTAGCAATTTTCTTATGTAAGATAGTACATATGTGCTGGTGACTTCAAAAAGGAATTTCCTTTAAGACAGATATATGTAGGGCACTAATCTTATTGAAGTTCAAATAGAATTAATGGAAAAATGTAGAACAGGGCCTCAAGCAATGCCTGAAATCTAATTAACAAGTTGATTCCGTATATGAACGTATAGATTATAAACAGAAAATATCAGATTACTTGGTAGTAGTTTCTGTGATGAATCTATCTGCTTATCTGATGTCTATTTCTGTAAATGGAATGTAAAAACAAAAAAAAAATGTTTTCATCCCATTCCTGAATATAATTTATTTCTACAGTTGAAGTTATATTTTGATTCTGTGTGTGCATACTTTGCTTCTGATAAATGTCTTACTAGCTTTGGCAAGAAAAAGGAAAGGCAAAGAGGAGGCATTTTTACAGATACCTGTGGTTTCTAGCAATTGTTATCTGGAGAAAAACACTTTTGCTTCTTCCAGTCCCATATTGTTCTGTTGCAAAAGTATCCTGCTGCAAAATAGCTAAGAACTTTATTACAAATAGGCAACAATAAATGCTTATATCCGGAGGTTCTTCCTCTCTGAAAAATCCTTATACCAAAATCATCATTTAACAAATAGGCAATTTAACTTTTTGAACATTTAACTTTAAGGTGATAAGCAAGCACCACTGTTTTTACACTAAAATGCAATAGGGTGCTCACAGAGCTTCGTTCTTGCCTCTAAATTATGTGCTTTAAAAGTGACTTGCTGCAATTTCAAATAGAAGAGAGGGAAGACTTAGCATCATTCTGCCATCTGAAACAAGGTACAGCTTGTCTTGTCTCACAGTACTCTCTAATGTTTGCTGTAATAGGATTGTGCATTTGTCAAACCTGATTCTTCTTATTCTAACTCTACAATGCAGCGTTTTGTAGTACTCAGGATGGTGAGCTCCCAGACAGCGAAGGAGAATTAACTTTTCCTGGAAGTTCTGAACAGTTCTATCAAAACCATCAGTGAGTAGACAAAACACAGACTTTCCCCAGAACCTCTTTCTAGTACCTGTGTTGTTGTTGTTGTTTTTTTTCATGCAGTTTTGTGAATAGGAGCAAATTTATCATTACAGATTGTGTGTATGGAGTCTGTTTGTACCAGAAGGGAATTATATATTGCTTCATTTTTCCCACTTTGATATAGAGTCAGAAACATTTTGTGACTATGATTCTTTATCAGTCTATTCGAAAGACAGCAGACTTGTTGGTGAGTTTCTGTTCTTTTGTTCTATAAAATAATGTGTCCATGTACCCTTTCATTCTTACAGCAACAGAACACAGAGAGGACTTTGCAGTTTATGATGTTTTACTCATGATTTTACGATACAATGCATTGTGATGTGATCTTAAGCTGAAAGATGAAAGATTGAGAGGGGAAAATAATGGAAAAATGCCTTTTGGGGAGCTGTGTCAGCATACAGATTGCTGATGTGAAGGATTTTTAAATCTGCATCTTCTATTTGAGCTAGCAGATAAATAGATAATAGGGAAGAATAGAACCCTAATTTCTTTCCCGTCTATAAATTTTTATAAGCAAGTGCTAAAAATTATACAGCAGAATTTTCTCAAATGGCTGAAGACTTTGAACAATGATTATTCTCTGAAATTTTGTTTCAGGGAAATTCTGTGGACGAGATCTTCCATTACCTATTTTGATCGGTTCCAATAATATAAGACTGAAATTTGTTTCTGACAACAGGGATTATGGAACTGGTTTTTCTATGACTTATAAAGCTCTTGCACCAGATATTCTTCCTGGTAAGCCTAACTAAGAGAAAGCTTCTGTGATTTTTCTGAAGTGGATGGTGTAACGAACATGGTAAGAGTGCTTTGGCTGGTGTGTGAAATTGCAGGAAAACTGAGATGCCAGGAACAGAAAGGAGAGATTCCTCTACCCTAAATCCTCTTGAAAGATTTAATTTCCTTCTCTACTTATACGAAGTCTGAAAACTTAATGAAATCAGTCACACAAGACAGCAAAATTGAAAGTAGCTTTCATTGTGCAGAGTGATTTATCATCACTAGGGGACAGGTTCAAGAGCCATCTCCTGAGACTGGACAGTACTTTTAAAAACAAACCCATTGTTTCTGTTTCTGCATCTTTTCCAAACAGTTTCAATCCTTTATGATCTGTAAGTCAGTGAATAGGGAGGAATGCCCTCTAGGGGGCCTTGCCACTCTACTGTACAGCAAGAAAGTCATATCTACTGATTGTGTTCTGTATCTACATTTTCATTTCCAAATAAAATTGGCAAATGTTCTTCTGTCAAGCCTGTGTCCTGCACTTCTATCACTCCCATGCAAGTAACTTACTCTGCACTGCCTGTAGCAAAGGGGACATGCTGTAGTCATAATGGAATGTCTCTTCTGCCCGGGAACAGATGGATGAAAAGTTTTTCTCATGTTTTTCTCACAGAAGGATTGGGCTTGCTGCTATTTTCCTATTTCTCCGTGTGAAAGCACCACAGGGAGTTTTCTGGATGTTTTTTTTTTTTTTTTTTTTTCCCCTCTTGTGTGTGTATGTGAAAGATTTAGTAAGTGCTTCAATTTTTTGTTTTTCTCTGGATTTCCAGATTCTGGCTGTCAGTCCTTAGCTGTCCTTTTTGAAGAAGGAGTGTTGCAAAGTATGCACTATCCAGAGCACTACAGCAATCTGGCAGACTGTCAGTGGGTTATCTGTGCACCAGAAGACCATGTAATCAAGGTATAATACGTGCCTTTCTGGTGTTTGCAGATTGAAAGTGGGTGTCATCTAACTGACAAGAAAGCGTGCAGTTAAAGATGAGCAAGATCTAGCAACAAAAGCTTGAGTAATGCTGTTGGACACAGCTGAGAAAAATCACTTTCTGTCTCAAAAGGCAGATAGGTTTTGACTTCTCCTTTAGGTTATAGTAAAATAGGATTTCCTGGTTTAAATTTTATCGTGACACATTCTTCTAGCAAATTTAATGTTATGTGAGAGGTCTGAACCCTACAGGGACCAGGGAGTCCTTTAAAATATTAAAGACCTTGTTTAGAGCTTTGAATTTCAATTTGTGAATTCAACAAGGTTTACTTTTTTCTTTTTTTTTTTTTAAAGCTTACATACCAGTTTTTTGAAGTAGAAGAGAGTGAAGATTGCTCTTATGATGCTGTGACTGTGTATGAAGATGTAGGAAAAGAGGAGGAAATTGGTATAGCTTTTGATTTTGACATACTTTGGGGACCTATTACTTCTAGGACTTCAATAGCCTTCTTTTACAGTGGAAATTGGAATTCATCTCCTGAGTCTGAGGTGTTGCTGTAGGTACTAGATTAGGTACCTTGAAAATGCTTGTGTTGGTTCTTCTGTTCCTCTTACAGAGGCAAAAAGACATCTAACTACACTTGTGTGTATTTAAATTTTGTATGGAATGCAATCTGAATTCACATATATTAAAAATAAATAAATAATGGAGAGGTGGGGTGTCATAAGACAGTTATTTGGTTTTATAGTAATGATGCCAGGCAAAAGAGAAAGCACCCCGGAGTTCTCTCTTTCAGTATCCAGTTTTCACTCAAGCTGAGCATTCATGCGATAGAATCACATGCCTAGCTGGAGATTCCTTCGGTTTACATCAAAAGAAAGGAAGACCTGTCCCAGTCAAGTCTTTTCAGCACTAACTGATCCTGGTACTAAGGTTAGCACTGGCACATGTTAGTGTTTCAGCGCTGATAAGGAAACTCAAGTTTCCAATGCAATCTACGTGAAATGGCAACCTATGACCATGAATGCTGCAATAAAATCTTGTGAAATAATGCCAAGAGTGTCTTTGTTCTTATGAGATAATTACTGAACAAAGTGACAGAAATAGTAGAACAGTCTTTCAGCCTCTGCTTATCTAATCCTCTCTTATGCATAGTTTTGGGTTTGTCTGTTTGTTTTACACTCTTGTGTAACAACTGAAATGCATAGAAAGTTCATTCAGTGGTATGCACTTTTGAAAAAGGTAAATATGAAAAACTACATTTTAATCTGCTGTGAACCTTTGCTCTCTCATTTTTAGCTAAATCATGTGGATTTGCACTACCAGCACCTGTTCTAAGCTCCTCTTCTACGATGCTGGTTGTCTTTCACTCTGATGAAACGGAGACCTTTGAAGGATTCAGAGCTACAATCACTTTCATTCATGTTACAGGTAATAGAAGTCTGTAACTTGTCTCACTAGGGCAGCGTAAAGGGCTCTGCAATGAACGGTGGTGATATTCACAATGGTTTTGCTCTAGGAGATCCTCACATAATATGTTGTTTTGGTGAAAAAAGTCTTTATTGTAAGCTTTCGGAGGGATTGGACAAAGGACTTGTTGACTGGGTGAGGAAAAACAATGGATCCTTCCCAAACGTCAGGGTTTTGTTTTGTGTAAAATCAATCTGGTTAAATTTTAAATGGCTCTTTACCATGTGAAGATGTAATAACATAGATCCCTAGGGTACAAATCCATTGCTTCCACATAAAGGATTATAGTGGAAATAAAAAAGGATTTTGTAATTAAAAATATTATTTGGGACAGCCTGCTAACAGATCCACTGCTTTTATTTGCTAGATTTAGATACTTTGGATTCTGCTAGTGCAGAAGTACTTGAAAATACAGAGATGACTGAAGAAGAAATACAGGTTACAACAGGTTAGTCTACCTGATTCTGTTTCTTTGTGGGAATGTGGAGTACCTCTAGGACTATAACTTAAGTGCTGTTTTCTCCAAATATTTCAGGATTGCAGTCTGAATTGTCCCAAGATTTTTCATTTTCACACTGAGGAAATAAAAAGATGATAGTAACATTTCTATGTTTTAGCTTTCAAGTAACAGGACCTATTTTTTCTTGTTTCCTTTGGTATGTGAAGTTGTTTAGAGCAATACAATGACATTGTTTCAGCCCATGAGTCAATTTACACACTATTCTGTGAAAGATGATTGCAAAGAGTGCAGGGTAGTTGGAATTAATAACCAGAGTGTTAAAACCTTTTTGTTTCTTTTTTTTTTTTTTCCTTGCCTCTATTGGTTTATGAAAAATGGGATGTGTAGGCCTGAGACTAAAACTTTAGAAGTGCCATAGGATCTGAAAGATCTTCTCATAAGCAGTTGCTTTCACCTCAGTGAAGCTCAGTTTTGGCAATGAGCACCTCATTTCCTTGTGCTGTCTCCGAACAAGTGGATAATTTCTAAGGAGAGAATTTGAAAGAGGCAGCAAAAAAGTGTTGAGGGATAAGCCTCAAAGTTGTCGGTGGCTTTTAAATTGGCTGTTCTTTGTCTCATTGATCTTCACTTCTAAAAAATATATTGAGACATTAATCTTTTCTTTGTTAGATGATATTTGTGGAGTGCCTTCAAATCAGCCGAGGTTCATCTTCAGTAGGATAATAGGAGGTGAAGAGGCTGTACCACATTCATGGCCTTGGCAGGTCAGCATACAAATTTCAGATGAACATGTATGTGGAGGAGCAGTTCTTGCCAAAGAATGGGTTGTCACAGCTGCTCACTGCTTTAGTTCTAAGTAAGTACACAGGAATGAATCCTCCTCTGGGAATGTCTGCATTACATAGTGAATCTCTGCAGGTTCTGCCCAGGGAGGCTGGCACAATTTGTTACCACCTTGTCATGGTTTTATGATTTTTGTTGTATTGTTGTATTGTATTGGGCCGAACCAGCCCACAAAACGTTGACACACCTGCTTACAATTTTGGTAGGTGCGGGGTTCTTTTACTCTGGACACATGTACTAGAGTTAGAGTGGCTACTCATGAAATAACCTGTTTCTGTAGCCTTGGTTTCATTCAGATCAGCTTGCAGAAGATATGTCAGGATACTTGTCACCCAGTATTTAGTCTTGGTTAACTTCTCTCTGAGTCATTTACAGAGCATGCTTTCCTCTAGATAAAGTTAAAACATTAAAAAAAAAAAAAAAAGCATAGATTTTATTTTTAAAATCCTCACAGGATTGATGATAATCAGGTATTCTGACTCAAGTTTTAAATAAAGTTGCAATTACTGAAAATGTGGGGAAACTTCCAAAAGCCCAGAATAACAAATAAGCTTAGATATGTATATTTTCTGTTGGAATTTGAATTGAAAATGCTGTTTTGAATTCTGGACTTCGGCTTTTAAGCTTGTAAATATCAGTTTGCAAAATTTTATTTCAAGAGGACTGTTGTACTGTGTTGAAAGTATGGCTTTAAGATCCATAGTATGGAAGATTTCTCTATTGTATGTTGCAATCGTGTCAGAATTTGTGAAAGTGACTTAATGTGATTTCATCAGGGAGTTAGGACAGGCTTTCAAGGTGGGAGAGGGTTTGGTTAAGAAAACAGAGGATGAAATATTTCTGTTAGATTTCTTCATATCATTTGATGATATGAATAGCTGTGCTTTGCACGTTATCCACTTTTTCCTTTACGATAGAGACCAGAACCATCCTTGCATGGTGTAGACCATGGTGTGGAGGCCTTTAGTTCTGCAACAGGAAGCCTTAGTCTTTATAAACCTGATCTTTCTCTTAGTTCACTGTCTGAAGGATGCCATGGCCTCATCACAAGAATGTTTTGTGCTCTCTTGAAGTCAGTGAGAAGATTTTCATAGATTTTCATGGGAGTGGGATCCTCAGGCATTCTTGGCCCAGGAATATGTAGGGTTTTCATGTTTATTTTGGGTGAGGGAAGTTATAAGACTGTTGCATTTCAGGAATGTTGTTGTAACAGCCTGAGAATGTATTTAACTCCTCCCCCCCCTTTCTTTTTTTTTCTTTTGAGGGAACTATACAGGGATTTGTGGATGGTGGTCACAGGAATTCATGATCTTACAGAGCAAGAATACAGACAGGTACTCTAAGTGCAGCTTAATAAGAAAGTATAAATCAATCTTACAAAATTATTTTTAATGTAAATGCGCCTCTCAAATTGCTCATGATGCATCAGTCTTACAGCCTGAGTGCCAGTCTTCATCTGCACTTGCACAACAATTTTTATGTGACTGTGAGAGAACTTGTATCAACAAAGACCTGTGCGTTCATCAGTAATGAAATTTAAACCTTGGTATTCCAGAGGGTGCTTGAGTGAAGAGCGTATTATCTCTGTTACTAAGATAGGAATCATAAGGCCACAGCTTTCCAGTTTACTCAGATTGGACTAATGATTTTCCAAGACCCTCTTCCTGCACTTGCTGAATGTAGTTTCCTGCACATTCCCTGATTCATGCCTGAGAGCCATAATCTTGACTTGTTGATGTAAGAAAGTTGCTAACTTCAACAGCTGCTTTTAGATGTTTCTTTCTCCCCCAAGCATCTTGCATGTAACTTGAAAATGTATAAAACCAAAGGCTTAAATTCCCAAGTCATTGAGCAAATGTCAATATCCTTACTTTCCTAGAAGAGATCAGTGAAGCAGTATATTGTACATCCAAGCTTTAACAAGACCACTATGGACTCTGACATTGCTTTGCTGCGACTGGCTGAGCCCTTAGAATTCAACCACTATGTGCGTCCAGTGTGCCTCCCTGCCAAGGAAGAAGTGGTTCAGCCCTCCAGTGTGTGCATTGTCACAGGATGGGGAGCACAGGAAGAAGGTATGTAGTCGCTGCCATTTAGAGGGTTGAGCAGGCTGTGGCTGTATTTTATGTTTTGTTCCCTGCTGTAATATGAGTTGAATCTACACTTTGATTCCTGGAGAACTGATATATTAAAAAGTTTTCACTTACCTAAACTCAGATAGACTTGCATGAGGAAATGAGTAGAAGTAAAGCAATCGGTTTAGATTTGGGCCATTTGAAAAGGAGAAGAGTCAAGCTGTTTTCTGGAAGCCTTAAATGAGCAGACTGTATAAAATCTAGAGACGTGTAGTGGAGAGCAGTCCTGCTGTGCGAGAAATAAAAAGCAAAGGATCTAGGAGGTATTTTTCATTGTTTGTGATAAAAGGTGAGGCAGGCACTGTATCATAAATTAATGCCTCTGACAGTTTCTAAGATGTCCTTCATTTCAAGATAGAGAAAAGAGTAAAAAGCTGCATCAGCTGGAAGTTCCCATCTTGATGCCTGAAGCATGTCAGAGCTATTATGTAAACCTTCCCAGTAGAGTGACTCAGAGGATGATCTGTGCTGGATTCCCTCTGGAAGAAGGCAAGGACTCATGCACAGTAAGTTGCTTTCTGATACTTGGGGTACAGCCAGATGGACTCTGAAAAAGAGGAGTATTGAAACCTTGCTATGAGCTGTTATCCTGCAAACAGGCTGTAGATCAGGCCCGTCCGACCCGTAGCCCACGGGCTGCACATGGCCTAACACAGCTCATGCTGCAGCCTTCCCCTTCCACCAGGCCATCTGAGCAGCCCAGCCTGACACTGCAGCCATCACTCAGCAAGACGCAAAGTGCACTGTCCTATTAACTCCGTGTCAGCTGGAAGTAGGACGGGAGGGTCCTAAAATCATACTATGGCAAATAGTTTTACACATTTTGATATTTGTTGGCTAAACGCACGAGCAGCTTAGACCTACTGTTGTCAAAGTTATCTTTTAAAAATATAAAGAGCGCTTTTAGATGGTAACTAAATTCCTTTGTCCTCATGCAGGGTGATTCTGGTGGCCCATTAGTTTGTCCTTCAGAAGATGGCTCAGGATTTTACACCCTTCATGGGATCACTAGCTGGGGCTTGGGCTGCGGAAGAAAGAGCTACCCAGGAGTATACACAAATGTTGGTGTTTTTGTGGACTGGATCAAGCAGAGTGTTAATGGTAGCGGTATGTATGGAAACGAAAAAACAAAAGCAAACAATTAAATCTTCTGGCTATTGCTAAATACTTTACTTGAGGCCTTTTCTAGGATACCCTTTTTACACTTGATGTGTCTGGCACTCCCTGAAATTTAAGCTTTTTAAAGTATGGCTGGCTGAGCGCTCAGACGCGGGTGGAATCTACATCAGTAGTTACTTCTGAGAACTTCATTTTTTCAGGAGGTATTGTTATTCATATCTTTATTGCATGTCTCCTCCTGATGAATAGCGCTTTTCTTTATTGCTGCCATGTTTCTTAAGGCTAGCAGAAGTGAGGAGGTGTGAAATGCCACATGACAACACTGAATCCACTTTGATAAGTTTACTGATAGCCTTTGATGATCTCTGCAATATTTATCCTGTTTTTTGTTTGCTTTTTTTCTTTTTGCAGATCTGCCCATTTTTATGATGTAACTGTCAAAAGAAGAGTGAGTTCTGATGGACTAGATGTGTTATAGAACACATCCGAAGTACAAATGTCACTAAAAGCTAAATTTGGTGAGAGCTTATTAGTTTGTGACTGCTGAAGAGATCTTAGAGTAGCTTATAATCACCTTGATTAATTTACTGCTTGTTTACCTGAACTGAGACTTCGACCTTGTGTGTGTCCCTGGGATATACTGAAGTTACTTACAGGTTTCTGACACAGTCTGTATTAGAAAGAAGGATAGGTCACCATATACTGTATGTGTAGCATGCAATCAAATGCAGCACTGGAGAAAACAAAAATCAATGTGAAATAAGCATGTATGCTAAACAACTGAAGTCAGTTATCTTTCCATAAGGTCAATAAGAGTGTTAGCTCTGGCTTTGAGGGGAGTGGCAGTACATATTTCAGGATCAAAAGAACACTGTTTAATGATTAGTCATGTGAATCAATTGAATTGATTGGAAAATAGTATTTTAATATGCCTAAATGATGGTCCTTGTAGGTCTGATCTGACTGATTTGTGTGTCTATTATTAGAACGATTTTACTACATTACTTGCCTGTTACTGTAACAATATTTCTACGTGTAATTGCACCAGAAGAATTTTGGTACTTGGAAAGCTGCCACCAAATGCAGAGTAGGTATAATGGTGTTCAAAACAGCTTGGGCTTTTGAGATGTAAGGAGGGTTCAGCAGAGAGCCTGGATGACTTGCAGGAGCACCTTCTGGTCTGCCTACCCAGTGGAATCGTGTATTGATGTGAAGCTCCGTGTATTAGCTGGTGTGCAAGACTGTGCAAGATTTTCGCATCTTGTTAGATTAAAATTGCAGTTAAAGGCATTTTCTAGGCATTAAGTGGCTTGTTCTGAATGTAGGGAACTCTGTGTGGTAAGGGCCGTGCTTGGTGAAAATACTCATCTCAACCATCCAGAGCTTTTCAATAACCTGGGATACAGGGAGTATGCTACTTGTGCTTGATCTAAGGTTTCCCTTGCATCAACCGTAGTCCCACTTTAAGGGATTTAAAACAGTTGTGTACAATGTGTTATTTTAGGTCTCTTAATCTTGGTTAGCGATGGAAATATGGACAGCATTCTAAAGGAAGCCTCAATGACCTGTTGAACGTTCATTGTGTGATGTTGCAATTATCCGTTCCAAATTTCTGTCCCGAAGAAGAGATGACGTTTTGATTAAAAAGCAAAATCAGCCTTTCGAAAAATTGGATATCAGTATTTTCTGTTTTAACAAATGGCTTCTTGTTCAAACAGAAGTGTTCAAAAAGGCAGGTGGTCCAAGGCAGCAGCATGCAGTAACTGGCAGATGTCTTAATTAATCTGTCCATACGATCAAAGAGGTACTGTGTAATTCACATGCTGCAAAGTGAGCGCATCTGCTTGCAAATAGCAATTTGTTTAATGCCCAGATGGCTGCTTGCACTAGAAATTGTGATGTCAGGCTCCAATTAGATTTGCAGACTGTGCCGTGCACAGCTGTACTGTTTAGAAAGGAGATGTGGTATCAGCTGTGCTAGTCCTATTGAATGCAATGGATATGTGGATACATGCAGACGAACTAACATCGCGTGCCTTGTGTGTGTTAGGAGTCCTGTCTTACTGCAGTTGGTTTGATTGTTAAGGTACTTTGCTTGATGCTGATCTTTTGCATTTCTGCGGGTATGGTTTCTCAAGTAATCTCATTTTGCTTCTGTTGTATCTTTCTAGCCTGTTGAAAGCTGCGAGGATCTTTTATCAATAAAAGAGACGTGAACTACTTTGTTGTGCAAATGAAATCTGACCGAAGGAATTAAAAACAGTGCTTTCAATTGAGTTAATGCAATGGAATTGTATTTTAGTTTGTACAGCACTAATGAGGAGCGCGCTTTATTCCTTAACAATTACAGGACGTTGAACCCTGCAATTGAAAGGTAGGGTTTAGCCTGGCTATAAACCTTCTCTGCTGGCACGAAAGCACAGGTGACTTGTTTGTTAACGTCGCGTGAGTGCCGAGGGCGGGAAGAGCGGCGGCGCGAGGCGGAGCCCGGCGGCACGCGGAGGCCGGGCCGGGCGGAGAGCCGGGCCGAGGTGCTGAGGCTGCCGGTCGGGAACCGCCGCCATGGAAGCGCTGTCGGTGAGCGTCGGGGCGCGGAGGGGTCGGGGCGCGCGGGGCCGGGCGTTCCCCTGACCGCTGCCCTTCTCCCCGCAGAGTACCTCCGTGGTCCTCGCCGTGACCGCGGTGGCCGCGTCGGTGCTGCTGCTGCTGCTGTTCAGAGGGGCGGGGCGGGGGCCGGGCCGCCCCGTCACGCTGCGGGACCCGCAGGCCAAGTACCCGCTGCCGCTGGTGGGCAAGGAGGTGAGCGGCGGGCGGGCGGGCGGCGGAGCCCCCTGAGGGTCGAGGGACCGCGCGCGGCGTTCGTGGCGGTGCTGCCCCGAGGAGGCCACTGCTGCGCGCCTTTGAGCCCCGGCTCGGGGCTCCGTTAGTCCCTGGGCGGTACATCTCCTCGTACGGCTAAAGGGGAGCGCTCCTTGCTCAGCTCAGAGCTGTGTGAACTTGGTTTGCTAGCCCTTGCTAGCGGCCCCTGGCTGCGTGCTGACAAAGGGCGGCTCGGTGGGGTAGAGCCCGCGATTGGCAGCAGGGCCGTGTTGGCTTCATTCCGAATTTCGTGTGTGTTTTGTGTTTTTTTTTTTTTTTTTTTTTTTTTTTTTTGCTTTTTTTCCTTTTCAATAGGAAATCAGCCACGACACTAAGAAATTCCGGTTCGGGCTGCCTTCGCCAGATCACGTGTTAGGATTACCTGTAGGTAAATACAACATTTAAATAAGTGTATTTTCGATAACGAGGACTTCTAGATTCTCGGGTTTGTGCGCTGAGTTTGGTGGAGCTGTGCCTGAAAACCGCTGCGTCGGAGCGAAGCACCAGCCACGTTTCCCAGAGTCCCATTTCAGATTCTCTGTGTGTGCTTTGTTCCGCTTGCATTACACTGCGTGGTGTAGTTCGGAAGAAGAACGTGAAATTCAGGTGAAACTGAACTAATCTGAGGAAATTAACCCCCCACCCAGGATACAGGCACAAAAGGTGCCTGTTTTTTTTTATATGTATTTATACATTTTTTTAATACCACATGCTTCTGTTCTACTTTTCCTCTGGTGCCTCAGTTTGTCAAGCATCCTCAGGTCTTGGACAAAAACAGTCACACTTGCAGATACGGAATAGAATTCTTCTGTGTGGGAAGACTGTGACTATTGCATGCAAATCCCAGTGGAAATTTATATAAAAGGTGTTGCAATGTTCAGAGCCATTTCTGTGCCTGCACTGAACTTTGATCGACATAGATATGTGTACACCTTTGGCTTGTCTTTCTGCACTAGGAATTTCATTTCAGACTGGGATTGGTACAGTCTTATTTCCCGCACCCTGAAAGTACGATGGTTGAACCTTGGACCTTGAATTAATGGTAATCTGTGCAGAGAAGAGTGCCCCTTGCTGATCTGCAGATGTGGCAGATTGAGTCTTGTTTGTACTGTGCTGTGTTTGTCAGCTTCCCTGCTGTATGAACAAGTGTTAAAGTCTTTCCAGCTCTGTGCTGTGGGCACGTTCTTCTTGCGTGCAGCCTGTCGAGTGCCAGTCCTCCTTCAGGTTCTTTTCCCACTTGTATGGGACTTATAATTGAACTGACCACATTAACAAGGCAAGCTATAAATGCATTGCCACATGCTTGATTTTATTTGCAGTTTATTTTTAAGAAATTAGGAATATGATTCTGGAGCTGCAAGGGCTAGATTCCTGCCTTCTACTTTTTACCAAGATCGTTCTGCTAAAAATATTTCTGCTACCGCTGCTTCTGCTTTTTGTTTTTACATACAGATTAATGCCGCTGCTTGTAAAGCTGGGTGGCAGCACACGCTGTGTTTTTATTAGCTAAATACCAAATACAAATACAGAACAGAAAATCTGACAAAACGGGTATCCTCTACAGCCAAGCTGTGCCAACTGGAGAAAAACTATAGTAGTTAGGGCTATGAAGAGGATTGAGTTTTTTCAACAGTACAGATCTGGCGTTAACATGTAACAGCACAAGATAACACAAAGTAACATCAGTTGGTGAAAGCCAAACTTTCCATCCCAGACAAATTTTGTTTCCTTAAGCAACATTTGTGTAACAGTAACTCCCCGATGCTGAACTAAGGAAGGTTTACCCTTACAGTTCCCTGGTTTCTTGTGGTTGTAGGAGACTACGTACTTCTTGTCTTGGCTTTTATTTGAAGGTGAACTGTATCAGAATACACATGCATGTGTGCACCATGAAAACAGTCATGAGCTGCACAGCTTTCTAAAGGTTATTTCTCCTAACTAAATTGAGACATTGTCTAAATGTTTTATGTGCCATGTATATTGCAAAGATAGTCTCCGTTATTGCTTGTACTTGGTGGCTTACAATACATGCTCTTCTGTTACACTGAAGAAGATTTTGAAGCCAGGTGATTAAAAAATATAAATCATTGGGTTGTAATTCTTTCTCCCTAGGCCAACACGTTTACCTTTCTGCAAAAATCAATGGTAATCTGGTGATCCGCGCCTATACCCCAGTTTCCAGCGATGAGACAAGAGGTTATGTTGATTTAATTATAAAGGTAAATTTTAATTTCCTTTAATACAGATGAATTGCTCACTTGGAAGGAAGTGGCCTACTTCATTTTAGTGAAATAAACTCTATTTGAATTGGCTGTTTTTTTTTTCAGATAGGATGGCTGTGTGGCCAACTCACATTTGCTCATGAATAGTGACTTGTATGTCTGTTGTATGTCACAGAGAAATAGTAGAGGTGTGGGAGATGGAGAAGGGAACCGGGCATTACTGCAGGAACTTCTGTAGTGTTTTTTTTTGTTTTTTGTTTTTTTTTTTTTTTTTGTCAATGAACAAATAGCAATTGCTCTCCCTCAAGCTGCTTTATGCTGCTGTTAGTACTTACTGCTCATACCTGTAAGAGGGTACATGTCAATAGGAACTATCTGTTATGATCCTAGAGAGAGTGCAATTAGAGTGCTATTATATATCTGTAAGCATCAGAGGTTGTGCTAATGGGGTTATTGAGAAAAGGGGATGAAAAAACAAGGAAAATCCTGTAAGCTAGGGAATGCTAGATGATTTGTTCCCAGGATTTCTGGATTTCCCAGTTGTTTCCTAAGACAGAGTTTGTATTTAGGCAGAAATCTGTTGTTGTTTTTTTTGTTTTGTTTTGTTTTGTTTCCTCTGTTCTTCGTGTAACTTATATAGTGAATTGTTATTAACTACTTAATACTTATTGTGCGTCTTGAAAGACTGAAATGTTAGCATGTGGCTGAAGTCTCTGGGAAGGTCACGGCAAGAAAAGATGCAGCAATGCTATTTTCAGAAAGAGCGATTACAAAGGTGGGGGTAACATAAGGATCTTGTTGGAGGGATGGTGAAATGAGGGCATAATCAGCTTGACATGCTCTTACTAGCCTGGCTGTTTGCAGAGAGCGTTTTACTTAGTCTTCTTACTATTGCACTGCTCAACAGGCAACTGAGGGAAGAATTGTTGCAGTCTTTCTAATGGTAAATGTCAGACCTGAAGTGCTATGTTCTTCAGTATATTATACTGAACAGTTAATGGTTGATGTCATAGAAATTATTTTTGTTTTTAGGTTTACTACAAAAATGTGAATCCCAAGTTCCCCGAAGGTGGGAAGATGTCCCAGTACCTAGACAACATGAAGATTGGAGATGTTATTGACTTCAGGGGGCCAAACGGGCTGCTTGTCTACAAGGGGTCAGGTACTGTGACAAATGTGGGAGAGCAGAAGGGAGACACTTAATTGTCAGAGGTATTTCATAAACGGGTAACTTTGCAGAGAAGCTGCTTTGAAAAGTGGAAAAGATAAAACCCATGCCTTCTGATCTTGTCCCCAAAGCCTATCAGAGTTGGTTATGATGGGAAGAGTACTTAGTGTTTGTGGAGTAATAGATGGCTGTTTTCTTGTTCCTGGGAGCAATCTACTATTGCATTATACTGCTAATGCGGCTGCACTGGAAATCCCTCAGATACACACATGGAGAGAGATGTTCCAGACACAGGGCAGGTTGTAGCCTCAAATGCCCTCTGAAGATCTCAGCAGTGTTACTAAGTAACTTATTAACTGCCAGCCAACTCCATTTTGTTATTAAACTAGGTCTGAATTGGCTGGGAGGAAGTAGTATGTTCAGAGAAATAATCCTCTTTGAAGATGCTAGCAAAAGGCCAAAGGATTTTGCATTCATCTCAGCTGAGAGGGACTGCACTTCATAGTCCTGCTTCAGGGAAAGCAGTGCTTGGCACTTCCCTGGATCACGGCCTTTCATGATGAATAATACACTGATGAATTAGTGATATCTCAGAGGACTTGAGTGCTGTATGTTTTACAAATGTTCCTTTCAGCTCTGATTTGGTTGCTGTGAAGAGTAGTAGCTAAGAGAGCTTGTTCCTAGTTACAGATTTCTTTAAAGATAATAGGAGTATGTCCAGTGCCTTTTGTGTATGCTTTTTTTCAAGGGCTTTTCTCTTGGGTTGTTCCTTGGAGGTGAATAGCATGTCTATACGTTTTTGAATATTTCTTCTAGGTACCTTTCTGATCAAGCCTGATAAGAAGTCTGAAGCACAGAAAAAGTTTGCAAAGAATCTTGGGATGATAGCTGGAGGAACAGGTACAGCTATTCTCATTGTAGCAAATGTCACTCTAGAGAATTAAGAGGTCTTCGTGGATGCTTGTGAGGAGACTTATGTGCTGTACTTTAGCAGCAGAGCACTTCCATGATCACTGTCTAAATTAAGTTGCTCCTTCACACTGCTTGCGTGGATTTTGGTGTTTGGGTCCACCTGGGGTAAAGAACACATTTGAAATGTTGAGTAAGTTGTGTCTTTGAAGAGTTGAGCACTCACTGGTTCTTCTCTCTTTTGAATCCTGATATGATTAGAATCTAACATGTATTTCTTTTTATACATGAGGTTTATATGTGACATTGAAGCATTCTGGTGGCTTGAGCTTCGTAGTTTTAGTCTAGATTTACTTTATGGCCTCAGAGAAGTCACTTTAATCTCTGAGCTCCAATGTCAATGAATATTTTAGGAGAATGTCCTGGGCATGAAATTAGTGGATGTGATAAGAGAAAGCTGAAGGCGAAAGCGCCAGAATACAAGCATGGTGGTTTTGTTTTAATTTTTAATCTATTTGGTGTAACAGAAATGCCCCAACTTCTGGCACGGATTAGAAATTCAGTGTTTTGTAGCTCTGAGCAAAATAAGCTCCCACTGAAGACCGAGTGAAGGCAGCAGGAATATTGAAACTGCAGCTTTATGTGGATTGAAAGAATTTACTAATTGCTTTGTTTTGAGCAGGAATAACTCCTATGTTGCAGCTGATCCGCCATATCACAAGTGACCCTAAGGACTCTACAAAATGTTACCTTCTTTTTGCTAATCAGGTAAATGTGCTGATCCCTCTGTTTGTCCTCCTTTAATGGCCTGCCTTTGTACTGCTCTGAGTTTTTGAAGTTGCTGTGACACAGAAAAAACTGCTTTGCATGCTTCACATCTTCCACTGTCTCTCTGACCTGTAACTGCAGCCAAATGTGTCTGACAAAATATGATCTGAGATGGCATATTTGATATCAGTATAAATAGGAGCAGGAAGTGGTTATTAAATAGTTTGTATTACGTTGTCTTGGGTTAAAATGACTTAAGGAGAAGGTGATTTAGAAAAATATTTGCAACTATTGATCAGTACTGTATGTTGCTGTCCTAGTTCCAATGATCTTTTAATTGTTTTGAAGATGGCTTCTCATAGTTTCACCTATACTCCCTAATTTTTGTTTTGGAATAAACTGTGAACAGATCCTTATCCCCCTGCTCATCTTACTCCTTCACTGATTTCAAAGAGACAAGACTTTGGACTGTTTAATTCTGTTAATTAGGGTTAAAAGGAGCTAATTGTGATTCAAAATTTGCTCAGATTGCTATCTTAAAACTGTTCAGGTGACTGTTAAGTCTTGTATTTTGTTGCTCTTAATCTGAATTTAGAGAAGCCTGTAATGATGGTAGCCTGTCTTATAAGGGGAAAGTCTGAATGAGTGACTGTTGCATTTGTCTTGTTGCATGCTAGGTAAGCTCATACCAGAGGCTATCTTAAGATAGTTTAGAGCTAAATGGCAGTCTCCTTTTGCAGACAGAAAATGATATATTGCTCAGAGCTGAGCTAGAAGACCTTGCAAAGAAGCATCCCAATCAGGTCAGACTATGGTATACGCTGGACAGGCCTCCACAAGGTAGGCTACTGGTATACACTGGATGTGTGCTTACTGCTGTGGAAACTGCTGCTATTTTCATAACAGCGGTACCTTTGTGTCAGTGTATCAGTGTAGAGCACACATTTTTCTATGTTAAGATAGAATCCTTGAAACTACCAAAGCATTTCCTTTTTACTCTTGTAACAATACTGCAGATCTTCTGTCATCACCAGGCTTGTAACCTTACCACTGGATGATCATTTCTAGGATTTTTCAACTGTGCTGAGTGGCACAGGTCTCAATATCTGACCCTGCACAACTATCGTGGGTGAGCTCTCTCTCCTGGAAGGAAGCTTAGTTTATTCTTATTTATTCCTGCCTGATATCTAATTTATTTAAAGCTGTCATTTATTCATAGACATTCTTATCCGAAGGTCTGCATCATCCCTTTTCAACCACATTCTTGTTATCCATGTGCTTACTGTCCTTTTTCTTTAAGAAGGACCACAAGGTTTGAGCACAGCGAGAGATTTGTCCCCATCTCTGCTTGCACTGATGGTGGCATAGTTTGGTAAAATCTTACTACCTTGTGAGAAAAACATACACAGACTTCAGACTGTACAGAGTCAAACTAATAGTTTGATGTGTTTGTTTCAGATTGGAAGTACAGTTCTGGCTTCGTCACTGCAGACATGATTAAAGCCCACCTCCCTTCCCCTGGCAGAGAGACACTCATTCTTATGTGTGGGCCACCACCTATGATTCAGTTTGCCTGTCAGCCCAACCTGGACAAACTTGGCTATCCCAAGAGCAGTACATTTTCCTATTAACAGCGATGCCAGCAAGCACCTTCTTCAAGTAAGTACTGCTTGTTTTCCTACAGGAATGACTGGTATGTAACTGTACCCTATTTCTTAATTTTGTGTGTCTTTTTTAATGGCACGGTTTAAATTCTGTGAGTTTTAACTGCAGAGTGACCTTTTTCTATTTTAAGAGGCTGAGAAATGATTTTTCAATTACGTGGGAAATAACTTAGTTTAAGTCATAAGTTAATATGAAGTGTTATATCTGTAGTTTGAAGAAAACTGTGTAATTTGAGAAGTAAGACAGTGATAAAATGACTTGTTGACATGGATATGGAATTTAGGAAAGGGATGTAAATCTGGACTAGGGTAATGTGAAGGCTCTATAGGTAATTAAATGAGTTCATTCTGGTGAAGGAGAGAACAAGGAACAATCGTTTCTCCAACTGCTATTTTGCAGCCCTTTACAAGACTGTAAGCAAAATGCCACAGTACGCTACTAAAAAAGCATCTAATAGAAATTTAGGTAACGTGTGATTGCTAATTACTGCAATAGTAATTCTCATTCATGAGGAGGATTATATAATGTCATGCTGATTTCTGCTGCCTTAGCTAAGCATTAGATGCCAACTCTATATATGGATCTGGGTTGCATATACAGAAATAAGTATTGAGGAATGTCGTGAATGTCATGGTAGCAGTGCTTGTTCTTCTGGCAGTTCCCTTTGCTTAAGAGAAAGCATGGCTTCTTCCTTCCTATTGTAAGCTGTGCTGAATCAGTCTTATGTTCAGCTGTGCCTTGTCTGAGTATTTTTACCATGTAGCATTGAATTTTTAGCTGTCATTGCATGAAGTACATATTTGTTTTCAGGAATTAGTTTAGACTACAATTGCCTTAAGTCTGAAAAAATCTCAAGAGACAAAAGACTTGTTTCTTCAGATACAAACAACTGTGCTTGCTAAATATTTTAATTCCTCTGAAGCAAAATAAACCATCTAGTAGTTAAAGCTTGACATAGAGACGTAACGATAATGCAGAGAAAGACACAGGCATTCACACCTATGATTCTGCCCCTGATAGAAACAGAGATAGCTGATCTCTTATTGGAATCATTCCACAGTCAGGTAGAATAGAAGAATATTCAGAATTTATTAATAACAGTCAAAGGTGTAAGCATTTACCTGTGTTATAACTAGGATTTCTTGCTACATTAAAAAAGAAGATAATGTAGATTGAATATTCACATCCAACTTAGCACAATGCTACAGTGAGTTATAAATATACCCTCAAAAGAAATCAGCAAAGCTGCTTAGAATAGCTCAGTGGTACTTCGGCTCCCCCTGCAAGAGCAGTTGTTACAGTACTGTGGTGAGGATGAATCGGCTCAGTTAACCCAGCAGGGTATTTCATGTGTCTGTTAGTGTATGATCTGGTCACTAGCACTGACTGCACTACCTCAGTGCCAGGTTAGACTGGTACGTTTAGTTTGTTCATGTACAGACTCATTTAGATTTTCAGTTATTATTTTATTGCTTAGTGACTGAAAAAAAAAGTCTTAAATTGAAGTTTTGGACATTTAAATCATGTTCAGGTTTTAGAGTCTGATGATAGAGTGCAGGGTTATGAGAGTCTCATGAAATGAGGACTAGACAGGTCTCAAAAAGCCCATGCTACGTACTCTGGTCAGCACCTGAGATTTCCCATTTATTCTGGGAGGTTTGTATCTAGGAGTAGCACACTAATAGATCCTGAAAGGAGAGAATAATGCAAACCATGCGTATCCATACAAAAACTTTACATTTGGACAGATTTCTTTTCTGCTGTTTCTCCATATAAGAAGATATTTATTAACAAGGTGCATGTGCTACCAGATTCCACAGGTAATTGCAGCTGTGCACTTTCCCCCTTGAACTGCCCCTAGCATAAGTACCACCGTCTTGCCTACCTCCATAGGACAGCTACAGACCTATTTTGTGTCAGGTGTTTAAAAGAAACAAAAGGTTTTCTTTTTTTTTTTTTTTTTTTTTACTGATAGTACTTGCCTGATGTGCCCTTGTCACATTGTACTTGTGACAGAGCAATAGTACTCATCTCCCATTGCTACATAAAATACTCTATGAAAGCCTGCCTGTAGCTGGAAGGAAAAGAGAACCGAAAGTGTAAAATTAAACTGTGACCAGTCCTCATGCAAATGTTACAGTTTCTACTACCAGCTCCAGTCCTGAGGGCTGTTTACAGGAATATGTGTAATTAGCTGTAACAATAGAAAAGAAAACAGTCTTATGCTCATTCCTTGTCTTCCTGAAAACCCGTGCTGCACCTTACGCCAACCAGGTGCTACACTACGGATGTTCTCTCTGATCTGTGTGGACTGTTCAGAAGGCTTATGAATGTTTGCACGTGTGCCACAGTACCGATCATTTTAGACAAAAGAGGAATGTACAGAAAAGGCCCCATTCATAGGTCAACTTAAAGGCCTACAGTTTGAAACAATCATGCTGGAAATTGTGTTGCAGGCTACAGCAAGCATCATTCTAGCATTTTAGTTATATCATACATTTATTAATTGTTTTGATCGCCCTTTGAGTTAGCTAAAGACTTGTGAACAAGTTGTCTTGATCGTCATCCCCCTGCAAGTGCTTGGTGGATACTGTTACATTTTATTTTTCCTATTCTGAACCACTCTTATTGGAAAGAAAAGGGCATGGTATGTACTAATGAAAAGGATGAGAGGTGAAAATCCTTTTATGGAAAAGGATCTATGGCATGACTGCAGTAATAGTGTGATTCTGGCAGGGTTTGCTACTGTCATGGCTACACTTGCCAGCACCTGTCTGAATTGCTAGGTGGCTCTGATTAGTTCACGTGGTATAATAGAATATTAATGATTCTTGCATTACAACTCAATTATAAAAATAAAATAAAATAAAAACATATAGAAAAGACTATTGCTGTAACAGTACATAAACATACCATGTCAAAGATGATAAAATATAAGGGTAAAACATACTGGCTTTCCAGACTGCAATAAGAAACTATTCTGTAGTACTTCTCTCAGCTCCTGTTTGACACAGAAAGCAGTGTAGAGGAGAGTTACCTGTGAAGTGTTGTTCTGTTAGCAATACTAAATACTACGTGGTGTCACTAGAGGAAGAGAGGTAAAGCTTTTCTGTACCACAGTATCAGGCTTCTCCTGGCCAGCCCTGGGCAGGCATGAGGTATGAGTGGTCTTGGTCACGCTGAAATATCATCTCCAGTCTTCTAAGGTTGGTGTTAAAAATCTGCTGTCATTTAGCATTTCATCTTGGCTTAACATTGTCTGAAAAAAATATTACAGGAATATTAAAACAAGTGGATGTAGTTAGAGGCCTGTGCTTTAAGAAATTCAGCTGCAATGAGATCAGATTGACAACAGAGGGGGTTAGAGCTACATTAAATCAATCTCCCCAGTGGCTGCTTTAAATAGCAAAAGTAGTAATTTTCACACAGACGTTCTGCAGCATTATTCATACTTTTTCAATTTTAAAATACCATTGACTGACGTGGGTTCAGGAGTACACATTGATTTATTTCCCTGTGATACTTTCTTACTTATTTTTCATTTTCAAGTCTTACTTGTTTGCTAGTCTTTGGGATGGATGCCTGGCACTGTGTCACAGAGACAGAATTGGTGAAAACAATGCTGAAGTTAAACTTAATTTCTAGTATAACTTAAGTGATTTTGTGAGTTGTTTTTTTTTTTTTTTTTTTTTTTTTGGGAGTGTTCTTATGCAAACTAGGCTATAAGGAGGTGCATAACAAGAATGGTGACCCATTTACTCTAAACCACCACCAGCAATAATCAACTTTCACTGAGTTCTAGCAGAATACAGTTGACTTCAAAAGGAATAAAATTGGTACGTACCGTAAGATTGCTTATGCCTTGAGAAAAAGCCCCTATTTGCTTTACTGTTCCTTCTGAGTGTTCCATCTGTAAAAGTAGTCAGCAACTAGTTCAATTCAGATAGTATGTGCAAGGTTATTCACTGTACGTGCATCTTGGGGAGGTATCTCTGCCTTGACAAATGAAGATGCTGTACTTTTAAAAGCTTATTTCAGCACATTCCCAAGTTGCATATGAACAAAAATGACTCCATGCTATAAAGTGTGTGAAAATACATTAATGACAGAAGGATTGAGTGTCGATTAAGAAAACTGAGTCCCTAGAACCCAAGGTGCAATTTAGCATAACTCATATCATCAGTGAAGAGTAATATTTTCTAGAAGGTGAAACATTATTATAGTAATAGAACTTGCCTCCATAGGCAAGCAGGTTTTTTTACACAGAAAGGTTATCAGTACCTCGGGCACTAAGGTTTTGCTGAGTGACCACGCGCTCAAAAATCAGGCTTAAGTTGAAGGCCACTCTCCTAGTGAAAAATAGAATATTTCTGTAATGCTTGAACAGCTCGTCGTTGTAAGCTGTTGGCTTAGAGTTAATACATTCCCCTTCAACTCTTAATTGTGTAATTTAGTATGGACGTCCAGTTACAGCGTGTATGCTTGATTCTGGCAGGGTTTGCTACCGTCCCCTACTGTCGTGCACACTGAAAAAGACAATGGTTAGATAACGAAAACAAATGAGATGTTAGATGCAGTAAACCATGCAAAGGACAGAATGACTTCCATAGTTAGTCTGGATTTTGTGGCCGTTTTCTCAGTAAGTTTAGAATGTTTCTCTGAGGTCACTGGAAATAGGACAGTTTACCCCAGCTGTCTCTGTCTGGGTCTTGCGTGTTGCCAAGTCCACGCAAGCCTTCAGTAGCTCCATTTTTCAGGGTTTACACTCCTTTACACAACAGCAAAATAGAGTAGAGTTTGATGGGTTTTAATTTTTGTCACTTAAGCCATGTCTGGACACAGTTTCATTAAGCAGTTCACTACTAAATGACAAAAGTGAATTCTTAAAGTGTTTGTTTATTAATAATCTTGTTCATAACCTTGGCCATTATTTTCATGTATAGTGTTTAACTACTTCCCAGTGTACATAATGAAATAATGCAGTTAGATTCCTTGATTAATCTCTTAGAAATCTATGATCCAGTTGTACTTTCATATATAACTTGATAGTTCTGTACAAATTAGTCCAAATAAACTTATCACATTAAAAACTGCCCATATAAAGGAAGAAGGTGTGTGCCATGCTCAGGTTATCAAAGCCAAAAGTACAGAAGTCTTCTGTTTGCTGCAGCCTCTACCTTAATTGCAAAAATACACTGACCTTGGTAGTGTAAAGGGGCTAGGTTCCTGAAAAAGGGCTTGAAGATGAACAAGTTCATTGTTACGCTGATAAAAAAAAACAACCAACCAAACAACAAACCTTGACATTCTTAGTATAGATCTCTTTCAAGTGTCCATAGCCAATACTTTCTCAATGAGTTCATGCAGATGCAGCAAATACTGTTATGTGCTAACGTTTGATTATTTGCAAGCTTTGGAATGCAGGAAGAGGATGGGATGAGAATGGCATCAGTCTGTTTGTCCCACCTGATCCAGTTCCCTATCAGTGAGTGGACTAAGGCCTTTGTATCCAGCATAGTTCTTCTGGGTACCATTTGCAGCACCTGGATTTGTATCCATAGGACAAACGTAGTCTGTTGATTCATCAAATTTCTTTTTTCTTAAATTTCCAAAATGTGAAAATCCAAGTTTCTTTGGCTAAAGTAGGAAAAAAAAAAAAAAAAAAGTAAATTTTAAACACGTAGAATAAGGCAGTCCATTAAGCATTCAAAATGCTTTCCTTTTGACTTACTCTGTGCCACAGTCCTTCAAGTACATGGTTTCAGAAATACATACATTTAATTGTTTTCAAAGTGGGAGTTACGGTTCATTTTAAATACATTGAAATAAACTCCCTTCTAAAAAAAAGACAGGATAGCATGCCAATTTCAGAAATGAATTTAAAAAGATAGCTACAAATTAAATGCCTTGTTTATCTAGAGTTAAGGAAAAGATAACACTGCTTCTAGATCTGATCTCTCCCCACCCATGTATGTATGTGCTGTATTTTCTTCATGAGAAATGAGAGAGCTAGGCTGAGGTTCCACAATACATACCCGAACTTTGGCAGTGGTGGTCAGAGGTGCATATGCCGTTGACTCCGTTATGTCCCTTTTTTCCTGTTGTGCCTCTGGTCCAATTAATACATTAAAATTGGTTGTTAGGTGGCGTCGCAGTAGGGTCTTCTGAGGCGGAATATTCAGCAGCATTGCCAGTGTGTCACCATTGAAGCGGGGTTCAAGAATCTATTAAAAATATTATTATTATTTTTAATAACATTGTTCAATATTTACAACAGTAAATCATTTTGTCCTTAGCAGAGGGATTTCCTCATTCTAATTGTCTACATTAGACCTCTTAAGTCAGTAGCAATATGACATTCACTAGGTTTGAATAGGAAATGTGTGGAGTTAGGCACTGAGAAATGCGGAGTGCAATCAGACAAAAACACCCAATAATGTTTACCATCACCAAGGTTTTGGGGGGGATTTTCTGCTCTACTTTTTTTTTTTTTTTTTTACTACTGTATCATTCTAAAATCATAAACTTAATCTTAGCGCAATATTTCCTATTTAATTTTTGTGAAAATTCTGCAGCTACAATTGCAGTATTTCAGAACTCTTTTCTAAGGTACGGTTTGTATTTTGAAACAGAAACTCTCTTTGCAGGCAAGGCAGATGTGAGCTCAGAACAATTATTTCCTGCGGTGACATAATGTTATTAAAGCTGAAACACTCAACGATACAGACAATTTCCCCACAGCACAGGTTGATGCTGTTTTCTAATGTATTACTGTTGCTGTTAAACACAGACACAGTTCAGAAGCTCTTTAAAATGCCTGATCATGCTTTCCTTTTTGCAGATATCTGTATGTTTCTTGCTGCATGACAAACACCAGATAAAATAAGGTTTGCATTACAGCTTTGTCAATTCCTCATAGATATGTAGTAAGGTGTTAAAAAGAATTCTCACAATGAGGCCACCGTGCACTCCACTTCCTCGGAGGTTTGGTGCATATTCTGCCAAATCAACTGATCTGAGCCATTCCATCACTCTGTGATTGGACCACTGCACTACTTCAGAAGGTGAAACGTTGCTCTGTTAAAGTAACCAGAAAAGTTGATGAGAATACAGCCTTCTCTGTCACAGTGTGTTAACAAAGTGAATCCCGAGTTTAAATGAAAACATTATTCCCTTGTCAACAGAGAGAAGCATTTCCTCTTCCTGTTCAAGGCACCTCTTAAACATCCTCTGATCTGGTGGTAGGTACAGTCTAGGACAGTTGAAACCTACGTACTGCATCAGATTTAAAAATAATGGAGTACACGTGTTGCGTGTAAAACACCAAACACTTCGAGAAAAGCATTATTAACAAGGCTGTCATAGTATCACTAAGAATAAGCTCTGCTGACCAGGTAGAGTGAAAACAATGCAGTCTTTTGTAATTTAATAAAGACAGACAAAAAAGAGCATTCTAATTTAATTAATTAAATGCTCAAAAGTTAAATTAACATAAAACTGAACAAATAATTTTTAAAGACAGATTTTAAAGAAACATTCATCTAATAAGTAGCTCAATTACTTGTGAACTGAGCAGGTTTTTATTATCAGAGAGGATGTGTTATATTCCAGAGCTGCACATATTCCAGAATGCAGCACAGCTACTGCTTTAGAGGCAATTCCGTAACAGCTGTGATTGAGGTATTATTTATTATTCATGGTATATAATAATGGAGTAATTAGTGCTTGTTTAAATGAAGTTACTTAAACATACTTTTACCTCCTCCACTGGTCGTCTGCGTAGACAGTGAGGGTTAAAATTGTTGATGTGTAGCACGTGAATGGCACACTTAATACTCAGATGATGCAGCTGACTTGTGACTTTCAGAAAGAGAAGGTCATTCTGTAAAGAAGAGTCTTTTAAGCAGCACATTCGAAAATAGGTACTTTCCCCAAGGAGTAAGTTTTCGAGCTTTGTATGTAGTTTTTGGTTTATAGTATTGTACCATATCACTATGGTTAAAAATTGAAAGAGAGTTTATAGCCTATTATGTAAAACCAAGGCTTACAGGTAGTTTCTGATCTAAGACTGTGTTGCAGTAGGATCATGGAAGCTTGCAATTTATACCTGGTATGGACCAGTAGAGATCACACTTCTATGGCAAAGGTTCTGCATTCAGCTTAGACAAGATTGTATTTTTGATTATTAAAAATTCTGCATTTTTATCATAGAGCAGTAACAAGAACAAGTATTTAATTATCCAAACTTGGGCAGGGAAGCTGTGTAAGTCAACACGCTTGGTGTGTGCATCGTATGGTTTGCTGCTAATTTGATCAGAGCTGTACAAGCTACTTTGCAAGTTTGTTGCTTGCCTTTACTTTACCTAACATTGTTGATTACTTGGTGAGGAGAACAAAACATTCCAGAAGCTGTGTGTAAGATAGGTCATTTTACCTTCAGTCTTAGAGCGTTGCATGATATTGAAAGAATGCAGAAGTCAACTATAACACTGTCTTAGGAATAGTATTCATGCGCTAAAAACAATATATAGGAGTTCCTACCTGGACTATTTCTGGTTTGCAAAAAAACCTGCAATTCTTTGCTCGTTATGAAGTTCAGAGTTTGGCAAAAAAAGACTTGAGCTTACCACAGTTAAGTACTGCAACATTCTCCCATCAACTCTGGACTCATGAAACTGGTCTTTGTATTGAGGTAAACCAATATCATCAAGCCAACCTGTGGGTAGAAGAACAGTGGTGCACCCAAATCTGCATCAGTAAAAATGAAGCCGGCTTCTTCTGAGGCATTCCAGTAGCTCATTCTACCTATTCACTTTCCAAAGGACAGGCTCTTATCAGGAACCTCAAAGCAATTCCCAGAAGTCAGCTTTGTCAACAATACCTCTGCTGTATTTTAAGTATGTACTTTCTGCAGTGTAATTTAGCTCTTGCTAGACCAAGACCTTCCACCCCTATTTATATTCATTCTCCCTCAAGAAGGATGGGCTGCCTGAGACACGTGCATGTTTAGGCAGTTACCAGACATCTTTTTAAGAGCACTAAGTTTCAATAGGAAAAGTTATTTCATAGAATGACGATTTTTGTGTTGTTCTCAACATTCAAATATTCAGTTTTATGGTATGAACTTCCCAAGGGAACTCTGCCATTCAGATTGCAGAGAAGTTGTAGAATAATTTGTGAAACATGGATGCCATCATCAGATTATTGATTTTATATATATATATATTTTTTTTTCTACTTCACTATATAAAAGAAACAAAAACTTCCAAAGAATTTTTCAAACACTTACGTGTCACCCAGATATGATCAAGTTGTGCAGACTTCTCATCTTGTTTTGTGTTTATTGATTTAATGGCCAAAACTAATTTCTTCCTGTGCAGTGGGTGCTTTATTCCCATTTCCTGTAATAATAACCATTAACAAATAGTTTGCTTTGCCTCTGGCTCTTTTCATCTCATTAAACATGTGAAAACATTTCAAAAATGCCAGGTGTTGGAAGGACCCCTGTTATACAGAAGCAACTGGAGTTTGCTTAAGAGAAACAGGTAGAAATATTACCTTTTCCATGTCCTGAGGTGTCGCAGTTAACAGCGTATGGCCTGAAGTCACCCACTGCCGGGCAAAAATGACGTACTGCCCAAGACCAAAGTCCTCAAGCCAGTTACAAACTCTTTCAGTACTCCATTGAGCAAATGGTGCATTGTAGTCACTGAAAAAAATTAAAGAATTCTTTGAAAGTCTTAAAGGAAAGAAGATGGAAATTATGAGAAAGACCATCACGCACTAGAGGAGATACTACAAGGCCAGGTCCTAGCATGCTTTATCCTGTGCAGTAATCAGCTCCAGCAGGCATTCTTGCAATGCAAGCAGTGGTACAAGCGTCCTTGTAATCTGACTGCTTAGCTTCCTCTCGTGGTCATTTAAGGCAGGGCAGGAAGAGGAGGATGAAAGTTTCAAATAGAAATGGGAAAGGACAGAGAAAGGTAATTGCTGAATCTTCATGGCTGCAAATATACCCACAGGAGATAATGATGAAAAATTCTCTGGTGACTTTTTTAGTGCTACAACCCGCAGTTGAAGGAGTGCAGATAGGCAAACTGCTCAGGCTACACTTTCTATCAGAGTAATTCTTCCCAGTTGTGGAAGTCCATGTATAATTAAGCATGTTAATACATATTTTACAAGAGGAACATTTTACTGTTCAGTATATTTAACAAGACTATATAAATAGCTGTACAGGAAAAAGAAAAAGAATGTTACCTTTTCTGGCCTTTGGTTTCCTTTGATCTGGATAACCGAGGTCCAGCTGTTGCACGGAGACCACCCCTTCGGAACTCTGCCAAACCAAGGTCGTCTGCAGGGAAGTTACCAGACTGAGTTCTTCTTATTCTTTCAAAACAAGAGTGCCAAGACAGTACTGTTAGCGTCCAGCTGTGAACATTTGTTTCGTATGGAAACTATAATGACAGCTAGAAGCTGTATTAATGTTCCTGTAAACCACAAACAACTGATTCAAGCAGCAGCTGATGAAGTAGCAGGCAAACACTGCCTTGACCTAACTCAGGAAAGAAAGAAAAGCTTTGCAAAGTGGCTGTGACCCTTCAACCCAAATAATAATTCACACTAGAAGTCAAACTTGTAAATGGCTGTAGTCCTGAAGTAGATAAAAAGAACACAAGTAAAACTTGGTATTCTCAATTGTCAGCATAATAACACAGGAGAAAGTATTATTTCTTCCACTAGCATGGCATGCTGAACCTCACCGTCCACTTTCCTCCACCTATGTGTACATACAGACACACCTGTTCAAAGAGCTGCTTTCCCTCCTTTTCCTGAATTTTATTTCACTTTCGCTGTGTCTTTTCACGAGAATGGAATGAATTCTCAGTTTGAAATGCTGTGACAAGGAACTAAAAAAGGTTATCTTACTTTCCCCAGATTTTCTTGATCCCTTTTGGACTCTTTCTGTTTTCTAGAGACAGAGGAGACTGTGGACCCGAATCCGTTCCCGAAGAAAGAGGTGAAAGGTCATCTGAAACTACTGTACCATCCATGTTCTCTGTTTCTCCTGGGTTAACAACAATAATTGTCAATAATTAGTACAAAACATGACAAGGTTGTTATATGGAAGACTAATTCTTAAATTAAAAAAACATAATAAAGTACAGATAGCTATAAAAATGTCCTTGCATAAAAATAATCTTAAAAAAAAAAAGTAGTTGTGGACTTGCTACAAGAAAAGGGTATTATAATATTATTATTTCAGTGTATTTTAAAACCTTAATTCTAGATCTTGATCTGCTCTTGTGCTTCACATTGTTACTACCAAAGTTTGTCCATCAAAATCAGTGGGAATTTTATCATTGACTTCAGTGAAAGCAAAAAAGACCAAGAATTAATATCTTAAAAAAAAAAAAATCCCATTTGAATGCTCTACAGCTTATTTCATTTCAGTACTACACCTAAGGAGTTTAGTTTGGGCTGCCCACTCGGTGTTAGTATTTTACAGAGAAGAGGAAGGGAGGGAAAAAGGAAAGGAAAAAATAAGCAGCAAAATTCACGTTACAGTTGCATCTTGTTTGGATACAATACCTAGCACAGGTGCACTGACACTCCTGATGCGATCTTCAGTCATCCCAAGATGCAGAAAGTCAGAAGAAGAAGCAAAGAAGATATAAAACACCAGCAAAATAAAGTTACAGAAGAGCAAAGTAGTAAGCTAAGCATTAAAAGCAGAAACAAAAAGAGAAGAAGCTGTTATGCTTGACATGAAAGGAATTGTGCATTGGTGTGCACAAGCCCCAAGAATCTTGGACCAGTCATCTTAAAGAGATAGGAATGATTGTTTATATACACACATTTCATCTGTTCTTTGGCAATTGTAACACATTAAGCATATACTACAGAGCTCCATAAACCCTGCATGTCTGAAATCAAGCAACTCCTAAAACTACATCAGATTTCTCTGAAATAGAGAACTGGAGGTATAGTGAGTTTACTGCACTTGGAAGAAACAAACCAGACTCTGGTAATTCAGTGTTTTTAAGGATTCATTGCTTGTTTCTAGAACAGCATTCTGCTTTACGAGATTCCCCATCCTTTGATCCTACTCATAGGAGACCTAATAGCATGGCTAATCTGTCATCTGCAGACTATTAATGAGAAGCTTCAATGTGATCACAGAAGAAAACAAATTTAAAAATCTTAATCCACCACCAATCTATTGAAATCTTTAAACTACACTTCCTAGCAGCTCTTAGGACCACGAGGCCTTACCAAAAATACAACAATAACAACAACAACAAAACCACCCACAACAGCAATTAAAACAAAACTTTTTTTTTTCCTGAAATGTGTACATTACTGCTGGTCATACTGTAAAATGTCACACAGTAAAATGTAGTGGGAAAGGACAGGGAGACTTTTTGTTCTAACACACAATCTGGCATAAATATGTGCTTTGGTTTCTTTCCTTGTCTTCTAAGAAAGCATCAGAAAGCTTGGGATCACTGCAAGTGTCCAAAAAAAAAAGTACATTTATCCTTATTATGAATACGTTTGGATCACCAAAAATTCCAATTCTGAGTAACAGATTTGTTGACTCTTAAGAATGCTGACCTCGAAAAAAAAACAAAAAAACCACCCATAAAACATCTCTTCATTACGCTGTCACTGGTGTCAGCAAATACTAACATCCGGTGCAAAAAGAAAAGCAAAACACTGAAGTAAATCCAGCCTTTATTCTTCAGTGAGAACATCTAAATTACTAATATATTAGTAAAGGAGCAGATCTTCCCTCTCTGAATCATCTGAACAGCACAGTCCATTCATGTAATGCAGCAGGTTACGCTGCGTGCTATTTCCCTTGTTAGTTTGCTTTTTTGCCTCTTCGATAACCCCCATGCTGCCTCTGGGAGGCACGGATACATACTCAGGCCCAGGATGCTGTTGTCCTCAGTGTCATTCATGTCTGGTAAATTTGACTCATTGTATGTTCCCTGGTCTCCATTCTGCATGGGTCGAGGAAGTTTTCCTGGCAAAGTCTGATATTTGCTGCCTTTCGCAAGTGGCTTACTCTGTTGATTTTTTGTTTTTTTTTTAAGAGGAAGAAAAAAAAAATCACTCATTGCACTTACAATCTGGCACACAATAGTCATTTAAAAATTTAGACAAGGTATTTCGCAGTTTACAGTTTTAAGTGACACCACCCCCTTGCATGTTCTCCTTTTTACAGATAATTCAATTTAATAATCAGCTGCCAAGATATTCCCAGACCCAGCCTTCTCTTCCCCTTCAGCCAAACTGTAAATTATATTAAACCATAATATATATTGAATATTTCCTAGTTGCCTCATAGCCACCTCCCTTTCCTTCAGGATCCTGACACCACATAACAATTCAGGTCTTCCAAGGCCAACTTTGATAGTAGCATAAATGCATTGAAGTCATTTCCCAGCCCATTCTTTGCTCCATCACTTTTTTCCTTTGTATTTCACCCAACTGTCCATGTTTTCACCTCTCAGTTTAAGCCAAAGGTATCTGTATAACTCAAATTCAGGCAGACATTTGCCCACCACCATTAATGACGTTCAAAGGATCAACAGTGAGTTTAGGCTGCAGAAATTTAACTTTTGTGAGCTGTCAGAGTTCACAGGAATAGGCAGTCTTTCTGGAAAAGCAATGAGCCCAAACCTCCAATTGTGGGAGTGGTGTACGTTCGATGTGTATTTTGGAATAAGTGCAGAAACATCTAGTATTCTCCTATTTAGTAACATCGTTTAATTGTTTTGAAATGTCTCGATCAAACTTGTCTGGGACAGGATAGTACATAACTACTGGTTAATCCATTCTTGTTTCAAGGCCAGAAGGGATTTCTGTGGTTCTATAATCACAGACCAGATTGCTCAGTTTCAGGGACTGTGTGGCAGACCCCTGCTCATGTTTTGCCAACTGCAGTTTCGCAACCATCCCAGCTTGTACCAAAAATAACACGTGTAGAGAAACTGCATACTACTTCTATCAAAGATTAGTGCTGTATTTTCTGAAGCTGACTGCTTCCAGTCTTAGATACCCAAAAAGCTTGTTGAATAAAAAACACCACCACCACACACATACACAAAAACCACACCAAAAACCATATAACTCTACAATCCTTACCCCCATTTTCAAATTTTGTCAGGTACCTGGGACTTTGCAAACATTTTAAAAGGGAAAATGAAGTGAAAACACTGCCACAACATCACAACAGAAAAATGTTAAGTTTACACTTAATATACCTCTTGTTCTACAACAGGCTGTACTGGTTTTCCATCTACATACTACGGAGTTGCAGGGAGAGTAATTTCAAAGTTTTATGGAAAAAAGCAACAGACAAATGTTAGTGTTAATATACATACACAAAACATCAATTGTAGTTTGATTACTATAGCAACGTTATTTAATGCATTGACAGTATGTTTCAAGGTCTGGTATCTCCTCATTTTCATTAAGTATTTAATATTAAATACAGAAGTTCAAAAGACTGCAAAATTTGTACCCAGTTCAGGTTCAGTTGTGATGAAAGGAATTTCAGTATTTCTAGGCTTCTGAGGGTTTGCATTGGACTTGCACTGAGCTGGGAATGTGACATTCATGTAACAATTAAAACAATATGAAAGCAACTAGCATAAGAAGAGGACATACACAATGCTGTATGTATCCAGTTGAAACTGGAGCTGTGATAGCAATGCAGCGACGAAAAATAAATAAATCAGCATGGGGAGGTCAGAGCAACCAGAATGTTTTATCTTAGTTTTGTTACTGTTGGATTTAAGCAAAATTTGAGTCTTGTGCAAAAAACAACTTCAGAAATGGTGTCGTTAGCACTGGTTCCACCAGACTCAGCAAAAGGAACAAAGTCTCTTGCAAAGCAAATGTTCTTGGTCTCAGTTTCAGTTAAGTTGTGACTAATATTTTTATCCAATCACTTACACACATAGGGAGGTCCCTTTTGTTTCACCAAGAGGCCTCATGCCTGAACGAGGGCACACAATTTAAGTGCCCTGATGAGCATGGGGCTCACTGGCTTTGCTTCTGTCATATCTTAGATTTCAGCCTAATTTTATCATAAGGACAAAGCTATTTAAACTTAAGACAGAAAAATAATTTAAAAGTTATGAAAAGAAAACAGACCTTTATAAATTCCACACAGAGTAACGTGTTAGTTGTCATTTGATCTGTCCTACGTGTGACCGCACTCAAATGAGCGTAAGGTAAATTTCAAACATTTGGTCCTTATCATTTTAAGGCATTTAAGAACAAATTTAAGAAAATTTGTAGTATAGTAAAACAATTATATTACTGGGGAATATGGTTATTATCCTTTTTAAATGGCATTACTAAGGATGCATAATTAGTGTCAAGACTAGGTTTGGTACAGGAACAGTCAATGATCGTTTCACAAGTATTAAGTGTAGAGAAAGTTTCAGTATACGTAAGGATGATTAAAACCTCTGGACCATAGCATAAAGAGAATTTGGAAATTGCAAAGTCTTAATTCTGGAATGTAATTAAGCCATAGAATTAACAACAGTGCTCCTGTTGTTTAACAAAAGCAGCATTGCTACCATGTTCAATAATGCCATTTATATCAGAAGTCAAAGTTAGGGAGTAACACTCATAGTTACGTGCAAACACTCAGAAAGAAATCCTACAGGAACATGCGTGCCCATTCTCTATACTTTTTGCTTACTTTCAAGTTCTGTTGTCTTAACATTTTAGCAAATAGGAGGTAAAAATTATTTTAGAAATGCTTTTCTTTGAACAAAATTTTATACAGTTCAACAAAATGACTCCTCATTAACTTTATTAGTTATACTTCTCCTTAATACTTTTATCTTAGAAATTCTGAGTACAAATAAACCAACCTTTTCCAGAGATTCACTCTGCAAGTCTTCTAAGCTGCTTGACTTTTTTTTCTGTGAAACCCTTAAAATAACAGCAGGTTAAAAGACTAGAATAAATACAGCATAATAAGCTTATGTCACAACTGTATCAGAACAGCAGTTCTACATCACAATTTCTTTGTCTAACAGTTATTTCAGACTTAGGAGATTGATTTGTTTTATTTGTACCCTAAAACTCAGTACTGGGTTTTAAACATGTTACTCATACAGACGAGGTCAGAAACATGAAAGAGGCTTTTAGTCAACAATGAAAGGCAACAAGGTACAATGACCAAATTTAAACCATAAATGACTTTTTAGAAGCTCTTAACAAGCAATAGTAGACATTAACTCTCTGCAAACACTGCAACATTAAGGGCTTTTAAAAAGATTTTTAAAATGGAAGGAAAAAAGAACAGACAGGACCAGATGCCAACACTTAAATAGATTAAATAACATAGACTTAAGGCAGCCCACACAAAAAGTAAGAAAGGCCTTGCCTGCTTTCCATAGTTTTGTGCGTCGCTGGAGATAGCGTAGCTGGTGATAATTCTCCTGAAGAGGCCTATGCAAAACAGAAGTTTCATGCCTGTAACTCTAGTTGTCTTCATCTCAACCTACAGTCCGGGTGGTAAGGTTCTGGCACAGTCTGCCCAGGGCTGTGGTGGAAGCCCCATCCCTCCCTGGTGACACTCACAGGCAGACTGGATGGGGTTCTGAGCAACCTAACCTGGCAGTGGGTGTCCCTGTTCATTGCAAGGGAGTTGGACCTGATTAAAGATTCCATCCAATTCTAAGGGTTCTATGATTACCAACAGGCACAAAACTCAGCAAGGTCCAAAATGATGTCCGCTTTACCTTTACTATGACAGAGAGACCAAGAAAAGCAAACTGTATTTACAGCAGAACCTGCTTGTAAAACATCTCTATTATAAAGTACCTCTGCTTTGAATAGTTCTCCTTGAAGATTATTCAAAACATTCAACTTTCTTAAAGTTGCTTCAAGTTCCTCTTCACTGCCTCCGGAGACAATTCTGTCTGAAGAGCCTGCAAGCATTAAAAGTAGGAATGGTGATAAACAAGTGAAAAAAACAACATTTAGAACTGCATTTGGGCTGTCTAAATACTAGTTTTTAAATTCCACTTTTTGCCTTCATCTGATGCATATAGTTTAGCAGCCTCTCCACGTCTTCCTAGGGCACTGATTTCTAAGCAAGCTGATTTGTATTTGAGCAACGAATGTAACACTTAAAGTCATTGCTGTGCTCTGCTCGGAATGGGTGAACTGTTTGTGAACCATGCTAATTCACCGTTTGATGTTCTGAGGCAAGATCAAGTTGGTGCCATTTGCTTTCTCACTGTATGCCATTTTACAGGAATTATATATGTTAGATGTATCATAATGCAGTGTCCTATACTCACTTATAGGATAAACATGTAAACGTGTTTTCCACGGATATCTCAGAGTGAAACAAGGTTTTTATTCTTAAATTGTCAGTTAGAGGAGGGAAAGGGCAACAAAAGTTATGGTATTCATTGCAGCTCTTTTTAGCAATCTGTCATGTACAAAGAAAGAAAAGAAACAGTCCTCATAACACTATAAAAATGCATCTGTGATTAGATTTCCCATGATGAATGCATATAAAAAGCATGACATGTAGGGAAATGTACTCTCAGGTGGCTGGCTGGTGGCTGATAACTACTGCCACTCCTGTATTGAGCCATGGTGTAGAAATCTGAGTGTCAGATGTATTTAATTAAAAGTTCTTTTGCTAAGGTCTCCCGGTTTCACTTTACACTATGAAAACGTGTTACTGGTTATCTAATGGTCATAGAAATAAAGCATAATAAAGGCTTATCTGTATACCTTAACTCATCTGCAGAAGATGATTAATTGAACAGTCATTTTAAATATGAATAACAGATTCTAGAAAGGGATTTAATACAATTTAGGAAGCCTACTTCAATCTAGTGCCTTTAGCTAATTTGAATGAACTATTCTCATTGTTCCTGTGTCAACACATTCCTTGTCAGCACAAGCGTCCTGCTCAGCCCTTTTCACTCTTTCTGCTATAACTCCTTTTGATGTGACACCTACATCCCTTTGCT
Organism: Oreortyx pictus; assembly: GCA_036925125.1. Taxonomy (NCBI): domain Eukaryota; kingdom Metazoa; phylum Chordata; class Aves; order Galliformes; family Odontophoridae; genus Oreortyx; species Oreortyx pictus. The sequence goes on along the minus strand of JAUPFR010000006.1, from coordinate 8,175,441 downwards.
GCATAGATGTAGGTGTCCTGTAATCAAAGCCCCTGCCCATTGCCACGTGTAGAAAAGTATTTTAAGGAAAGCAGTGCTGATTGGGGATTGCCTTGACACATAATGAGGTAGGACACACACAGCTATTCAACGAGAACAGTCATCTCATCAACCATCATTCTTTATCAGAATCCTTAATAACATAATATAAAACATATATAGCAGCAAAATTAGGCTCAAGGAGGAAATTACTATTAATTGATGTAGAACAAAGTTTAGGTAAAGACTTAGGGAATTCTGTTTCTCTGAATATTAATATTGTAACTAAAATCCTCAGATAGCCTTGATTCTACTTTTTGTTTATTTGTTTTCATTGACTATAGGCTAAGAACTAAGAGGGCAATCTCCACCAGCTACAGACAAAAGCATGCGAGCCTGCTGAAGCAATATTGTTGCTCTCTCCACTCCTACAACACTCCAATACGATACAAAGGTATGCATAATGAACTATATAGTATTATACAAGTATATTTAAAGGTCAACCAACAGTAGTCATAGCTCATGCAGTTTTTAAAACACTCAGTACCAGGAAGTTATTCACAAGACATTTTACCTTGAGCTGCAATCATTATCTCCTTGACCCTCCTGTACTGGCTTAGCAATAGTGTTAACTCCTCTATTCGACGGTCCTGTGAAAAGTATTAAATGAAATATAGTTGCATATTTTCTGCTTTAAATGACACAAGGAACCACTCTTAGAGGTGTTGAAAAAGCTATTGAGCGATATTGCCTTCAGGAAGAATATTTTATTTTGCAACATAATTGAAAGTAACAGCTCTGTACTGAATATTCATGAGGCTGTGGGTAAACCATCTGACAGTTAATTTAAATGCTACATTATCCAAAGAACTGGCCTTTTTTCCCTGCGAGTATATCCAGATATTAGGTCATAAAGAACAATGCTTTATGTTCCCTTCAAATGCTAAAATCTTAAGCAAACTTGGAACAATTTTGGAAAGAGATAATGCTACATCTTTTGTTTTCCAGAAGTGAATTCTAAGAAGAGAATTCTAGCTTTTTTTTTTTTCTTTCTTTTTTTTTTTTTTTTAACTTGAGAACCAGATACTGCTGTGAGTCTCACTGATGTTCTCCAGAATGAACATTACTCTGCCCAGACCCCCCATGTACTGATGGAAATTTTCAGGGATGCATATTACTGTCTGATTGATCATATATGAACATGTCACCATAAAAGAAAAAAAACCAAACCACTTATTTCCTGGTTTACTATCATAAAACAAGAATTACAGTTTCCTCAAGAAATCTCAGGAATCCCATGTACCTAACAAGTTCTGTGACAGGTTACCAAGGTCAGCCATGCTTACTACTTAAAACTCAACCTTCTAACACCGTCTCATGGGATAATCCAAAAACCTGGGCACTATCACACTTAAGGAAAGCAAGCGATTAAGATCTTTACAGAGAGCCAAAATCATAATTCAAGTTTTGTTACACAGAAGGAAGATTATTTTCTCACCTTTTCTTCATTTGCAGCCAACAATGATTCCATTCCTATCTTCAGCCGTTGCACTTCTTGATCTAAAAATGTTTTCAAAACGTTGTGAGAAAAATACTCTCTGTGTTTAATCTAAATAATATCTGTTTTGCAGTACTCATCCTACAAGTAACCCAAACCATGTAAATTAATTTTGAGTTAAAGCTTTTGAAAAGCTGAACTATTAAAAGCAGCGCAGAACATAAGCATGCTGGGTTTGCTTTTAACAGTCTATGCATCGCTGTTTCATATTCCAAAATTCACGTAACAAAAAATGGAAGAAACAATGAAACTTATTTCGCAAAAATGAGAGGGTATTTGCTGTTCTGTATTTATGGAAATAAAACTAACCATGACTCAAAATTAATTATATTCCACATTGGAAAAATATTGTCCAGTATATGAGAAGTAGTTTAAGAACCTTCTTTGAGACTTGAAAAATAGCAGGAATTATTTTCACATGCTCCAATAAGGAAATGTTTTAAATATTTCTTCTTAAAACATCTCAGTGTAAGTAACTGAATTAAAATCTGCATCAAGAATGAGTACAGAACTGCCTAACATAAGATAGCAGTACAATATAGATTCAGAAGTGATTAAAAACATTGTAGTCAAAGCAACTTAAACTTTCTGTAAACTAACAGAATTGTCAGTGATGTCATCCGAACCGTGCGGAACCACATCCTTCACTTTTTCTCTACATAATATTCTCATCAAGTCCTTCAGTTCCTATCTGTTTTGAAACAAGTATAGATGACGGAGGTAGAACTGCTTTGACATTAGAACTGATCCATCTGTTTCACAGAGGACTATGAAAAACAGATATGGAAGGCATGAAGTCAGAGTGAGGAAGGAGTCAACAGTGTAAGAGCACATTTTAAAATGTTCTACAACTAAAAGTTGGATGTAAAACGTGATCGGCCATTTTCAAGAACTGTAACAGTCTTCTCTGGTAGTGATTCTGAAAAACATGCTGTTTGTAATGGTTACATTTTAAAACATGAAAGGAACTTCACAAACATTTCTCTTTCAAAAGAGAACACTTAAAAACCAAGAGATACACAGACACAGCCAAATCAAGAACTGAAGCCAGCAGACAGTGGGCAAGCAATTGGAAAATGTTTAAAAAGCCATTACAAATCACAGGACTACTCAGTTCAGTTCATGAACACTAGACTTCAAAATGACCTGGTGTCGAGGTGTTGTTAAGCACACAAAGTGAACTTTACTTAGAATATTCATATGAGCGTGAAATATGGAAACAGTTTTATTCAGACTGATATATATATATATATATACATATATTTACTTACTGCTCTGATTAAAAAAAATATATATATACTCAAATGCTTTCCTTTGAGGAAGAAGCTTTTAACTGAAGCCATCTTTTCAGGTATTGTAAAAAGAGGTAAAGGTGAAGTGTTGGCTCTGTTAACCTTGACAATGTCAGTTTGAAGTCCCAACTATCTGATTAGCGAGCCTTTGATTTATTTTCTGAAGTGAAATCTTACTGAACAGGGCAAGTAGCTGTCTGCTTGCAGCAAGCAATGAAAGCAATTTCTCACGTATATTACAATTAGACCATCAAATTGGAAAGACCATTGAACTACTGCTGCAGAATGCATTTGAGTTATCATTTGTGTGGAAGGAACAGAGAAAAAGCCACAAGTGAATTGCAAGGCTTACGTTTTTCTTTTAGCCTTCTCCTATAAACTTCCTCTATGGTGGTAAATGGTGGGATTCAAATGAAATATATAGAAAAAGCACAGATTAGATAAGGTTTCCACTTTAATTAGGATACATATTCTAGTATACTGGAAAGAACATTATTTTTCTACTTTATCTGAGAAGAATATCTGAAAATCTGATGAATTGTTATCATTTTTCTCAAAAGCTTTATTACTGCTGCATACCATCTCTTTTCAAATATAGTCTGTTTTCCTTAAGGGTAGCATTAAGAATTTATACAGACTCCTCTCCCACTGGAATCAAGGAGAACTGCACCTATCTTCAGCATCAGCCAGATGAGAGACAGTGCTAGAAGCTGAAAGTTGCTGAGCTCTTAACTTGTTGGCGTACAGCTACCTGTCCATTGAAATAACACAACTTATTTGAGAACCTCATAGAAAATACAGCGTTATATTAGTAGGAGAGTCTGTCCACAAGACATTGTTGTTAGAGGAAGTAATTTCTAGTTAGACATGCAGTACTTCACATTCACAAACTGCAAACGAATAAAATCAGCACTAGGTACATGTTAAGGTTTCACAGAACAGGACTATCAGTGCTTCAGAATAAACAACAGTCAAGTATACAGACTGTCCACTTCTGGAAAAGAGGCATCTACAGTGATTCGTGTAAGGAGACTCTTGGTGAGCACTAGGTGCATTTGAGAGGTGGCTTCCCATTCTATTTGTAACCATTAGGTAACATCCACAAAAAAAGAGTTAGTGCAGGCACCTGATACACCATGGTAAACTGCACACAGGTAATCCTGCACTAACAGTCAGTACTGTGGACGAAAAAGTTCACTAACACCATAAAGCTCACTACTGAACCAGTATTTCAGAGAACCTTGACATCACTGGTTGTGACCAAAAAGTAAGCAAACTGATTTCTCTGTTATTCACCTCTATCAAGTATGTAGGCTTAACACAGATATCTCTGATACAGCCCTGAACAAAAGAAAGATGTGCATTAATGTATGTCTTAGAATGTTATGTCATTCCAACATTATACTTAGCTTCTATTGTGAGTCTTTTCCTTAAAAAATGGGCACTTCCAAGATTTTTCAAAGCAATTTTGAAGGTATACATGAAAATACATATTCCTACTGAACAAGAACAACACTTTGAATTTATAAATAGAATCCCAGTAGAAAAAGTTCCAGTGGAATTCCCCTCCTTGTACCTCTTTCTGCAACTTCACTATGTGATGAAGTCCTAGATAGCTGACACTGTAAGCGTTCAATTTCTGCATCTTTGAGAGCCAGTTGCTCCTGAAGCTGGGCTATCTCAGCCTGAAAGAGAAAACAAATTCAGAATAACATCATCATGGATTCTCTGTGATATTTCCCATGAAGTAGAAGATATCTAAACATAGCACTACTTTAAATTTAGTCCTTTTCCCAGTTCAGGACATTTTGTAAACGCTATACAACCTTATGCATTTCCCGGTGCTGGTAGAGAACTCGATTTTACAGTACAATTAGATCTCAGAGAAGAGAGGCTGGTGAAATAAGTTATGCTTTCAAGGATTCATGTATGTAAAGAAACTCTACAATGCTACAAGAAAGCTTTCGAAACTACAATGCTGATCATACAATATTGACTATTATGGGGCAACTCCTGAGATTTGTGCCAAGACCACTATAAGACAGCAATTTTTTTTTTTAATATATAATTTTTTTATACTAGTTACAACTTAATGAAACTTGGGAAAAGTGAATCTTCGGTTTCAAGTACAGTGACTCTCATCTTTTTCCTATTTAGGATAAAAACTGTCAACAGCAATCTTCACTACATCAGTGACTAAGTTAAGATCTTCAGCAGCCTGTAGTCCTTTATATTGAGCCTTTGGTTTTCCCCCAGCAAAAGTACTAAGGACTTGCTTCTAGTTTGAAGGAAATTATTAAAATTCACTCATGTGTGACTAATCTTTCAATATATTAAAATCAAGGGGAAAAATGCAAGACACCAAACATCAGCTGAACAGAGTAGAATACAGACTAAAACAAACTAATACGGACTACACAAACATGTATTATTATTTCTTTTAAACCAAGAAAGAAGCAGGCAGCTGGATGGCAGCAAGAGTTTACCACAGTGCCTGCAATCCCTCATGGAACAGAGAAATCTGCCTTGTCGCATCTCTGAGGGGCTCCTACACTTCCCAGTGACTAATGTGCTTTTTATATCCAGTCATGGTAATACTCCAATTCCTCATCTAAGAAGCTCGAGCAACAGGAAGACAAAGCTGCAGACCTCTTAACACCAGATTTGGATATGCCTCTGCTGGTCTATTTATTCTCTATAAGAGAACTCATAGTTCTCTTAAATACCCTCCTTTCTTTTAAAGATTTTCATTCCTGTTATCTCTGTAATTATTTTTCTGTACTTTTTTTCCCCCCCTTCTTAGTTCTGTAACTTCTCTCACTCAGTAAGTGTTACTATTCATTGTTATTTTCACTCTGCTTCTACCCCTAATCGTCTGTGTCTTGGCAGCTGATCATGTGCTGCTTAACAAAATATTTTCCTCAAGGCTGTTCATTGCTGCCACGTCAGAGGAGACATTTTCATGGTTACAGGAGCTTTTAACTTAATAAATAAACAATACTTGAAATTATTAGAGCGAAGTGTCAATATTCATCAAATAATTCTTGAAAGAAAGAGAAGTTAATACAGAAAACAGTTGTCAGTCATTTCTGGATCAAGCTTTCAACTATTTCAATCACAACTCAGTTTGATAATTTAAAATGTTTTTCCATGGTATAACCACAACTCAGAAAAGTCAATCATTCATACAGTGATTATAGCTCTGCCCACATGAAAGGTGTCATGTGATGACAGAACAAAAGCATTCCTTTGACCCAGAAAAGGGCTAAAAATTCAAACTGTCATATGTTAAGTTCTTCTAGATGGAAATCAACAGCTTTCCAGAAGTTAGGGTCAACACAAGGGTAAGGAGCTACACATGCTCTCTGATACCATCAAAAAGTCAAAGTAGATCTACTGGTATATTCTGGGCTTAACTTCTAATGAAATTCCATGGAAAGCAACACCCATCCAATTTTCTATGTCTCTTCAGTCTAGAAAGCACGCTCTGCAGAAACTTGTCACCATTACACAAAGCAGGTGTCTTCACAGAACAAAATGCCTTTTTTTTTTTTTTAATAAGAAAAAGAAAAAGGTAGGAGACTGGAAATTGGAGGGAGAGAGCAAAAGGCACAAAAGCTACAAAAACTTTACTCCAAAATACTTAACATACAGATGATTCCTGGTTTTATAGTAGGCATTGACACTGTAACAGAAGTAAACAATGATCATAAGTAAGCATGTATATCCCTTTCTTGCTGAAGTAAGTCTGTCATTAGTAAGTGCTAAGCATTCTCCTTACTTTAGTTGCTTTTAATTTCCACTCATATTGATTTCTTTCATTTTCCAGTTCTTCCACTTTAATTTTGAGGTGTCTGAGTTCCTGTAGCAAACCCTGCAAAAGAAAAAGAGGTAAATCTAAGATTACTCAGATAGATACTAATTTTCCATGGTTGTGTATTAAAGATCATGCATTAACCATGTAGTAATGAACACAGAACCGTCATATAAAAAAACCGACGTTCTAGTCTAACCAAATAACAACTATTTTGAACTGAGAGGTTATTCTAAGGAACAGTTTCTCAAATTCTCTATCAGAAATTATGAGTAAATTTTCTATTAATGAAGACAGCTTACCAAGGGAAATCTCACTGAAAATGAGCCAAAAAATCCACAACTACAATTGCATGCAGCATTGTTTGCTCTTGCTGCCATCTCAGAAAGCAAGCAGAAACACGTGAAGCATTGAGTTACTTCCATTAAAGTGACAATTCTCTCCTCAAAGTAGCACTTAAGCTACTTACTGAGGAAAATAACTCAGACTACATCATGCTTATCTGTTGGCTTTGAATGCCACATGTACAGTCATTTATGACTATCATTATACTACTTTAAGCACAGGTGATTGCAACTTGGCAAACAGGGTTGCTGCAGACTAGAATTGCAGCAAACTCTTGTCTGTTCCTCAGACAGATGGTCCCTTCTCCCTTTCCATCAACTGTATCTTAATGGTTACTTAATGGACAACATTATTAATTTCTTGATAGAACTTTGAGGGACCAATGAACTGAAGAATGGAAAAAATTTGGAAGCAAAGCCATGTTTTGCAATCTTGTATACTATAGTCATTGAACAACCATAGTAGTATCTGACTTGTGCTCATCGTGAATATTTAGGATGGACTTTTTTAGTAATACCAGTATCATTCAGCCTTGAATTTAAGCAGTTAACGTGCAATTGCTTTTGTTTTGACACATGGCATGGTTTTGACCAAATACAACTAGGATCTATGAACTAAATTGAAAAGCACTTTTCTCATAACTGCAGATGTCAGAATCAACAAAAATACATCACATTTGCTATTTTACTGGCACAAGGAGATTGCTTTTATAGGATATACTTCAGGCAGACTCACCTTCATTTTATAACCTGTGTTAAGCTTTTAGATATTCAGAAACAAATAGTCAGCAACATTCAGAGGGCTGGTTAGTGTGGCATTATTGTGAGGAATTAAACTATCAAACCATGCTGCATAGCAAACACATCTCAGTGAGGGGAAAAATAAAAAAATAAAAGGTGGAGGAGGAGAAAACCAAACCAACCAACGAAACCACACCAGTAGCACAGACCTACAAGTAAGATGCAAATAATTAAAACCTGAGAGAGGTGATGGTTCTTAAGGATAACTGTGCTTCAGTAGATAAGAGCGCAGTGATGACCAAATTTGCCCTAGTAGCTGGGTAGAAAATGAGGGGGGCATGGTGTCTGGGTTTTTTTTGTTTTGGTAATTTTGACAACCACCTCTCTCTTATTCCTACTCATGAGAGTCACAAAGATTAATGCCACTAATTCACAACATAACCCTGGTTACCAGAATCTAGTTTCTACAAGAGAAGAGAAGAGACGATACACTTCTCGTACATCACACCAAGAGCAATTCTTCTGGCCGAGAGTCTCTACCACTGATCTTGGGCTAGACTGAGGACCATTAGGTGTCACATTGGATTTTCTATCTTGAGATTTTCTTTCTTGGATTCTACTATTAATTTCCAGCTGCAATCTACACATCTGTTCCTGTAGCTCGCTTATCAGGTTCACTACTGACTGAAAACATGGGAAGAAAAAAAGACAGATGAGAAAGGCAGACAATATGCAAAGAAGGTATTTGTACAGCTGCAGGACAGAGAAATACAGAAAGAATATCAGGGACAACCCAAAAAGACAGACAGCGTGTTCCCTTACTGGTAAAACATAAATCTGGACTTTGTACAGAGCTATAGATTAAATACAATAGAATCTATGTTCTGGACCAATTCATGACTTCTCAGTTCAACCAGGTGAACGAAATTTGATTAGATCGATAATCCATATCCCTCAGGAGTAGAACAGTTTTTAATGGACAAAAGAAGAAAAGACAAAGTATATATACACATCTTTATTCTTTATTATCACATGTACAAGTGTTGTAATCTCAACTCTGCAGATTCAAAAACCTCAAAGCTGCACAGTGCCAGAGCATAAGAACAAGTCGCTGCATCAGCCAGCTATGTATTTAATATATTCAGTCTCAAACTGCACCAGCAACCACAACTTCAAATATTAACAAAGATCCTCTTTCAAAAGTGTGAAAGACAGAAACTGTTTTTCCTTTCTTTTGTCTCAAAGCTTGCTTCCTAAGGCCTTTTCTGGTGACAAGACTCTGACTTATAACTGCTGGTTATCCAGATGGGTGTTATGGTGCCTCATTGTCTCTGCTTATGGTTGTAAAGATAAGCAGGAATAGGGGCAAATAGCCTTTTCCGGGGGGTACGGCTTGGAGAAGCTGACCACCACAGAAAAACAATGCTCCTGCATGGCAAAGAAGGCAACATCTACTGCGGGCTTATCTGTTAGGCCAAACATGTCACACAAACCAAGAGAAAAGAAAAAACACCTGAGAAATGGGGATAAAAGGCCTTCACTGAACCAAGGATTTTCGGGAGGTGAAGAGAAGAAATCTTTGAGGAGAACTCCCAAGGACGGACCCTGAGGCCTGCTTGCTGCCATCTCCCATCCCCTGCGGTGACCAGACGAGTTCCTGAGACTATGAACCTCGTTGGACCCACGGTGGTGATTATCTCTCTCTTGCTTTCTATCAAGACTCCTTGCTTTTTATCCCTTTTCTATCGCTCACCTTCCCTTCTCCATATCCCTAAGCAACTAGTAATTCTAATAAACTGATTGGGCTAACATTTGACCCGTTGTGTCTTAATCTCGCCATTGGGTATACACATAATCAAAGAACCTTGTCATCCTCCTTTATATTGGAGCGTGACAAAAAGCTTACATATAAGTTAGCTAAAATAAATGTACATCTATTGAGTATTTTTGAAGGGCACTGTGCTTAAAATGAAATTCAGAATAGCAGCTGCATATATTTCCCTTCACGCATATCACTCTGAGTCAGGCTCACAATATTTGATGCTCATCTTTTCTCATCCAACAAATCTTTTACACACCTAAATGAGGATTAACTCCTTAAAAAGGCCAAAAAGTTTAGAAACAATACTTGGCCCCAGCACACCACCACTCTACTATCCAGTCTTTATAGGCTGAGATGCTCTACCAGGACTTTTCAGTTAAGAAAAAGATATCTTCTTACATATCAGCTCACCCAGGCAAAATTACATCCCTCATATGTTCATACTACTGTCACTTTGCAGCAATGCAGGCCGCTGGTGAGGAGTTTCCCTGCAGCTAATCCATCCTTTTATCAGAGCACTGCAAAGCAGAACACTCATCACACTTGCTTCATGTGTAATTTAAATGCTATCTGCAATCCTTCCATCTTCCATTCTTTGACTTTGTTTCTCTTCTGTCATCATCTCCATGATCAGATACCTCACCAACTCTCCTTGCATTAGTGCCTTTCTCCTTTCCTTTCTCTTAAGCACCAAGATGGCAGTCTGTGCTCGTCTTTGTCAGAAAACACCATTAAACCATGTGTTAAACCACCTGTCAAACAAGATACACAGACTGCTAATTGCTCTAGTTGCAGCACAGTGAGAGAGTTCAGAACCACTGTTGCTGCTGCTACTTGTCTGCCTCACATTCACAAAGGCAATGGGAAACATTCTGCATCCAAACAAACTTCCTTCAGGGAACATCTGACAGTATACAAATGGCAGATATCTATATCCCAGTGAAGAATAACTTAGACTTTATGGAAGAGAAAAAGATTAACTTCAGAGGCAATGCATGTCTTACAGCTGTTTCCAGTTTCAAGGTGGAAAAGTATCTCCTTTTCAGAGATACTTTCACAGCATGACAAATCATTAAGATTAAAAACGCTATCTCAAATCTGATTCAGTTGAGGTGGCACAATAAAATCCACAGAGCTGTGCTGCATCAAAGACCAGAAAAATTATTTGGCTTGCTTACTCAAATTTCTCTGAAATGGCAAATAATTGTGTACTACGTATTTAACTCAGAAGTGTCCACAAAGCAGCCACAACACACTTTCCAATAGTGTATAGCAAGCTTCATATTCTCAGCACAAAAAAACCCACCAAAACCCACAAAGCTTACCACATGACTGAAAATAAAAAAACAGGAGAGAATAAGGGCTGTTAGCAAGTTGAAATGGGCCCCCCTGCAGCCTCCTGATAGTGACAGAAGGTCTCCTTTGTCCATGTTTGGGTAAGGCAAGCATCTGGGCTGCAGCTAATCACTTGATTAATCGCATGTTGCTTTCCCATGCTTCGCTAACACTGAGGAAATGTATTTCTAAGATGTTTAGAGCTTCGCGGGTAAGAGAGAATTTACACAAATGCCCCCAGGTGAGACTTCAGAAAGCTTCACAGGATCATGTCAGCAAACAAGAGAACTTTTTTCCACACAAAGGGGATTAAGGTGACAAAGGCAGGAGATCATCCATTTACAAGTAGCTATTCTCCTGGCTCCTGTGTTATATGTATAACTAAACGCCATTATAAATTTAGCATGTGCTTTTGAAGAGCCAAAGACAAGTGGCATTCAGGCTGCAATTAATACCTTTGAGAGCCAGATATTCAAACTCTCTGCTGCTAACTATAACTAAAATGAAACAACAGCTGCATAAGATAAACGGAAATGAATCTGACTGATTAAGACTCATTCATAGATAGAAAAATATCTTAATTTGCTTTGTTTCTCCTCAACCCAACCAGAAAAATAATTACATGGATAAATTCTATGTGACTGGAAACAGCTGCTGTGAAATGAGCTGACACAAAATTAAGAGTGCAAAGAAAGTATGTTTTAGCTGACTTGTTCCACAATTTCACATCTTGTTATAAACATTTATTAACCTGGTATTATACTTAGAAACAGCAGAGTCAACCATGAATTATAATTAACAGGCAGCTTAAAGCAGTTTAACTACAAGATGCCTCTGAAACGTGCTAGGGTGAATACAGAGTACCATTCTGGCAGTAAGAAAGCTATGAGATCACTGTTCTGCTCACCTCTGTCAATCCTAATCTTAGTCTTGAAAGCAGCAATCAGCCAACTGCAGCATAAGAGAAAGGCTCTGTCACCCACAGCTTTGTTCCACTCATGTAAAAATATTAATTGCAATTTCATTTGACATATTAGACACTGTAGGAGCCTGTTGAAGTAGCCACAACATTCAGAGATACAATTACAGCAAGATTAATTTCATTCAGTCACTGTCACTTTGGAGAACAGTGTCACCCAAGAAATTAGGTTACCACAATGCTATTATGTGTGCATTAACAAGACCAAACTAATGGCAGACTCTTTGCTTACTGAAGAATAGATTCCTCACTTGAAAGTCATAGCAAGATAGTAAAGGTTCAGAATTTGAAATGACACTAAAAGCTATCATCAAATGTAAGCAGCATTTGCAGTCCAATAGTATAAGGAAAACATAATGATAAATTTCACTTTGATGTTTCAAACTATATTTCACACATCAAAATTTACAGTAAAGGGGGGCTGAAGTAGACAGAGTTAAAGTGTTAGAACTCAAGTAAGCATTCAGCTGAACTCCCTGTTCATCCTAATAAATTGGATTAACCTTTATTCATGGCAATCTGAAAAAAAATAAATAAGAGGGCTCAACAAGCAAACTGAAAATGCTTTTTATTTCTCACAGTTATAATCACAAGACTCATTTTCCTTGCTTTGTATATGTAAGGCTTGCAACTTTCAATGGCCCAGAAATCTAATCACATCTTGGGGCAATCAATAATTCATAGCATACCTAACACAATGATTCTCAACCTTTCCATCAGATTAGGATCCTTTTCCACCTCAAGAGGGCATTTCCTAACACTTAGAAATACAGCAAAGGCTTCCAGACCAATAGACCTAACCTTTTCCATCCCCGCTGGCCATACATCCTGGTCCAGTAGCAGAAGAATTTCACAGGTCACAGCCTCACCTTTATCACAGCCCTAGACCTACTCAGTGCTTAGAAGTGCTGTCAGTGCAAAAAGCTTTTGCTTTGTTGCTTTCCAGGAGTCAGGCTGACTGTCGATGTCCTGAAATTATTCAAACAACTTCTTCCTGGTATTCAACATATAATAGGAAGCGATGAAGGCCTCTCAGAAAGAGTGCAGCTGGAAACAGGCTCCCACCTGTAGCAATTACGTGTTGCACAGACCTGTTTAGATTTTCGGGTAGCATGACACTGCTCAGGCCTTCCCAATACAGGACACCAATAATTATGGGTGAAAGTGCATGAGAAGGCTATGGATAACAAGAACAGCAGCTGGTGCCTCTCTGGCTTGCAAACTCTGCCAGAAAATGCTCTCTCTAAACAATCTTTTAATCTCTAAAGAAAACTTCAGAGGACAACTAAGTCAAAAAACAAACACACCCCAAGCTGATGATGTCACTGCAGGTAAAGTACTTAAATGTATTTATCAAATATTCTATAATCAACATTATGGAGAGCAAATCATTTTCTAACACTGTCTGTATTTCAGTTTCCTCTAAGACAATGTGGAACAGTCTGTTTTCAGTTAACAAAGTATAAATTTTGGCTGGGCCACAGACCTACTAATCTTATCCTGCCAGGTAATCCTACCAGTCTATGTGGTCTCCTTACTGGAGATGGCACTTCATCTGAATTACTGTCTTCCATAATCCCTTCCCAGTTCCCACCTGCTGTTCACTCAGAGGTTTCTAGGGAACTGTGCTCCATAAAACAAATATACATTGTTCATTTTATTCTCCATTATATACTTTCTTCTTTAACTAACACAGTGAAAAATAAAACTACTTTGATATCCAGAACTTTCCAATTCTGAAAGGGAAAAAGGATTATAAGTATCTTCAGTGTGATTTTCTTCCCTTCCTCCTCCTCCTCCCTCCCTCCCCCCCCCCCCCCTTTCAAAAATTTATTATGTAAACCCAAGGGAAGAGTATTATTTGAGGAAAATACGCTGCTTCTTGCCTGTCCCTTCCAACCACCATGAATGCATTAAAATTACTGAGGGCTTCTGCATACAAGTGTCTGTAGCATTCCTTATACTGCTAAACTTATGGTCTTCTCTGTCACAGAAAGCAGAAAGCGTGGAAGTAGGCTCAATAGGCTTCAAACAGCCGTGCCCATCTAGCTTCCATGGAAAGGAAAGAGTTAAGTGGAGAAAAAAAAAAAACAACAAAAAAACACAGTACGCTGTTGGAATGGACTTTGTGTCTTGATTAAAGCCAAACAGCAAGCTCTGAAACATAATGAGAGAGAGGAAAAGAAACCACATCCCAAAAATGCATAATCATATTCCTCACTGAATTCACAGGACTATGAGTACAGATCACACTCCAAGTACAGGAGGTCCTACTGCATGCTGTTTTCAGCTCAAAAATTCAGATGTATGACCAAAAAAAAAAAAAAAAAAGAAGCTCACCTCAGCCTTGTTCTGTTTTTCTTCATATTCACTCTGTTCCTTTTCCATACCAACCAGTTTAATCTTCAAGTCTGAAACTTCAGCCATTAAATCTAACTTCTGAGTCTCTAGTGATGTTCGACTTAGCAGCTCCTGAAAGCAAAGCAGAATATTTTCCCAAGTTATTTTTATTTGAACACTGACAGAATGCTGCATGATTTGCTGGCAAACTCACAGGTCTCTACCCCTTTGTTTACACTTTCAATACAAAGGCAAAATGATTCTCTTCTTCAAAAGCAACATCTACTTCTACTTTACCACACAAAAGGTACTTAATGCTGCAAGGTAGAAATGATGTAATAATTTACTGCAGGTAGAAAGAGTAGACAAAAGAGTACAGAGTGATCAGCTAATTCACATGAAAGCAAATCTCTCTCTCCCTCTCCTTGTGTTGTGTATACTTCGAACTGTTTGAACTGCATGTTTCTCAAACTCTGCAGTTATTTTCACCTACATGTTCTTCTGTGTTAATCACTAAACCACTGTCCTCCTCCTCACGTCAACACAACTTCTGGCACAGGGTCAATTCCTGTGCGAGACATGAAATCAGAAAACAACACTGAGGCTGAACTAACACAATGCTACATAATGCCATAAAGACCTTCAGATGACACATTACAGAACAATTGACTACTTTCTAAAACACTCATCAGACTAAGCCATGTTTTAATAGTACAATGCAAAGCTTTACAACATTTTATCACGTGTTATTCGGCACAGGACATATTGAAGCACAAGCACTGAACCAAAACTGGGTACCAATGGTTAGCAACATTTCTGCTGCCATGCTAACAGTACTTGAAAAGTTATTACTGTATTGCTCCTGGTAACTCACAAAAATACCAACTTTGGAGGGAACAGTATCAAATGAGAAACAGTGCAGCATAACTGTAACCTAAATACAACGTCTCATCTGAGTAACATCATAAATATGGAAACATAGAAAACAACTGGCTGTGCTTGTGTGTCCTGAGTTCATTTTTCAGACTGCAGAAATAGGCATACTAAGGAGAGATTGTATCACCATGTTTGGGAAATACTCCCCATTCACCTTCATTGCACCTTTCAGTTTCCAAGAAAGCCAAAACCAAAAATCTTTCAAAATTTAACAGAATATGGTATCCAAAATTGCCTCTGTTGGTCTCTAATTTCAAAATGAGAAATCCATTCAGAACTTTAAGTCTTATTGAATGTTTGGTATCTAACTTTCCAAGTCCCTATGTTATTAATTTATTTATTTATGGGAAAGACTTTAGGTTTCAAAACGCAGGCAAGTTGCTCCAAAAGCCACAGAATGTGGGTTGTCCTTCACATCACTGTTGCTACTGCTGAAATGCATCACACACCATTTCACTGTGCCAGCATCCACCATTTGGTCTCTTCAGCAAATGTTGAGGAACACGTGAGTGCCATTTTTTCCTGCATGGAGGAATTCACTAATACTCTTGTGTTTCTCTTGCACGCCCATGTCAGACACTATTTTGTCAGACTGCCCCTCTGCTCCTATCTGTCACACGACAGTAGCACGCAATGGGATATTGGTGGGAAGGTTCTGCCTCTACTGTCATTCCATCAACATCCGCTTCTGATGTAATGAGCCAACAAAATAAAATAAGAGGTATTTTTTGGAGTAGTCTTCATATATACTGTTTTTTAGCATGTTTTGTATTTTTAATTTGATGGCAATTCATAACTCACATCAATGTTTTGGTCATATGAAGTGTACTGAGGAATTACAGCAGATTCTGCTTTGGATTACACAGAAAGTGACTTAGTATTTGCAGTGTTATTCTAGATCTGTTCTGATGTTACTGGGAGTTCAGGAACTGATATTTTGATCAGTACCCTCTTCTCATCCCCTCCTTTTACACAAGCTGCGCAACATGTTGTATACTACCATTTGGAGCCAAGGAAGCCACAAACATTATTTTAAAAATGATGCCATCGAAGTTCACTTGGAACCCAAATCCGCTTTACATGTAAATTGTTTCAGTCTGCTGGGGAATACTGCCCAAATTAGAAATGGTACCAAACTTGCAACTGCATTGCAACACCAGTTATCTAAGCCACCCACTATTCCCAGTGTCATGCCCGCTCCTGCTGACACTGACAATGGTATTTGTGTACGGGTGGGAAAATAAACAAATGAAGCCTCTTTTTTTTTTTTTTTTTTTTTTTTTAACCTTGAACAGAATAAGTAACAATCAAGAAAAGATCATTCAATGCTAAGAAGCACTCACCTAGTGAAGTCCCAGGACTAGCTAGTTTCTACAAATATGATTACAGCACAATTATGAAAAAAACAAAACACAACATTCCAAAACCTCAACATTCCAGGAATAAAAGACTACATCTCCACTAACTTGCTCAAATTCCACAGGAATATTCCAGTCCAGACTGGAATAGGCTCTGCACAGCCAGTAACACAGAAGTCTGTTAGAGCTTAACATACAACTACAAATGAGAACTTGCATATGGAAATAGGGCCACTCAGCATCAGTGGATGGCAGGATGAGGTGACTTTAACTTCACTGACTGGCACTATTCAACTGCTGAACTGAAACGATGTTTAAATTATTATTATTATTATTATTTCCTTTGACAGTGGCATAGCATTTGATGATGCAAGTGGAAGATTTCTAAATAAGCCAAGGAGAGAGCACCCATCTTGAGATTTTTAACAATAGAGCTATACTTTCAATGTACCATCTGGTATTAGTGCTTAGTTTTTCAATAGACTCCTAAATTAAACTTGTTTGTGCAGCAGAGAGTAACACCTCAGTCGTCTCCTGAGTTCCGTAGCTCCATGTGAATAATAATGTTACCTGGTATGACCGAGCATGAGGGCAGCTGAGATTTTATTTAGTTAGTTATTTAATAAGTAAAAAGTCTTACAGTTTGTTCTGAAGATGGTGGATTGGATCCTCATCTCGTGTAAACTGGCATCAATCTCTTGCCTTAAAATAGACAGAATAGCTAGCAATCCCTGGTTTGTTTTCAGTGGATCTACACTGATTTAAAACAGCTGACAATTTATCTTGCATCTAGAGTGTCTAACTTCTACTTTGAAAGAAAGTGCCATTTTAAGTAAATGCCCCCTCTTGAAATGGATATAACATCTGGAAGCAATTATTTTCCTCTTCAAGCAGATGCTCACAGAGAACAGCTCATTAGAGAATGTGACCCATTTTGCTACAGAGAAATTACAGTGTATTTCAGTGGTATGATGCAACATGAAGCCAGCCAGAATAAATATGCAATTGTATGAAAAGAAAATACAAATTTATGTTATTGGTTTTAAGCAAAAAAGATTATATAAGAGAGGGAAAATGGTAATTTGGGATGTAGCAGATTTAGGAGGATCTTAAAGATCAGACATACAGAACAGAAATAGAACATGTACTATGAAATCTTAAGCATAATAAGCACAGTATTCGTTTTTCATTGAATAACTACTATAAATATAATCTATTTTCTTGAAGTCCTTTTTTTTTTTTTTTTTTTGAAAGATCAGCTTGAAAAATTGAGGAAAAAAAACATTTTGTTGTAGAATAGTTAGAAAGAGGAGTTCTGCACAACCTGCAATCTGTGTATATCAGATGTATCAATGCACACCAAACTAATTCCAAACACTACTGTATTTTTAAATTCACACTGCATACCTTTAAAGTATTTAATCATGCTTTTCAGTATTCTCAGTGAGACTGAAGCATGCAGTGTGTCTCACTTCCAGATTTTGTTGGCTTGGAAATGCATATTTCTTATAAAGCTGCTTATAAAACTTAATGTGACAGAAAATAGCTTAGAAAGAAGCACCGCTCTGTTCTAGGTTGTCTGTTTCAAGCACAGTAAATTACCTGATATTTAGCAATCTACAAAACATAAGAAAAACAACATGCCACACTGATTTACAAATCAGAAAAAGATTTCAGTCAAGGGGACAAAAAAGCAACCCAAATTTCCATTCTGCACTTGTAAAAAATACAACACTCAAAAAGTTCTTACTTTTCATATTCATTAAGCCCTCTGAGAGAGAGAGAGAGGCAGACCCACCTACCTGGTAAGCCAAATTCAGCCAGAACCACTGCAAGCGAAGACTGCACTTTTTAAGTGCTGTGTGTCAGCTGTGGTGGAAATAAGATATTTGTTGAACTGAAAACACAGCTGACAGCAATGTACATGTATAATCTCCAAGAAATGGTGCAAGTCAGTAGCCGAGAGTGAATTACAGCCCTCCAATTCATCATTTGTCTATTATATTGTTAAGCAACAGAAACGCTTCCCAGTGCATGGTCAATTTGAACAGTCCTTTGCATACATCTGACAAGCAGATGTGCCTCTAACTGTTAAACAGCAAAGCAATGTATTGCTCACCTGTATAGATAAGCTGCACTTGAGAGCATGCTCTGAAAATCTCAAGCCTTATGACCAGAGCAGCACAGAGCACATTTCAAACTCTGAAACACTAAGCCAACTGCTGGCAAGAAGTTACTGCATGTTATAAACAAGTGCTGAAATTCATTTAAGATCAGATAACTCAGGCAATTGAAAGCTGAAGGAATGAACTTTGCCAGCCAGCAAAGTTCCTGAGAAGCAAACAGATACACACCAGATTTATACTGTGCAAAAAAGACAGGATTCTTGCTTCTTTGAATACAAAACAACAGCAAAACCAAAACAGGTACACGCTAAAACACATTGGATCTAAGTTCTTACTCATGTTTTGCCCCTCCTTGCATTTCTTTAATCCAGTGTTTTTTAAAAAGAGTCTCCACTGTGCCTCACCATGTCTTTGTCTGGCACACATTCACCTGCTCTGTACACCCAGATAGAAGTTAGGCATAAAATTACATCAGAGAGAAGGAAAGCACTGAAATTAACTCCCATTTGCATTTAATAATTTCAGTTTCCACGTGTTTAAGGCAGAAAGATCCCTAAGGCCAAGTACTTTGTACTTCGCAACAGAATTTACTTGATGGAAAACAATTAGGTTTATGCAATGCAGCCATCTGACCAGTCCTTCAGGATTTGGTGTAGGTCTCGTACAAGACAGACACTGCCACACAGATCAGTATTTTGGCAAATTCTTTTATTGGCAAAACAAACATAGAGCTTCAGTAGCAACTAGTATCTGTTAAGTCAATCAACTGCAGAACAGGAATAGCAAAGAGGTATTTTTACCCATAATAATTACTATACCAAATGCACTTAAAAAAAACTGTGAAAGTGAAATCTCTAAGTGCAGAAAATTCACTTTTCAAACTGACCTAGCATAAATGACAAGACAACATTAATTCCACAGCACCAATGCATTTATATTATGCACGGTGATGCTTTCTGATATGGGGCAATTTAGGCTGCTTTATAGAGAAAAAATCGCTTTCCAATCATGTTCAACATTTGTGCAAAGTACAAATATATCAGAAATGGACTGTTACTGTATAAATGGCTTTTGTAAGATAATTCTAGAAGTTTGTTCTTCATTACTGAGACAAATTCTTTTCTGCCCAAGGTACTAGGGGGCTAACAATTTGGATAGGTATCTTTTACTCACTTGATGGCAAAATTTAATGGCAAAATAGGAAGGCAATCCAGAGAGACCAAGCTTGGGTCTTGTTCCCAGACAGTCTCCAGGAAGTTTTCTTTTACTTCTGAGTATGACTGAAGGACAAGGGTACATTTTTCTTGGACCATAATGCAAGGACACCTCTCAAGTTTTGCCATCAACTTTCATGACAGACCTACTTTGTTTTAAAGAAAATACAAACGTCTTCAAGATGGAAAATGTTTCTTAATTAGAGCCTGTAGAAGTACAAGTATTCTTAGATAAACAAAACGTTGAGTTCAGTACTACAGCATTACAAGTCAGCGAAAGATGTAGGTGATATTTTCTTCAGCTGTAGTTTTCAAACAGCTATGTCAAACGTGCATCCACACCTACCTTTATGACATTCCTCGACCTCCTCTGTTAGCTGGTTCAATTCACTAACCCAAAGGAAAAAAACAAAAACATCCCCTTCTTTTTAACCCTCCTTGCTTTCTGCTTAATCATTGAGTCAAAATTATGGTGAGCATGAGTGTCAATACAAAATAAATTGTAAAAGCACATGGTTCAAGAACAGGAAAAAAGAAACTAATATAATAAGGCTTTTTATTTTGGTAGTAAGAAACGGTTAGATGATCTCAACTCATATACTCTAAGTCTACATTTACAGTAAGAAATATCACTCCCTCCTCTTAGATGAAGAATGACAATTTCCTCCAAAGAACCAGCAATTTCTCTTGCTGCTATTCAGTGTTTAAGATGCCTGCCCCTAACTGCTGAACGGCCATTTAATGTAATGCAGATAAAGTTGGCTTTAGCTGCATTTCAGAAGTGTTTCCATGATAGCTTTGTAGCTGAGTTCAAAACAACTGTATAAATCATAAGCCAAAAGGATTTTAGCCAGTAACCCCACCCGTACAAAGTGGGCATGTCTCAGCTAGCATAGATTTAGCAAAAACTATTTTGCAGGGTAGCATTACACACCCTTGCTGTTGTGGTACCACCAGATGTATTTTTAAGGAGCTTCATTAAATTATCTGAACAAAGCATATTATTTTTGTTTTTAGTGTAGCATTTTGGGGGCAGAATTTTGCAACATTTCATATAGTCCCCTAATTCAAAAGATATGGCTTACCCTGGACTCACATATACTGCTTCCCAGATAAGTAAATAAAATACTATGCCTATTCATAGTGCAGTTAGCTTAGTTCTAAGGGGAACATAAATATATATAAATAAAAATTTTCCCAAGGAAAGGCCATTATTTTCACTCATTTTTTCGTTTAGAAGAAGTAGTTGACTTTGTTCACCAAGGTAAGAGTGAGTGTGGTCCAATAGATTCTAAACAAACAAGCAGATCCAAATAAGATTGGATTTACAATACACCTCAAGAGGGTAAGAGAAGTCTTCCTGGAAAGCAAGATTATCTATACCCATAGTTAGGACTGGATGATTATTTCTTATTACAAACAATTTAGCTTACTGTAAAAATAAATACTGTCCTGATTGCCCTTGAAAGACCAAAAAAAAGCTTTTTCCTACTGGAGAAATGTAACTTCAGCATTAATATCTTTCATTTATTTGCTAACTGTCATGGGCTTTTGTTAGTACACTGCAAACTGTTGGCTAACACGGTCTTATTTAGATTAAAACAGGGACCTTCTACAGTGTACTCTGAATGTCTTCCTAAAAACATTTTCATAATTTAAAGTTACTGTTCTCTGAATTTCACTTAATATATCTAAACTAAACATCCCTGCTGGTTATATTTTCTAAAATGTCCCCTCATTTAAGTAAAGAATAAAACTTCTCCCAGCTGTAAGCACTTTGGGTTGCAACAGTTGTATGTGACCAGTTTTGTATTCCTTTGGTGAAGAGGTTTAAGTGAAAGAGGTTTAGGATACAAGTTAACTAGATGAAACACTATATATCCTGCATGTTTCTGGTCTAGATTTTAAAGGTTATTTATAGTTTAAAATCTATTTTCAATATCCATGTACTGTACTACCAGCAGATTGTCTGCATATGTAGTAACTTGTCTTGATACAGACACAAGATTGCTCATGGAAAGTTCTTTCTCGTCCACAGACCTGTCAGCTCTGCAGTAACATGAAATGTAAGATAGTTATTATTCATTCTTTCTCCTCAATATATACCATGAGACTGCACCAGTAGATTAAATGACATAGCCTGAAATCGTTGATTGAAATAATGAAAAGTATCTTCATATATTACTTTACTTTTCCAAATAAAAGGGGAAATGTCCTAAATACAGAAAAATCATTATAGAACCAAATTTGATACGATAATTCATTTTAGTGCACTAACTGTTCTGTTTTAAAGATACATAAAAACTGAAACTATTTAAGTAAAACTTCTTAATTCTGTAACTGCTACATATATTAGGTACACATAACCTGTCTAACCAGTTACTCAACCGTGTCCAAATTTAGTTCGTCAGCACAGTACAAATAATACACAATAGTTTCATTTTACACACTGCCACGTACAGTATTATGCAACCAGCCAATAAAACATTTGTGCAACAGGAAAACAAAGAAATATTTATTGAAAAAAAAGAAAGTTTGCAAAGCAGCGAGAGAACAATAAAAAGAAGCAATCTTTTTCTGTTTTCTCTTGCTACGAAGGCACTCCCACATGCAGACAAATGTGGAACATACGTTCTCATCTTTCTCAAAGGAGATTATGCAAAAGCTTTCCAATCTAGATCTTTACCTGTTGAAGCATTTCTTCCGTAGCATTCAGTTTCAACTGATGCCCCTCAAGACAGATTTCTAAGTCCCGTATTTTCTCTCCTTGAGCTTCTACCTGGTCTGTAAGAACGCTCACCTGTAATTTGAGAAGAGAAACACAATGGTACTGAACTGACTGTTAAGAAGTTTGAATTACCTTATACAGTGAACATTCAAATGTACACATTTACAGTGAATTCCCTTCTGAAGTCTTCAGTGGTTTCATATTCTTCAATTACTTGCTCAATTGAAATAGAGAACTCTCCATTCTCACGTACAAATAGTTTGATTCAATCCCTGCCACTTAGATAGCTTTTTTTTAAGTATAGAGAAGTAAGTTTCTAGAAGAGTTAGATGACTACTTATAGGTAGCGTGAGTCAGTTCCCATACAAGCCTGAACAAACAGAAAGCAGTAAACTATAACATAACTATAACATAATACACGGAAAATATTTTAAGTGGTCTTGAAACGCGCTTTGCTATTTCAGGTTCTAGTAGCACTTTGTTCCCTTAAACAGGTAAGTGATAAAACTGCTCATTTGGAAACTAACTGATTGAGTTCTTACAAGAAAAGAAAAATAGCTTACCTATAACAAAGCATTTTGAAGTTACAAGGGATGCAACACGTGAAAGGCATGTTTTAGCAGAGGCAAAACTCTATTCCAAAAGAAAAAAAAAATTCCCAGGCTTTGCAAGCCAAAACATGAAATCAAAGGAAGAGAGATACAGACAACAAATGCCAGGAAAAAGAAATAATAAGCCATACTGGTAAAGAACTATGGGAATGGTGGCATACACCAGCAAATGTGTAAAAAGAAAAGCCCAGCCCCTATTCTCTAAGCTTGAAATCTCAGGAAATTTAGATGCAGCACAAGGTTCAAAAGCTGTGAAAAAATTTTAACTCCCATGTTAAGCAGCACATGCACTCTAGATTTAATAACGTTTACCTATGCTCTCACATCCAACTCTGGAGTACTTCTGCTCAAAATAAGCATCCATTTTTGTTTTTAACTACAAGTTCAGCAAGGCTAGCTGGGGGAGGAATGCAGACCAGTATTTTATTTTTATGCCTTTAAATCAGTAGTCTCCAGAGAGAAGCACAGATGGATACAGGGCAAAAGATGACAGGAAGGAGTGGGTGGAGGGAGATCGTAGTATTCTGCCACTTTTGCCCAGAAGCAAGCTAAGCCAGATCTGAGCTGGTAGGGAGAAAAGAACTCCACACAAGGAAGTTCGTTGCTTAACAATGTTTTCATTTTCCTCCCATTACAACAGAGATAGAATGCAGAAAACCCTGGGAGTTCAAAAAGCGAGGAGCAGCAAACTGAAGCCCCTCCTTCAATCTAATGCAGGTTCCAGAGGAAGAAAACAAACTTGACAGAAAGGGTCAGGTAAAGTTCCAACCACTATTGTAACCCATAAGAAAAGTTATGTGTACTAAATGTGACCCGCTAAGGCATTTTGTGAAACTTTAGCAGCTTTAGAAACATTCTGTTGGATATTCCAGTGTTAGGCTGAGAGGTACAATCTCTACTTCAAGCTCATATTTTCCCCTCCATTTGAGATCACACCTGCCACACTCTTCTGGGAATGTTTAAGATGCACAAAGTACAACTCCAGCTTACGTTACATTAGCAAGTCCACCTTGCCTTGCCTTAGCTGTGCAGCATGTACGGAAGTCATACAGTTGGTAATATGCTTTTGGCGAGTATCTGTAATAGTGAGTTGTGTTGTGTTCGAGAAACATTTAGATGTTGTACTGAGGGATGTACGTAGTGGGTGATAGGCAGACAGTTGGACTGGATGATCTTGGAGGTCTTTTCCAAACTTAGTGATTCTAAATGAAATACTGGCCAAATTTAAACTGGTGTAAGAGTTTAGAATATCTTACAAAAACATATTTGTGGGAAAAACAAAAAACTAACAGGTAAGCTCTAAAGAATATGTACCAGGTAGCTCAGGACCAAGCCCAGTTCTGTTCCTTGGCATCCTCTTATTTTTGTTATTGATGTTCAACTGCCAGAGTGAATCTTTCACCTATGTTATTTGAGTGGAATTTTTGAGTTCTACTGCAGTAGTGTGCAGTGCAATAGGAAAATGTAGAATAAATATTGACTATGCCTCTTGCTTTGAGAGGTTATCATGTAGCTAAAATGCAAAGGAGACAGAAATTTCTAGATGCAATTCCAGTTATATTCCTTTTGAGGAAAAACTGCAGGCAAGACTCTGAACCATATTGTACAAGCTGCTTCTTTTCGAGTTTGGGAAGCTGCATTGCATATGCACGTATTTGTGTGGATAAAGAAATAGTTCCTAAAAATCAGCAGGATGAAACAGAGAAAGTACACACAATGTTTCAACCAGAAAAACATGTTTTTCACTCAGGATTTGTTTTCTTTAATTTTCATTTGGCAATTGCAGTTTTCATGCAATAATAACAAAGCTTAAGAGTATGTCTTACAAACAACGTATTGTTTATTTAACATCTGTGTGAATACTGCTCAGTAGACAGTGCAAGTGTGAAAAGAATATAACAGAAAATGCGTTTGCAAACTAATAAGAGAAAGTAAGAACACTTACCCAGTTTATTCAAGTTTTTTTTTTTGTTGCTGTTTTTTTATAATAAACATGTGATTGTATGTATACATATACACATGTATATGCATATGCCTTCATAGGTGCAAAGTAAATGAATATGCAGAACTATTTAAAGAACATCCAGCTTCAGTTTTAGAAAGCACGCAGTGCAATTCCACATAAGTGAAGATATTCAAGTGAAAAATCATTACTTTAGAATACATATTTTTCCCAGGAGGAAAACATACATGGGACTGAAATATATTTGAAAACAGATTAGTTTGGTAAAGTGAGAAATGGGAAACTTGGAAGAGGTTTGCATTTTTATTGTCATTTTCTAAATTTCTCAGTTTTCACAATCCCCTTTTGGATGATGTAAAACAACTTTGGTACAACATGCAAATAAGAAAAACATCACTTCTATCCACTTGGAATTTATATAAAAACATTTCATTTCTAATTTTTATTCTTGATACTTACAAATTTTACACATTCCAATAATGACCAGACGGTATGAATGTGACACTATATGGAGTGCATTATCTTACTTTTGAATCCCTTTTCTCAAGATGCTAAGCAGCTTCTCATATTACAGCTTATCCATCCTCATAAATGGTAACATGAAGAGACAGGCCACTCAGAGAAATGGTAATACTGATGTGGCATACATTTCCTAATTGAATTTTAAGGACTTTAATGGAGAAGAAAGTAAGAGGATGAGTGTGTTGTCTAGGAACATGATGGTATGCAATATGTTTTACATATTTCCCCCTTATTCTCTGTCTTTCAATTGATAAAAAACAGCGGCATGCAGGATCTAAAAAATAACTAGCATAACCTAGCAAACCTGGTATGAAAAGTCCTCTGTCCATAGGAGGGAAACAAAGATGATAAAAGGCCTGAAACAGCTCCTTTATGAGGAAAGGCTCAGAGACCTCTTTTTTCAGCCTTGAAAAAAAAAAAAAAACTCAGAGGGGATCTGATGCTTGTCTATAAATATCTAAGGAGTGGGACGCAAAGGGATGAGGTTGGACTTTTCTCTCATCAGTGTGTGGTAATAGGACGAAGGGAAATGGCTGTAAACTGAAGCATAGGAAGTTTTGCACAAACGTGTGGGAACTTCTTCACAGTGCAGTGATGGAGCACTGGCACAGGCTGCACAGAGAGGTGGTGGAGTATCCTCTGGAGACATTCAAGACCCCCCCCCGCCCCTCCCCTCCCGGACACCTACCTGTGCAACCTGGGCTAGGGAGCTGCTTTGGCAGGGGAATTGGACTCAGTGATCTCTGGAGGTCCCTCCCAGCCCCTACACTTCTGTGATTCTGTGAAATCTACTACTGCAGCATTAAATTCTTGGAAAAGAATAAAAAAACCACACCGTCAAGTTCCTTATTCAGTCTTCTCATTATTGCTGCTTCTCCCTTCTCCACTCAGTTACTTCACCATTAGACAAAATTTACAATTTGCATAATAAGGTAACTCCTGACTAAATATCAGGTTAGGTTTACTGACCTGTTAAAATTTGTTCCACAGAAAAAACTATCACTTCAGCTTCTATTCACTGAATGTCAACTACATAGACAATGTTCTCTTTAAAACATACCTGCAGTATGAGAGACTCTTTATCGCCTTCTAATCGTGCCAATCTTTCTTGATAGGTTTCATTATTAGTAGATGAATGATGATTCACCTGTGACTGAGAGAAAAAGGGCTGTAAGAATTTTTAGAGTTAATATTAGAATTTCCAGCAGTAGTTCATAAAAATAGATACAGGGCAGTTTTTATAACGCAAAATACAGCAAAAAATTTGTCTATAGACCAAAATGGTTTACTTGGTACACATTAAACCTTTTACATGTGTGTTTTTCGGTTGGATTTTGAATTACTTTCTCTTTTCCAGAAATCACTAATCGTATAGGCTTAGATTTGTTATTTTCCAGCAAATGACCATTTCTCTGGGAGATGCCAACTTACCAAGATAAAAATATTCTGTTTGCACTTATTTGGGCTCAACAATGTTTTGCCAATGTCAAGGAATCTTGGCATTCATTTCTAAATACTTGCCATATGTATTATCCTATTCCTAGAAATTTACTGAAAGAAAAGTACAAATTCTTATTTAATTATTACCAGATTATTTTAATTACCAAATTCCTATCAGAAACTATTCCGGTTACATCATTATTTATATATCTGAATATCTCCAAAGAGCAAGATCTAATAAAGTTTTGCCTATTCCTAAAAAATTCCATCTGATTTCCTACAGATTTTAATACACCAGAGACAAACATCCCAATAATAATAATAGAGAAATTAAAAAAAAAAAAGGCAAAGAAAAATCTGCAGATTTATAAACAGCAACAACAAGAAACAACTTTGGAGGAGCGTCACAGTGCTGTGGTTCATCCTACATCTGGAAGCTTTATGCAATTGCAGGAGTGGAACTGCTTTCTTAAAGTACCCTGTGTCATTAACCACGAGTGGTTCATTTCCCAGCTCTACTGCAGGCAATGCTTTTCTGCCTGGGAATAAAACACCTTGGTTGGCTTTTCAGCTAACATAAGAATCCAGATGCAGAGTTCCCTTTGTCTGCACTAGTTCGCAGCACGCTACTCAATTACAGTTACATGTACAACAGCAGCAGGAGGATTGTAACCTGCCTGAACTGTCTGTTCTTTTTCAACTGAACAAGTTTATCTATTTTTTTCAATGGCTTCCCAATCTCAACTGAGGTTTAGAGGTCCAAATGTAAAATAGACTTTGAAAATAAACATGGTACTAATAAACACAGAGCAAAAAGTAGTTATCCAATCAAATGCCGAAACACACTTTTCAAACCATAAAGTACTTAACTACATATAACTTGAGCATCTTTAGTACTTAAGCTATGATAATCTTTGTCTCTGACATTTTTGAAAGTTTTTTTAGTCACACATACACACCAACTAACAGGACTGAAAGGTATCTGAAGAAATGGTCTGATTCATTATTCTGCTTTAGAACAGATGATTATTTGCAGTTCCTGTTTTGTTCGCTTCTAAAAATCTCTAGAAATGAAAAACATAGCCTCTGCAGGTAAACACGCATCATCAATTTAACTTAGGTCCTATATATTCTGCTAAGTGGTCTTACAGACTTCAAGTTCAATCCTTATTAACTTTTGTATACTATAATGTAGAAAAGGAATCCTTCTAAGCAAGCAAGATTTCTTTATGTCTGTGTAGGCAATCCTTTAACCTCAGCTACGTATCCTCAATCACACTGCCAGCCATTCTGCTTAGACTGCATGAAGAGTGAAGTCCTCTAGACCAGAAATCTTTAGCCTTGGCAGCTAGGTTTCCATTATGGCCAGAACTCCCCTCCATATCATTAAAAGCTTTTCCCAGTGGACAGCCCACAGGCCTTCTCCAGCATGTCTCTGACCCACGCACCATGACAGGGAAAGACTTTCCTGAAACACAGAACATCAAGCACCCAGGATACAACAGCAGACTACTAGGCAGGAGGAGAAGATTCTCTTAATAACAAAAGCTAATAATGAAAACCACTCAGTCAGGTGGAGTTCTGCACCTGTTGTGCTGCTGTAATTTGCTGTTTTCCTATACTAAATTTAACCAGTCACGTAATCACTCCCCTGCTCCCATTACAAGCACAGCGTTATTGTCAACACATTTTTACATAAGCGATCCATTGTCAATACAAACTAGAGTTCAACATTTTATATAATCAGTAATTAAGATCCAATTCAACATCAAATCACAAGTAAGGCAAAAATTTTACTACACTCACATTTATCAAACGTGCAGCCCCGATGATGTCTGCAGCACTGACTGACAGTGAAATGTCCTGTGTTGGAAGTTCAATACTCAATACTTGTGTAAGACCCAGAAAATCACACCAACTTGAACAGGGAGAAGGAAAAAAATACCAACCCTGCCAACAGGTCAGACAGAGTGCTCAGATAAATACAGGACAGTACAGTAGACAGAAAATGGCCTGCTAAAAAAAAGTGGCTGATTGACACACAGCAGTTGTTTTAGACTTTGGAAGTCTTTGTGGCATGCGTAAAGACAAGATACAAAATGTAACATGAAACTAAGGCCATCTGTGCATGGTTGGAGTGCATTCTGCAGTTGAGAAAGACAGTATGGAGATGCAACTGAATATAGTTATGTATCACACGTACCAGCAGGAACCAAATATAGGACATGGCAGTGAAGTTGTAAGACTAGACAGCAAATCAGTGTAAGAGACCACAAACAATAAACACTAAACTTATGTAACCACGTGATCAAAAGGTTGAACCACCAAGATTTTCTATGAAGATGTTAATGCAGAAGAAAAAGCGCTGAAGATTAAAAACCATTACCTGAGCTTCACAACTTACAACCGAAATGTGTTAATTAAATTTCTTGTAAGAACAAATGGGAGAAAGTGCATAAAACACAAGAGTTGTTGATAACGTGATGATGAAATAGAAGGAAAGATGTGTTCAGTGTAGGTGACTGAAACTGTTACAACCACTGCAGTGCCGCAAGGGAAAAGCCAGCTACATACCCTACGTGCTCTGTTAAGACAGCTGCAAAGCAATTTCTTGAAGCACCTATACTACACTCTCCACAAAGAACCTGGTTATAGTGCCCAGACAGTTTCAGATATAAATATAAAATGTTTCATTGGACAATTTAAAACCAATCATTCTTCCACACTTCAAAAAAATAAAGATTTTTGCATTTCATCACCTACTTCAGCTTCTTACTTATCCTTAGTTTCTAAGGCAACTTGAATATGCTCTCTTTCCTCTAGCCTGGACATAATATTGATGTGTGCTGGAGATTTGAGCATCAGAGCATCATTTACATGATCCAGGAACTACAGAATCCTATACCAAGAAAAAGGCTCAAATATTCCTCCAGATTTTAAAACAATAAATAGATCAGAATATAGAGTATGAATCAACAGCATCAGTTCAAAACAAAGACAACCTGCAGTAAATACGGCAGGAGTACGGCAAGAAAGTCAGGACATTTGATCAGTTATTTAGCTTAATTTTCAATAGCCTTCTCAGACAGGAGCTCAGTGTCCAGCAAGTGTGGAATTTTATGGTTTCTTCCATACTTGTATTATTTTTTTCAAGTTATTTTAGCAGGATGTGGCATATTGTCAGAACTGAACAAGAATCACTGTCTAGAGTTTCTTTACAGATGTTCTATTCTGAAGTTTCTGAAACAAAACTTGTTGAATCTTGACATAGTCTGCAAGTCCCTCAAAGAAAGCACATATGCAAGATAACGGAGTTGAATAGAGGCCAGTTTATGTTCTCATGCGTTAAGTTTAACCTCCAAGAACTTCCAACACAGCTAATTTTAAAACTTCTGAAGTTGATCAGCCAGCTGTTACACAAAAATTTTCCACTAACGTATGGGTCTCATATTGGGTTATGGAAGACGAAGGAGCTGGGA
Organism: Oreortyx pictus; assembly: GCA_036925125.1. Classification (NCBI taxonomy): domain Eukaryota; kingdom Metazoa; phylum Chordata; class Aves; order Galliformes; family Odontophoridae; genus Oreortyx; species Oreortyx pictus. The sequence goes on along the minus strand of JAUPFR010000006.1, from coordinate 8,144,821 downwards.
AAAGAAAATCTGGCAGTGAGCTGAACTGGTGATTTGTAAGCTCTTTCAGTAAGTCACTTGCTTCTTAGAAGACAGATCATGGCAAAACCATCCTCCCCTCTTATTCAGTCACATGAATCAACTTCAGTTCAACTGATAATTGAATCAGATATTTGTGGCAACTAGAGTGCTTGCATTAGTGAGAAAGATTAGGGACGTGCTTGATGTATTGTCTGTTGCAGTTCAGAAGCTGAGAACAAGGAGCGTAGCCAGCAGAGTTCAACAAGCCAGTTTTCCACAAACTACTGAGAGCACAGAGACTGCAGGAAAAATATACATTATAGACATTTTCCAGACTGTTTAGAGCTGCTAATATTCAGAAGAATATGGGCTTCCCAACTACGCCCCATCCTCCCATACTATTTTGGGTCAGCAGAATTGATGCTGTGTTACAGTTCTCATTATTGTAATAGTTATGAGTCAGGAAACATGATGAGTGAGTAGTCAACAAAGGAAACATTTTTATTTTGGCACCTATCTATTAATATAAATTTATTCTCTTGACATCCTACTGTTAACAGAGTTACCCACCCATGTGAATTTATGTATATTCACTCAGTGTACTTAAGGAGGAAGAGATAACTGGAACGGGATTTCTGGATCTGTAATTCTTGCTTTTCACCTGAAAGCAGAAGCAACAACTGGATTTTCTGATTTCTGCTGTTCCTTGTTGATTAAAATCAAGTGGAAGTCAATCTGAAAGAGCTAACAGCACACAGTCTGGAATTAGGTACAGACATAGCTAGGTAAACCTCACACAGTCCTTAAAATCAAAGTATTTTCACCAAATATTTACACTTTTATCAGGAGAACTCCCAATGCTAACACGTTCTCTTCTCTATACATTTAAGTTGTGTATGAGTATCTTCCTTTAAGCAAGTCATTACATTCATCCTTGGTATGATCAGCTTAAGTGATATAGCGTGGACTCCACTGCCTCAGCTTTTGCTAGTATGGATTACATGCAGTCATCAGAACCAGTAATGTATACCTTACTCAAGTCAACCATCAGCTCAGCACTGACTGTGCAATCTTCAAAAGTAAGCTACAAGAGTTAACAGGTGGTTCAGTTTCGTGAAAGCATCTCTCTTTTAAAACAAATGTCTCAAGTCTTAGCGCTTGAGTTCGATTTTCAGACACAAGAGATTTTTCCATTTTCCTACACTCCATCCACTACAGTTCAAATAGTTCCGTTAATTTACAATACCCTTACAGAATCCATCTCACTGTTTATAATAGTAGAATTTGTTTTTGTAATGAAACATAGTAATTTTTTATTATGCCTATATTGCGATGTACCAAAATGAAGGCTTTGTCATTTTTGTTCAAAATAGTGTGCTCCCAATTAATGTCTGATAGAAGGTCAGGGCTAAAGAGGAAACTGTATGGGAACCCTTGAACTGAAATCAGCTGGGAGAACCAAAGAAAATCCACACTAAAGACGACGCACTTTTGGCATCTGGGAGGCAGAGCAGAGAGCCTTAGGTACTTTGGTTTGCAACAGAAACTTAACAGCAGTAGATTTATGCCTAGGGCTTGTAAAATGACCCAACATCAACCACCCACAAAACGCCTCCCACAAAATGCCAACCAACTACTTTATGAGAATGATACTGCTACCTTAGCTTAACACCCTACATACGCACAAGAATTTTCCCACATCCTTCTAAAAAGAGACAACTTAGAGACACACTTCTTTTTTTATTTTCCACTGTCTACTTAACCTGGCTTTATGCCTCATGAACAAGATACCTTTGAACATCTGAATCGATAACACATGAAATCAGCGTGGTATTGTGTTGCTGTGGCAGGTACCATTTACATCTAGGCCAGGATAAACTGATCCAGATAGTTCTGAAATCGCTACCATAGTATCACATGCCATTAAGTACAACATAGCTGTACTCATCGCAGAGTTATGTCTTTGATATTAGGCAAGATACTAGCAACAGAGAAAGTTCTTTCTGGTGAGAAATTTTACTACTACTGCAGGCAATGATATATATATTTTTCCTGTCAAAAGAGAAAAATAAAAATGTAGAAAAGCAGTAAACAAAGGAAGAGATGAACTGTGATTGATATGCACTGTGTGTGGGTTTTTTGTTTTTGCTCTCTGCTGTTATGTTTTCCTACCATCACTGTGCATATCTATAACCATTCTTGCCAAAGTGCTTTTCACAGATCATTTTAACATCAGGAAAACCTAATGGAAAGACTCGAAACATGGCAACACAATTCAAATTTGACCTAATAGTGCCTGGTCCCTTCTGCTGTTGCATGATGCTACTGTACATATTGTGTTACAAGGCTCCTGATTAAAACGACATCCTTAGTTCTAAGCATCTGAAAACTGTAGTTTTACCCCTTATTTTCCCCTGCCTGTATTCACAATTATTTATTTAACAACTGTTTGCTGCCCTAATGCAGTCCAAGCCACAGAGAACATGCAAATATGGCTTGACAGACTAGCTGCAACATCAAAGCTGATCCTGGTCTCTGAAGTGACTTCTATTAATGATGAAACTGGAGCCAGTTCTCGCATACTTCACCAGGGCTTATGACAGTCTTCTGCAGTTACCCTCTGCTAAGCATCATTCATTAGTCTGGAGAGTACTTACACTTTCATTATTAGTAAAAAAAAAACAAACAAAAAAAAACAACCCAGCAACAGTCTGTAATTGCAAGGCCTTAAATCCTTAATGCTATCACAGTGCCAGACGTGAGATGCTAGGATTCTTGAATACAGAAATCAAATGAGCAGCTTAGATTTTTTATTTATTTATAAGATCACTTATCAAATAAACTTTGGATCACGGTGCTCAAAGTTCTCCTGGGAACTGTTGAAAATTGTTTTCAGTCCTCCTCCATTCCCCTCATAGAGACTCAACACATTAAATCTCCTGTAAGAAAAAGATCCAGTACCAATACTCTTCTTTATCTATGTTGCATAAAAAAAAAAAAAATTAAGTGCAATCATTTTAACATCTAGTTCAGCAAAACAATTTGTAATATACTTGAACAAAATATCTTTTCTGAAAAGGCACCCTGCATTGTTAGTTCCTCCCAAATCTGTGAGCATTTCTGCGTGAGATGTTCCTCTCTGAAGCTACTTCTTTCAAACTGTTTTATCATTCTCAGTGCACAGTGAACACAACACAGTCTGATAGTAGCACACCTCAGTCTTTTGTCAGCAAATCTGTGCCTTGGAAATCAATAGGGAAGTAGAGGTGGCTGAGATACCACATTCAAAACATCATTTAAATAACAGATTAATATGATCTCAAAAACTGCAGGAGTTATTTAGTTTTAACTGTACAAAACAAGTTAAACTATTAGTTTAACGTTCCCAATTACTGCTTCCTGTTGCCTCTTCTTCACTCACCCACACATATCCCCATTTAATCCCCTCCCCATCCATACTCAGACATACATGTGTTTTGCAGAAGCAGTGCAAATAATTTGTAAGTGAACTGAACTTGAACATTCTCAAGCTTTTGTTAAAGACTTCAGTATCACGATTTTTTTATATTCATTCAAATAAGCTACCCAAGTTAAAGTTTCTATTCACATTTAACACAGATATTTACCTGCATTTTATGTTTACATAGCCAGTTAAAAATAAAGTGCATGCACATATGTATTCATGCATTTTTAACGTAGGGCCATGCAGAAGCACTAACATAAATAGCGTGCATAAAATTTGTAACAAAAGTATGCAGTTAAAAATAGATTTTTATGAGTACAATGGGAAGATGAATTGCTTACAAGACATACAATTCCATCAATATTGTAATTTACAATACAGTTCACTGTGAGTAGTAAACAGTAGTTTACTGTGAAGGATCTATTCTCATCCCATTTGTGGATTTTTCAAAAACTGAAAAATAAATATTTAGAACCTAAGAAACTTAGAAGCAGACAAAGACTCAATTTTTCCAAGATAACAGATTTTTTTTTTTTTAATGTTACAGGAAAACAAAAAATGAATCATCTCCTTATGTTAGGCAGTTAATTCACATTCAGATTCACATTCATCACAGAAATAAGGATTATAGCATTGCCTTTTTAAAAAGCATATTTTAATCAGAGAACTGTGAGCAGGAAGAAAAAAACCCACCATTTTTATTCAAAACAAAAGCACACTAATAGATCTCGTGCAGTTCCCTTAGTGAAGAATTAAGTGAAGAACCAGCGCAAACATTTCTTAATTTTAAAGCACAGAGTGGTGAACAACGTAATTCCATTTTTTGCCATACACTCCTTTGTATAATATGCTTTGCTGTATTACAATCTCAGGAAAGCACAAGCACTGACTAGAATCTACTGCCATTTGTTCAAAGACTGACTCTAGAGTTTTGTTTTTAAAGACATAGACAGCTGACTGTCCCCCTGCACAGTCTCCCCCCCTTCAAGCTTTCCCCTCCTGCTTGAAGAAAAAGTCAGTAATTCCTTTCTCATAAAGGAACTTACAATATTTCACGTCTGAGGCACTCATTGTGTTTCCTTCCGCAAAGCTGAAAATTCTGACTTACATTACGTGCATTTACAAAGACAAAACAAAGAACAGCAAATCACTTACCCGCTTTAGCCACGTGAAGTGCTTGTAAATATCAATCTCACCATCCATGCTTTGGGCCCATCTCAGCAGTCACGTTCCCAGGGTTAAAAGAAACTTTTGGAAGCAAGCACGCTGCTTTGTTCTACAGGATACAGTCGTGACTTCTTCCCCTTTAAACCCCTCTACTTCTAAATTCTTGAATGTGTGTACACATTTCAAGTTAAATCTACTGCCTCTGTCCCACAGCCTTATCCCAAACGCTTCTCACAGATGTATATATAACGCACAACTGTATAAACTTCAGACTCTCCCCCAAACATCTGGTTTTTTTAAACAGCAGATCAGTTAGCAACAAGCACAACGTAACTCTAAAAACATTAAAAATATAACTCGCTAAATGGTCTTTAAAAGGGATCTTTCAAGAAACGTATAAATCTGCAGAAACTATTCACTTTTAACGCTAAATAACAGCCTAAAATTATTAAGCTGTCACTGTGAAAGTATTTTCAAGTAATGCTTTCTCTGGCTTTCTGTTTCAAGAGTGGCTGGAATTCATTACCAAAGACCCCCTATTTCCTGTCTCTGTTTTACTCTCTGTTTATCGTAACACTACTCAGCCTTCTTGGTTTATTTCAGGCCCTAACTAAACCTAAAAATAAGTTATGATCTTTGAATTACTGGCCTGTCCTCACAAAAGACTTTACAAAAAAGGAGGAATTCAAGGACGATTCAGTGGATAAGCTAATTATTCCATAAGCACTGCCAGAAAGACAGTTTCCATCTTAACAAAAGATGATGATACCCTTCCTAAGATTTTTGTCTGCTTCTGCTGAAGGCTCATGGAATGGCATCTTTTCAATCTTTCGACGCCAATATTAATGCATATGGCAAAGCAACATTCTGGCAAAGAAAGGAAGTTTAAAAAGTACTCCCTGTTACTGTGGTGTCCCCTAGTGCCTCTGCACAGTAGATACGACTACTTGCTAATTTTTCCCAACCAACTCCACTTCCCAACTTGAGATCTCCCACTAGTTGAAGGCAGATTTGATCTTAACCTCTGAAACTGAATGTTCCATATATGAAGACAAGGCACTGGACAATGCCTATTATGACCGAAGTGCTGCTGTCCCCATAGGATATTAGTGATGACCTCAGAATATTTATTATGCTCCACTTTTTTTCTATTTTTCTTTTTTCCCCAGTTCCTACAGCCAAGTACATACATGCATTTAGGACTAAGTACAAGAACTTGGAGCCGGAGCCAAAGCAGCCCATCCTACTAATAGCAAATGCAAAGAATTCGAAGTCTGAAACTGTAAAATGCCCTGAAAAGCAGTTCTTAAAGGGATCTGTCACACCTGCCATCTCTCCAAACTGTGGAAATCCCAGATAAATAAAGGGTTTCTGCAAAGAACTTTACTATTTCAGCTATTCTTGATCCTCTTGACCCAATGCATGCCTTCTTAGGATCTTCCAAGTGACAAGCAAAGAATATAAAACTAGACTACCAGCCTTCTTTGAGTAATGGTTAGTAATAAATACAAGAAGATCTAAGAAAAATTTGAAAGCTTTTAAAAAATAGTGTCTTGTAAGTCTTCTAAAGATGCTAGTATAACTAAAATTAACAGAAAATGAAACAAGGTATAAGATCTTTTTAAAACTGAGTCATGCCACAAGACAGCATCTAAAAAGTGCTTGAGTTGCTCTGTACATCAAACTTATTTATGTTAACACTGATGAAAGCAGCTCTTTCTTGAATAGTTTGTGTCACCTGTCATCCATTTAAAAACACCCAAACACTTTAAATCATTTAAGATGTACTCAATATAGTACATCTCTCTGTGTGATAGACTCTGTCATAGCTGACAAAAAATGAAGATTAAGGGAGTTCTCTTACGATTAAAATATGAAACCTCTAGAGCTTAGGGTATTTTTATTCCACAGAAAGTGAGTTATCTGAGTATAGCAAACACATCAGACTTTCTCACATCACTGTATTCTGTGCAAACACTGATTTCTGTGTATCAGAAAGCACAGCAAATACAGAATCCCATATCCATGTTTCATCCACATCAAAGCAGAGTCTGAAAGACTTATTTTGGGCTTTTTTAGCAAAGTGGCAGAATGTACTCTGTACTCCCTTAAAATGTTACTCCACACGCTATGTCTTGATGATTTTATTTTACAGTGGAGAGAAGAAAAACAAACCCCTAAAAATACTAAAAGAAAATTGTATTATTCCATTTACAAGTGCCTCAGTGTAGCAACTACAGCTAGGCGAATACCAATTTTTCCTGTTAAAAGTATTTTAAATCACAAACATACCTTATTTTTGCCTTGTCATTTGTTCTGGATTTCATGCAAAGGTCTCTTGATTTTGTTACAGTCACTCTTCCTGATTAAAAGGTAAACGTGTCTGAATTTTCTGCATCTTATCAGCTATGAATGTTGACAACATGCATTCCAGACAGTCACGTGTTCCCTTCTAGCCTGTCACCTGCTTGCTGAACTTCATGTCCGGCTTGAGCTTTGGCCTGAAAAAGTTTCAGGCACCAAATGAATTCAAATCAACTGCCCCAGATTTTCTTAGAATACTTTTCCATTTCTGTGGAAAAGCAGGTTATTTCCTTTGGGCAGTGTGAAAACATGGAAAATATGTTGCAGTGTGAGGATTGCTTCATAGGGTTACCACTGTGTTAAAAAAAGTAGAAAAAAAGAAGCAAGAGAAGGAAACGCATGTTTACACATAGTTCTTCACTGAGCACGAACTTCTGTTTGAGTGGAGAAGTAATTATCAAACCAAATAAATTAAAATAAGCCCCCAACATCACTCTGATTTCTACAGACTCATGTAAATAAAACAGAATAACCTAGCTATTCAATCAAGAATCAGTGTTTTCCTTCATCCAGTACTCTGGGCTCTTCCTGATTATGTTTGAACCGCCTACAAAACAAAGGGGTTAGGAACATATGTTATCCAGAAAAAATGTTGCCAATAAGCCAGTTCACACACGTGTAATTCCTGTGCTGCAGAAAAATGTAAGAACTGGAGAGTGAAGAGAGAAAAATATGAGAATGCACATGCACAAGAACACAGGTTAAAAAAAAAGTAGCAGCAGATAGCCTTTTCATAGATTTCCAAAAGCATTTCTCAATATATGTTAAGCATTTCCAGCAAGAGAGACTCTTAGTAATTACTAACTGACAATTTCTGAAGCACAGAGCAAGACGAAACTTACTGAAAAAACAAACAAACAAACTGATACATGCTGTATTTGAACATATTTGCTTTACTTGTGACAAGCAAACAAAATCAACATCCTGGAAAACATTATAACAAATGTTATGTGAACAGGCTCATCTATTTACAAAGACAAGAAGCATGTCAGCCTATTGTATGCTGTTTTATAAATGTGTAATCTAAAAGTAACTATAACTTGTTTTTATTTCTGAAACATCATAAAACATGAAAACGCTTTGTTGTATTTCAACTGAGTATTTTTGTTGACCATTACATTATTGCCTACTGTGTAGGTATTTTATAGCATTTACATATTTACACTAACACTTGTTAAATCAGTGCAGTGTCTCATATTTACAACAACGAAAAGCAACACAGCCAGAAATAGAATGGCAAAGATAACATCGAGTGAAAAACCATTACTGCCTGTAGCATTAGGCACAAAAGTAAAGACAAATGTGATAATCTGTGACTTAGTGCAAAGCCACTGAGGACAATAGCTGAAAGAGTCCAAGGCAAATGGAATCCAAGCTAATATAAATAAATCATATTTGCCCTTTTGAAGGCTAACACACAATTTCTGTATACAATCATGAATTCCTACAGAATAGGCCTCCTTTCCCTTTGACAGTATCAAGGTACAGTTAGCCCATTAGGTAAGGATTGCCCTTGAGGGCTGAACTTTACGGTATGTCACTATACTACCTTGAAATCTTGGAAAACTTGACATAAAAAACAAACCTTGATATTATAACAAGAATATTATCTTTCTTTCATGAGCACTAAAAGCCTTTGGCCACAACACAATTCTGTTTAATCACTTCTGGTCATTATAATTGAAAATTGACTTTATTAAGTATTATTGTTTATTACACGGGTGAAAGAACCTCCAGAAAACTAACCTCACCACATCATTTTAAGAAAGAGAGCTAAACCTACTTACTGAAAAGGTATTTTTGGCTTATTTTACTTCTTCATGCAGAAAAGATTTTCCCATCTTTTAAAAGCATCTCTTACATTGAGCAATCACTGACAGAGATCATGAAGCTTACTCCCAGACAAGCAACAAAGGAATGTTAAAATAAATAAATAAATTCATCCCAGCTTTGGTAAATTCCATGCACTCCGTATATACCTCCCTACTAGTTCTAAGGCATTCTCTAGTATTCATAAAAATCTATATGCATGAAGGACACTGCTGCTTCCTGTGTGCTAAGAATTACTCTAACATGTTTGAGGAACTTGGAAGACAAGGTCTGCCTGTTCAGGGCTTCCTTGCAACACCAACTCACTGAAAACGAGCTGGAGCACAGCAGAAGACTGGGTCATTCAAAATGTGACTTGAACAACTGCTCTGAAAACATCCATCTAGTATTTCAAACTGGAAATCATAAACATAAGTGCATACAGAATAATGGCTTGTCTGTATCATCCCAAACAGGCTTTGCTGGTATATTTTCTATTCAGCATGTGCCAGCACCACTAGGTAATAGGAAGGTTCAGCTATATATAGCTCTGACATGACTCTCAACAGTTGAGTCTTGCAGTCAAATCTATCAGGAGATAAATGTACTGGCTTTAAGTGACATTGCTCAGAACGTATTTTCTTCTTACTCAGCTGTTGCTGAAAAGTTCTACTGCTGCATGTATCTAAGTCTTCTGTTTTAAGCCATGAAAATCCTACATTCAAATTAAGTACTTATACAGGACAGTTTTAAAGACTCCTTGTAACAATAGTTTGAATACAAGAAAGTACAATTATTTTCCTTAAACTACCAGAGGATCTTATTATTATATCCCATCTTTATCAAAGCATTCGTTCAAGTGTGTCTTGAGGTATATTGCCCTGAGGAAAAGGACTTGGGGGTTCTGATGGGCAAAAAGTTGGACTTAAGCAATAGTGTTTCTTTCCACCCAGAAGGCCAATGGTATCCTGGGTTACATCAGAAGAAGAGAGGCCAGAGGGGAGGGATTGTATCCCTACACCCTGATCCCATGATCAGAAGACTGAAGCACCTCTCCTGTGAAGAAACACTGAGGGAGCTGGACTTGTTTAACTCTGAGAAAAGAAGGCTCCAGGGAGACCTCATTGCAGCCTTCCAGTACTTACAAGAAGCTCACAAGCGGGAGGGCAAAAGATCTTTTGCACAGCCTAATAACAATACAACAGAATCTTTCAACTATTTAAAATAGGGGAGATTTAGGGTAGATGTTAGGAAGAAATTCTTTTCTCAGAGGATGGTGAGGCACTAGAACAGATTTCCCAGTGAAGTTGTCCCCATACCTGGGGGCCAGGTTGGATGGGATCCTGGACAACTAGATCTAGTTGTTGCCGACCCTGCCTGTGGCAAGGGCTTGGAACTAGATGATCTTTAAGGTCCCCTCCACCCTAAGGAATTCTATAATTCTCTCCAATTTCCTCTAATTTAGGACATTCAAAAAAGATTTTCAAAATTAAGCTTCTGAGAAAAAAAAACTTCATCAGGAAAATACTCAGGAGTTTTCATGAACCAGCATTTTAAGGGTCAGTATATAAAGCTACAAAATGAAGTGGCTGAAATTAAATACAAATGTTCCACCAGAAGATGATGTTTTACAATCACAAAAGTAAGAGCTCTCACCTACTTTTAAAATTATTTTAGGACCTTTTTAAGAACACTAGGCTTCTTCTTTATACTCAGAAAAGTGATAGACAAAGATGTATAAATAAATAAATTAACAGTGTAGACAGTTCTAAAATGAAACTGTACCTAAATGTATTCTCTCACAGCTCATTAAGTCAAACACAGCCGGTTGTTACTACAACAGTTAATTTTTAATGTTGAAATTACTATCTACTTTGTGATGTGTCATGTGGTCACTGGCAGTGCTAAAATATTTAACAAGAAGCAGTGAAACCATACTCTAAATTGTTTTATGTGTTTGAAGTTTCCTTGAAAATCCTTTAAGTGTCTTATGGCAATGCTCCTCTTTTTTGTTGTTCAGTTTTCCAGGCCAAAAAGTTTACAAATATAAAACATTTAAAGCACTGCATGAATTCACTTCTAGGCACAAATTTTTAATATAGTTCTTAAGTAGTAAGAAGTCTACTTTTATTCAAGCTTTATTCCATTTTTTGCTTCGTCAAAACAAGCGTGTTTTCTAAAATTACAGAAATTGTTATATCTTCATTCCATTACACGTAGTAACTGTCTAAATTCAATGTTACTTCACCTACCTCAGATCAATGCTGGTGAGGTTTCTGCACTCAGCTGTACTGCAAATTCAGTATCTTGCTGTTCACAGATAACAGACCACAGAAACTCAAAAAGGAGCCTTAGCAAAAAGCATAAATTTCCAATTTGTGGAAACTGTAGTTCCACAAATTATGACTGCAAAATCCAACTCCATTCAAAACACTAAATCACTACCAGAGATTCAATTAAAAATAAATAAAATCAGTGCCCTCAAATGAGGAAGTAAGCAAAGTAGCGTCAGATGTGAAACAAACCCTGACATTTTCACACCTTAGACACAGCTAAATTTTCCCACATCTTTGGTATAAATAACAGAATTGTTTAGAAACACTTGGTGATGTTTCACACCTAATAATGGAACCAAATTACAGAATTAAAGGAAGGCAGGACTTGATTATCACACCCAACACCTGACTTCACACAGGACTACCAAAATTTTAAAGCATGGAAGTTGTATGCACGCTTATAGGTTTTTTTTTTGTTTGTTTTTGTTAAACAAACAAAAGCTATAAAGAAGGACACCAATGCATATTCTAAGACTGAGTCTAATGGACATTTTGTAATAAAAATACATATATCAGACCTACTATGCTTGAATCTCCTCACGCATATAAAAGTCCTTATTATAAATAGGATTTGTCAATTCAGGACAGCACAGAATATTTAAAGAATACAGTGATTTCAACATACTACACTAGAAGTTCTGCTCCTCATCTGAATAAGGCTTACTCCCTTCAATATAGCCAAATACTTATTCCCCATCTATCCCAACCTCTCACACAGAAGCTAATGCTCATTTCATACCACTGTTGCCTGGTGTAGAATATACCTTGGAGATTCAGAATGCCAACAACTAAGGAAAAGGAAATGTAGCAAGTAAAAGGACAGAGAGTCATCTATCTTATTCCTATTTCTCCTTTCATCAGAAAATGTCACCAAATTACAAACTGATAGTTTAAAAATGAAAAGTTTATATATATATACACTTGTGTGTTATCTTCAGCAAAGGATGAATATCAACAACAAAAACAAATAAAAGCAAGAAATGTCACAGAAAAGTTCACTTTTAGGTTTGCTTTCACTACACCCAACAAAACCTAAGGCCTACCAATTTTTTATACTCCAGCATTGATTTAGTCATCACCTCATAAAGTGGTAATATCAACAGCTTTCTATGATTACTTAATATCCACTACAGTTCTCTAAGAAAGCAGATTTCAGTTCTTATAAAAATCATTGAAGCATCAAAATACTTGTCCTAAGGCTGTTTACAAACACAATGATAAAGCTTGAAGTAGCTACTCACCAGATTCTCTTCAAACCACTCCCTTATACACACTGCTGTGGCCCCTGGAATTTGATTTCGCAGTGCTTCTTTCTCTTGAGGATCCTCTAACATTTCCAATGCCATCTTTAGATCTTCCAGGAGATGCAAAATTTGAAATGTACCCAAATATACTGATGGAGCAGGTGACACAATATCGTAAGCACCATTAGCATACTCTGCGGCTGACTTCGTACCTAAAACAAGCGAAAACAGGGAAGTCTCATTTTAAGTGGCAAGTGCCTAGCTGCTACACACTACTATGTTTAGATTTCAAGTTTTGACAAGTTACAAAATTTCCAGTAAGGCTTAGAAATAAAATAGTTATTAGATAAATAATGAGCACTTGAGAATTAAACAGGAGAGCTACATACAACCATAATTCAACCTAGACATTTGCAATGTCTGTTAAATTACAGACTCCAAACTTCACCACAAATCACCTGTAATTTTCCATGGTTACCATGAGATGTCACTAACTTCTCAGCTACATAGAAGTCTCCACACAGAGTAGTGTTTCTCAAGCAAAACAAGCAAGCTTCACTCAGCACTTGAACAAGAAACATAAATGAAAATAAACTGCATTACCAGAATTGGAAAAATACGTAACCATAAACAGGTTTAAAGCACTTATCACAAAGAACAAACCACCGAAAGTTTTGAGCTTTGTGAGCTCTCCAAAGTGTAAAAAACAACATATTTAAGACTCAGCCACTCCCTGACATTCTTTTGGCATCAATAATCTTAAAAACATCTCAATAAAGGAAGAACAGTAAATTCTAATACATTTGAATCTTTTTTGCTTTAATGCCCTATTTCATTGCGCTACCTGCTTTCAGTTCTGAGCTTCATCTGAAACCCATTGGTTTCTTCAGCAACTTCTCAAATGGAAAACTTGTAATGGCTTCACTTTTTATACTGTAATTGTTCATTAACTACAGTTAATTGTTCATTGCCCCATATACATAATACAGACATGAGTGTAATTTGTTCATTCATGTTCTCTGGCACAAACAATCCCATGTTTTCTCTTATTTGACTTCATGGGAGGTACTTACAAAATAAAAGGACTGAGAGAAGGACAGTAACATAGTGTACACCACTTTGCATTAATTTGTCTATTATGGTCGTTTATCTACTCATATCTGAACACTACAAGTTGTTTGGACCCAACAATTCTAGTGGTATTCTACATACAATACTATATGTGTAATTTAATAAATAAAACTCACAAATGCATTACTGCTATGTTCTAATATACTTGAATGCCTTCTGCACCTAGATTGGCTTTTTGCCAGATCACTAATTGATCCTTTAATCCTAAATTTGTTTTCTCATCTCAGTCAGTCATCAACCCAAGAGAATATTTTGTCTCTCATTTTGCAAATGCTTAACCTTACAATAATCTTAAGGAAAAAATAAATAATATTAACCAGATGTTCTTCTTCAACCACTGCTTTATTGACTAGAGTTCTAACAGATCACTTACCTATGCAGAAGTCTGCGTTGTTTCAACTCTAAAGTTCTATATATGTGTTGTTTGCATTAAAACAGTGCAAAAGCATCCTTAGAAGTTTCTGAGATTTAGCAGTGCTCAGTAGCATGGGTTGTTATATGGGTTGTTTCCTTTGTTTTAAAGCAAAACATTTATCTTCACTGCCTGTTTAATATACTTGTAATATCTTTTCATATTTAGTCCTACTCACTTGTGATACATGAGTTTATTTTGAAAGGTCAGATATAAGATCTCATCTTAGTTTCTGCGTATGACTGCAGCCAAAATAATATTTCCTCAATATCCAGTTGTAAGACTGCTAAAGACAACAATTTTACCTCCTAAGTCAATATTGTTCTCTTACTGAGATAAATATATTTTCCCTTTTAAGATGGCCATATAACTCTATGGTTGAATTTGATTCCTCTAACTACTAAAAGATGTTTTCTGGCTTATTTACATCCCCCTAGCTATCTATGCAAGCTTAGTCCTCCTTGTTTATTTACTTCCTACCGCAGTTGAATCTGGCGCAGAAACAACTACAAATAGAAGATTCACAAATTGCGTACAAGGGGAACTTGGATCATACCATCTCAAATCTTTTCATTTGGCCAGTGAGGCTCAATTCTTATTTTCCAAAACAGATACACACGAACTGATATCAGAAATTGTGTTGCCAGCAGGAGCAGGGAAGTGATCATCCCTCTGTACTCAGCCCCAGTGAGACCAAACCTCAAGTGATGCACTCAGTTTTGGGCCCCTCACAACAAGAAAGACATCAAGGTCCTAGAGTGTGTCCAGAGAAGGGCAACAAAGCTGACGAGGGGTCTGGAGCCCAAGCCTCTTGAAAAACTCCATGCTAAATTTTTCACTTTTTTTCCTAGCAAGTTCTTTTCACTGTAGAAATGCAGGTGGGATTCAGAATTATTTCATAATAAGCTTTGGTGTCTATCTCCTCAGTAAGTTAAGAATTAAAAGTAGAAACAGAATGAGTAAAATAAATGCTTTTTTCCAGATATCTCTACCCAGAGATGTACACCATTCTGCCGTAACAATCTCTGCTATTTCTATGAATGCTTTTTATATACAGAATAGAAAAAATAGATACAAACATTGGGAAAAAAAAAACAACAAATCCACTCAAAACAAACAAAAATCCAAACAAGTTCTCATGCCTGCAACCAATGATGCAGGTTTGTGCTTTTAGATCCACAGCCAATACTTCAAGATAAATACAGATTTAAAACAAATGTTCTGGGTTTAAATTAACGATGTTAGCAGTTCAGGCAGTTTACACAGGCAAATATGCAGCCAAACAGCACAAACCACTGTACCTTGCTTGTGGACAATACCAGTCACATCTTCCCTTACCACACTAAATGCCTCATTGCTTATCGCATCTATCTTCCATTTGTTGATTACCATGGCAACATGATGCATCATTACTATCACGTATCCACCTTCTACAGGAAATAATTTAAAATTCTGTCAGAAAGTTGTGACAGTTCAATTCAGTATTTTAGTTGTGAAAGCTTCCTATTTTACTGCTTAGATTTAAATGAATCATTAGCTTACTTCTCTATTTTCATATTAAATAGATGATATGCCATTCAACAGAAGGACAAGAACACACCCTGAAAATTACAAACAGAAGTGCGTAGGAGAAAATACATTAATTTGCATTAGTTAAAATCTTCACATCAGGCTGCAAGATACATTAAACTTTAGCTCCAGACAGTAAGAAACTGGACCTCCTTTCAGACTATAACAAAACAAACGAACAACAACAACAAAAGAGATGCCACAGTGCAGACTTCTGTATCTTACAAGTAAACTCTATGCTTCACAAAAATTAGTATGCATCTGACTCAGTGTAGGCAGTTGAAGAAGGAGAAAATGTGGTTCAAACAATACAATTTTATTGGTACTCAAGAAAAATGAGTGTTGTTCTGAACTCATAAAAAAATCCAACAACCTCATTGTATGGTCTTAAGCAAGTCAGGGTCTTCCTGTGTCTTGTGTTTTTTCCAAGGGCAAACAGGACACAGGAATTTTTTACCATTACACTCAAATGAAACTCAACACAATGTTTTTCTAGGGCATCACAATTAATCATAATGGATGTCTACTTTAGAGAAGGGAAAAAAGTAAAGTAAGAAAAAAAGTATCAAATAAAGACAAGCTGCTGATTTCTCACTTTTACATAGAGGCAGTGAACAAAGGAGGTTGAAGTTTGCTACTTTTTAGAAAGAATAAAAAAAGGAATAAGAAAACCCTTCAAGTTACACATTGACCATGCAAGGCACATTTTGTGTTCAGAGTTCCTTGCAATTAGTAAAATGGTTTCAAAGAAAAGTTCCTTTTGGGCAAATAAATAACCTATTAAGAAAACAACACTATTTTTAGGATGTAAAAATAAATTGCTAAACAGTACTAACATAAAAATCAGAAAACCTGGCCAATTTGAAAATCCTCTCTCCTCAGCTTATATTATAGACATTCATCTGCCATTCATTTTTTTTATTGTTTTTAGCAATAAAATCTGTGTATCATCTCTCACTTTTCCTTGCCCCTCTACTAATTCTCCACTGCACTGATCTGTATAATCTCAGTCTATTCTAAAATTGCCTGAAATATGGTAATGTTAAACTCAACCATTAGTGTACGAAGAGATTTTACCTGAAAATCTGAGCTTTTAGTACAGAAAACAGTTGAAATATTAAGGAATAGCTACCTCAAAAAAAAAAAAATCCAAAAACAAACTCACCCCAACAATGGACAAGCCTCTACTTCCGAAATAAAACCAGCATAACCCAAAAGTTAATTCTATGCTTGGGCATGGATGATGGCTTCCTAAAAGGCTGTAACACTCAAATAATTGAGTTTTGTCATTTGTTCTAATCAGCTCCAAACAAAATTATTAACACATATACTCCAGCCTTTCAGTCAATCATCATTACACTGCTACAGAGCTTTTTTTGTTTACCTGAGTTTTTACTCAACGAGTATATAGGTTGTCCAAGTTCTTCCTCTCTCCAACTCCACAAAGCATAATTCTCTTTTGAAGGACAAGCC
Organism: Oreortyx pictus; assembly: GCA_036925125.1. Lineage (NCBI taxonomy): Eukaryota > Metazoa > Chordata > Aves > Galliformes > Odontophoridae > Oreortyx > Oreortyx pictus. The sequence continues at coordinate 8,127,853 of JAUPFR010000006.1, read as the reverse complement.
TCTTTTTCTCTTGAAGAAAGCCCCGAAAACTTGAATTTATGTATACTAGCACTGAAGTTTGGATGGGACACAATTCAGCCTTCTCATTCCTAACTCTTCTCTCAAAGGAGTGAAGAGGTAACTCACACAACCCTTTCTTTTAATACAGTAATGCAAAATACATCACAAACAGTGTGTTTTGAATCATACCTCACATTAGCTGATCCTCAAATCTCTGCTTTTAGATCTTTAACTACAGTGAACAGTAACAGTTAAACTGGATTAACAGGAAGCCCTAGAAAAGTTTCCAAAGCTAGAAGTGTTAAAGACCACATTCAGATGCAAGTTTCATGTAGCTCGGATGATTTTCAGCTGAGCTTTATTTACAACCACATACAGAATACTTCAGACAATTTTCAAGAACTGCCTATAATTTCATATGCAAATCATCTACATAATTACTCAACTCTTTTCCTTTTACATCCTTATAGATTTGAAGCGGTGATGCTCAACACATTAAGTACAGTACACACAACTGCAACAAAATGATCTCCCTTATCTGGAAACACAAGACAAGCAGTCTTAAAAGCCAGTGGAAAAAGGAGGATGGATTCTGCAGCAGCAGCTCTAGACAAGGTAGGACAACACAGATCATAATGTTGTAATTGAGGTCAAGTATCAGTAGCACAGGAAAAACACAATCAACGCTTTACTAAAAGACAAAGGACAACAAATATTTGCATCAATTTCATCCCTTCTGAAACATTTCTCCATAGGCAAAAGTGTATTTAGGTCCAGTGAAACCACTACTCATTTAAAAGCATTGCCAAGTCAACAAGTACCCCTTTTAAATATTAAAATTCTGTAACATTTGTAGCAAGCCATTGGTTACATGAATAACGTTTAATGAAAGGATGCATCTCTGCAATCAGAAGGAAAATAGCTGCATTCAGTTTGTTAAAACATAAAATAATCTTGTTCCTTAAAAATAATATTTTTCCGATTTCTAAAAATTAGTATTTTTTTTTAATCAATTTCATTGCTTAAAGTAGAAAATAGAACAGCCATGATTCTGAATTTAAATAAATCCTGTGTTTGGTAAAACATGCTTCAATCTATGTCTTGGAAATCCATCAAACAACCAAGTGACTCATGTACTAAAGAACAGACTATGCCCTATAAACCACAGAAGAACCTCTGTGTTTCAGATTTTCAATTACAAGGAGCTACGAATGTCACGGTTTAACTGACCTTTAACACATACTATATTGGCAGTTACTTACATTTCTCTTTCTTTTCTACCCTTTGCTGCTATGCCAGTGGAATGTGACAACATGATACTCTGAAGTCAGTTTCAGTCTTTCCTCTTCAGGTCTAACTTTCTGAAACTTTGCATGGCAAACTGTAGACACCTTCTCTGACTGTTTGAATCCTAGCTATAGAGTTTTAACAACAGAGACAAGTAATAAATATCAGTAGACAATTTCTGCCACTCCACAGTGACAGAACCATTCCATTAATCCTTCTATAGAAGGAATCTAGAAGAGCAATACTTGCAAATCTATTACACTAATAGGAATTCTAGCACATATAGATGGACTATCTTCACACAAATCTCATCTCATGCTGTGACATTCCCAGGACATCCTATATCTGCCTTGAGTTCAGTTCTGCCAAAACTTAATCCAAACACCTATGATGTACGTATTTTCTTTTGCATAAACACAATGCAGTACTTAAGTTCAGGTATTGTTGTTATCAGTGTCCAGCTTATCATTATGTTTTTTGTGTTTTATACTGACAGTCCTGCTTCTCTGTAGTCAGAGACAAAGAGTTGAAAATGTTTCTGTTATAAAGATTTCTACATTATGAATTAAGACTTAACTCCTATTTTCAAGAAATCTTCTAATTCTGCTGTTAAGCTGAAAAGGCAAGACCACATTCAAGGGAAATCAAAGACCAAGGTGATCACAAAGGATAGCTTTGTCTTTCACAAAAGCAGATGTTTGAAGTTATTTTCTGTAAGTTTGTAAGTGTTTATAGGAAACAAATTCTCAACGTTTGTGGGCTCCATGAGTTTTTGTAGTATTCACCTGTTTACAGAGAGATCTCATCAGAACTACAAACAGTATTTGGGAGGTCTTGACCCTCTATCTTGTGCTCAGACCCCCACATCTGTGAGAAAAAAATGCTTACAATAGTGAGAATATGGGAAACATGTTTGGGACAGCAGCCCAAATAGCTATAATGATCTCTTGTGAGGTTAAGCACTCAAAATTGAGGGAATTCCTAACTTCAAGTTGCTCTGGCAACCTTGAGTAAGGAATAAGTAGACAATGCCTAACAAGTGCAATGATCATTCAAGTTGTCATGATTTTCATATAAACACAGCAAAACTGCATTTTAACTCCAAGTTACTCAAGGTCATAGCTTAAAAGCTACAGTGTATATAAAATCCCAACAAAATACAGTAGCAAATAAATGTAACAGTTATACATGCGTACATATAGTTTGTGAGTTCATGGCTTCAAAGGTGATTAAATAAAAGTCCAGAGAGTCAATACGAAAAATTACAGATTGGATAAGTACAGAAACTGTTGGATCTTTTAAACCTTTAACCAAGATTGTTATAGATCTGTTATCGCTTACAACTAATAAACAAATTAGCTTTTCTAAGGTCAAGTATCTGAAGCTAAACTCTAGCACCTCACAAGCTATAACAAATGCAACAAAATGAAGATAAACATTTAACTAGAAATTATAAGCACAAAATATTTCTATCAACTTCATTATTATTAATTTCCTCTAATTTTCAAGAGGATTGAAGGTCCCTTTTTTTTTCAATTTAATCTTCTCCCACCCTCCTACAAGCTTGAAGTGCGTTTTTACAGAATAGTTAATGATAGGAAGCTATATATTCCTCTACCTAAGATCTGATTTCAAGTCATCTACTATTTCATTTCCTTTTTAATATCTCTACTGCCATATGATCTAAAAATATTTTCTAGGTAATGGATTCAGTATGTCACTATAGTGTAGTGACTGCAGTAGGATTTCTAAAATGCTCACCTTAATTAATACCAAGCAGTAGCAAGACAAACAAGTACTGTAGATATAGCATCTCTTTTATTCAGAAAAAAAGCCTGAATTATTGAACATGAACAAGAAAAAAGGGAAATACAGTAATCATAATGGAAACATAGTCTACTAACACAATTACCATGTATTTAGAAAATATAAGAATACCACTGCGGTTGTTTCAATCCATAAAGAAAGAAATTAGTAATTATTTCAGTTACTGTGTCTGTCATCATTAATTCAACTATAGTTTGTGTCAATTTGGTATCAGAAATGAAATTCTGCACAGTCCCCTGTACTACAAGTTATAACTAAGTTCTACACTGTTATTTAGAAACTAAACTTTGAATGTGAAAATTCCATGAACCTTAAATAAGAAAAAATAAAAACTCTTCTGGTAGCATATAAAACTGAAGAGAAAACAGGTAGGGGCAATTCTCTATTCGCTCTACACAAGCACATGAGGCTTGCACTGCCCAACAGCTGCATGACACCAAGCATGCATTTCGTATACAACATCCCTCCAGAACAGACCACAAAAAATGGAATTAAGAGCTCTCTGTCTGGTCTGGACAGCTTCAAATCCTTATGAAGCAGAACAGAGAATTCTGTCTTCTTCATTTAAAGAGCTGCAAGACTAGTGCTTACATTCTGATTGAATCCTGAGAGTAAATATCTGTCTAATTTTTCATGGGTGAAGTGTGAGGACATAAGGAAACCTTTTGATTTTCTGCTATTTACGTAGAAACTCAGTGAAAGTCTTACTCTACAGAACTTAAAATCCACTCAAAGGAATTCAAATACGTGTATTAGTACTTTTTGTCAATTTCTGCAATTTTAGTCCAGTTTCTGATAACCTGACTAAAGCTCATTTGGTAATCCAACACACAAAGTAACATCGCGTAGCTCTGGATCTTCAGCTCCTTCATTTTCACATTCCAATTATGTTTTTCACTTCTGACCCATCAAACAAAAACAACCACCACCACCAACCACATTTTGAATCAACAAAATAAGAAAAACAAAACCACCATTAACTGGTCTTCCTTCCCATGCTGGTTAACAAATCTCCTGAGGAAAATACATTAAACTTAAATAGAAGTCTTACTTACTTCCTAAGGATAATTTCCTCTTGTAGCTTTTTTTTTATTTCTTTCATTTGTTTATTCTGGGGTGTGGAAATGGCTGGATTTGTAGTACACAGCTAAGGTGATGGCTGAATGCAAGTGTACTGCCCCTGAAGAGAAGGGAATTTAAACTTCCCTTCTCTTTTTTCTTAAAACTGACACAAATAAATACTGACAAACTTTTAAAATTATTTCGTTTTGTTAATCTTTCAGTATTAATACTGAAATAATTGTACATGCCTTTGTGATAACATGTATTTTTCATTATTTTTCATTAATTAATTGCCAGAGCTCCTGTTAAAGATTAAAATAGTTACACTGATTAACTGCTGAATTTAAAGGACTCCTGGAGCTACAGAGGACTATAATATTGTGACATTAATTTTTACATCTTAAACTTACAACTGTTGTTCACAAAAGGAAATAATGGATTTACAAATTACAGACAATATTTTGACATAACTAAAAGGAAATTAAAAACTAATTCATTATGATTTATTGGAAAGATAAATTAAGCAAAATTTACAATCCTGTGGAGAAACCCATTATAATAGATTGGGTACAAACTGAAGAAATGGGGAAGTAATGACTTGGACAAGATGCAGAGGGAGGCACTTCAAGTAAAGAGTATACAGACAGATTTGACCTATGAGTCTGTTCTTTAAAAAAATCCCTCTGCTTCAAGTGCAAGGCATTCTGGCTAATGCATAAGTCATGTTCATTGACAATCACATTACTCGTTATTGCTATTTTAGCCAAATAGAGGTAATCATTTAGCATGCCTAATTTATATAGCTAAGAGGGTGGGTTATCAGTAAAGATGTACTGAAGCATTAAAGGCTTGGGAACACTGACCTACCTGTCAAATTTGATCAAGCCCAAAGAAATTTAATTTGTTAATCTTGTTTGACAATCCTACTCTCATGCACTCTAAACGCTAATATATTTTGTAGCGCACTGAGATGCCCAATCTACTGTAAGACTTCTTATTTCCATTAACCAGAATCATACAGGAGGTATGTTAGCAATTGAAGTAATGGACTTAACTTTCACGATTTGAAGGCTAAAAGTAGGACTACAGATCTGTAAATATTTGTATTGTGTATTTGTATGTCCAGTTCTTTCCTCAAAATGTTAGAATAGGGCCTTATGCTTTAGTGCTAACTGCAGCTAATATAAGAGTTTATTGTTGTTTTCTTACTAAACATTTTTTTATTTGCATATATGTATACATATCTAAATATACATATACATGCGTACACACCTACCCCTACTCAAACTTGTTAACCAATGCCAGTTGCCAATATTTCTAGACTTTTCAGTTCCCTAAAGCAACCATCAACGGTCATTTTATGCCTGAAGCAAAAGTTTCTGAGGTCATGAGAAGAACAAAGCTGTTCCTAGTACCCACTCAGGCCTTATTCTAAGGGATACCTTTTTTTCCAGCTACTTTTCCAATACTCATGAAATTTTGCCTTAATCTTTGAATCTAATGCTACTTAGATTGTATCAAGATACCTTCTATCTGTGAGCTGAAAAAACTCTCAGCAGATGATTTTCACAATCTCCAATCATGACAAAATACTCAGAACAGTTTATTTTTGCTGTTTCTAGATTAGTCTAAAAGCTCCTACATTTGTGCAGATAATTTGACCAATATTTGCGTAATAAAGTATCTATATATCTGAAGTTAGAAAACTCTTTCCTAAAGGAGTTTTGTACACTATTTCTTCCACAGAAGAGAAAATTCCTGTTTTCCAGTCCCACCCCAGATTGCATACAGAAGCCTACTGAATTGAATTAGAGAGAATCAAACTTGGATAGTAACCACGTTCCTCAATTTGAGACAAATTGGGATAATCAACGGTATCCAAGTATAGGCTCCAGCAGACACATTCAGTCCCTCAGTCATACCAGAATAAGCAGTAAGTAGTTTTGGAACACGCAGAACATCAGCTAGAAAAGAATGATCAGAATAGACTTAAGTTATTCTATCTTAAAGTCTCTTTCCTATTTCAAGTAACGGAAAATAATAATTAACAAACAGTTCTCCAAATTATTTGAGATTTGTGTTACAACTAAAAATAAGTGAAGGAACAAAGTAATTTATACATATATATTTTGGTATGGGTAGATTCTGAAATCCATTGGGAATCATTCAGTTAAAATTGAGACCTCACAGAATGCATGCCTGGAATTTTTTTTTCCCCTTCATTATATATCTTTATATTAGCCTCTGTTCCACATTATACTGAATATAACCGGAAGTTAGGAAAAAAAGAAAAAAAGTAACGTAAAGTCAAAGTCAACTCTCCATAAGCTGTCAATTTATTCTCAATGCTGTGGAAACAAACTCTACATATAAGGAGCGTACTTAAGTCTTTTTGGTTTAGAGTCTGGGAATCAGCACCAATTGGTTGATGCAAACGCAAATATGAGTACAGTCTGGGAGAAGAACTCATTGACAGCAGCCTTGTGGGGAAGGACCTGGAGGTCTTCGTAGATGAAAAGGGGGTTGGGAACTGGATGACCCTTCCAACTCAAGCCATTCTTTGATTCTAGAAAAATAGCTGTGAATGGGACATGCAATGCACAGATCATTTCTTACAAGCACCACATACAACAAGAATGTCTAAATCTCTGTTTTGATGGGCAACAACGCCACTAAAAACAGCTCTCAACGGAGCGTGCAATCCACTGATAAACACACATTATTTCTTACAGCAGACTGGTATAAGTATGTCATTATTTATTTTTAAGACAGTTCTATATTGTCCTATATTTAATTGATTATCTTTCAATACAACAGGGAAAAGAAATAAAACAACCCAATACTAAACACCAATTATGTTACCAAGTAATCTCCCAACAGCTGCTTTCCAGGGCAGCTAGTCACAGAAATGCTACTGAGTGATAATGTTATCTTCTCAGTGAAAAAAATAATACAGCCTGCACGTCTAGCAAGTTTTTTTGAAAGAGAATATGTAATGGTATCTTCAGGCAAAAGAAAGTGTACACAAAATATGTGCAAGGAAATAGACCTAGCTGTTGACTACAGGACATCTTATCCATTATTTGAGGAAATACTGAACAATTCAAAATACGCTGGGAGCACACACTTCAAACAAAATAATGAAGTTAATGAAAATCTATGGAACAAATCTGAAAAACATCAAAATCATGAAAAATTTTTGAACATCTTCTATCAAAAGAAAACATATCACAACTCCTGGAAGAAAATTAGTATCTAATCTTAGAAAATTAGAAGTCTTCTATTTAAATTTAGTTTTTCCTCTTGAAAAAATAGAAGCTTTCTGAAAAAATTTCTCCTAAGAAGGAAAATTTTCAGAAAAAAAAGATACATGCATCAAAGAAGATAAAATTAATATCTAGATGTATGCAGATGATTCAGGAGCACACAGGTCTCTATGTTGCTTTGCCTCTTTTAAAACAAAAGCTTTAAAAAATGCACAGCATGGGCATCACAATTTAAGACCATTTAGTAAATGATTTTCCATTGTGAGAAAGTGAGATCATGACCCTACCCAGATGCTTCTTTTAGGAGCTCATGCTGAACACTGTGTGAGCAAAAACCCCAAGGCGACGAGTCCTAACCACAAGATTACCTTCTCTTCTTGGATGCAGCAATGTTGAAACAAGAAGTTTTATTTGGGTTACCATAAGAGAACCAAAAGACAGCAAATTCTATCTGGCACCATATCCCTTTCTAGTAGAAATCTGTGTAAAAATAAAGAGCTAATTTCACTCCTGGATATGAATGCTAGCAAAAAGAGCTATACGTTCTAAATTTTAGGCCATTAACATTACCAATAACTAAGTTATTTTATAAATATATAAATACACACACAAAGAAAATCCCATTGTTTATAAACACATACTAACACAAATGTGTAAAATACAGATATATTCTATCCAGATAACTGAATACCTTGTTGAAAACATCACATTTTGCAATAAACACACAGAAACACAAAACAAACAGCCAGAAATCTAACATGCACTATTTTACAGTGAACTAAATGACCAAGCATACTTCAAATTAAATTTTCAAACTAGTCACTGCAATTATTTCCCATGAAATCTTGCTAAAATTGAAAGTTACCACCTGAAATAGTATTTCTTTAAGTTACTGCATAACATTAGAACAAATTAAATCTCTTATTTTCATATTTACTTGCCTGAGATAGATTTTTAGGTTTGCTTTCATTACATTACTTAAACTTTCTTCACATAACTATTGAACCACAAAAACAGGGAATTTGGGTAAACTGAGAAAAAAAAATTAAAAACAGAAAAATTGTAAGAGGGGAAAAAGATGACCAAGGTTAAATATCTAAATAGTTTGATGTAAACAATGCTTTATTTATACCTGCGATTATGTCATCCATCTGCTCCAAAGCTGCTTCAAGCATATGACTAGCATCTGAAGCCATGGTCTGCAACTTGGTGAGAACTTCACTCTTCCCACTGAAAGACAGATGAAATCATATGCATTGTACCATAACCAACCCAATAGAGAACATTTTTCACTATTTTATTACATATTAAGGCACCCAAACAAACTCCACACCATCAAAAATTAAGCCTTGTAATATGAAAACTAACAAATTGTTCCTCCTATTCCTGATATAAGATAGGAACTTACTAAGTTCTCATTCATCACTGACTCAATTTTTTCTGAAGGTATTTTACTAAAACAAGGAAATACAGATGGGAACAAAACCAAATATCTCAAACAGTGGAAATTTGAGATTTGCCTACTCCTCATACTTAAAAACACTTTTCTAGGTTCAAAGCTCTGCGTATTTTCTACTTTTAGAAGATGGTTTCAATAAATGAGCAAATATGGCTTTCACTGTTCCTGAAGAAAACTATAGTTAACCTATAAACCAAACTCTTTCTGAGCTGTGATTTAACTCCTGCTATAGGAGTGAAGAGTGAATGCATACAAATGTGTTGCTGGCTCAACCCCCAAAACAATTATATCTAGTATGCTTTCCTCTTCTGACCCTTGCATTACAGCACCCCAAGATCAGAAATTCTGAAATCTGTATCTATCACACTCTTATGTTAAGAATTTTACAGTTCACATTCATGTATTTGTACGGTGTTCATTCAGTGATAATCACTGGCAGTGGCCATCGTGACTGATGTCACAACTGATAGCTAAACCACCTACATTTGCTCTCAGTTAGATACCACCTAAACACCTGAATCAGAAGCCAGAGGATAAAACCAGCTTTAAAATAAAAATGTATTCTTTTTTATTGTCATTTCTGATGAACCATCAGAAAAGAAAATCCTTAAAAGTACACTCAAGGCTGAGACCATATTGCTGCATCATACAAAATGCTGAAAATCAGTAATAAGACTAATGCAGTGGAAAAAGATCAGTAGCAATTACAATTGTTTACTTTGTTTATAAATCATGAAATCTGAGACAAAGTACTGATGAAGAAAACTACAAAGGTACAAAGAAAGCAAACTTATTAATAACTTCTATGTTATCTGTGAGCTGTGTGCTACATCCACTCTGGTAAACACATACAACCATTATCTAAAGGGACAACTGCAGGAACGAATGTCTGAAATTACTGGGTTCTAATTTGAGCTCTGCCATTTAGCTTGCCATAATGGTTAAGCTATTATCTTATTTCAGATCAAACAGATTCAAAGAGCAGCATGAGAATGCCATATGAAAAAAAAACAAAAACGGTACTTTCACCCAAGGCAAACATCCATGAGGATAGATGTTGATTTTCTCTTCCCATTTGTGTCAAAACAATAATTCAAGTATGAGCAACGCTAAATGTAACTGAATTCCATCTAATCTTTATAGCAACTGATCCAAATATTTCATTTAATGATATTGAAAATAACACTAATTATCCTCAGAATAATCCTGAAAGTCGCTATGTCAGCAGATATAAGCTTAAAACTTTGGAACGCTTACGTGTGAATATTTTAGATGCTTCCTCCAATTCTGTTGCATCAGTTCCTTGATTTTTATAGATTCCCATCTTCTGTTATCATATTTATCTGCCAGTAGCTTAGCAGTTTCATTAAAAACATCAGAGATACCCTGCTTTTAACTGCAATAAGTCACTTTGCTTGTGATTTTTCCTCCTAGCTCAAAGCACTCCTATGGTAAGCAGCTGCCAAAGAGGCAAACAGGCTATCTTGCTGCTTGGGTGGATGTGGAAGAGAACAGCCACTCCCCCAGAAATCTATGGCCACCAGCTGTGTTGGTAAATCAGGACAATAATCCAGCTCAAATTTGAAGGAAGAAAAAAATGAAAAATACTAAAAGCAGCATAGAGTTTCTATCACTAGGATACACTGCATGCTCTTGTTCATTCTCTAAGTTATGGCCGTGTACTTAAAGCATCTAGTACTGCAAAATTATAGGTAACAAGAGGAGCTGAACTACTATTTCTTAAAAACAAATACAGATTTTGACCATCTACAGTGAAAAACCTACAGAAAACACTGAAATATTACAAACTTGAAATTTAAGTTACAGAAAGCTCTCAATCAAGATCTTGAGATGAAACAAAGTTTTGTTGAAAAAAAAACACAACTGAAAACAAAAACTTTCTATCTCCTCCCAGCCTCCACACCCCTCCTATTTTCTCACCTGTATCTGCAGTGTATTCCTGCTTAACTGAATCAAGCTGAAGTAGAATCTGCTGATCAAACAACCCTTCATTAAATAAAGTAACGCACCTTGCTCCAGAGTGATAATGTAATATTACTTGCTTGACATCTTTTTCTAGACAGACCTGTTGCTTGTGCTTCAGGCAAGTCTTCTTTTCCCAGACACTCCCTTGCAGTTTGACTGTTCTGAGCGTTGTTATGAAACTGCTTGTTAAATCTCATAAATCTCCAGTTACAATTTTTGATCTAGTTCTATAGAAGTCACTGAAACTGTGAATTCTTCCTTAATATCGTTAAATATTGTTAAAAAAAAGACAACTGTATCAGTCTCAAAGCATTCTGAGAGCCTAAATGGCTTCTATGTGTTAGTATTCTAACTGCAATTCTTTCAAAGCTTTCATTCCTGAATGACATCAGCACACGCAGAACACCGTGACTATTTTCTACGTCTATAAATACATATTTGAAAAATAGTATTTGTTCAGTTCAGCAAAGCTGAAAAAGCTTCTATAACACCACAGAAAAAAGGCGTCAACCCTAGCAAATTCTGAATTTCATAACATTGCACTAACTTAGCCATAGCAGTAAGATACAAGAACCAATCTACTCACCTTTTCACGTCCCTAAGAAGAATTAACTTTTTCCTCTGACCATTAGAAACTGCTAGCTATTAATAGACAAAGTTTCACTGTTAAGCAGATGTAAGTCTAAATTATTATCAACTCTTGTAAGCCACACGCTTACAATATTTTAGAGCTCAGCCCACAGATAAAGAAAGTGCAATCCTGTTTGTCATAATTACCTAAGTAATAAGATCTTCCAGGAAGTGCAGAGCAAGCTGGTCTGAATGCCCTAAACTCATTTAGCTCGGGTAGCTTCACCCTGTAAATCCCAATGTGAGATTTGCATTTCAAATAGAAATTTCTTGTAAAACTAACTTGCTTAGAGCCTGTACACTTTGCAAATTTCTTAACCTAGTTTCTGTATGTAAACCTATAGTTTACTTTGCCCAAAAAGAACCTAATACTTAAGAGATGCATTCACAATTATGAAATGCCTTAATTAAAATTGAATATTTCATGACTATTCAGGGATTAGAGTGCGAACATTTAGACAACCCTTATGTACAATATTTTTCAATGTTTACTCCAGTAACAAGACTACTAATGTACTAATGTACTCAGCTCTGGTGCGGCCGCTCCTCGAGTACTGTGTTCAGTTTTGGGCCCCTCACTACAAGAAAGACATCGAGGCACTGGAGCGTGTTCAGAGAAGGGCAACAAAACTGGTGAGGGGTCTGGAGCACAAGTCTTACGAGGAGCGGCTGAGGGAGCTGGGATTGTTTAGTCTGGAGAAAAGGAGGCTCAGAGGAGACCTCATTGCACTCTACCACTTCCTGAAGGGAGGCTGTAGTGAGGAGGGGGTCGGCCTCTTCTCCCAGGTAACTAATGACAGGACGAGAGGGAATGGCCACAAGTTGCACCGGGGAAGATTTAGATTAGATTTGAGGAAAAATTTTTTCTCTGAGAGAGTGGTCAGGCACTGGAATGTCCTGCCAAGGGAGGTGGTTGAGGCACCGTCCCTAGCGCTGTTCAAGAAGCATTTAGATGAGGTGCTAAGGGATTTGATTTAGTAGCTTAGTGGGTAGGGATGGTGGTGTGAGGATGGTTGGACTAGATGATCTTGTAGGTCCTTTCCAACCTAATGAATCTATGAATCTATGAATGTTATCAGTCATGGAGAGGGTAAGGCTTTTGACAAGAACTCCAGATCTTCTTCATATAACTTGTTATCAATGCTCTGGACAGCCTTCAAATTCCTCTTGCATAAAAGGAGACACAGCTAATAATTAAATAACACCACTTATATTTTTTACTTCTATTTTCCCCGAGATAAATTTGCGCATTTACAAACTGTGTCAAAGTCTCAAACTGAAATATCACATGGCTTTGTACTTGATGGTATAATGAAAGATAAGTGACTTGGCTACGGTTCAGAAGTCCTCCACACATTCTTCAGCTGCAAGACAAGTCCTGGGCTGGAATGAGCATACACACACAATTTCCACCCCCGCCATTTCCAACCTTGCTTCTCCCCCAGCCACACACAGTACTGTACCCAGTCACCCCACAGACCTACAGTCACTGATTCATCTCTCTAGCTTGGCTCAGGAGTTGTCATGAAGCCATCAAATACAGAAGTCATAAATACATATTTGGGTGCTGGCCTTTTAAAACCTAGCATGCCTCTCTAATTAACTTAATCCTTAGTTCTAAATAACGATCCACAGCTGCTGGGAATAGAATTTCTGACAATCACTAGAACAGCAACCTAGTGAAACACTACTTATACAGCATCCTCTGAGACTATACCCAAAATCATATTCATCTGATTATAGGTTAAAATTAAATTTGTTAATATAAACAGTACCTGCACTATTTCCCCTTCATGCACTTCACTGGAAAAGACAGAATGGTAAATAGAACTCTTCCTTCAATCATTACTCTTCTTGTAATGAATAAAAACAAGACAAAAGGTTTTCTTTTCTTAATATAACAACTAAAATGGAAATAACTAAAGATGTTTTTCAGCTAAGAAGTAAAAAAGATGCACCAAAGGGATGGGGGCAGAAATGAGAGGGAGTGCAGAAGGGAAACTCTAGATAAATGTAGAATTGCCCAATTTGCAGAGACTTGAAAAAGAATCATTTCAGGTCTGTGGAAGAAGAAAAGCACTGGGAAAGTCAACACACTGTTGAGAGCCCTTCTGTGAAAGGACATCCTTAGGCTGAGCACCTTGCTGTGCAATAGCTCCATGAGGGAAATGAGCTAAGTTCATCGTCTAAGTAAATGAGTTAAACTAACTTAAACAGGTGGGCACTATAAAACCACCATATTGTGTGCTGCTGAGAGAAGTCAGGGAGCAAGAATTACACCACTTTTAAATGTACTGTGCAATGTAATTGGATTTAAAAAATAAAGAAATTTGAGCATAGTTAAATTTACTTTATTACATTGCAGCCAAGTCAAAAAAGAAAACATCTGTTTTCAGAAATAAACCCATTATATTAACTCATCAGAATCTGAACGTAAATATTGCAGGTAGTGAAAAGAAAAAGAAAGTGAAATGAAAGCACCCTTAAATATCTTTTTTTGCTGATTCTTTAAGATTCTTAAATAACACAAGTCAGCTCATAGTACCACAAGACACGTGGGTGTTACATTACAGTTGTTACTGGTACTGGGAACTGAATTTCCTAACTCATGTTTGTGCAAGGCCTCATCCTCACTTATTCACATTTAAAAGCTGACACTGACAGAATGCCATGCGAAAAGAGGAGTTTCTTCAGCACCTCCCTACAGCTGGTTTATCAACTGCAGGAAGCTCTTATTTTTTTTTTAAAGTCTCTCATAAACCTTAAAAATCACTTCTACTTTCAAACTGTTATCAGACGCTTGAAGCTTTCTCTTTTACACACACGATAATGAAATTTTGTAGCTTCTGACTTAGTAAATCTTAAAAACTGCGTTCAACATTAATTTTGGTTTTAAAAGAAAATAAAATCCAACTTTTTGTTCAGTTATCATCTAACTACTTCAAATTACTAGCTCGTTAAAATAAAATAACAACAACAACTACTACTACTTTTCCAGTTTTCTGTCACGAATATGAACATTCCAGTCAAATCTTGTGCAAGATACAGAACTCAAACTACATGCTTGGGAAAATCCCTACTTCTAATTCCAAAAAAAAAAAAACAAAACCAAAAAGCATACAAGACTTGGAAACCTTAAGATGAGAAATGAAATAATGAATGATGCTATGAAAGTTAATTCACATTGCAGCATACTGAAAGATGATAAATGGCAATAAAAATAAACACAGACTTAATGCACAAATTAACTTTTTTTCCTAGAGTAAAATAATAAGATTTTGACAAGAACTGATAGAGAAGGTATAGATGATTAATACAAGCATTGAAATATAAACTCAAGAGAAATTCTAAGATCCCAGACAAGCTATAACGCTGGAAAAAAAATGAAACAAGTTATTAAAATCTTGGAAACTAGGAAAGAAGAACAAATAATGTGTCTTTTAAATACCTCTTGGGCTTTTTCAGATTTCTGAGATGAGGAGGCTATGACAACCTACTGGATCAGGCCAGTCCCTTAAAACTACAGTGTTCAGTTTTGTTTGCCTTCCCTCATTTCAGTACATTCAGTTCTTGCTCACTACAATCTTATGGAAACAACTCAGCAGAATAAGCATTATTACTTTGAAACAGATTTTGATTTAATCGCACTGTAACCAATATATTTATCAGTTGGAACGTTAGTCTCAAAGTGTTTCACTGAAGGAGGCTAGAACAAAAATAGGGCCTGGAGTTCGGATTCCTCAAATCTGCCTACACCACCTGGCCAGTTCCTTCACTTCCTTGAGATGCACAGAAAATCGTTGTAGAAATCAGCTGCTTTGCCAGCAAAGACACTCCTCAAACATCTGGGCCTGTACAGTTCTTGGTCCTAGAGTTAAACTTGTACTGTAATCAAGACAGGTACCCACCAAATTTACACGGCCAAAGGCAGAAAATTGCTGTGTATTTTTGGAACAATACAGCACCATAAGAACAGTCATGCTGGCTCTGACTACAAGTCTGCCTGTCACAGTGCTATTCCTCTAATGATGTTCCATGCAACAGAGTTGCATAGTCATGAATCTTCTGCTCTACCTTTCCCAATAACCAGGAAAAATGAGACTTTCTTAATGACAAATTAAATAGAAATCATGTTTCACAGATGTTGTAAGACCTATCTTCTATGGATTTGTCTGATTTCTTTTTGACTCAACGTTTGAACGCTATTTTTCAGTGAATGCTCCTGTATTACAAAGAGCAGTTACAGCGGCATGAAAAGTGAGCAGCTATTTTTTAATACCTTCCCAACCTTATTCCACTTTCTCTCCTAAAACATCCTCACTTAACTGAAGAGCAAGTCTTTCCTCAGAATCAAACTCATCCATACCTTTCAACTCACTTAATGAGATGAACAAGGACACATGTAGCATTTGGGTTTCTGACCTTTAGAAAAATGACAGAGAAGAAATACATGAGGTATGTCACACGACTGCGAATGCTTCCAGGCAGAGTAAAAGCAACCAATCACTACTTTGGAAGATTAAAAGAATAGAAAGTGCTAAGTATTGCTTAAAATGAACAGATAGTAAAGTAGGAGAGGAATGCTAGACATCAGTGGATACTGAGACATGCAAGATTCCTTTGTGTTGCAGAAAAACAGAACAAATAGGAAAATCATCGCTCCAGAAAACTGACTCCCTGCAACCAAAATAAAGAATTTTCAACACAAGATTTTCCAGATAAAAAAAAAAATCAGCTCTGGCTCAGGACATATTCCACAGAGAAGCAGTTCAACAGAGGCACAACTTCGGAATATTTCTCATTATGAAGCAATCTACTTCCATGTTACCCAGGTTAGAAAAATCTGTTTTGAGTTTACCTAAACTTTATCAATGTGATAACAAAAAGTTTTGTCTAAAACACAAAATCTAAAGAGAAAACGTTTTAGATTTCATAAAGCTTTCCCTCACTGAAACAATTTTTGTAGTAGTTTAGGTGGTTTAACATGGCCCACCCTGCATCTGTGAGCACAAAGATGCTGAATTCACACAGGCAGGAGCTGACCAGTATGAAGAGCTTCCTGAATCAAGTACATTTCAGATGCAGAAGTTATTTTAGGGAAAGTGACTGTGGGAAACAAAGGAAAAAAACATACTCCTGCTAGAAAAAGCAAATAATTTAAGTGATGCTACTTGGATTAGAAACATTCAAACTAAGAATAACAAATGGATCAGTATCACATAGCAACATTACTCATTACACCATTGCAAAAATAAATCTTACAGCTGTGTCAATTTGATGCTTATGAAAATAACTTTTTAATATTGACTCTTTCCTGGAAATGAATGAAAATAAGGAAAAAGTTGTCTTCAAGTTTTTATGCCTCTGACTAAAGAAGATATATAACAAAGAAGTAAAATGTATCCATAGTGAGTTAAATCCTGACCTTTCTATTAATTTTACTCTTTTCAGAATATCCTTGCAGAAACAGCCAATGAGTGAAGCAGTAACTGTATCAGGAATCATGCCACAGCTGACTCCTATATTATAGAACGGTATATTCTCTCACACTGACTTTTCATACATAACAGATTAACATAATTTTCTGAGTGAAAGAATTATTTAAGGAAGCAACACTGCCAGTCAATAACTTGATATCCAAAAGCATCATTCCATATTTTGAAACTCCACATGGTCCAGAGAAACTTGTAACATCTCCCAGAAGAAGAAACATTATTACAGGTGGCAAGAAAATTGTGTTATCCTTTATTCCTGTTTACTCAGCAGACTCTAGAAGTAACAGGAACACCAATATGACCAGAGACAGATTAAGCAACCCTAAAAATAGAAACTGACTCCAGAGGGAGCAAGCAGCAGCCTCTATCAAGCATAACAAGCTTGTGACAGGATATATAGGTCTCCTCAATGAGCTGTTCTATGGAGAAGCTATATTTTCCTCATATGTATAGATTGCTAGGAAAGGACCTTAACAATGTCATACCACTGAAAACACACTCAAGTGCTCAGCTTTTCTATTTCACTTTCATCCATGCAAGCTCTTACTGTTCCCACTCTATTGCCATAGCTAGAACAAGCATGCTTCACGTAACCGATATCCAGCTTTGATTATTTGTTGTGATCTTTTTATAGCTCACAACAGAGTTCTGAAGTGACCAGCACTCTGCTTCCGTAAAGTAGATACATCCGATAGAACGTGAAACAAAAGAGAACCCGGAAATCTACTGTTACATATAGCACTTTTTATAATCAATCATGCCAGGCGTCTTTCAGTTTCTACCAGTGACAAAGCACATCACGCTGCGTCTGTGGAGCATATCAAGGAACCCAATCACTGCAATGAACACAGAGGATTCCTCCAGATTTGTCTTCAAATGAATACCTCCATTAATAAAGTGTGAATAATAACCAAAAATATTTGTTAGCCTAAAAAATTTGCTAGTATGTATTACTTCCAGCCTAACCAAAAAGTTATTTCAAATAGTTAAAACAAATAGAAAAACTGCAATTAAGGTGAATGCAAGAGTACAAGGGTAATTGAAGCAGTAAGTTGTTAGAAAGTTACTGGCTCTGATATAAAATCTTTGAAGTGACCTAGAAGACAAATGAAACAGAAGTATTTATGAGGCCTGAATGCCGCTATAGCAGACCCAGGAATGGCTCAAACAGCAGTGACACCTGAGGGAATACTTAGTGTCAGGCTCTTACATATCCTGCCTCACTTCGGAGCATTTCACATTTCATGTTTGGTTGTGCTTTGAAAAAACCTATGGAGTTTCTCAGAGTAATAACTGTTCTGTGTATTCAGCTGTTTGATAATGCCTTTATAGAGGCATGTACACTAAAATAACCAGAGCATTAGAAGACCTGAGGTTCAAGCTTGCAAAGTCCTCCAATCCCTACCAGCTGTTAGCTGACTTGTCTTCATAAAGAATTCCTCAGAAGTTTCTTGCACCTGTGGCCATGGACAGTGCATAAAAATAAAAATAATAACAAAATGAAAAGCAACACAAATTTACTTATTTTACTCCTCTTAAGTAGAAGGACCACAATTAGAGTTCAATGTCTTCTTTATTTTCTCAGACTCATTTTATTTCATCGTTCAGAAACTGGATAGAAGTCTGCTACCATATTGGTAATCGTGACTATTTAATACCAATTTGAAGTAAAATCTGATTTGTTATTACTTGCTATTATCACTGCACTGCAGTGATCTTTTAAAAACTCTAAGTGGAAATATAAAAAACAGTTCTATCCTTGGAGAGGGAAAGAAGAACCCATGTGCTGTTTCCACCAGCTGTTATTGATAAGGGACGGTCTTGGTCCTTGAGAGGATTAGCTCTTTTTACTTGATTATTAAAGAAAAGCAAATCAAAGGCACTCACTACAAAATGAAATTTACCACCAGCCCACCTAGCATATCAGTTTTATTAGTCTCTACTAATTTGGTAGCTCTGTTTCTGAGTATCCTAATCTGGATTTCAAAGGACATGAGCAGATGGTCGCTCATTTAACAAAAAAAAAAAAAAAAAAAAAAAAAAAAAAAAAAAAAGACTGGTGAATCTAAACCACATTCATTCTAGTGCATGAATTTCCCTCCTGTACAAAATCATTTATTCTGAGCACACAGACCTCTCACCACTTCCACAATTTAAGTAGTTAGTAATGCAAGAACCAGCTAAGGCAGAAATCTACGAACCAAACTGAACACGTTAACAAATTTCCTAACTAAATGGAGAACGTAATTGAAGCAAAACAGATTCAGACTACAATTCTTGCAATTGTTTTCTAGTCCTTAGTCTCATCTACAACTCTTATGAAACGCAACATGCACTGGACTGATACGAGAAACTGTTAGGGAGCGTATTCACTATCTTTCACAATATACTAGAAGGTTTTCTGTAAAGTAGGTCACAACAAATTTTTTCTTGCACAAAAGCTTATTATAACAACACTCATGACATTTCTTTCAGCAAGAAAAGGTCCTACACAATGTGATTTTCCTTTTGTATGCCTGAGGTTTACAAGATCAGACCTTAAATTGTTGTTTCCAGTTTCAAGTAAAATTACTACTTCAGTTACATGTGGATTCCTACATTGAAGAACATTTAAATCCAAGGAACAATACATAACATTTCAAAATATTCAACTAACCATTTATAATGTTTATGATCAAATTCTCAGTTTTTATAGAAACTGTACAAACACTAAAATACATCATATATGAAGTTTAAAAACCAAAACGTATTCACTTTTTTTTTTTTTTTGCCAGATACAATTAATGCACCTTTAAGAAAATTGCATACCTTCTTCCATTGATGTTTGACAGCCAGACTATTTTTCTTATCCAAGTAAGCAGTTCCACCTGTTTAGTATTTGTTCTTCTTGAGACATCTACTACAGTATTTACACATTGTTACATTTACTACAGAAGAGCTTACCTTATATTGATGTTCTGTATACATACATAGCAGAAATACTAAGTCACAGCCTGAAACAGCAACTGAGCACCAGTTGTGGGACCAACCCAGGGGCGCTCAGGTGCATGCAATGCACCTGAGTGACCAGAAGGGGTGGAGCCAGGATCCACCCCTTCACAGATCTCATGTGGGGGTTGGCAGAGGAGGTAAGGGTATGATCCCTGTCATTGCTTGCACCTGAACTCTTCCTCAATTGCTGTTTCAGGCTGTGACTTAGCATTTCTGCTACAACGTACCTGTATAATATTTGCAAATGAAAAAAGCATCTAATGTCCAGCTGGCTGGGTTTGTGCGTGTAGTATGACCATTTAATGCAGAGTTAATAAGGGTGACAAGAGTCCACGTCTGAGTACGTAGGCTAAAGATCCTTTCACATTTCCTTCGATCTGGCTATTTCTAAAATTGTCAATACATGCCCTGAACACATCCCAGGACCCAATTACTTCTTTTGCCATTTTTTTTCTGCTGATGTACTACATGACCATAAATCTTCCAGTGAAACTGTTTAGGGAGTGATGGTATGAGCACTGGAAGATGACTCATGCTTGCATGATTTTTTCATTTGCACCCTCACTGCGAAGCATACAGAGAAGCTAAAATGAGTAATAAGCCAAGGTCCAATTTTGCACCTTGTGTTGGACATAAAATCTTCAAAAAAGTAAAAGAGGTTTAATGCATGACAGAAAGGAATTAGAATTAACACTAAATTTCATGTAAGAGCTCGTGTTAACCTCGACCTCTAAGAAGAGTTCTCTGAAGTATATAGGAGTGTCATCACAGAATAACTGAATTACAGAGTAACTGAGGTTGGAAGGAAGCTCTAAGAAACACCTACTTCAACTCTGAAAAGCTTTTTTGTTAACACTGGCTGGAGCATCACTAAGGTACTGCAAGTAGAGCACTCAGATAATTTAACAGAAATTCAGCTATGAACTACAGAGGAACAGTACATTTTGAGTAAAAGATTGAGAAGTTTCAAACAGTACTAATTTAATTCATTCTCTGTTTAATACTAAATTTAGTGAATACCATCCCCATGAAATGCAGAATCTTTGTTCCCCAGGATGGTTTACTCTGCTCTGTTGTATCTATTCAATGTCTTTGATACATATTTTTTTCCTCCTGTGTAGTGGAACATCAGAATATTTCAATTTGAAAGCTGACTGGATTATATACCTTAATTTATCATCACACAAATGCATTTATAAATCCTACTGCAATGTCATTAAATTAAGATGTTCCGATTCTGCATTATAAAGCAGATGCTACCAACTGCATTGCATTTAGTGGATAAAAACACCACTGAGTATATTAAAGGGACAGATTAGCAAATATTTTCCCTTGTTCAATTATGACTTCTGAAAACATTCCATTAGTAGTAAATAGTACAGATGGGAAATTATTATTATTATTATTAATGTAAACAACAGACACAAGAATGCACCCCCAGGTAAATTGTCTCTGAATTTGGACAACAATCAGAAGCAGATAAAGTGAAACATCAGTTGCCATTCCGTCAGCGCTTGAAATCCAGACTAGAATTAAGCAGCTTAGATTTATCTTTTGTCAGTTGATTTTAGAGCATGGAGACATAGCCAGTAAGTGAATCATTCACTGAATATTCATACAGTGTGCATCACTGCTCTGAAGAAAACAAGACTCACATTCAGCATTTGATAAGTGACTACATGAATCTTCTGTCATACAGTATATCTTAACATCATTTCCCTTAAATACATTTCACTCCTCAAGCCTAATTCTAGACTTTTCTGAAGGAAACACAGGCCTGCTCACCTGCTTTCTCCAAATTAACATATTCTTCAGGTAACCATCACCAACTTAGCTCTGTAGCCTTCAGTGATAGGTAAAGATTTCTCTTACAATTAACAGTTCATACTTCTGTCATTTTACGTTTCCAAAAGTCAGATCCATTATTTACCTTTCCAAGCATGATATCCATGGCATACTGTCTAGTCACTATTCAGTTTCATGATATTTCTTCTCTCTAAACTATGAAGCACTGTATTTTCAGCACTATTCAGCCCTCAACTTGGATCTTCGCTTATTTCTGTTTAACTGGATTATGCAGCTAAAATCTGAGCATGCATTTTTATATGGATATAATACAAAATAAGAATATATTTTATATACTAATGGCTCCCCATTATCTTGTTAATCATTCAGCAGAAAATCAATTTATTACTGTCTGCTTTAATTGTCCGGGTTAAACACACAAGACTAATTTTGGAGAGCACATTCATTACCTCTTGTATAGTTTGAAACATGAGTATAGGAAGCTTTGAGAACATATTAATTTGTACACTGAATATCTGTTCACTCTTAGTTCTCTGTATGGGAGTATGTTACTAATCCTGTACAGAATGTGTTCTGCTTCACTGGCAGAAGGAAAAAAGAAAGCAAACAAACCTTTAAGGAAACAAACAAACAAATAAGCAATACATTTATAATGTCAGGAATCATTTAAAATTTAATCTGTTACTACTTTAAACTTAGACAGTGATTCCTTCTATAACTTGAAGCTCTTTCCTGATGAGCTTCATTCAGAATATGTTACAACTATAAAGGCAGCAAACTACTCTTGGTTTGGTACATACAGGGGACTGTTCATTCTATAAACTGCCTCACACTTTCATCTCTCAGCCTGTCCTCATAGGGAAGCTGTTCCACCCCTCAGATCATTTTTGTGGCCCACCTTTGGATGCACCAGCTCTGAGGTGATGAAATGTACCTGATAAACTGTGAGGGCTTTAATTCTTTCCTGACAGTCCTTTGCACAGTGCAGTGTTTTCTAGTTCTTTTTATTTTAAGTGGATACACACTGAAGCAACAATATAAAAGTACTTTCATAGCTAGATGTCTCTGCCTGTATTTTTTAACACAATGCTTTTACAGCAAGTCTCCTGTGACCTTGTAACACTGTAATTACTTGTTTTTTATCACTCGGACTCATGGGACTTATTTACTATAATCCCGAAGTGCTACTTCCCAATAGCTCTTTGCTCTTATTTGGCAATTCAGTGATGTAGAGAACAAAGAAGTTAAATTAAAAAGGTAGTTCTTTTCTGAAAGAAAAGTTAATCTTAATAGCACTGTTATCAGCATATTTCAATTTGTGGATTTTGTTTATACTGTGTGTCTGCCAAGCTACAATGTAGTGTTTTAAAGGACTGTAACAACAACCTGGATTTTAAAAGTCACTTTGATCACCTGTGAAGCAAGATTGTTATGGATATCTTGTAACTTCCTAGTATTTCTGTAAGGATGCTGATCTTGGTAACTGGTACTTCCAAGGGCAGCCATTGCTAGCTAAGCTTCATTTGGAAGCTCATGAGAATTTGAAGATTATATCTTAAGAAGCTGAATTTGCTGAACTCTGAGTATGAGGGTGCAAATGGATAAATATCTCCACAGATTTGAACAAGGAAACCTCAATAATATACAAGCAGTTTTTGAAGATTCTTCTCTACTGCCATATGTTATGTTTTGTTGCATTACTATTCATACCCCAGTAGTTACTTCCAGAAAATGCAGAAAAGCCTTGCTTGGGATAGTTTGTTGAATTATACTGTGAATTATATTGTTTGTGTCTATACTGAGTGATCATTATCACAGAACACATTTCCTTCTGCATAATTTCTCTGCTTCGATAAACAGTAAATTCTCTGAAGCATACTGCAGACATCTAAAGCCACACAGAGGCTCTGCATTACCTATGTAAGCTGATAACTTCCCTAATCTTTCCAGGTCAAGGCCCTCATTTGTTTGAGATGAAAGACAATTCAAAACATTTTTCCTCCATAGCTCTACAGAGAGTGAACTAAGTTTATGAATAGCCTAATAAGAGTGAGAAGAGTGCTTAGGGATGAGGGCTTTAAAGTTCTGTTGTTTTGTTGAAAACAGAGTGCTGGGGAAAAAAAAAGCAAACTGGAAGCAAGTGACAAATGTGAGCTAGAAGGAAAACTGCAAGGGGTGTTAAAAAAGAAAGAAAGAAAGAAAAAAAAAAGAGTGACTGATCACATCCTTGAGTTCTTTTCTCATTTTCTCCACTTTTGCACTCACATTACCTGACTTCCCCCTTTGTTCTTAAAGTTTTCACATACTCTGTTCCAACTGTTCTCTTCACATCTTCCATTAATACAGACTTCACCACAGTGAGACATGCTGTAATACCTTAGAGCCAGCTCAGATCATCTAGAGCAACAGACAGTGTGACAAAAGCATGATATAGGAAGGGGTGTAAAAAAGCCAGGGACCACTCTTTTGCCCTGCTTTGGATCTCCTTCAGCACACAGACTGGACAAGGAAAAGAACTGATTCAAGAACCCAGAATGCTCTACTTATGCTTTTTCCTGCTTCCTTGCTGCCCTTGCTTCCAGCATAGTCCTAATACGGATAAGGCAGCTGGAGTGACAAAGAAGGTAGCAGCCGTGTCCTCTGCAATCTTTCCTTCAATTCCTCAACTTTCTGAGGCAGAAGATATAAGCTTCAAGGGAACCTGCAACTAGGGAACAATGCCCGCAGCCCAATTCCTACCATGCTTCAGTAAAACAGGAGATTAATCAGTTCCTGCTCCCTTCTTTTAATTTGATGTTTCCCATAGGGCAGAGTCCTAGATGTACAATAGATAAACTGCTATTTTGTCAAGCCTCTAGATGATTACCTGGCAGGGACAAATGAAGCATTTAAGATTTGGGAAGCAATGCTATTGTTAGTTTGACAGTTACAGGCATGTCACGTACGTCAACAACAGATACAAACATTAGCTGTATGTGGCAAGATTAGTCTCGAGCTCAGTTAAAGTCTCATTTCTGGAGCTTTGACATCATTTTTCTCTCTCTCCCATATTTGCACTTGTTCCAAAGACCAACTTAAAGTTCCTCTGAACTCTCTTACTGCTCTAACTTACGCTGGGTTTCCTTTAGGCACAGGATACCCTTGCAATTGCTGCCAAGTGGGATATCAGCAAATTCATATCAGTTAAAAACAACCCATGCTTGTTCAGGTTTATCCTTATTTGACCTCTCCCTCTTCCAGTATAATGGGTCCTCCTCCAAGCATTTCTCCATTAGGTAAATGCAATGAAGTTTGTAAAGCAGATCCAAGTCAAAGTCGGGAACGCGAGCAAAGCGTATCAGTACATCTGGAAAGCTGAGATTCAGCCTTCTTCACTCCCCCAATCTACTCTGCAGATTTCCATACGAGTCTCAGAACGAAGCCCTTCATGCACCTGTTCACATATCGCTACCCTCTGTTTAGAAAAGGAACAACAAAAGAGTCAGGCGGAAAAACACCCCTCCACGCAAAACCGAGCCCTCTCCTCCTGCAGCGCACACCCGGTTCCGTCTCCCAGCTGCTCCGTCACAGCCGCCGTCCCCCCCATCCCCGAGGTGGCTTTTCTTTCGGGGCCGTGGCTGTGCCCGCCCGTCACCGCTGCCAGCACTTATGAACCGACCGCTCAAGCGTCAAAGCCGCAGTTTATTTATTGAACCGCCGGCTCAGCTCGAGTTTCAAAACTCCCCCTGCGAGAACAAACTCCACAGGACCTCAGAGCAGCGTCTGTTTAAAAGCCTTCCCCAACAGCCCGGAGCCCCATTAAAAAACGCTCTTCAAAGGAAAAGCGGCAAGCCCCGCAGCCCCGTCTAGTCTCCTGCTAAGAAGCAGCCGAACCGCCCCAGAAGCAGCCGGCATCCCCCGCCCCGCTGACTTGCCTCCAGCCGCCGTCTCTCGAGCCCGCGCCGTCAGCGGGACCGACCTGCACGGCAGCAGCGCCCGAGCCCGCGCCCCCGCCCTACGTGACGACGCCATCACTTCTGCCGTCGTGCTCCCGCCCAGATAGAGTCGGTCACCCGTTGGGGGGCACCGGCGCAGCCCCTCTCTGCTGAGAGCCTCTGCTTGTATCCGAGCAGTGACAAGCGTTTGACAGAAAGTGAGATGAAGGGTTTGGAGCGCTTGCGTTTCAGCCGACCGCTTGCCGCCTTGCCTCTGCGATACTGCTGAATCCCAGCTAGGTAGCCCAAGCTCACTAAACACACGTGGTGTTTTAGTGCCGTTACATTACTTACAACGGTTATGCCCAAGTGTAGAATTCCCTTTTGCCTCGTGTTTTTGCAAATACAGAAAGATCTACACAGAATCGCAGGGGTGGGAATCACTGGAGATCACCGAGTCCAAACCCACTGCTACAGCAGGCTCCCTACACTAGATTGCACAGGAAAGCATTCAGATGGCTCATCGATACGTCCAGGGAAATAGACTCCACCTCTTCCCTTTAACCTCCTCAGCCTTGGGAAAGGCTGTGTACGATTTCACCTTTTTCTTAAGCTTATGCTTAAGGTCAAGACTTTGCTTCACGTTACACATGCTCCTGGTGAGGAATTGGATCTCAGTGTCAACAGTGTCAAAGCAAACGACCAAAAGTGGGGAAAGAGTGAGAAAACGGGAGTTAGAAATGCCTTTGAAACATCTCTGAACACAATGAAGAATAATTAAAACTGGCAAGAATCCAGCAGCTGAGTTTGGCTTGCTTTTGAATTTTTCTTCGTCTACCTCTGAGGTAACTGCATTAAATAGGACATGTAGAGGTGTGGTCAACTTTTTAATGTTTGATAACACATTTGTTTCACAATATGGGTATAAAAAAAAAAAAGAAACAAACTATTGCTATAGCGCAGCTTATTGCAGTTGTTTCACTGTCAGTAGAGTTCAGAACCTTCTGGGAAAAGCTGAGAAATTTGTTCAACACCAGTCTACTTTCTTCTTTCCCCCAACTGGCTCTGCTGACTGGCCAGGGATGTGTCCAGGTGGCTTTCCACATGCAGAAAGCACCACCTGGGCTCTCACGTACTCCTTTATGGCTGCATAGTCTTGTTAATTTCTCTCGTTCACACATGTGCTGAAGTTGTTAGGGCCTCACTGGCACACGCACAGAGCATGGCCCAACCTGAGTGATGTGAAGGGACAGGACCTGAATCAGAAGTTATGCAATTACTGCCACTCACTTGGGAAACAGTGAACGGCAGAAGGAGGGAGTTTGAGTAGCACAGGATAAGTGCAGAATTCAAAATGGCATCCTACCATTGCTGCAGTATTCACTTGTTAACATTTTATCGTTCTGTCTATGATGTATGAGTTGCTGATACTTAAATAACATATTACTGGGGAAAACCCAAAGTCTGGGCTAACTTCAGCTTGTGGTTCCTGTCTATCCTAAGTTGTGCTGAATATCGTTTTCATGGAAGTGGGTTAATTCTAGGCCTCTCTCACACTGTAGCAGTTTTCAGAAGCTTTACCTCAGCTGTCCTGACCTCATGTCTAATTACTGCTCCATAAGTCACTCCTTCAATAAGAGTGGTTTCTTTCTGCAGTAGCGCTGACATGTTACTATCACAAAGCTAGCATTGTGTTAAGTCTTTTCATCTCATATGTAACAATGAAGCTTATTCAGGGAGAGCAGAATCATCCTCCTCAAAAAAGACCTATGGAAAAAACAAGTAGGGAACCCAGAAAAGAACACTGGTGTAACCATTTTCATTTCTTCCATCTTTGAAATTATTGGAGAGAGATCTGTTAGCTTCCAGACGATACTCTTGAACAATTTGTCTCATAAAGATGTACTTACCGTTGCACTATAGTCCAGACTGCTGTTATATTTACTGAAAAGTTTTCGTAAACCATAAAATTACATTGTTTGTTAAGAGAGTAATTATCTTCAAGTAGTGTAGTTAATTTTAAGTGCCGACAATTTTTTTTAATAATCAAACTTACATCAGAGATCTCATAAGAGATGTCCTTAATCTAGTTTTTTTTTTTTTTTCCCCCCCAGAAGATAGTTACAATAAAGCTTAGCCACAACTTCATTTCAGTTCTTTCCCCAAATCACAGCAGTCATCCACAGGCTGTATGTTATATGAAACATCAACATGAAAACATGATGTGTAAGTATCAAGATACAGAACTTGAAATTACATGCACTGTGTAAGTTATGGTCTATGAAAAAGAAACAGTTTTCAATATTCAGAGGTTTCCTTTCAAGTAAATTTGGTTAAATAAACTGTAGATTGGAAATCACGAAGTAAATAATCCTTCCCCATTGACTCCATACAGCTAATCCATTGTGTTTCATTAGAAAGCTTACTCTGCCTTATCTTTAAGAGAGATTTGTTCCCAGGTGTTACAATTTCCTCTGCTTAGGTGGAAAGCCTTCTCTTGCTCTTTGATACATTTTTAAATATACATCCATTTAAAATGAGTAAGATTTGTTCTTCTTTCCTTCCTGTTTTCCTATCACTATTTAGTAGACTTAAGAAGAAATATTCTATTTTAAACAAAAAGTTTCTCTATGCATAAAATTAATCTTGAAATCTTACTGTACAGGTAGAGATATTCATTTTTTAAAATTGAACTTACTGCTTTTTTCCCTCCCCTCTGTTTAAGGCACCAAATGTTCTGTCACAATATATACCATATGAAAGTTGATACTTTCTTTACAGATATATTTACAGATATATTGTGATCTTGTGTTAGGGCACACGAAATACACTACTTTTGATTGCTTTACATATAGATAGTTTTCCTAGAGTATACTAACCTAGATGATATATATATTTTTTCCAATCTTCTATTTAAACTCCAGAAATTTTAAATGGGCAGCTCTTGGAATGCTTTTAGAAACGTAACATTACCTTTACTCAGCGTTTGAAAACACATTTAAAGGAATCATTGATATGGCTGCTGGCATTTAATTAGTTGGGATTGTATGTCAGACGGCTGTAACAATCTGCATTTAGCTCGTGGAGCTACAAAGTCCTAGCTCCATCTAGCGTTCATCTTGTGGAAGAGGAATGAATGATCTCCGGAGAGCGTTCAGAACGAACAATTCCTGGCTGCCAGGTAATCGCTAGGTCCATACGTTTCATAGTTATGTAGGAGTCGACAATCCTACCGTATTACTTAAAAACCTAATGGAGGGTAGGCGCAGCCTTTTCAGGCAGACACGGCTGTTCAAAACATCTGCCTCCAAGTTCGCTCCATGAGGCAAGGGCCCTCTTAACACAGCTTGGAAAATGAAGCTTTTACTGTAAGCTACACTACAATAAGCTGTTGTTCCATTTTCTATACTGAGACAGTTTTGAGTCGTGGGACTTACTCCAGTCAAACTGAACTCTGAATGCTGTCGGGTCTGGTGTTTGTCTATTTTTGTTTAAATTTCTTTGCAAAATAGGAAAAAATTGCGCTACAAAGTAATTCCAGTATTAAGACATTATTAAGTAGTTTCTTTAGTATGAAGATATCCAGTGTTCTATTACATGCTAGGAAATATTTCTAACTAGTGTTTAGGCTTGAGTTGACTAAGATATATGTTTTGTGAGTATTTTCAAGTTTTTTTTTAATCCTTTTACTTCAAACATGGGAGAGTCTATAACAACAGGAAAATTCCAAATTAGTCTTACCTGAAGATTTTGAGGTGGAAGGGTAAGGGTCTGTCCCTGTTCTTTTTCCAGACAGTGCTCTTGATCACTTCTGTTTTTGATGGTTGTTACAGTACAGTTCTTTATCTCATAATCATACAGATTCAATAAAGCCATCCCATTTTCTTTCTTTTAAGGAAAATACTCAAACATTTCCACTATATTTTATTTGGTGTAACAAAATACCTTTTGCCTTGCTATGAAAGCAAACCACTATGTGAAACTTGTTGCAATTCCCAGGCAGTGAAGATTAGCTTAAACGGCTTTCATCTGACCTCTGCATTTACAAGAGCAGGCAAGGTCAGTTAGTGTGATTCAGCTGAGATGCAATAACTCAGTCACATGCCTGAGCTCTCAGCTTGTTTACTGTTCAGCTTTCTTTTATCAATACTTTCTGGTGTTTGGTAAAACACAACTTCACAGAATAAAGAAATGGAAATATATACATTCCATGGAAATTTAAAGTAGATCAGGCAGTATGTCAGTCAGATATAAAGAAATCTTTGGTTGATATACATCATAAAATCATCTTAAAGACCAGCCTGTAAACACTTACTGCAGTCTACAGCAGGAGAACTCCAACAAGCTCCCAACAAAACCATCACTAACAGAAAAGTAGTAGGTCTCTACTGCAAAGTTTCAGCAGTTCATATCAATTTCTTAAAAGCTAATATGTCCTTTCTCTGTTTGTTCTGGCCTCAAGCAGTATACTTTTTTGGTAGGTAACTATCTACATCCTGGTTGCCATACTTCAACTAGCTTTTTTAGAAGTAACTGGAAAGATCTGTAGAGCTTTTATTTTTAAAACTAGTGTTAGAAACTGAATATATCATAGTGAAAAAGCCTGAATACAAACACTTCAATTAGATTTTATTTATGTTATCCTTAAACTTTGAAGCTAGTTGTTAAACAATTAAGTTTTAGTCTTTATAGCCTATAGTAAGTAAAATGGGAAAAATTAGTGGGAGTTGGTAATAAATGTCAGTCCTATGAAAGCTTTCCTTTCTTCTATATGACCAAAATAAACTACCTTACTGTTTTCACTTAAATCAGGATACATATCTAGCGTGTTTAATGATCTCTGCCAGTATAATATTATAACAAGCATAGAACTAGTACAATCAAGTAGATGTAACAAATGAAAAGTGCTCACCCATTTCCAAGGGATCAAGGCTCACAAAGGAAAACTCTAAAGAGGAGGGACCACTAACAAGAAAGCTTTCTTCAGTGGTGGTCAGCCCCTAAATGGGGTCTAAGAGGGGGTTGAGCCTGGCTCCAGTTCTTCTGATCACATAGGTGAATTGCCTTCACCTGTGTTCCCAGGGCTGACTGGGTCTTTTCTTCAGGTGATCAATCGGAGGTTCAGGCTGTGATTCATCAGTTAACATATAGAATGATACACAGACCTCATTTTAAAGTTCCAGGGTAAATTCAGAGAAGGTTACATAAATCCAGGTGAGGTTCATTACTGTGAACTGTTTCAGTGTATGCTTTTAGTTAGGGAATTTGAGAGATTCTTTTTGAATCATAATTTTTCTCTGTATTGATGTTTTTCTGGTAGAAGCTAATATTCAAATCTAGGGGATTTGAGTTTAGGTTAGAATTTTGTGGTAGAAGTTACACAGTTTTCAAGTAACTTCATAGGAAACCAGAACTCCATGTTGTAGAGAATCAGTTTAAATACCATTGAAGTGAACCCTCTCAGGAAGATGGTGCTGGACTACAGTGCCTCAGCTGCATGAGTTTTGATTCATTATGAGGGCATCTGTGTTGCAAGTGACTTCTGCATCTTCTGATTTCACACTGATTGCAGCTATATAAGCTTCTGAGTATGCTCTTATTTGCTTAACGCTTGAAGTTGTTTTTTCTGTGCTGTATCTTACTTTCTGTAACTTCCAAGTAGAAATCTGAAAGGAATACCTGAGTATCAAATCTTTCTAGAACAATAATTGATTTTTTTTGTTGTTGCTTAAGGCGGTGACTTTCTGTATACAGGTCTGAATTGTGACTTACATGTTTAGTAAGGGAAATAATTCTGTTTTTGTTACTGCACACTGGTTTTACTTTTTTTCTTTTAACGTGTTTTTAGTTACTTTCTGAAAACACTTACTTCAGGTATCTTTAAAAATGTAACTAATGTTTGATAATAAAGGCTTGTTCATGGTTCACCAAGAGTCTAAAATGCTAACTTTTTTCAGTACAGTTGTATAAACATGCTCGAAGAGGAAAAAATATTTGCTTTCCTGAAGGGATTGTATGAATAGGAGTATGAAATCAGCTTTGAATTTTTCTTGCTTGAGTACTATTAGCTATCAGGATTTTATTCCTGTGGACGTAGCACATTCCTTTTCAAAAAAGTATTCGTGTCTTGATTGTGAAGCATTCTTTGTTGTTTTTCTTGGACAGCTAGTCATGTGATGGTGTTTTTCCTCACAAAGTAGTCAAACAAGTTTGTCTAGCATAGATATGATCAAGGATGAAATGTGTGATTTTTATGAATAAAAAACTTGAATTCAATGTAGTTAGTGACATTAGGTAGATATCATGCTAGTGGACTTATTAATCTACATATCCACTTCACTAAAAAGCTTTCTTTACGTAGGAGGGTATGTTAACCAGCTATTTATTTGTCTTGTAGCCCTTTTAGAGGGAGTCACTAAAACTATAGCTTGCAAAATGAACTGCAACTTCATTTTGTCACCTGCATTTCAGTGCTGCACTTGATAAACCTATAGGGGTTTACTTTGCAGGAGTAGCTGGATGGTTGTGGGTGAGGAAGAATGTTTTTACTTTAAAAGTTTGTCTGCTTTCCTTGAGGAAAATTGAGTGTCTTGTTTTTGATCGTGGAATAAGCTTAAGGTGAGCAATTTTATGGTACTGAGTTAGGAGTTGGACTTGATGATCCTTGTGAGTCCTTTCCAATTTGGGATGTTCAATGATTCTATGACATCACATGCAAAACTGTAGTGATATGATTTGAATGGTTTTTTTTGTGTGTGGCTGCGTGCCCTTGGTTGTTTCCCATTTGTGCATTAGTACATGTCAAAACAGAAATATACAGTTTGATATTATACAGCAATAATAATAATTGATAATATACAAAAATTAACAACTTTTTAATGAACTTAAAACTAATTAAGTAGAACAAATGTTCATCCTTTATATCTATTGAAGAAATTTTAAAATAGAAAACAACTGACAAAAAAAGACAAAGGGGAGAAAAAAGCAAACATACAAACAAAAACCCACCATTGCTTTCAGTATGTTTCATAAGAACAAAAGTTATTTGAATTATGTAACATATAAGATAGTATTAGAAATTTAAGAGCTTGATTTTGTTATTTGAAACTTATTAAATTACTTGTTGACCGGACTGGCTATGAATGTGGCTATAAGGATAGGAATATGATTTTTTTTATGGTGTTAATTTTTTGAAAAGGGTGTAGATAGTGGGGAGACTATTTCTGTTTGTGTAATTCCTGTAATCTTAGAACTGTATGTTTTGAATTTATCATTGTTGTTAATCCTGCAAGAGTATGTTTGTTTTTAGTGACCAAACCTTTGAGCAGGGAACATTTTTCTCGCTGTAGTGTGTAACTTTCAAGATTTCTGGCTTTTTCTTTGAGATTGACTATAGGTTTGTTTTAACTTTCTGGTTGGTGAAATAAAGCTGCTTTTGTGTTCTTATTCCAGATATGGTGGAAATATATAGGGTTGTATTGTAGGCTTAAAGAATGATCCAGTGATTTGTAAATTGTTGGAGAAAGTTCCCTGGGCAGTATGTGAAGTCTGGGTCATGAAAGGCTTTGCAAGTTGCTGAGGCATACTTATTCAGTTATCTTTCCTTCTGTTCTCTTTCTTTCTGTTTGCACATATATGGTCAGCAAATCAGCATCACTTCTGACAACCTCAAATTACAGGTCTTTGTTTTATCTTTTATGTATTTCTCTGGTGAGAAGTCTTGAAAGTTTACTGCTCCTTTTGCGTGAAACTCAATTTCAGAATTCGTAAAATGCTTTTAGACCTTTTTTTTTTTTTTTAATTTTGTTTACTGTGATATGAGGTAACCTAGTAAAACTCTTCCATGCAGGACTTCCTTTTTATCAAAATTAAACCACCTATGAATTTATTATGGAGTTTGTATTTCCCAGGTAGGCAGCAACATTCAGAGGCTGTCTAGCCTGATTTTTTGTTTGTTTGTTTGTTTTTGGGGGTGGGAGGTTGTTGATTGATAAAGCTACCTTGAATGTAAAATAGTAAGTGTCCTGTGCTCTATATGCTATTAAACAGACAGGGCCTCTAGAAATACCTTTTCTGAAAGAGCAAGCATAACTCATGCTTATGTCAAAAGCCTTTATTTTTTAAGTTTACATATCCTTTTACAGTGAGGATTTCAAAGCATTGCAGAGGTGGTTGATACTCTAATTTGCATGTATAATTTTACAGATGAGGAATAAAATGTCTTTAACTGCTTCTTGTGGTCTTCGTAGCATGGAACTAATGCTGTAGTCTATTAAGGCTATTTAGAATGATAGGTTTTCTCTTGTTAAAATCGGACTAATATTGTTGTAATTTATCAGTCCATATGCTTTTAGTTATGTTCTGGAACTCCTTTACAGATTAATTCCCTGATGCTTTCTGTTCTGTGTAAACTGTCTTTAAACATATCAGTACTTCTGGTGTAAAGAACAAAATGGGTTCTTATTTGCGATATCCAGTTAAAATCCAAAAAGCTAAAGCCAGAACCTGTACATCACAAGTGTCTAGTGTGTGTATTCTTTCTTTTTTTTTTTTTTTTGAAGCAGATGAAGTTGTATTTCTGTTCACCTGTTATGTGCAAAGCCATCACAGAGCAAGTGATGTGCACTCACTTACACTACCTGGACTTAACTGGTGCACATTTTCTGTACAGCTATTTTGCTGTATTTAGAGAATAGGATAAGAAAGATTTAGCTATGAACAATAGAAACATTTGGAAATACTGAGAAAATGTCTCAAGTCAAGTGTGCCAGCGGAAAGAAGACAATTACTGTTAAGTAAAAGAGTTAAACAACATATGGTTCAGAACAGATTTAAGAACAAACAAACAAGCATTGATACACTGAAAAAATTTGGATGGTGGCAAATTAGCTGATAAGTGGGTTTGGCTAGCTGCAACTTAAGCGTTTGCTGGACTAAAAGTGGTCTGTGCAGATACATGGTTAACAAAAACTATGATTTTTTTTTTTTTTTTTTGTGAAATAGGCTAGAAACTCTGTGGTTAGAAATAGCCTTGTTATAATGTGTAGGAAGATCATATGTTAAACATAAACCACATGTTTGTAAGGACGTATACTCCTTTGCTTAGTGATATGATAAATCTTTCCCATTAAATCCTTATAGATAACCACATGCTACCGGAGAAGCTTTTACAGTGCTTTCAACAGAGATGTTGTGCAGTGAACTAGGATACTGAAGGCAGTAAGATAACACGTGTTTGATAGGAAGGAATTAGTTTCCATGATGCTGAAGCAGAAAGTATAGTTTTAATAGGAAGAGTATGTGTCAGAAAGATGTTTGTGTGCAGGTATATGCACTATGTATTTTTTCATTGCTCTTTAAGACTTGTGTGTATGTATTCATATGGTACTAATTCATGAATTAATTCTTATTTATGGGGTTTTGTTCTATTTTTAAATGGATGGTTGTTTAAGATCACTGATATGTGTAGGTATTAATTCATGTGAAAGAAATGGAAGTTGTAGCAGCTGGTTCTTGTGTGTCAGAATTACATTCTGCAATGGCATGAGATTGTGTGCTTTTAAGTGCATTTGAAAAGTTGCTGAAAATTCTAAGCTTTTTGCTTGTTTTGAAGCTTGTAAATAATCTGGGATCCGTCCCCCCAGGCAAGGAGCTGCTTTTCTTTGGGATCATAATGAATAGTGACATGGCTACCCTGGCGCTTTGGAAAATGCAATACTGGTATCTCATAGGTATTTACAGCACCCAGAACATCATACGCACATTGTATGCGAGAGGTGCCTCCACTAGGAGAATTGTACACAACATAGAGGGTGCTACATGCTATGAAAGCTGCTTCAGCATCCTTACTGCTGCATGTTGTATCCCAAGTGTGTTCCACTGACATGGTTTTGTGGTTGATTTTGGTAATCACAAGGTTTCCTCCAATCTCTGGTTCTGCGTGGATTGCCCAGAGCCCTTGCTCATCAATAGCAAGATCTATTTTTGTGGATGGAGAAAGCTGATAGGCAGGAATCCTTCCAGCCCCTGGCAGTAGCATATGGTCAGCTATATTTCTTTTCTGGATATTGAATTTAATTATTTCATTTAAGGAGCCATGTCTGTGATAGAATAGAAAACCATGATAAATAATGTGGCCAGTCCCTTCCCAGGGAAATGGCAGGATGATTCTGCGAGCTTTTATTGTATGATTGCTTTCCATGAATGTCATGATATTTGCAAATTCAAAAATAACATTGTTCACAGGACCATTTAATAAATAAATCTTTGTGTGCTTTTTGCCAGGGTCTTTCATCCAAGAACCATGTTTATCTCCAGTCTTCTTAACTATCTTTAGGGACTTTACACCTGCAAGCATGTGGTCACAACCTGTAAGTAAATACCCAAAGACAAAAAAAAAAAAAAAAGTTAGGATATTTGAGTTTTATAGTTTCATTTCCTTGAATTATTTATGTTCTTTAACCAAACTAGATGGTCAAGGTGAATATATCAGTAAAAGAGGCAGCAATGTGGCTATGTTAAGTAGTGTTGAAACTAATTGTATCATATATTTGACATCTCCTGCTAAAGAAACCACAAATGTTCAACTATATGTACTGCTCTATTAGTCCAGTGTTATTCAAAAGGTGTTCAGTTCATGTACTTGACAGGATGCTGATAACACAGTAGTGATTCCCTGATTATTGTCATATAGCCCTTTAAGAGAATAGAATTTTGACTTCAAAAAGGAGTTAGATCAGTGCAGTAAAATATCAAATGTATTTCTTATTGGATGTACACAGGGTAAAATCTATCTTCTTGATTTTATTATTTTCTGCTGACTTATTTTTTTTTTGTTATCTGAGTGGTGCAGTTGACACCACAGAAGGAAGGGTCGCTATCCAGAGGGACCTGGACAGACTTGAAAAGTATGCACATGAGTTCCCATTGGGGTTTATCAAGGCCAAGTACGAGGTGTTATGATTGGGTCAAGGCAATCTTGGATTTGAATGCATGTGGGGAGGAGGACTCACTGAAAACAGCTCTGTGGTGAAGAGCTTTGTCCTGATGGATGAAAAGCTGGGATCCTGAGTAGTGTGATCAAGTGGCTGGGAGGTTGGAACTAGATCATCTTTAAGGTCTCCTCTGACTCAAGGTGTTCTGTTATATATATATATATATATATATATATATATATATATATGTGTGTGTGTGTGTGTGTGTATAATTGTATTAATGATATGATGATTAAGAGGACAGATGTGGTTTGTGTTACCAATTCTTATGCTAAAAGCATGACTGGTGGAATCAAAGATAAAGCCTTTACCATAGTCAGTCTTCAAATAAGTCTAAGGACTGCTTGAATTGTTTCTGTTAAAGGAGGTCAAGGATAACAAGAAAGACATTTTTAGGTACGTCAGTAGTAGAAGGAGGACTAGCGTCCTGTGAGTGAATGAGATGGATGCCCAGGGGATGTTGAGAAGATGGAGATACTAAATTCTTTCTTTGCTTCAGTCTTTACTACTAATGCTGTCCTCAGGAGTCCCGGACATCGGAAGAGAGAGAGTCTGGGAAGTGGAAGAATTCCCTTGGTTGAGGTAGATCTGATCAGAGAGCCAAAATCATGGTTTTACATGCAAATTCATGAACCCTGAAGGGTTGCACTCACATATGCATAGGGAGCTGGCATAAATGATTGGCAAACCACTCTATCATCATTGAAAGATCTTGAAGAATAGGGAGAGGTCTCTGAGGATGAAAGAATGGTCAATGTCACAGCATTCTTCAGTAAGAAGTATGGACCTGGGCAACTGTGGGCCAGTCAGCCTCACCTCCATCCCTGGAAAGGTGATGGAACAGCTTGTTCTGGATTCTATCATCAAGCCATGGGTTCAACAAGGGGGAATTGTGCTTGAACGACCTGGCAGCCTTTTGTCATTACCATGTGGGTAGATAAGGGCAGAGCAGTGGATGTTGTGTATCCTGACTTCAGCAAGGCATTTGATGCTGTCTCCTATAATGTCCTTGTAATGAAAGTGTGGCATAGATGCGAGTGGACTGTAAAGGGGGTTGAATACTGGCTGACTGTCAGAGCTTAGAGTTGTCATAAGCTGTGTGGACTCTAGTTGGAGGCCTGTAATTAGTGGCATTCCCCAGTGGTTGGTGCTGGGTTATGTCTCATCCAGCATCTTCATCAGTTACCTGGATGAAGGGATAAGTCTACCCTTGCAAGTTTGTCGGCGATTCAAAGCTGGGAGGAGTGGCTGACACACTGGTAGTCTGTGCTGCCATTCAAGAAGTCCTGAACAAGACTAGAATGGTGGTCAGGGAGGAACCTGATGTGGATTCCTCAAGAGCGTGGGTCTTGCACCTGGACAGAAACTGTAGCAACAGGAAGTTCCGTACTTAACACGAAGAGAACTTCACTGGCACAGGGACAGAGCATTGGAACAAGCTGCCTAGAGAGGTTACAAAGTCTCCTTCTCTGGAGATACTCAAGACAGACCGAGTTGCCTGCCTGTGTGGCCTACTGTAAGGAACCTGCCTTAGCAGGGATGTTGGACTTGATGATCTCATGAAGTCCCTTCCAACCCCTGCAGTTCTGTGATAGTTTTGGCTTTGGTATGTTCTGTATGTTCTTTGCACAAATGTTTAAGACTCAAAAGCACTAAGCTTTTGAGCCCAGGTATTTAGACCTTTATTGGGTACTGTCTTTCTAGGGAAAGAAACCGTACTGCAAAGCATATTAACAAGCTTGTTTACCGAAGGCACTCAAATTACAAGAGACGCTGCTTGAAGTTTAATGAATTGACTTTAATTAAGTGCAGCCATTTCAGTAAACAGAACAAATAAAGCCTTAAGGCAGGAAGTTCTGGCAGCAAATGAAATAGAGAATGCAAAAAACAGTTCCCTTACTGGCCTGATATGAACCTATTGAAGTCATTGGCAAGGTTCCATTTGCCCTTAAAATCAGCCTTTTGTTGTTTGTGTATGCTGATATCTTCTCCCAAAGCAGTACAGCACTGACTGTTTGTTGGAAGTTCCTTACTCTGGTTTCAGCTTTCTTCAGTAATCTACAACAGCTTTCCTGAAACTAACATTTATTGATTAGCTAGATTAAAATAAATAAATAAACTAACTAAAATCCTTGAGTTAATAATCTAGTAGACATCAGCAATGTGCTCCTCATATGCAGAAGAAATATATCAAATAACCAAATTACGATCTGAAATCTAAGAAGGATTTCTCCTTGAGAGATGCAGTTATCTCATATTGGCTTTCCTGACATCTTGCTGGAAGACTGAGGAACTGAGATATGTGCAGTGAGCAGAAAGGATACAAAAATTTTCCCCATTATCCTCAGATACCTTCCAGGTTTACTATTAACAAGCCTTATGATATACAGAAGAGAATTTACCAGTTCCACCCAAAGCAGGGTGAAACAGAGTAAGGTATCAATAACTGAACATAAAAATAATCATTATGTGCACATGTACATGTGTATACATCTGTATATATACTAGGACATATAATGTATTTTCAAGTGTGTATGAGCTTGAACTAAACCTAGTAATAATGTTTGGTTTTAGTTTTTTATTTATTTAACCTTGCCAATCTCAGAGTGCTTCGTCAAAAAATAAAAAAAAAAAACAAAGAAGCAAAGCAAAAACCATGAACTGAAAAACAAACCCAAAATTCTGGGTAGTATATGATAATGAAGACACAGAGTTACTGCGTGCTGGAGTGTTGAGTGTTTTGCTCTTGAGTACTGTCAAATCTGCGCAGCCCCATGGGCTTCAGTGGGGCAAGCATTTGCCAAGTACTGACAGAAATAAAATTACTGTTAACTGCTGCAATAAAATTAAAAGTAATATCTAAGAAGGGATTTTTTCCCCCTTGGAAACTCTCAGAAAAATTCATTTTGAAATGCCCTTACCTCAAACAATTTAAAATTCTCTAATGCTCAGAAAAATGTACATCTGGAGATAAAAAAGTCTTGATATTCACACCTCTCAAACACTGTGGTAGTAGAGCTTAGAAGCAGAATAGGTGGTCACTTCTGTTACTATCTGCCTTAATAGTCTGCTGATAGGAAAGCCTGAAGAAAAGTGTGAACTTATTTGTAAAGTTAATTCTGTGCATTTCTTTTGAAGCTAGTGGTATTGCATGGCTGATACCAAAGATCTTTCACTTAGCTACTTAAAAGAGCTGCCTTTATCTCCTGGAACTGCTTTCTTTTACTGTGTTTGAACAAAAATTGAGCAGACTATGTAAGTAGATGTAACTTATAAACTGTGTGTATCTAAACATCTTTCCTAAGATAAAGATGCTGTATAGTGATAAAATTACTTTGTTTAGGACAGTTATATGTTGCATATATTCTTCATAATGGATACCTTACACTTTCAAATTAGAACTGAACTTTGCTTATAGCTAATCCATTGTGCTACCTTGATTAAAGTACACAGTGGGTGAGATGGATACCAGAATAACAGGGCAGAAAACAGAAGGAAAATGCAGTACTGAATTAAGCTTTATTAACTTGAATTCACTTAAAAGCTTTGGGATTCTTGCTGATACAAATAACAAAGACCAACATTAATTCCTCAGTACAACTGAAATGCATTGGCAAATCTTCAATTGTTCTGGGACTTTGCAAGAACTTTTTTTTAAATTTTGCAATAAAATTTTTCAATGAGTATATCTCAGTATATGCAAAATATTTGAACTGTACTTCCTTAACTCCCCTTCCACATATGTAAAAGGTATTTTTTGAAGGACTAGAATTTTACACATAAAAAGAATATTATCATCTTTGGTATTCATGTAACTTGTGAAAATCTGTTATCCCTGTAAGAATGCTTCACATACTTGCATTAAGTATGAGTTTAAGTTTCCTTCTTTCTTCTGCTTCTTCTAATAGCTGCTGTTTCACCAGATCTTCATCTACTTCAATACATGTATTAGAATCTCTCACAGATCCAAAGTAGTCAATGTCCCTTTGTGCTCGTTCAACTCTTGTTAGCAAATCCTCTACTTCATTTTTAACCTCAGTCTTGTAACTGTTCAGTTCTGACAGGCGTGACAGTACCATCTTTGAAAAGTCTCGAAATTCTTCAACATAATCCATTACGTCTTGGTTGCATTTTTCCAGTCTGTTCTTGAGTTAGAACATAGAAAGTTCTTACATAGAAACACATACATAATCTGTATAGATGTCAGTCTCATTCACAGTTGGTTAAAAAGCTCTGCTATTAACTCCTTTACAATTCTCCCCTCTATTTGAAAACATTGGTCTGTTGCTGCTTATGTACATTAAGAGTAGGAATAGCCAGAGAATTAAGGACACATGATCTCTGACGAGCTTTCTAAGAAACTCTTCCTGTCAGGTTTCTGGTGAAGCAGTCTCAATTTTATTTATTTTTTTCCTGTGGGCAATCTAAAAGACTGAACATGTTAAATAACCCTTTACTGACTAAGGTCCTATGTAGTGTGTTTTCGGAAGATGAAGATTTTGATTTGAGACTTTTTTGTTGATTCCTTGGCTGTATTGAGAAGAAGTGCAAGAGTAAGTGAATTTAGTGTTAGCAGTCTGTAAAAGACTTAATTCCTCAAATATTATGATGAAATGATATTTTCATATAATTGAAAGCAAATACCTGTTTCTGCCTCCCAGCTGCAAGGGGATTATTTCAAATCCTAATTCAAGGGAAGATACACTGCAGGAATATCTTAAATGACTCATAGGCTTATCTGTACATGGAAGTATTTTGAATGCTGTTTTCTGTCACCTTTTTAATAACTGATGGTGATTCTGGTAATATTATACCATTCCTTCAGATGGACTGACTGCATGTGAAACACTTGCATATTTGGCTGAGTTTCACTGATTGTGTAAAAAAAAAAAAAAAAAAAAAAAATATATATATATATATATATATATATAAACTCAAAAAAAAAAAAAACAACAATAAACTAAGTGGTAACAGAGTAAAGTGTAAGTCCATGAAATTATATCCTGCAGTAAATAATAATTGGGAACCATTATAGTTAAAGGTTTTACTTAACTGTAGCTGTTTGGAAAAGCTGGAAACTTATATTCCTGATACTGTTTAGAATACAAACACTTCAGTGTTAATCCCCCCACCCCCTGTGCTTTTTCAAATCTCTATTTAAACAGTATTATTAAGTGATATAATAGATAGTACATACCTCTAAAGATAGGATTCGTCGGTCTATGTAGTTCATCAGTGCTGCATCTTGCATTACATACTGGGCCTCTCCCATGGTGTTTTTGAAGAATGGAACTAATAAAAACTGAAGTCCCAAGATGATCATTGTTTAATAAAACCTTGAAGGGGAAACGCGTTGAATTAACACTGTATGTGAGGAGAGCAATCCTCAAAACTACTGCCACTCCGTAATTAAATAAAATGTATTTGCTGTCTGATGCCACAACGTGGAAAAATACTGAGGCTGCAGCTTTTAAGGAGACATAAAATGGCTGTTGCAGTTTTGTTTATCATTTAAAAAAAAGTTGTGGAACAGGAACTGAAAGTTGTGTTTCTAAAAGCCAGATGACTGCTTTCCAGTTTGTGATCCTGTGATCAATCCCAGATGTTCAGTACTGAGTCACATAAAAGCCCATAAGCCAAATTTCATTAAATACAAATAAAAATAATTTATTTCCCCCTCCATTCTCTTCCCATCTCCCTTCTCACGTGACCAGAACTGTCAGGATAGACATGGTGTAAATCAACACAGCTTCAAAGTCAGAGAAATGCTTTTTTTTCTTTCATAGGAAGGTCTGATGCATAATCATCTATTTCAGCATCCATAGTTGTTACTGTGAAACAGTCTTAAAGTGTTTTTTTTTTTTCCCCACTTCTCGTATTCAGCCTATTTACAGTACGACTGAAAATCATGAATTAAAAACAAACAAACAACCTTTCCCCTTCATGTTCCTCTTTTCTCTTGCCAGTGCTTTTCCAACTAAAATCACTATTCTTAACACAGTTAATTGTCTTTATAATAGAGTCCTTTAAAGTCCTCTTCTTTCAGAATAATAATTATTTTTCAAGCTACCTTAATTTAAAAGAGTGCTACATGTATGGAATTTTTTAGCTTTCTTTTTTTTTTTTTTTTTTAAGAGCTTTCATTACTGAATGCCTTGTCTGGAGAGAGACATGGCAAGGCTAACATTGTATTCCTTAGGAAACCACATGTTGGGACTTTAGAAAGGTCCTTTTGTATCTGAAGCCAAACTGAATGTCTCTGTTTCTTTCTCAGAAATCGCCACCTCTTCACTTTTTCTTTCCATTTTTCTTTCTTAGCACTTTTGTCTCTTAAAATTTACACAGCTTTCCTTTGGTTTCTGACTGTCCTGTGTTTACATAAGCATGCAAACATTGACAGAACACATGAAAAACTTAGCACAGCAGGCAAATTTAACCTCCATTTCCTGTCCGTTTTGATGTACAGTTATGTATGTTTTACAAGCAGAAATCTTTCTCATAATTCTGCTTTGTCCAAAGAGGCATAACCAAGTTGCCAGTTCATATTTATAGGTAAATATTTGGTTTTACATCCCAGTGCCACTTTGCTATACTGCAGAACTCCTACCAGGGAAGATAGAAAGCTTGCATGTGGGATCCTTGAGAATAAATACTTTAGGAAGCATATTGTCAGCCTTCATTATATTCTCTGTAATGTCTTGACAAAGTGCGCTGTCATCTTTCTCATGAACTAATCAGCTTCAGCACTGGGGAAGTACAAACAAAAAGAACGATACCCTTTCTCGCTTCCTGAGTGAACCTGGAATCCTTCACAGTTGTTGATTTAGTAT
This sequence comes from Oreortyx pictus, assembly GCA_036925125.1. Classification (NCBI taxonomy): domain Eukaryota; kingdom Metazoa; phylum Chordata; class Aves; order Galliformes; family Odontophoridae; genus Oreortyx; species Oreortyx pictus. The sequence continues at coordinate 8,084,306 of JAUPFR010000006.1, read as the reverse complement.
GTCTAGACTATGCAGAACAGAACACATAATGTTTGCCTGCAGTTTGTGAGGTGCTTGATTCATGTCGCTGTGTTCAAGAAAGAAAGTTCTAATTGCAAGTTCTCTTTCAAAATAGCAAATCAAATTCATGATTTTTCATTGTGTTTCTTTGTTGCAGTCTGTAGTTTGGGTTGTTCTACTAAGCAAGGCAGTAACATCTTTGCAACATTTAATGGGATTGTGCCAGTGTCTCAGTTGTAGAACAACTCTTTGCTGAAAGATTTCCCTTCAAAATATTATAATACCTGTAGCTACTTCCTGTGCTGGGAAGAGTTGTCTGAATTTTTAAATTAGACATTACTTCAGTGGATGAACACTACCATTTAATAGTGTGAGTACAATCTTGTTTCTGTTTGAATCCAGACTACCTAAAGAAATAAAATAACCTAAGCAAAGTATTACCTAACTATGATAAGGGAAACATATTTAAAAGTCAATTATATTATTTTCTTCCTTCATCATAAAGCAGGGATAGATTATCTACAAAGCAAAATATCTGACTGATAAATGCCCTATATATGGGCATACTAAATGTCCTTAAACATGCTGCTGAATAAACTGGACTTTTTAGTGTTACTCTATCTTTTCTCAGTTTTAACAACGGGAAGAGAGACTGAGGGCTTCCAAGGGTTTCTTTTAACAAGATATTCCTGTGCCTGTAAAGTTGCTATCTCATGATAAATGGCAATGATGGTCTGTGTCAGATCCATTTTTCTTCAAGTGCATGCTTCTGGTTAAGAAGTGGACGCAATTTTTCCTTCAGTTTATGCTTACTTCCCAGTTTTGCTCTGCCTAGATACATCACTGTAAAATATACTTATGAATGTATTACCTGTATGTGTTAAATATGTGTTTAGTAATCATTTAAAGCATGATTGGCTTGTCAGGGCAGGAAAGACATTAGTCTCAATATTCAGGATTTTATACACTGACAGAGCAGAATGAGTTTTCTTATCTCAAGGAACTGTTTTTCTCTTATGAGCCATTCCTGGAACACGTTTCTTATTACTAACTTGATTTGACAGGAAACTTCTAAAAAGAAACAAGTACGTTGAAGTAAGCATATACCCCTTTTCTGATCTTGTCTCTTTTCACTCTAGGTAACATAGTACTCTTCTTTTGTCCATGCCACTGCTTTACTGCATGTATTTCATCTTTTAGCCATTTTGGTGTCTGTCTTTTTGACAACTATTTGAATATTACAAAGAAAAAAAGGATCTTCAGTTACTTATCTGCTTGTTGATGTGATTTCAGATATTGGATAGAATTCTCTGTGCTTAAAAATTATGTTGGAACCAATTCAGAGTGAATTGACTTGGATATATTGCTGTTTTGCTTTTATATACCATAGCAAATTACAGTTGATTGGTTGATTTCAGAGGTAGTTTGTTTCAGGCATCTCAGCTGAACCAGAGCATTGGCATAATAAGTTACATTAGTTATTGTATGGTACTTGCAAATGCTGTTACCTCCTCCTCTTGACTGTAAACAGTAAGTTTCCTGCTTTGTCAAGAGATTTCTCTGTCAGTTGAGAGAAAAGGACTTTTATAACATAGGGCCTCAGCTGTGAGTACCTCAAGTTTACTGTTCAAGATGCTTCTTTGCTTTGACTGAAAGTTGTCTGAGTCTCTCTGGCATTCTTTTTTCATTTTGTGGTCATTAATCAAATGCGTTACAGCTGAAATGAGGTAAAGAAATTTTGTTGTGCTTGTACTTTTGGTAAATGTAGAGAGTTTACTGTTGCCTTATATAGTATGTTTATGATAATGATGTTTTATATTAAAATATAATGTATTACTGCTTCTTGTATTTTCTAATTTTAAACAGGACTTAGAAAAAATTTTAGTACTGGTCATTACCTGATGAAATTGTCTAATGCTGAGATCTTTGAAGCAGAGAACACTTTTTTTTTTTCCTAGTGGAAAATCAACACTAAATTTCTATTCTGTCTAGGAATTTATTTTTATTTTATTTCATTTGCTACTTTGATTTCTATATCTTGAAGACAGGTTTATGTTGCTGCTAAAAGTAGATAAAATGTAGATATTTGAATTCCACCCGAAGTCCTTATCTGTTCTGCTATAGTCAGGAGGGATACCACTGAGACGTAATACAGGGATGAAAAAGACTTTTTGAGTTTCAGGCTTCCACTAGGTGGCGCTCAAGCCTTTAGAACTGGAAGGGAAACGTCACTAAAACGCTTTACTTCTAAACTCTATCAGTGAGATAAAATTTACAGAGAAATATTGTTCAGATGATCCAAAGTAATAGAACCACAAGCGGCGAATTATTAGTAAGCCAGGAGCTGGTAGGCTTTAGTGATTTTCTGCAATGACAAGGGGTTTGGGGTGCGAGTTCTATAAATTGTTGAAAGCCAGCACTTTACGGAATAGCCGGGAGCTTCAGGATATCAGTATGGGCAGGAAAAAGCGATAATCCCAGAGGAGTGCTCAAGAAATGAAATCACAAAGGCAAAAATAGATGTCATTTTCCTTTGGAGCTAGTTAAATAATCCACAGAATCTGATCTGGACACAGATCACTAAATAATCAGAAGTTTAAATCAACCAAGTGTAATTACATTGAACAGACTTTCATTTGTTTGCTGTAAACTCAGAGTTAACTTGTGTTGACCAAAGATTGTTCCCTGTATTTGGGAAGCTTAAGTTTCTATTGTCCTGAAAGTAAGCAAACTTGGAATTACACAATGCAGTGTTAAAACTAATGTTAAAGTTTTCACAGCTTTGGGCTTACTTTACAGTAAGAATATTCTCACTGAAGTTTGTTTTCCTTAAATGTTAAATACTTTAACAGAAGGAGTATAGAAATAGTAAGAATTATTATAAATTCAAAATATTTACAGAAAATGATCACAACAGTTCAGCTCAGAATGCAAATAGTTCTTGTCATTCTTGAGCTATATTTATTTCTGGAATATGCTGTAGGTATGATGCATGACTTCTGTTTATTAAAAGCATATTAAAGCTTACCTGCAGGAGAATCAGAAAAGATATTTTTTAAATTTTAAATGCATCCAGTGGTATTTATTTATAAGTATAGTAAGCATCAAGATTATACCAGTTTGTGATATTTCAGTGATGTTGCATTTATCATTATATTGAAGAAGTATGTAGGCACACAGGTTATGAACCCATTGCAAAGAAGAGAAGAGCTCTGTACATACCTGGGAAAACTATTAAATCTTAGTATGTAACTTCCCATTTGAGAGCATTTCATGTCACTGTCAGAGAAATGTTTACTGATGATGACTAACATACTTCTGTATTTTATTGGTGGATGTGAAGAGAATGTGTAACAGAGTGATGTGCCGTGAGACTACAGCAGTGAATTCGGGACTCTTGTTTGTTCAAAACTATACCTTTGTCCCTACATTAAATTTCCAAGTGATTCCTGATGACGTGTTCCGTGATTATGGTGATAGTTGTGGTTCCAGGAACTTGAGCTGAATAGAATGGAGTTGTGCTAGCAAGTGTCTAATTAAATCTAGTCAAAGCCTTTGAATCCAGGGGAGGGAACTAGGACAGAAAAGGCCCTGAAGGGGCTATGTAGAAGTTGATGAAGATGGCTGAAACTTGTTGCATTACTTGATAGGACTCATCTTTATTAGTAAAATGAAGAGTTTGAGAAACAGTACATTATTTCTGTAGCTAGTTGAAATCCAAGTGGGGGCTAAGCCTGTACTCCAGTTTGAGTCTTAACAGCAAGAGGGTGTCTGTTTTTATAGATCTGAAAAAGTCAGAATACGATTAAAGAAAAAAAAATGTCTTACTCTTCTTATATCTGCTTACTCTCAGTTGAATCCTGAAATTTCAAGGTAAGATTAATGAGGCTTTCTCTGGTCTCAGTTTGTACGCAGTAGTCTTCTGATTTCCACTTGTGGAAAAGTTGGTTAAGTCTTTATGCTGTTGCAGAATACTTTGCAGTATTGATGGAGTTAGCATTAAGAATTGCATTCACGGATTGAGCTGGAGACATATCCTGACTTTAAATGAAGAACCACAGGTGTAGTTTTCCAACTCTTTCTATTCTGTTAGGAAAAATAGATTTATTCACTTCAATGTTTAGATTTCTAATTTTTATTTCTTCCAGCCTATTTATGATTCCAGATATCCTTGATTCATGCCACAGAATCTAAGCAAACTGAACTGTTGGTGATGTTTGAAGCAGAGAGATCTGAGCTAATAAGTACAGAATGACAAATAGGAGCATAGTTTTTTGATACAGAGTGTGTTCAGAGCATGTGTTAGGTGGACCTGAGGAGCAGTCAGCTGTACAACTCTTAAAATAGACATTTTTTCAAAGCCTCTTTTCAGGACAATCATATTTTATTTTAACACAGGTTTCATATTCTGCTGCACCTTATCTCTGAAAAAGAATAAAAAATAAAACATTCACAAAAGTCTCCAGATTAGAAAAATCAATAGGAAATGAACTCTAAGCATGACACATACAAGAAATGGACTTTGTGGCCTTATTCTCTCTCTAAGGTTAAAGATGTTAATTGAAAGACTGTATGTCAGATGGGATGGTCCTAGTGGCATATTATGAAGAACAATCAGGCGCAATGTACTGTGCTGATGGAAAAGGACATAAACATGTTAAACTGTCAGGAATAATACATAACTTTATTTTTTTAAATTACATCTTCTTTAGAAATCAGCCTGTTGTTTAGTGGTGCTATTATTGTGATAGCGAATCCATTTCTCAAGCTTTGTTATTTCACCAAAATTAATTATCTGTCCAGACAAAAGGTCACAGGTATCTGTTGACAACATATAACATTGTGCAGTGTTGTATCAAGTGGATTTGATCTGTCCCCTTTGACCTGTCAGGGCTCAGTGCACACTGAATTGGTATGGTTTGAAATATGAGTTTTCTGCTCAAAACAATCTAACCTAGTCAGAGAAATAGGCAATACAGTTTTTTCTTGGGGGTGGTAGTGGTGGGGAGAACAAGAACCACTTGTCTTAAGAAGAAAGCTGAAAAAGAGTGAATCAATTGAGTAATACACAGTATGTGGTAAAATTTTCCATCTCTCTACTCTCAGTTGGCCAGACAATCAGAAGCTGTATCTATTAACTGATTAAAATAAAAATTCAATACCACCATTGTGGCCTTTTACTGGGTCGAAGAGGGGAAAAGAACCAACTGTTCTGCCCTGCAAGCTATCTAGCCTGGCTCTGTTTGTTTCTCTGAGTAGATAGGGCATGACTAACTCGTCCATATGTTCAAACATAAAATTCCTGCTGTGGTTCTCTGCAACACAGGACAAGCAGCATCTGTACATAAGGGATATATTTTATGCACTTGAATCAGAGTAGTCCTCCAATGGGGACGTATTTATTCCTGACACTTGGGAGTTAGCACACTACTGTATCTTTAGGCCTGCTGGTATAATAGCAAGATATTCCCTTTTCTGTGCATGATATGTGAATAACTCATCCAAATGCTCTGCCATGAACTCATTGTCTGCTCTTCTGCACTTATATTTCTGGCACATATACTGTAGAGTCTCCGTGGAATAGTTGTTGTACTGGGCCCAGGAAAGTGGTTGGGTTAATTTTGAGATTAGCCTTCCTTGTCTGGAGTATGCAATTACTGCAGTTACTCCCACATGCTGGGCTGTTGTGGCAGAATTAAGCAGAGAATTTGTCTTCTGATGAGACTGATAATATTAAAACATGAATAAGTACAATATTAATTTATTTATAGGTTGTTTGATAAAATTATCTATTCATTTCTCTCTGTAAGGTGATTAAGGTGATTTAAAAGGTGTTACTGCCTAGCATGGTAAAATTCGAAGAGACAAATTAAGCTTATCACTAGCTTCTGTGATTTTCTTCCTGGTCTTTTGTTACTTTCTGAACTCTGAGGTACACCTCACTAAGATTATACGGAAATTAATGGGATATGATACATGAAAAAAAATCCTGTGGCATATTTCTGTAGAGGCTACAGAAACAGAGTTTAGTCTTTAATTCTGGTCTTCATGTTTTCTTTTATTGGAACTCCCTTTTAAATAAACACTATACCATCTGTCCGTGTTTGACATGTGCCAGGTATTGGGAAGTATAGATAGCCTTGTGATTATCTTCAATGGTATCTGTGTGCTACTGCTTATTATATATTCTATGTTAGCCAAAGTTGTTACACAGCTGAAGGTATACCATGACTAATTAATTATGGACTTAAATCTGACTGCCTTTTTCTGCCTGTATGCAAGCCCACAGATTTCTGTCCTGCTTATATATTTGTCTCATTCAGGAAGCAGGAATCATCACCTTTAGTTAGATTTTCTCATTAACTTCTTTCTTTTTTCTTTTTCCAAACAGACAAATCCTGTTCAACCCTGGTTTTCTCCATTAGTCAGAAGTATCTATACTACTATGCACAAAAAACAACTTGGACTTAACTAGGAACTGGTATTTGTATGGAAATTGTTGCTTTACAAATGCTTTGAAAGCTGTGGGTTTTTTTTTCCCAGTGCTAGACGTTTTCAGACCTATCCCTGTCTAACAGTTTCATCTTGAGTGTAGGGTGCGTGAATGTGATACATTATATACATGGAGAAACATATAAGATACATTTTATCTCCTTATTAGACCTTTGCCTGATAAATACACTTACACGAAGCCTCGAAGCCTCGCAGAGATGTTAGGGAGTTAAAGATGAATCAAAAGAAGGCAATGCAAAATCTGCCAGCCTTGATAGTGCATCTGTAGCCCTACCATATAACAGGCCCAAAGCTGCAAAACATGCTGCTTTTTGTAGAGAACCCAGATGCTGCTACTGGAAAATGTCTCAGCTTGACATCATTGGCCAGATGGTCAAACCTGAGCCCTGTGTATATTGTAATGCATGCAGATAATTCTGCCAAGTGTAGAAAAATAGAAATATGATCCAGTGTCTGTCAGCAGTTAAAAAAGATTGCAAAAAATTCTTGCATGAACAGCCAAGGGACATCATGTTACTGGTGACTGTTCCTGCTGTATGTGTGACCCAATTATGAGATCTCAGCTTTGGCCCAGCAGTAGTCCTGACCTTCAGTAGCAGTTTCATGTTAGGACGGGGAAGTACTTGGCTTAGGAGAGAGATAACAGGCTGCTACTGAAAATGGATTTAATTGCTTCTGTTTTGTTCTGTTTCAGTACATAATCAGAGTCTAAAACTGTCCACAAATTAAGCTAATCCATCTGACTTTGGAACTGGAATAGTTTACAATATCCTGTAGGAGTGAAAACTGAAAGCACTGTCTCTTAAAACCTGCTCTTTGCATATGAAGTTGAAATCCTGTTGAATTTTTCAGTTTTTCTCCTGACCAAAAATTACTGAGTTCCTCAGTCCATGAGACGTAACTTAGTGGTAATTACAGATCGAGCTATACTTTGCAAGATGGAGAGCGACTCTACCTGGACGGTCTGGTAAAACAGAAGTCTTAATTTTTCTTTTTGAAGTTGCTGAAATGAGTTAAAACTCATTTTAATTCTGCCCTCTAAACTTTATCTGGTTTATCTGCTTTATTAAGCAGTTATGCTTTTCCTAGTAACTGCATTTCAGTCAGAAACAGGATAGGTGAAATGTGCTTTGGATGAAAGGTGCCATTGATTAGATTGCTGTCATGAGACTTCTATCCAAAGTAGTTACTGGGGATACAATTGTACACTTAGGAGTCCTTCTTAACCTACCTCATTACCTAATGTTTTCAGTCTACAACTGAGATAATAAACTTTAAAAGCATTGTAAAGGTTTTACTATTCTAGTTAAGCAAACATAACGTTTACCTTTGTTCTTACTGCTCAGAAACTTCAGAAGTTGTACTATCTCAATTACTTTTGCAATGAACATCATCCCATGAGAAATTTCAAATCCCCTGCAATCTAACAGTAGTTAGGCAAAATGGAAAATACGCATGGAGAAATCATTTTGCCCAGCTGGGCTTTTGCACAGACTAACTCTTAGAGAAAAAATTTAATTTAATTCAGAACACCTACAGCGATTCCTTGGAGTTACAATTGCCAGTTTATGCTGAATGAGAAGTAGAGTTTCTTCAACTACATGATAAATATGATATACTGTTTCTCTCTACAAGGTGTCCTTCAGATTGTGGAATAGCTGTAAACTACCATTATTTCCCCCACAGACTGTGACACATAGATGATAGTTGGCTGCAGCAACACAGTATCAGATGGGATTTACTCAGAATAGAGTTGGGGGGGTGTGTGTTCTACAACCTTATAGTCAACATTACAATCAAGCGTGAAATGAGAATGAAAATCTAGCTTTTTAAGCATAGCATTGCTTATCAAGAGAGGTAATTAGTGATTATTTAATGAGAACATGTGACTCTATATCATAAATATATGTGCACGCTGACTGAACAGTTTGTATGGAGGTGGGAAGAACTTCACTCTCAATACAGAAGAGTGCGCAGATAGCTTGTGCTGGATTTAGATCCTTAGAGAAAACAGCCCTTGAATTTGATATTTTAAAAAATAATTTCTATATATTTCTTTTAATAAAAAACTTTGTAAAGTGAGGAAATGTTTCTAGTCTGTACATTTCCAATAGCAGTCCGTGGAAACAGTGACTACGTTTGGCTTTTCTTATGGGATGTTATTTACCATTGCTTTTTCAGAAGTGTCTCTTCAAGACGAAACTTCTCTATCGAGGGCCAACTTCACTCCTGTTTATGCCCTTGACATAAATACTTATTTTGTGGTCTAACAATACCTTCAGCTTTCACATTTGTTTTGTCTTATTTTGACATCTTTAGTAGGGAAGAATTTTTTTTTTCTTCTTTTTTTTTTTTATTTTATTTTTAATAGTGTTCGAAACAGAATGATTTTTAAAACTGAACTTTAAAAGCCTCTTCTTGAAATCTATGCATTTGTGTTTTGGAATGTCTTGTTGCTTAACATGTTTGATGTCCTTTTTCTTCACTTTCGTAGCTGCTTGTAATATTAATTATATGCTCATAAATAAGAAAGCTGCTCTCTTGCCTGAAGGATGTTTATTGTGTTTGTAAAAGATTGGATCAGGGAGTTGAGTTCCACTGGACCACACACACTTGCAGGAGCAGTCATAAATTTTGCAATTGCAAGCGTGGTTATATCTTTTATTTATATAGTAGCATACTTCTTATACTGTCAGAAAACAGTGTGCAGAATGTACTTCTGGTGCATCTGTCTTAATGTCAGGAATATCTGCCAGTTTACAATTTCCAAACAAATTGTTTGTTGTAATATCAAACGTCAGTCTTCAGCATAAGATCTTGAGTACTGAGTTAAACAAGTCCTCTCTTTCTGTTGATAGGCAAATATATTGATAACTTAATTTCAAAAGAAACCACCTTGATGGTATGCAAAATATTGTGGAAAAATATAAATTGTGAAAGTCTATTTAATTGCAACTGGCAAGCAGAGGGAGCTGGACAGATTGTGGTTTTAATTTTCAGCACTGCCTATGGGGCTAAAGAATCTCTGCTCTCCCAGAACTGTTTATAGTGCATCTGATGTAGCTGTGCCATCTCGGATTTCTGAAATACACAAATTTTGGACCAAAACTGCAACAAAAAGACTAAATCTGGATGTCGGTCTGTGATTTGTGGTTCTTTAACTCCATCTGCTTGGTCTATATCCATATACATGTATATGCACGCTAATTAATTTAGAAGTAAGCATTGTGTGTTTGAAAGCTTGCTCAATTGTTTATTAGGAAGTTTTTTCCTTTTCACGGTTGCACCACTTGATCTTTAATCACTTAAAGGTGACTTAAAGATCACTTTAAAGGTATTATGTCTCCCAGTAAACTTACCTTGTCTGGCTTATATATTCACATAAATGTGGCTGCGCAACATTTTGTTATCTTTTGCTCATACATCGCAGCTGGTTTGTGAGGAAGTGTAAAATAAGACAGAATTTGAAGCATTAAGTGATCAAGTACATATTTGCATTTACGTTATTTTAATTTGTATTTAATTTAAGATAAAAGCTTCTAAAATATAAATAAATAATTATTTTCATTTTTAGCTATTAAGAATAGCTGTAGATGATGCATAACAGAAGAGATGACTGGGAAAGCAACTTGTTTGTTTCTTAGCAAATAAATGATCAACTTTGAAGTTCAATTTGGCAATAAAATTCCAAAAGGCTGTTTCTTCACAGCTTTCTGGATAGAGTAGTTTTCAGATCATTAATTAATAGAATGGGAAATGTTTTTTGAATGCTTAATTTGGATAATAAATATGCAGATCAATTTACTACTCACTCTTCGCTAAACAATTTCAACAATTTCAGCTACGTTTTGTTACCATTCTTTGAGGGCTGTGTTATACAATGTTTTGACAGCAAAAATTACCAGCAGCAGATTCAAAAGGTATTCAAAAGACTCCATTCTTACATGACATATAATTCATTATTTTTCTAATGGCTTTTATAGTAAAATAACATACAAATCTACCTGTATATTAGTTTTCATGTCCCTGAAGATGAAGAATGATTTTTTTTTTCCACTTTCATATGTAACAGTATTTATCATACAAATTCATGACTGACTGAAGGGAATATATCAAATCTCATGCAAGATTTTTATATTGCGTGAATTTAAATGTAGTTAGTGGCACAGTATGGAATCAGTGATATAGTAACCAAAGTTATGAACTTTGGAAATGATGCTTCTTAAACTTCCAAGAATGCACTATATTTCTACTTTTTAAAATGTATCACAGAGGAAGAATATATGATGTATGAATCAAGCAGCAGACTTATCCCTGAAACAACAGAACAATAGAGAAAAGATTGTTTGCATTTTCAGGGCTGAATTATCTGTTGGTTATGGCTTTGTTTAGCCTTTGCACAGCAATCCTTTTACCATCTGCCAGTGCAGGCTGTCCTTTCTGTTTGTGCAACTGGTCCTAATTCTGGACTCTAGCCACGGGCTGCACAAGGACCTGGGTCTGAGTGTCTATGTGCTACCGCTGCAATTTTTCTGTTCAGTTTCATCTGCTACCTTGCTTCCTTTGAGAAAAAGATGAATTAACCAAGTCATGCTGTCCTATGGGCTCTTTTGGCTGGCAGTTGGATAAGCTTGATGTATCAACTGGTCCCATGTAGGAATTTAAATTACTATAAAAATACTGGTTTCAGACAGAGTGTTCTGCTGTTCAGCCAGGAAGAACAGCCTCTTTCTTCTCTTGCTTTATAAAATTTTACTACAAAACTTTATTCTATTTTCTCTTTTTTTTTCCCCCCACCCCCCCCCTATTTGGGGAATACTATAGAGAACTCGGAGTAGAATATCCATCATAGGATTGACTCTGATGATCTTTTCCCCTTTCATGTGTCCTTCAGCTAATTTTGAACAAAAATAAACGCAAGAGTTTTCTGTCCTGAATGCTTCAGACATTATTGTTCACTAACTGCCACAAATGGGTGCTTTGTCGTTTGGCTTCTTCAAGTGAGGAGGATAAAAAATGAGCACTGTCTATTGAAAGCACTCTAAATAGCTTAATAGCCATTACCTTAGGCAATACATTTTACTCACCATTTTGTCTTGATTCCAAAATGTGACTTTATCTTTCTCATTTGTCGAACACTTCTTCAGATTTGCAGTCTTAAAAAAAAAAAAAAAAATAAGGTGCCTTTCTGTACCCAGAATAACTCCCACAAATCTGTCTGAATAAGTGTTTTAGAAATGCAGCACTATAAATCATTAAATACTTGTGCTAGGGGGGCATACATAACCAACTATGAAGTGAATGATGCTTCTTTTTAGCATCTGGTCTGTGAAGATAGGAATATACCGATGCTGTTAAGTGATGATCTTTAGTTTCTATTATTTTTACTGTGATATATGCAAATATAACCTGTTCCTATGGAAGGCGAATGCATAGTGTTCTAATGTGGCTGAAAGTAATTAATTCCAGATCAAGAATCTTTCTCAGAATTTTACACGGCCTATAGTAACCACAGTAGCTTGCCAATATGTACATCATATGTATGTCCGTTCATAGCTTTGAATCTAAAAATATTTTATATATATTAATTGTAAAATTGTGAAGAATATACAGCAACAATAAGGGAGGAAAAATTAGTTTGTAATTCACCTTTCTCCAAGATTGGAAACTGCTCCTTTTATTTTTCACAAAAATCTAGATGAGGACGTATCAGGAGCAAGTTCTAGTCATAGAGATATATATTAGAATCTAAGGATATTAATTACTTCATTTTTTAAGTTAGAAGTTAGCCCCCAAGGCTGGTCTTTGAACTCATGTTTTGAAAATTAAAACATAAAAAATGTTTTCTAATTTAAGGTGCTTTGTAGAAGATGCCATTGTTCAAATGAAGACAACAAATACTGTCTTGGTAAAGAAACCAGACAATTAAGTTTTCTCTCTAAGGCACTTCAAATTTACAGAAGTTAAAGCTGCAGTTCACCAATAGCAGTTACTTTTGAGAGGTTGAGTGCCTTGAAAGCAATCTTCATCAAGAATTTCTCATTTTAAGCCATACTAACCAATTTCAGACAGCGCGCAATCTCAAAGCTGCTCCATCAGATCCTGTGGAATATTGCAGAGGGACTTAGTGATTTTTTTCATCCTAAGTTCTTTAGCTTACTACTTATTCTAGGCAGGCACCAAATAGTAATGGCTTCACATTAGCTGAAACTGTAAAATGAGTTGACTCACCTACGTGAGCAGATGTATGCATACACATTTTAACAGATGTCCAGGTGCTGGAGCTCTGTATAAACATCTGGGGTCACCCAAATCACGTAGGATCTCATATATAATAATACAGAGTAATTTTTATGGACTCATTCTAACAACTCAGGTTTTTTCCTCTATTCAAAAATAATGTAGTTTATGTGGCTCTCTGAAGAAAAAGAAATTGAGTTGGCAGAAACAAAACATCCTTGAGAGAAGGCTAGGATCATTCAATTATGTTTTATGTAGTTGTGTTGTTTGAGGATGTAGCTAGTATCAGCTCTGAAAAGGCAGTCTGTACAAGCTGGGATGTATAAATATTTTGTTGGGAGGAGCACTAATTTACATATGAAATGAAGGAATTGATTGAGTGCCTGAACATCAAGCATAAAGAAATGCCTTCAAATAGATACTACATGCTGGAACAACAGACAGCAGCAGCAGACTGTTTAGTGTACATTATTTACACCAATCTATTGGTGCCTTTATGATCTGCATGCCACTAGAGAAGTGAATGATTGCTTTACTGTATGACCAGATGTTTTATTTGAAGACCATTAATCAAATTTCCCAAGGCAGAAGAAACATTAGGCTATTAATTAAGTTATAATACCGGTCTTGTAAGAGGATTCTGACTACACTAATTAATCAATTCAAGTTAGGTTTTGTTCAAGGAGCTCTGAACCGCTTTCTGATAGCCTTCAGAGAAAAGAGCTCTGAATATTGCAGAGATGTAGAGTATTTGAAAGACATTCATCTTGCAATCATGTCTGCTGCTGTGATGGATTGTATCTTATAAAGTCATGGTGAAATCAAGATGTTTTCTTGAAGGGCTGCTCTAATGAGCTTCAATTGAGTGAGAAGGAAAACCTTTCTGGTGAGGTAGAGGAAAATTCTTTGAATTTTGGAGATTAACCCAAACTGCTTTTTTGGGTATTCATTTTGAGAGAATGTGGAGAGACTACACTGTTAGGAAGAGCTCACTTTTATTTTCTGATGCAACAATGTTCATGACTGTGAGAGAGCCTATGGGAGCTTTGTTTGTATGTTTTCATTATTGACTGTGACTCGTGACAACAGTACCAAATTTCCTTTAAAGTTAGTTGAACATTCTCAGTGCTGTTGGACTATACTACATATTTTTCTAATGATATTAACATGCATCTGGTGCTGAAAATAAAAAGGACAACTTTGTTACCATTTTATTTATTTGAAAGCTTTTGAAATCAGCTCTACGCATAACTCATTCTTCTGTGAGTGGTCTGAAAGATGTGGGCAGATGACTGAGAAACTCACTCTGGTCAGTTATAAAGGAGATTAAAACACTGAAAACAGAAGATCAGATGATTTGAAGACTGTTTAAGAAAAGTAACCATTACATTTGAAAATACGTAAGAAAAAATCTATTTTGACACCTTATAAACTATAGAATAGAATTGATGAAATAGTTGTAACTTTTCAGACTAACTGCTACTGCACAAAGAAGCATATTCATTTCTTATGTCACTGAAGCACATTTTGGTTGACTTCTCAGCTGACTTCCAGGCACTGGCCTGACTGGAAAAGCATTTAAGCATTCTCCAACACATACCAGAGGATACACCCATATAGGAGATAGAAAAAGAGTTCGTTGATCAAAAGGATCTGAATGTTGTAGGTCTTTGACAACTCAGGTGACAAAATGGCTGTGGTTTTGACAGACCGAGTCAGAAAAGAGGTCAAGAGCTGTATTATGCAGTTTTTTGTGATGAACTGTGGCTGTAAACCAAAAAGAAATCTGTGAACTCAGTCAAGTTAAACAAATACTGATGAGAACAAAGGGCAAACTGTGGCCCTTGTGTAGATTTTTCAAAAAAGACAGACTTGAAAAAATAAAATATCTTATGATGGTTAGAGGTAAGATACTGAAATAAAAGAACATGACAGAACCTAACTTTACTATTAGCTTGGGAAATCTGTAAGGCATATGTTTCCATAGAGACAAAAATGATGGATCTGTGTAAATGCTGCATGGGGCAATCTTTCCTGATTGCCTGAAACAGAGTTCCTTGGCAATGGATAGAACAAGAAGGTGCCAAACTTATGAGATCATCCAGTCAACCAATAAATAAAACAGGGATGCTATCACAGTAACTGATTATATACTGAAAAACAAACCGTGAGAAAAACCCTTGTATTATGCATGGAAAAACTTTGTAACGTTTCTACTAATTTCTTGGAGTACACGCTAAGGTGGAAGAAGGATATTTTTAATGTTTATTTACGTAGCATAGGACTAAAAGAGTAGGCAAAATTATTAAATAGTATTTGGAAAAATTTTTGAGGAATCACTTAGTACCAATCACCTGCAAAATTATTCTTAACATTTGCAAATTTCAGATTTGTCTGTCCTTGAAGGTCTATATTCCGTAATGGGTCTCCTAGGTACTTCCAAATGTGAGCTTCCAGAGAGCAAAATAAACTGAGAGAAAGTGTCACCTGGGTTCTAGTGCCATAGATATCTGATTGTTGATTTGATAGTGCTTAGTTTTCTTCTTAAGGTGGATAGCTGGAGGCATTATGCTAAAAAGAGATCTTAGTTAGCGTAGTAAACTAGTTTATTAGTAAGATTACAGCTCTCCTGGATGAAAATTGTATGTCACATTAATTAATACGTAGGCAATTTTACTTGGACAAGTGAAAAGTTTATTAATAATAAAACATAAGATCTTTTCATCCATTCAGGAAATTCTAGTTACATAAAGCAGGCTTGTATAAAACTCCTGAGATTCTGTTCTGAACTCAAAATGCCAATGTCCATACCAGGTGCCTCTTTTTAAAACTGCTAAGCACTTTTACATATATACTGCACCCATGCGAATGCTTAGAAATGGTACCATCTCTTGGAAGAAAGAAATGTAATTGACTGGAATAATGATCTTTTCTGACCAGTTCATGTCTGCTCTTGACAGGATGAAAGTCACAAAGCATTTATGAATGGTTTTGTCTAACTGTAGTGCAGCAGCAAGGTATAAAGAAAATAAGAAGGGAAAAATCCCTCAAAACAAGCTAATATGCTAATAGAAGTGCCAGGTGAAATTAGAGGTACCAGCATTTAAACAGAATTTGACATTATGTCAATGCATGGCTTATGTAACCTGAAAACCATACAGTACAGTAGTGTTTTTTGATGAGAAACTATCATCAGTTTCCTCCAGGTTCCCATGTAATTTTTCAGTACATATATTTGAGCTTAGCAATCTGTGTCAGGGCTGCTCTGCTGTTACTGAATGATTTGTTGTGCCTAGTAGGGGAATTACAATCACAATTAAAACTTATGGGGTCTTTTTCTTTTTTTGCCATTCAGAAGTAAAACCACCTTCTAGCAGTACTAATGAATATAGGAATTAAATGAAATCAGTTTTGATATAGGACTTATACTTTAGATACCATTACCTATGAACAAGCTCAAACAGTGTCTTTGCCAGAGCAGAGCTTTTGGAGTTTATGTTGTTAGAACAGGAAAAAGCAAGACTTTATTACAGAACTAGTACTGTGTATTCTGAATAGTATAAACTGATTTTAGGTTTCCTAGTCTCAAGACATTTTCTCATATATCATATATGGGATAAATTAAGTATGAGACTGACAATGAACAGTGCTGTTCGCTTTTACTGCCATTACTGTCGTCTTCATTGTATTGTCTTGTTTTTTTTTATTTATTTTATTTTCTTTTATTTTTGTCATCTAGGCCTACAGTATTTCAAGCTAAGAAACATGCTGCTGCTGCATCTGAGGAAGCATATCACCCAAAATATGCAAGTCTGAAATGAGAGAAGATTGCACTAGAATAATATTGCTAAGATAATTTCTATCATAGCTTGATATAACTGTCCATATGACTTATTTCAATTAATTTTTATCTTGATTTTACTTAAATACAGTGCACAATACATTTGTGTTATGAAATGGAGTGAAAGATAAAATGTAGTATATGAAGAAAAAGCGTTCATTATTTCACACTAATGTATTTATTTTCATAATTTTTAACTAATCTGTCCTCCACTGGAAAATGTGATGTACTCTGACATGGAATAGTTTTCAGTCTAAAAGGGAAATATTGTCACATGCATAAACAGTTTTAATTTTACTCTTCAGAAAAGCAGACATTATTTTCTAACATCCATGATCCTGCACTTCTCACTGAAGCGCAAATTCCAAATAAAGTTATTTCTTTGAAGTCCTCAGGGGTAATTTACTGTCCTTTTTGTTGATAACTTCCTGGGGAGCTGGTGAGGGTGAAGCGGGGAAGAGAGAATGTGGGGAGAATAAAATCTTCAATTCATGTGATTGGGACCAAAGTTTTAAGCTTTTCCATAGTGTTTCTGTACTAAAGCTGTTATATCATATTGATCCTGTTAGTTTCTGCTTTTCCTCCTCTGATACCCTAATGATTTACAGAACATACTTGAATTCATTGTTACAGCTGAATTTATTTATTTAACTATAAGCAGTAGGCTTGTTGACCTATCCTTGCAATATGAGATATTAGTGCATTTCAGATTTGTATAAGTAGGTACTTGAAGTCAGTGATTGTAATACAGGTAAGCATTCCTATCCAACGCACACAGATACTTGCTTGAGCCTCGCTGAATTAAGAAAGTTGAATCCTGTCAATATATATGTGCTACATTCAGTGTTTGTAACTTATGGACTTACACTCTTTTGGTAAATGGACAGGGAAGTATTTATGGATATGTTTAAGTTGAAGTGTGTACATAATGAGCTTCCTAATGCCATGTCTATTCATGGGTCTAGGAAGATTGTCTATTAAGCCATCACTCAAATTCAAGCCAGTTTCCACTTCTCCTCATTTCTTGCTTTCCATGGGTAAGGAATACTTAAAGTCTAAAAGTCACCTGATGCTCATGTCAGTCTATGTGATAAATTGTATCATGTTTATCCCATGCCTGTATGGAGTAAGGCCTCCCGAGAGTTCAACTACAGAAGTATGTAGTCAATTTACTAACACAAAAATAGCTGCATAACTACTTTTGTGGAAATGTGAAGGAAAACAACTTCAGGAAAACCTAAATAAATACATAGTTGGATAATGACTAATTACAGTGGTGACATTTTTTCAGAACATAAGCTTATGTTTTTCATCACAGCCGTCAGAAGTTCTTACGTAATTAAAGATTGGATTAACCATGCAAAAATGAATCTATTGCTATTTACTAATTCTCCTTCAGCATCTTCCATTATTCTGCAGATGTTTACGTAAGGCTCCTCTCAGTATGAAATTAAATTAAATTTAGTTATGTGAAGTTGCTTTGCTTTAATTTTCTTTAATGACAACATTTACACAATTTATTTTTTCTCTTGTTAACTTACATCTCTTCTCAATTTTGCTATACTTGAAGTTATTTAGTGCAGTAACTGGCACAGAAGTTGAATTTTACTGGATATCATGCTCGCTAAGACAAGTGTGATAGTTAATATAGTGCATGAAGTTTTAAATGTGAATGGCACAAGGCCTGTTTCACTTCAGACGCAAGTCTCATCAGTTCATTTCCATGTTTAGCAAATCTGCTAATAGATCTAAAATATTATCCTTTTCCACGACGTGTGAGATTTGTACAATATGTAGTGTTCACATCTTTCAATAGGAAGAAGAATGGTGCAAAAGTTTGTTTAAATCCCAGCTTGGATATTGGTTTTCTCATTATTTTGGTGTATTGTTTAATTTTGGTCTCTCATCTTCTACAGGAACAACATGGAAATATATCTCTTTTAGGGCTTTGACTGGAATAAACATGTGCTTTGCTATGGTAGATCTCATAATAGTTTTTATCTGGTGTCAAGTATGCAGGTTATTTTGGAGTAAATGACATTTTATTTGTCTTTTTCTGTTAAGTTACTTGGCCTTTTAAGCCTTCTATCACAGTGACTTTTAGGTGCTTTTTTTTTTTGTTTTCCAACTTTTGTATGATTTGGAATGTAGCATCTGACATTCCATGGGCTCTTTCATTTGGGCGAATAGATGTCCCCTTCATTCTCTGCAGCACTTGCGTATGGCTTCAAATTCAACACTTGTTAACACTAATGTGTGTTCTTATGAGGCAGAGGACAAGAAATTTTCCAAGATGAGGAAAATTTGAAGTCATTCTTGATATTCAGTCACTGGAGAAAAAAGTAGTACCAGCAGCCTATGATTTCTCACAAAAGAAGAAATAACATTTGAATAATTGATTTCATTAATAAGAGACTTGTCATTATGGTAACATCATTCTATTTGATGAAGCGAACCAAACAAGGTCATAAAACAGCAATTATGGGACATCAGAGCGAAAGAGCTGGGTAAGGAAAAGACTTTCAGGAAGCCATTGGTGGCAGGTTTCCCAGGAAACTTCTATTCCAGGGATGCTTGATTCACCTAAACCCTTGCTGCAGTCCATATAGCCCAGTAGTTGTCCGCTTACTGAATGATGATTCAGTAATATTCATTCATCAAATTTGTACTGAGCTAGAATATTTATTTCTACATCTTTAGGGATTTGGTTATGATAGTGAAAGCTATAAAAAAAAAAGTTCAGAAGTTTGTGAATGATGTGATTATACTGCATTTATGTAGGACATAATACTTGCAAAAACATGTGGGCTGAAAGAAAATTTTGTAAGTCGTTGCTTTTGAAAAATTTATTGTGAAAACCATGCAAGATGTGAAAGGGCTGTTTTTTTAGTATGAAAAAAATACTTTGCTCTTCTATGGACTTTTAAGTTTCAATTTACCACACTTAATGTGAGATCATTAATTATAATTCTAAAAAAGCAAGCTTTTAGCTGTATCGGTGGGCTTTTGGGGTTTTTATGAAGGCAAAATTATTTCACTCCTCTTTCCTGATACTTAGCTCAAGAACTGTTGTATGTTCTATCTCCAGTTTCAAGGCAAACAAAATTTAGAAGTTACTGTACTGTAGCAAGTTTCAGGTGGATTACCAGTTGCCTCAACAAAGTGCTGCGTGTTAGGCACGCAAATTTCTGTGCTAAGTATGTGCAGAAATTTTAATTCACTTAGGAAGAGAAAGAATAGTGAGCAGAGTTCTGGCCTGGGAGTAGAGAATGTTGCCACTGATCTCTTGTGGGATTTGGACAGATCTAGGAGTCTCTAATGTAGCTGCATAGACAGAATTGTAGTATTTGAACAATTCATTGTCTTACAGTCCTAAAGGGCTTATATGGATCTGAAAGCACTTTTAATTTTTGTCTCTCTGCTGAAATGCATTACATTTGAGCCTAGCCTTGTTATAATTTTTAATGCGTTAATCTGTATAGCATTGCTGTGAAATGCAGAAGTACTCATTTTTAGCACTGAAAAGAGATGTGAGGACTATTCAGAAAAATTAATTTTGCATAGAGAAGTTTATCTCCACAATCTCTGGGGGCCTTTTGGAAAGATAAGGGCTTCTCCAGTGGTCACTTCACAGGAAAGATCTAATTTAGCCATTCTATAATTTAGAAGGACCCCTCTCTCATTATCCATTAACTGTCATTATTTTTGAATTCTGTGAGTTTGGGATAAAAGGACTCTTATTTTATTTATTTTTTTTTTTTTTCACAGTAGTAGGAAAAATGCTTGAAATTTCATGGTGCTCAAATACTTTGTTTCAGAGGTTTTAGATGTTTTAATAAAGCCTATCTGTAAAACATTTAGAGTACAACCTTCCACAGAAGAAGAAAATCTAAGTATCTAAGGTAGAGTATGTTGAATGGTGTTGCTTCAGTCCTTTAATGTGTTGTTTTGTTTACTGTAGCAAGCGGCTTTGAAAGAAGCAGATACAAGTATTGTGTAGCAGTTCGGTGATCTTGTAGGTACTTTCTGAAGATTTGGAAGTGAACTAGCGTTTCATAATGCTCAGTGCATCACCCAAGGTGGAACCCCTCCTGCCCTCATCAGGATTGTAGGTAGCCTAATTTAAGAAGCAGCAGACACTCTTTGTTCCTTAAGAAAGTCAACAGTAGCATTCACATTTCTTAGGGGGATAAAGGCTGCCTAATCTTTTTTCTACCCTTCATTTAATGTGCTTCTACAGTTGTAAGAGACTATTCTAATACCATTGACTCACAGTTTGCTGGTGAGCATGTCTTGGGGCAAAGAAAGAGAGATAAGCAGCAGCTCGATGGCCGCTGAACACTCTTTTGTTTGGTACTCATCTCCGTGGGGAGATAGCCATCTCAGGAGACGCTTGCCTGACAAGCTTGGATGGGATTTGTCGCTCAGACTGGAGGAATCTGGAAGATAAATAGAGGGGTCCTGCAGCCATGAAGTTGGTGGTTTTCTCTGACTGGGAGTTTTCTCTTTGGAGAGACTTTCCGAGCTGATCACTGCTGCTGCCTGGAGAGGCCTTCTCTTAGGAGAGACCTCATGAGCTGATCACTGTTCACTGCTGTCCCTCTCGGGGTTGCCTCCCTTGCTGCTTCTCCAGTGCGGACCCCTCGCTGCTTCTCCGGTGTGGACCCGGTGCTGCAGTATGGAGTGTTTTCCAACATGAATCAAAATCCACTACACGTGTGCATATATATACTGACTCATATGCTGTTTTCAAAGGCTGTACAGAGTGGCTGCCCTTTTGGGAGAAAAATGGCTGGGAAGTTAACTGTATCCCAGTCTGGCAAAAGGAAAAATGGCAGGAGATTCTCTCTATTGCTAAAAAGGGCAAATTTTCTGTTGCATGGGTCGCATCACACCAGGAGGAGGGACCCCTGTTAGTCACTGGAATAACAAAGCTGATGAACTTGTTAGGATTGCACCATTGAGACGGGGAGAACCAGACAGTGACAACTGGAAGAGACTTGTAGAATGGTTACATGTAAAAAGAGGGCATACAGGTGCTCTTGATCTCTGCCATGAGGCCCAAGCCCATGGCTGGCCTGTCACCAGAGAACAGTGCCGCACTTGTATCTCTGCTTGTGATTTGTGCCGCACTCGTCTAGCCCGACACCCCTTACAGGATGTTCCTCTACATTTAAGGGAGGGAAAGCACTTGTGGGAAACATGGCAAATTGATTACATTGGTCCTTTTCGTAGATCTGAAGGCAAACAGTATATGCTCATAGGTGTAGAAGTAATCTCTGACCTATTACTTAGCTGAATCTTTCCCTAGAGCAACAGGGGAAAACACTAAAAAATGGTTTAGTATTCTTCTTAAACCTGATTGCATCCCATCAGATAATGGTTCCCACTTCACCTCAACTGTAGTGCAAGAATGGGCCAGAGATGAAGGCATTCATTGGGTCTTTCACACCCCATACTACCCGCAGGCTAATGGTATTGTGGAACGATCTAATGGCCTCCTTAAGAAATTTATAAAACCAGAGAAGGCTAACTGGTCAACCCGTACCTCTGATGCAATCAGAAGAGTCAGTGACCGTTGGGGAATCAATGGCTGTCCTAGATTTAATGCTTTCTATTCCAAGGCCCCATCACTCTTGCCAATTACTCTTAACCCAGACAAGCTGGGAGAACCCTCTTACTCTTCTGGTCAGCCTGTGTTGGTTGACTTGCCCAATGTAGGGTCAGTACCTCTGACCCTAATGGAATCTCTTAACAAATATGCTTGGAGGGCCAAGGACACCAGAGGAAAGGAATATAAAATTAATACTCGCTGGATTATTTCCTCTTTCTGACCATATTAACAAAGCCCGAGTGGGCAAGTCGATGTCTTATTTTGTTTTCCAGAAGACCTCCGTGGGACACTAGCTGAAAACAGAGACAGCTGATTTCAATTATTGGTATTTTGGTGATTGTCTATGCAACATTCGGGTGAAATGTTATTTCTCCTAATCTGGGGTATTATGGGGGCTACAACCTCTAAAACAATCAGTTTTCCCCTCTTTGAACCTGAGAATGGGGAGAATGGTATAAAAAACTCCTTTTTCCAAATGGCTGGCAAGCAACTTTAGTGGAACTAACCACAATACCCACTGGCAGATGAGAATATTTCTACATGGCCAGTTCAATATCCTGCTATGGGAATGTATTGCTTGAATCGTACTCAGGTGGGTGGTATCTATGTTGGGACTAGCAACTGTACTTGGATTTATCATAAAGGGGTTCTTGATGTGGGGTTACCGATAAGGGGTGATCAGTGGCGGTGGTACAATCAGTCAGGAAAGAGACAAGGGTTTTCTCATTTTTGGTCCTCCACCAACAACACTGTGTTCACCAAAGATGGTGGTATGAATTGTACCTGGAAACCTGATGCTGGAGCTTGGAAATGTAAGTGGTGTAGGGATGAAAATGCTACTGGTAGTGGCTGGAACTGCAATGTGGCAGGACATCCTTTTGGACCTTTCAACACCACATACTTTCAGGCTAAGGAACATGTAAATAAATTGGCCAATGAATGGAATGAACCTTTTGAAAATGGCTCGGTAGCACTAAAGGGACATTATTAGATTTGTGGTCATTACGCATATAAACGACTTCCTGCAAACTGGACTGGGGTTTGTTATGTTGGAGTAATCCGCCCCTTATTCTTTTTGCTCCCAGAAAAGGATGACCATGAATTAGGTGTCAGAGTATATTATGATCTTAACCAACACAGGAGATTTATTGATACCTCCCTAACACGTGGTAGTGGCCAGACTTGGGGCAAAGATGATTGGCCTCCTCAACGTATAATCAAACATTATGGACCAGCTACCTGGAATCCTAATGAGTGGGTTAGTGGTGCTCGAGAGCCCATCTATAACCTAAACCGTATTATCAGATTACGGACTGTCCTTGAAATCATTATTAATGAAACAGCGTATGCCCTTGATCTCCTTGCAGATCAAGCCTCACAGATGTGGGCGGCAATACTTCAGCATCACATTGTTCTGGACTACCTGCTAGCTGAAGAAGGGGGTGTCTGTGGCAAATAAAATGATTTTACTTGTCTAAAGATTGATGATAATGGGATTGATGCAAAAAAATTGCTCTAGGTGTACGAAAGATAGCACATGTTCCTGTCCAAACTTGGAAAAGCCAAGCCTTGACCTCTTCTCCTGGCTCCCAGGTGGTCCATGGGTAAAACGTATTTTATACTATATACTGTGCGCTATTGCAACTCTTCTGTTTGTTCCCTGTATGATACCATGTTTTATTCAACTAATACAAAGTGTGGTACCCTCTATGTACTTTACAACGTCCTCTGCTGATGGAGAAGTGAAACATACCAGGGCGACAATTGTAACCAAGACTAAAAGGACTTCTGTAACAATTATATGAAAACTTTTGATTCCCTGCACCCCTCCCTCCTTTACCCTTTTGCTTCCTATCTTTTTCCTCACCATCATGGATCACCAGTGTCCAATTTTTAAGCAACCTTTGAGTCACTGAGTGGTGTAAGAGACTATTCTAATACCATTGACTCACAGTTTGCTGGTGAGCATGTCTTGGGGCAAAGAAAGAGAGATAAGCAGCAGCTCGATGGCCGCTGAACACTCTTTTGTTTGGTACTCATCTCCGTGGGGAGATAGCCATCTCAGGAGACGCTTGCCTGACAAGCTTGGATGGGATTTGTCACTTAGACTGGAGGAATCTCAAGATAAATAGAGGGGTCCTGCAGCCATGAAGTTGGTGGTTTTCTCTGACTGGGAGTTTTCTCTTTGGAGAGACTTTCCGAGCTGATCACTGCTGCTGCCTGGAGAGGCCTTCTCTTAGGAGAGACCTCATGAGCTGATCACTGTTCACTGCTGCCCCTCTCGGGGTTGCCTCCCTCGCTACTTCTCCAGTGCTTACCCCTCGTTGTTTCTCCGGACAACTACTTGCTGCTCAGGGCTGTCCGTCGCTGCTGCTGTTCTCCCTGCTTCTGCCACCCCTGCTCTTCAGCCTAGGACTTGCAACCAGACCGCCCCTAGGATCCTGGCTGGTGACTATCCCTGTGTTGTACAAACCCTTGCTTCTTTCCTATCTTTCCTATCGCTCGCCTTCCCTTCCCCATCACCCTTAACAGTGTCCGCCTTCCCCTTCCCCATGTCCCTGGTCAATATTGGTAATAAACTGGTCGGACCAACATTTGAACTGTTGTTTCTTAATCTCACGCTGGGTATACACATAATCTTAAAGAACCTCGTCTCCCTCCTTTATATTGGAGCGTGACAACAGTTTAAACATGAATTTGTCTCAGCTTCTTGTGACATCCTTCTTAAGCTAACAAATCGAAGTCTGAAGACTGCTACCACAGTCATCACACCGAGCTTCGTCCTCTGTGTTTGACGCCATTCAAAATCTATAATGATTTGTAGTAACAAAATCAATAGTGATTTTGTTGATCTTAGATGACCACTGCTTACTCATTTAGTTAAAATATTCTTCATTAAAACTGCTAAAACTAGCATGTAAGACAGCTTGTTCATGTGCAACTGTTATTTCTTGTTAACAAAAATGTTTGGATTTCAACAGTCATATATTTATAGAATACCTGGTCCTGTATGTAAGCTATTGGGAATTTTTCTATGAGGAATTGTTCATTAGAAGAATATAAGAAGTATGTCAATTCTAATGAATTAAATAGTGTTGGGGAACACTGACGGGTGTTGAAGGTTTCTTGTCTGTACCGTCATAGTTCAAAAAATTCTTTTGTTCAATTTTAGTCTGAGTCAGTGCCAATATCAAGGTATGGTTTAAATTCAGCAGTGCCCAGGGAATTTCCCCAGTCAGTTGTTAAAATACAGCCTGCTTTGAAGAGGAACAGAATTTAACAGGATGGGACTAAACCATTCCATGTCAGCTAAGATTGTCAATACAATTTCTCTCTTCTTACTTTTTGGATTTTGATTACACATTATTTATTGGGGAAAAAAAAAAAAGAGAAAAAGCTGAGGGAGTTACTGAAATGACTCAAAAACTTAATTTGAATGTATTTAAAAAAAAGCTGCTTCCAGTTTTAGTGCTTAAGATTTTTAAAAATGTGGAGTACCTTCAGCTCTCTCAGTAGTCAGATGGGGTTGGTGTGTACAGCCACCAGCTGAAGTGCTCTGTTTTGTTTATGTGTGGCTAAAATAGATGTATGGAAGAATTGACCTAGACAAGCACAGATACACAGGTATGACTTGAAAATGAATGGAATCGTGCCCAAGCTGTTTAGACAAGACAAGTGTACAGCCACTGAACTACGTGTTTGTAGGTATTTTATGGTAATAACTGAAAGATGCAGATGAATAAAGAAAGGCAAAGCTCCACTAATTCTACAAGTTGCCGCAAAGGACAATAAATCTCTTTGCTTTTAGGATTTTGAGCTTTCTTTGTGAGCTGTGGAATTCAGATTCTGGAATATGGCAGAGCTTCCATCCCCAGAGAGTGAAGCAGAATCCTAAATATAGCTCAGTCTTGAAAATATTTGGATGGCACTGGATTAGGGAATGTTTTATGAGGTTTCCATATATAAATAAAAGATGAATGCAATTAGCGCTCACCATAGGATATTTCCTTCTATGTGACCTGAATTGGTGGATTTTCTCTATGGTTTTCAGCAGGAGATGTGTCATCAAGCGCCTTTTGAATATCAAACAGTTTGAATGAGCTGCCATAATCAGTTCCATAACCTTTTATAACCACCTCTGTGGATGAATCCTTTCCCTTTGAAATCCATATTGGCTATTCTCTTTCAGATTACTACTTCAAGAATGCTGTACAGTGTCCTTATAATTAGTGATTCCATCATGTTTTGTAAGATACAGATGAACTTATTACTTGTTATTACTATTTATCCAGGTCAGGGTTGCATGCATTGTATATACACTGAAGTATATCTCTGTACTTCTGGACTCTTCAAGCTTTGTTCTAGTGACTTCCACATGATGACTATTTTACCTTTATTTCAAAACCTGACCTAAATTTTACACAAGAGAGGAATCCTCAGCTGAGTAAGAATATTAGTTTTTGAGCATCAGGTGCTAACAGCTCCATAGCCATGGATGAAGTTGGAATTTAATGCAAGGGATACCCACAGTCTTCTGTTTGTTTTTTTTTTATTTTAATATTATTTTTTTTCATCCATGAAAAGCAGTGAACTTTCTAATTTATTTTGTTTATTTAAGCAACTTAGTAGAAATTAGTTTCTGGTATCTGCTGTAGGTTTAGGTTCCCTACTGGCTCTAATATAGCATTTCTTTTTCCACTTAACACTGCTGGGTGTAGTTCTGTACAGTGCTGTACAAAGTATAAGTAGTACTTTCAGACTTGCTAGGGATGTTCATGAATTTTTTATGCCTGTAGTAATACTTGTAAAATAATTCAGCGGGCTGACCAAAACCTCTGGACTTTCTTTACCATTTTTTTTTTCCTCTGGCCATTAGGAAACACTCAAAACTATCTAGATCTAGAGTGGCTGCGGGAAAGAAGTTGTAAGTGATTTGCCAGTCTTATAAGAAACAGTGTGCATTATATATATAAATAATGGTGACTCAGTCCTGTGATACCATAAAGTCTCATTACTAGATTATGATAGTATATTATACTAGATATTTTAGATATTAACTCAGTGAAAATAATGACTACTTCAGGGCTACAAAACTTGTTTTTGCAGATAAGTATAGTATCCTAGCTAGCAGGATGTTGATGCTTTTTCAGGACAGAGCCATTAACTCCTGTAGTGTTATTTAATAGACTGAAGTACAAGAAAGTTTATGTCAGTGAAGAATTTCGTAGTCTTGCCTAGCTTTTAGGCAAGCTGCTGATTATAAATATTTGTAAATAAAACAAAGTGCTTTTGTCCAAATACTATTCCACTGACTTTAGAGAAATGAAGAGAAATGTATTCTTCCAACATAATGCTTGACGTACAGATCTGATTTTATTTTATATTTCCATTTGTATTTCATTTCTATTTTCAATATCAAATACTGTCTTATTTCTGGAAAGGATTCAGATTGACAGTTGCTCTAAATCATTAGCCTTTCATTGATTTCTTTGGGATTTATGAGTTTCCTTTCTTAATTCTTCTCCTTTGTAAGCCACAGAATCTCTCTGAAAATATTTTCTGAGTTACAATCTGTAAATTGCTGTAAATCTTTCCTGCATAAGTGTATTTCTGTAGTATCTATACTATTTAAGCCTGGATTTATCTTAGTGTTATGTTGTTGTCAATTAATTATGTATTTAAAAAAAATAATTTAACCTGCAAACAAACTCATCTTTGAAGCTTGGTGAGGACTGAGTATCGCTGATCTTATAGAGGGATGTTCTATAAATTTTGCCTACTCTTTTGTTCTTTCTGTTCATTTAACTTTGGAAAGGTTCATCCCAAGCACTGTGAGATTTGACAGTGTTCTTTTGTTGTTATTTTTCAGTCATCAGTTTCAGACCAAATGCGTAGTTGCTAAGAAAGTTGTGTGTGTTGTATTCATTAGTTTGAGCAATGGTGTGATAATGATAATTCTATTTTTAGTCACCTGTTATGCAGGTGTATGCATCGTGTACTAACTGTGCTCTAGAGAGTTTGGAATGTCTCCAAGAGGGAACAGTTTAGCAGCTGCTCTACCTAAGTAGGAAATATCTTCATTTCTTCTCCAGTCAGGATATTAATTTCTGAGAAGACTTTGTGCCAGAGCCTGTATGCATCTGCCTGTTTTCTGTTACAAATGCCAGAGTTTCCTTCCTTCCTTATTTCCTTTTTTCCTTCCTTCCTTCTGTCAAAGGACATAAGAGAACCATAAGTCTCACCAGGAGCCATAAGTCTCACTGAGGACAGTGGAGAAGGAAATGCACACGAGTGCCAGTATTAGAAGTTCTGATTAATGTGTGCAGCCTGAATAGATTTGTGTGACAGAATACTGTATTTCACTGAGACTGAGGTGCAGGAAAGGGTAAAATGGCACTGGAGACCCTGCAATGCAGTTGTAAAAGTGGTAAAACATTATCTCTTGGGCCTGAAGAGTTATTGATCTCATTATATGATCAATACTCCTGAGAGCAATAATTTTTATTAACTGTTACACACACAGAATTCCTGTAGTGGAATATGTGGAAATGTGTGAAATGATTAGGGTGTTGGAGCACTGGCACAAGCTGTCCGGAGAGGTGGTGGAGTCTCCTTCTCTGGAGCTGTTCAAGACGTGTCTGGATGCCTACCTGTGCAACCTGGGCTAGGGAGCTGCTTTGCCAGGGGGGTTGGACTAGATGATCTATAGAGGTCCCTTCCAGCCCCTACAGTTTTGTGATTCTGTGATTTGTCAGTGTCGTTAGCCTAGCATGTCTGTTAGGTGGAGAGAAGCTCTCCAAATGTAGAAGAATTTTTTAGAAGACCTGTTAAATGTAGAATAATTTTTACCAGTCACTAGTAGAGAATTTCTACCATCTGAAGTGTACTTATGAATTCGAATCAGATTATTTTAAATGCAAGAAAGTAAAACACAATGAAATAAGAGATGAGACAGTGTGTTAATATTGTATGGCATAAATCTGTCACTGATTCATTCTTGTAGGGATGATGTAAGGATGAGGTTATTTGATTGCTGTGGTATTGTAACTAGGATGCTATTTGTATTTATTGCCCCACTATGGAGTACATTTACTTCTCTTAAGATCTTCTATTTGGGGAAAAGAAAAAAGCATGCATAATGTTATACTTGCACTGAGCTGTATCATTGTGAGAAGTAGGATAAGAACCAAAAGCACTTCCTCACAGGTCTTTGAAACTGCATCAACTGCATTTTAATGAGCCTCCATCTCCACTAGATTTCACTGGAATGCTCACTCATCTGTGCTAACAAAACTTGGACATCAGTAGAGCATTAATAATTAGAAATGAAGTTAGAAAGTGAAATTAAATTAATTAAAAAAAATAAGAATACGTTTATATTATTTTCTTTCAAGAGGCAAAAAGCAAACTCTTAAGCTCTGTTTATCAGCAAGTACAGAACTGTGCTCGGTAGATTTCTGTTCTGTCTCTTCTCAAGGATTTCTTTCGGTTCTAAATATATATAAAAACAAGGTGGAAGGAAAGAGACTGTATAAGGACGTATTTTTGTCTGTGAAGACTCTGTCTCTCACTCCTAAGGATTTCAGAGTCAGAGGACAATAACATAATTCTGAACAAATGCTTGAGCTAGAAATTCTGATTTAGAGGAATTAATAAATAGGTGGAAGGCCAATGGGTAACTGTGCCAGCAGAATAAACCTTGGATGAGCCAACTGTTTAGTAGAATGTTTCGTCTCTCAAAATTGTGCTGACTACATCAGACCTTAAGGCATATGGATATGAACATTCATTGTTTGCATTAATTTTTACATACAAAATATTTCATATTTTTAGTCATATTGCTCAGTGAGAAATGGTGTTTACAAAGAAGGAAAAAAAAGACAGTTTTGTTCAACTCAGTTTAACATAGTTAAATACCAAAGATAATACTGTGAAGTACCTGGGGAGAATTTGTTAAAGCTCACATTTATGGTTGAAGGAAGTATTGAAATGATTGGAGGCTGCATTTTATTCTTTATTTAGAGCAACAAAGGAAAAAGCCCCAAATTCAGAGATTCTGTGGGGAAAAAAAACAACAGTGGGCATGTGTGTTGATAAATTATCAGTCACTGTAAATTTCATGTTGGGTAGGCAAGAGTCTGCCCAAAGTATGACTGATGAGGAACCCAGCATTGCTGACTAATTGTTATGGACAGACAGCTATTTTTGGGACATGACTGCACAGGTGTGCCATTTCAGATAAGTCTGGTTTTGTGGGGAACTGGAAGAAAGAGAACAGCAGTTCTGTTTTTCTGTGTTTGCCTGTATTGCAGAAAGTGGGATAATTAAATTGGTACTGATTGGACAAGCTGAATTTCTTAAGCTGCCTTAGGAAAAATTGGTAGCAGATTGCAATTAGAGCTGGGCCTAAAATGAATGTGGAAAGCTGCTAGAAAGGAGATATAAGGGATACATAAGTGGGAGAAAAAGCTCAGGGACAGCTAGGCTTCTGCAAGTATCCTGTGAGAAAGTAAGAGAATTAAATTTGGAATTGGCTGCAGGAAGTAAGGGCTGGGTTTCAAAATGTTTTGTGAATATTTAGTAGAGAAGCTAACAACTAGGGGGTTTTAGAGGTTTTCCTTAGGTCAGATGAAAGGTGTCAGCCTTGATTAGGGAGGCCTTGGCAGAAGGCTTAATGAGAAACAGCCTGTACATCTTGAAGAAATAAGCAGACAAGGCTTCTGCTTCTTGTTCAACAGATGCTATGGAGGCCTGAGGCGGCTGTAACTATGTAGGTCACCCCGAAAGTAATGCCTCCTCTTTATTTCTTTGGGAAGTAAAGCAGATACAAAGAGCGCTATAACACTATTTGATTGAGCAAATTGTCAGCTACAAAACAATTTTACAGTAGGAGGTATTACTTTTGAAGCAGTTTTCTTATAGTTACAGGCCTCTCCTAGAACCTGAATTCTGCCAGAATTGCAGGTCTACTCAGAGAGCCTGAGTAATGTAACCCTTAATGGCTTATGAACTTGGCATTAAGTAACGTAATTTGGTGGCTGAAATCATGAAGCTGATCTGAACAGACCTTATGGCTGGATTATGAAGTCCATATTGCTAATTCCTCTGCCTTGCCTGCAACACTACCTGGTGAAAAATTTAGATAAATTGCCCAGATTATTTTGATTGAAAACTTAATGAATATATATTTTTAATAGCTGGAATTCTGATGGTACTGACACTGGAGCACTGAGAACAACTGGTCGCATTTAAGAATGTATCTGGTAGGATACATCGCTTGGCCTGGAAAAGATAATTAGCAGAGGGAATGTATACCTGGAATGCTTAGGTTAGGGGTCGCTCCATCTACTTTACTTCCTCCTTTCAGAAACAGATTCCTGCATCACAAAAAGTATCCACAGAGAAATGTTGAACGTACGAGTTAAATTTTGAAAGCTGTTAACACTTTTGCGCCAGCTGAACAAAACATTTTGGCATGTGGTTAGTTTCAACAAAACTCAAGTTCTTTTTGCATTTGTGTGTAAGGTGGATCAGGACTACAAGTCAGTACCTTGAAGAATAAGTTTTCTTTTTTTTTTTTTTTTGTGGATAGAATATTCCTACACAAATCAAACAACAAAAACATTAGTGATACACTGTATAAAGTCAATTAAGGAGTCAATGAAGTATAGAGAAACTACTATAATATGACTTATCTGAGTAGCCCCTCTGTTATTTTTAGAAACAAAACCATAAGTAATATGGAGATGATTTAGATGCCCAATAAAGTTACGCCTTCCAGTGCATCCTGAAGTTTTGGTTCACTTAGACTTTACTACTCCAAAGTCTTCTCTATTAGTGTAATTACGTAAAGGCTTTAAGGTTTTCTCATCCTCTGTACAACGAGGGCTTTGGGATTGTGTGTATGTACCTACACTGTTTGTTGTTGAACTTAAGGACCAAGTTTATTAAAAAAAAAAAAAAAAAGGAAACAGACAGTCTAAAATAATAAGAAATGATCAAATGATAAGCTTGTTTTAATGATTTGGGTATGTGTATCTGACTAAATGTGTGCTATAAATAATTCTGTATCTGTTGCATAAATCATAATGTGTATCAGTTGTAAGGTAGCCTGAGGCTTTTGTAAGTGTTATGCTGTGTGTGGTTCACAAAGGCCCAAGAAATCAGCAAAGGTTTTGCTTTTTATTAAAGCTTTACACAACACTGTTTCATTTCAAGCCTGCTGGGCTAAGAGATTGTCCTTAAATGGCTTTCTCATGTGAGCTGTAATTTGAACACCTTTTCTTTAGATACATTTTCAAAATGTTTTACATGATAACAGATTTTTGTATTAGAAGACAACGGGTAACTTCCATTTTTTATTTTTATTTTTTGAGAAAATGAACTACAATGCGTCATCATCTCAGTGGTATGCCTATCCAGCTCACTTGTTGTAAAAGTAATGTTATAAGGAAACTAGAGAAGTAGATTTTTGCTGTTTATATCCATTCGAGATTCTGAACGAAGTATACCCTGTGTTCAGGCGTCTGATGAGATAATTTGTGTAGCGTGCACTGAAAATATGTCAAGCATTATAAGATCTAGAATCCTGTGTCCTGGTTTCACTTTTACTTACTTGTATACGTAACCAGTGGAGCTCTGTGCAGTTTTTACTATTGTTTGAGCAGGATCTGTCATGTTAAGAAACTCTTCACAAGCTGTAAGTCACAATTACTTTGGGTAATTTCTCTGATTAATTCATAAATAAGTTAATGTTGTTAAAATGTTTTTTTTTTTATAGGAGCTATAACAATATAGAAGAGGCTCATATTACCATCTAATTTTTATAGCAGAAAAATGCAGAGGTGATTTTAACACAGCTGCTGAAATGTGCTTGAGATGAAATCTTTACCTATTTTTTTTTCTGGTTAAACTCACTCAAAGTCCTGACTTGATGGCATGATGGCCACAGTACACTGCATAAAATTGAGATCATCTTGGTGTCTTTCTTGCACATAGTTATCTCAGACTTTGATTTCATAGACATGGTTCTGCAATTAAGAAATACATTTTAAATTCTGCCTGTACACTTTATTTGTATCCCCTATTCTTCAAAATTATGCCACTGTATTTTTAATTTATTGTAAGTATCCTGCTCTGTCTTCTGAAAGAAATCATAGTAGAGGAATGATTAAAAATAGTTAAATATTTTAATGTATTAAAATATCAAAATTTTGTGAAACAACTTCAAGCTTTGTTATAGTAGAAATTACAATGGGCTTTTAAAATTTCTGTATCAATGGTGTACATTATGCTTTGCTGCTCTGCTCCTTCACTTATTAGTTTCTTAAACTTTCAAGAATGAGGGTAGAATTATGCACTAACAGTGCTCAGTGGGCCCCTGCTACTTTTTGATTATAATATTTTCTGGGTCAGATTAATAATTCATACAATTTTTCTCTATGAAAAGAGATGCTGCCTGCAATTCCCTGTCATCCCTCTAACAGAGTGAATGACAGATATTTTTATTTGAAAATTAAACTCAAGAAAAAAGGATAATTACTAGCTTATGTGAACAGGCACCACATAAAGGACATTTTAACTTGGATGTGGTTTTTGAACCTTCATTTATTGGTCTCCAGAGCAACTTCTTACAGAACATGATGGAAGATCTGTTACCGGAGGCACATATAATGCAATTGATAATACCTGATGTGGGAAAAAATCACTGTGGGCAACAGTTTTGCTATGTGCAAGACCATAGGTACAAATAAGTTTTGCAGCGTTTTTGAGAGAGGGATGCATTTCCAATGTATCTTTGACTGATGTCTTTAGGTTATTTTACTACTCATAAATTCTTCTACTATTCATGATCTTTGTGATATGAAAAAAGAAAAAAAAAAAGAGGGAGAAAGATGGAGCTCTGATTTATGAAAAAAAAATTGATCCCTCTACCTCCATTTATAATTGAATGAGGAAATCCATATTAAGAAGGACTCAGGTATTTCATAAAAATGGATTTGAGCAGAGAAATTAAGGGCTTAAGGTGAAGCCCACCGCTCATGATTAACTTTACATTATCTCATGGTTTTTTTTCCTCAGTTACATTTAGTTTGTCTTTATTAATAAGGATTTGAGATATTTGCTATACCTTTACTTGTTGATTACTGTCTGGGGGCAAAAAAGCAAAGCGTAGCTTGAGAATTTCACATTTCTTACACTTTGAAATGAGGTTGGAGAAGAGCTGTGGAATAGGATTGAGGAGAACCTTAATGTATAATATCCATGGCTTGATTATTCCTTCCAGCAGAGGTGGGAAAGAGACAACAAAAGGATTGTCCAGCCCAAGACATGGCAAAGTGGAATGAAAGCCTTGATATTTAATAGATAACTTGTTTGAGTGTGAGGAGGTTGTCTTGCTTCCCTACTGCAGAATAACAGAATAAATCTGTTATGTGACATATACACTGTACTAGAAAATTGAATTTCTTTATATTCTCTTAGTACTCTAAACTGGTCCTGGTAAGGAAGAAGTCTTTTGCTTCAAAAGTGGTCATGATTAATAACTTTGCTGAAAATTTGGTAAACCTTGCTGTCCAATTCTAAATTGATCTTACTACACTTTAAATTGAATCAAATCACTGAAACATGATTATTACTGAAGTTTGAAGATAAGATCTTGATGATCTGTTTGAAAGATAAATGAACATATAGAAGAGTAATAAAGCTTATACTTTCCTCAGAGAACAAATGATAACTGTCTTCTTCCTTCCACATTCTATCACCCTAGGAAAGATTAATTTCTAAAATATCAGCAAATATTACAGACTGGTATGGGAGAGGCGTAGCGCTTCTTTCTTTTCAAATGACATGGATATGATTAAATTATAGGGAGAGACAAAAACTGCGTTATAGCTATGTACAAATGTATAGGGGGATAAATTATTGAGGCACACATTTCAAGAATGTGCAATCGCATGAAACAGCAGTATAACTTGTAAAGGAAGTATTAATGACAAAGACATTTGTGCAAAGATTTAATCGTCTAATTACATACTGTAAATACTTAACTGTCTCCAGCTTTGCCACAGATCGAAATGGCATTTGAGAGAGACCTGAGGAGGTAGATTTTGAGATAATCTGTGTTACAAGTATCTCAGTAGAACTCAGGATTTATTTTGAAGACTAAAACTATCTTCTTTTAACCAGCAGCACCTGGTTAATGTGAGCTGGAATTGAAGGTGTCTTTTACCATAGTCAGCAAAGCCTTGGCTTAGGGAGAACCGTCATTGTGTGCTCTATCCTCATTTCTGATTGCCTTTTCTCTGCTCTTAAATTCCTACTGTACTTGAAAAGCAAAAAATGAATGTCACAAAGCTTTTCCTGCCAGTTTTGCACCCTCTGAGGATTTATTTAAGCTAGTAGAATCCTATCATTCTCAGATTTAAATGCGTTTTGGAGGTGTTTAACTTGTACGTGTTTGTCTTGCACAGCAACACTGCTGGTATACTATTTGCTTTCTGTCTGTCTCAGTTAGCTAGGAAAGAAAGGTTCAGATTAGTAACAGTAAAGGAGGCTGCAGAGCAGATCCCTACTGATTCACTCATAGCATTTATTTTGGACTGGAACAACTGTAGTTTTGCATCTACAACCTACTGTGTCTGTTATTTACACTAATATCTGTGAATAACGATAATTTTCATCACTGTAAATTCAACATAAATGCTAGAAAAGCACAGAGATCTCTCTACAGTTTTGCCCTTATTGGTACAAATGTTTACATGGAATTTCCTGTTTTATTCAATATATTACCTGTATCATTTAAAATATAGTGAATTGCTATAGTATATGTTTTTGAGGTCAGTAGAGCTTCTGAATATGTAATTAAAATATTTTTTATGAAAATGTAAATGCGATCAAAATTACATCAGGCTTTTTTACTTTATCAGAGGGAAATAACAGAATATGACTGAATTCAATGATCTTGACATCAATCATATAAATGAAATTATTTATCTTAGGCTGCAAATTTTTTCCAATATATTTTCCCCAAACTGAATTTTTTATCAAAGTACAGAAAAATATGCAGTAGAACTGTAATTCTTTTATGTAAAGTGGTAACGTCAATAAAAGTATGAGCTAACTAGATATTCCTAGGTTTGGAAAAGCACAAAATTTTCATTTCTGGGTTAACTCTATTCATTGTTCAGCGTATTGGGTTTACTTTCAGAATGGTTTGATTATAGGTATAATACCATCATACGTCAGTAAAAAGGAAATGAACAATAAACAAACCTACCAGAAAAACCCTGACAAAAGACAAACAAACAAAAAAACCCACGAGTTCTATCCTGCTATGGATTTCTCTGAGCTTATTTCTTTATTACTAATTTCAAAGACTATTACTATTGCTTAAAAATGTGGCTTGTTGTGTTCTAAAATCTTTTTTGCAGGTCTCACTTGTCTACAGATGTAAAAATTAATGAAAATCAATAAATGCTCATTAGTGCATGCCCACCATTTGTGCTTTTACAAGCCATTTTCAATTTTCTAGTAAGCAGATGCACAATCTGGAGAACATGAAAGAGCTGGAGATACTGTGGGACTAGGAGTTGCAATGATTCATTTCATGTGCTTGTTTCAATAGTTGGACTATTCTTTGTGTCTCACCTGTGTTATTTGTCATCATGCCTTGCAATTTTTTTTTAGGTTGTGTGTAGCTACTTTATTTTTTTTTTTTTGTGCAGATGTTGAGGTTTTCATTTTAATTTTTTTCTATGAGAAGAAAGTTCTCTTTCTTCCCTTGTTTGTCTTACTTTCATTTTTCTAAATACTAGACAATAAGTACTATAAATTTAAAATAGATTAATTTAATACACTTTTATATGTTATATTACTCTTTTATATGTTATATTACTCTGCTTTATGGCTGAGTGGTTGTGGTTGTAAGAGAAAATGATCAACCAGAGAATAATTTAATATTTTTGGCTTCAACCTCTCTATTTCCTACTACTAGACCACACCAGTGTTTTCAGGATGAGAAAACATCTAGTGAGTTTGACTCTGGAGAAAGCCACGTCCTCTGTCTAACTGCTAGGAAATGCAAAACAAACAAAGAAGAAACCTCAAAAAAAGAAGTGTCATTTAAAATACTATGTATTGATTTTGGAATATATGTAAATTTTCATTAAAATTACAGTGCCATTAGAGGATATACAAAAATCAGTGACAGAATTAGAGTCACAGTTCTAGTTAGTAAATCATTTTAATCTTCTGTGATTTATATTTCAGGAAATATTTTTCCCTTATCAATGGTGAAGGTTTTATCTTTGATGTCTCAGGACTTTGCTTTTATTAGTGAAATTTGTTTTAATCAGATCTGTCCTGAGAGTAAAATATTTAGTTGGCTCACACTGTGTTACTATACCTATTGCGTTTTACTAGAAGAAATAATGGATAAGTGTGTCTAAGGCAAGCATGGATCAGTCAGCTAATCCAGCACATCATCTGTACAACCATTCCTTTTGCAGACAGCTCAGTTTCCTTGGAAGTACACTGTATCAGTGGGTGGTGAGACAGAAACAGGGCTGAGAACTCCATAGGGGAAGTGACAGCTATTTCTGATGTTTAACTGAATACAGTTATCTCTGATGTCTGGCCTTATGCATGATATTCATAGAGAAGAAACTAGTAGCTATCAAAGTATAATACAATATATTTTCACTCTTTAATGAATTTTTCACAAAACTATGTTTTTACTTTAGTACTGAACTGCTCACTCTCTATTTGACTGACTTACCTAAATTTTCTCCAGCTTCAGCTAATAAGCGCATGTTTTTTTAAACTGTGAACTTTGAAGTGATAATTATCAATGTGGAATGCAGTAATACAGTGCATTGATAAGAAGCTGTTTAAGCTGCTGGATTAGTCACAGCAGCCCAGAGTAAAGGCAGGATTTTTGATCCTTACACACACTGTAGTGTGTACGGTTCATTGTTACTTTTGGATAATCACAGAGTAGGGGTCGAAGGGACCTCTAGAGATCAAGTCCAACCTTCTTGCCAAAGCAGGCTCCCTAGATGGGGTTGCACAGGAAGGCATCCAGGAAAGTTTTTTTCTTAAACAAACAACTGTGTAATGTTATTACAAACAATCTTCTTAGACTGTTTGCACTTCAAAGTAAATAACTGGAAAACAAAGAACTGTTTTCTTGCGTATGTTCTTGAAATACTTTGTAATAGTATTAGTCCAATGCACAAATGAGAAGTTTCTTGACACTTCTGATGTGAATTCTCTGGAGACGTTCTCTGTATATTCAGAGAATTAGTTTCTGATCTCTCCAATATGATCTATCGAATTTTCTTAAAGAGAAGGATGGGGAAAATAAGTTCAGATTGCCATTACATTAAAAATCTAACAAGAGTTGTGTACTTGTTCTATCTGTATTAAATCATTTTGTCAATATTAAATCACATCAAATCATGATCTAACCCATGTCCTGCTGGGGGACTTCAACTACCCAGACATCTGCTGGAGAAGTAGAATGGTAAGCAATCCAAGAGGCTCTTGGCGTGTACTGAAGATAATTACTTGAGTCAAATGATAGATGGCCTCGTCGCAGGGGATGCAATATTGGACCTGTTGCTCATTAATGTAAATGAACTTATTGGTGACATCAGGAATGGAGGCTGCCTGGACTGTAGTGACCATGCTATGGGGCAGTTCCTACTTCTGAGAAATATGAGGCAGTCAAAGTCACTAAAATTTAGGAAAGCTATCTTCTAGCTCTTCAGGGAGTTAGTCAACAGAGCACCCTGGGAAACCATCCTCATGGACAAAGAAGCAGAGCAGATCCGGCAGATCTTTACAGAAGCTTTCCCCAGGACACAAGAGCTCTCTATCTGCAGGCATAGAGAGTCAGGAAAGGAAGGCATGAAACTGGCATGGCTGAACTGGGACCTGCTGGTGAAACTGATGAGCAAGAAGAAAAAGCGCAGGCAGTGGAAACAGATGCAGGTATTGTAGGGAGAGTATTAGGAAGCTGCTAGGCTGTGCAGGAAAGCCAAGGCACAGCTTGAGCTAAACTTGGCAAGGGTTGCTAAAAAGAACAAGAAAGGCTTCTGCATCAATGGACAAGGGAAGAGCCACTGATGTAATCTGGACTTTGCTAAGGCTTTTGACATGGTACACCACAACATCCTTCTCTGCAAACTGTAGAGATATGGCCAGATCCAGCCTTGCCTTGAAAGTCTCCAGGGATGGGGCATTATCCACATCTCTGGGCATCCTGTTCCAGTGCCTCACCACCCTCACTGGTAAACACTTTTTACTTATTCCGCCTAAAGCTTCCCTCTTCAAGATTGCAAGTGTTTCCCCTTGTTCTGTCACCACAGATTCTCCTTAAGAGTCAGTACCCTTCTTTCCTGTAGGTCCCCTTTAAATACTTTAAGGTTGCTTTTAGGTCACTTCATAGCCTTCACTTCTTCAGGCAGAACAGCCCCAGCTCTTTCAGCCTGTTGTCATAGGAGAGGCGTTCCATTCACCGGTTCATTTTTGTAGCCCTACTCTGAATGTGCTGCAACAGGTCTGTGTCTCCCCTGTACTGAATACTCCACATCTGGACACAGCACAGAGTAGAGGGGCAGGATCACCTCCCTCAACCTGCTGACCACACATCTTTTGATGCAGCCCTGGATAAGATTGGCTTTCTGGGTGTGAAGGCACGTTCCTGGTTCATTCCAGCTTCCCATCCACCAGCGCCTCCAGGTCCATTTTGGCAGGGCTGTACTCAATCATTTCATGCTACCTTGTAATGGTAGTGGAGATTGTCTTGACCCAGGTGCAAGGCCTTGCCCTTCATTTTGTTGAACTTCATGAGATTCTCCGGAGCCCACTGCTCAAGCCTATTTTGGTCCCTCTGGATTGCGCCCTGTCCCTCTGGTGTGCTGAATGCATTCTCTACTTTGATGAATAATTTCAGATGATTAATGGAAGGTATAAATGATTAGAAATATGAAGAGTAGATCTAGCAGTCAGGAATAGATAATTTCATCTGAAATGTTAAAAACACAAAACTTTTAGCCTGTGTGATTACTCTCTGGAGGTTTCTGTTTGGAAGCGTATACTTTTTCTAAAAGTCCTTGCTAATGATCACATAATTAGATCTGCAGTTCAACACAGAGAGAGATGTATGTTTAAAATCACTATGAGAATTACTTCTATGCACCCTTTGATGAAGGAAAAATTCAAAGACATCTTGGAAGCTGCAGACCTGAAATTCGGTCTCTGCTTATGAGCAGAGAGTGCTGTCCAGGAGTAGAGTCCTTATCTGCTGGAAATACACTCATCTATGTGATATGAAAATGTGTTGTTTATAATCATGAAATTTACGTAAGATCTTAGTGCTTTGTCCTGGATTTATCACTGTTCTGTATCATGACATCATGCAACAGGATGTTGTCATGATGTGGAATATTGTTTTCTCTCCTTGTCTTAATTGGATAATTTTTTTTCCTTCTCGCCAAAAGGAAGTCAGGAGGGTGAAAGGAAAATTTCCCCCCATTATCCCTGTTTCGTGTGAAACCATGCTATGCTTATTCTGTGCCTGCTTGCTTTTCTATACTAAAAGTACAGAAGTAGTCTTTTATGAACATCATTGCTTGCTCATTATTAAATGCATATTTTTCTACTTTCTTTTCCTTCTAGTACTTAAAGGGAGTTTATAAACAGGAGGGAGACTGGCTTTTTATGTGCTCTGATAGGGAAGTGGTTTTGAATCTGAAGTGAAGCTGTTTCAAATCAAAAGTGGAGAGATTCAGATGAGATATTAGAAGGGAATTTTTTACATAGAGGGTGGTAAGGCACTAGATCAGGTCACCTAGTGAGCAAGTTGATGTCCCACGCCCCATTCCTGGAAATGTTCAAGGTCAGGTAGAATGCACCCTTCTGTGGCCTGATCTCTAATGGCTGGCAGATCTACCTGTGTCAGGGAGTTAGAACTGCATGGTCTTTAAGGTCCCTTCTAACTCAAACCATTCTGTGATTTACTTCCTCTTCTGTGTATGTGCTGATGTCCTTCCTGAATATGTGTCCAGGTGGCACAGTGCAAGAAATCTAGTTGACAGTGCACATCTCAGAATTGCAGTATTGCTGAGGTTGCAAGGGATCTTTTGGTCATCTAGTCCAATCACTATTTTTTAAAAATGAAAACTACTGATTTTATAAATGTGAAGTTGAAAACACTTCCATGGAACAGTCATTAGCACACAAAATTTGACACTTTTACTGGTATAATGTGTTACTGTTGCCCTTTGTAGCACCCTGCTGTACTGACCGAAAATTAGCATGCAGCAATTTTTCAGGTAACATCTGAGCCAGTGCATAACACTTTTTTTTTTTTTTTTTTTTTTCTGCTAGGAGCTGTTCACGTTAAAGGAAATTAATTTGCATGGTTACAGAATCAGGATCGAGTGAAAAAATGGGAGATTTCTTTGCTAAGCAATTGTATTTTTTAATTCAATATTAAAAAGATCAAAGTTGAGCAATGCTCTTCTGTAAATTCAATTTAAATATTAGAATTAAAAAAAAAATCATTACTTTTGAGTGCACAGTAAATTAGAGTGCATGGAAAAAAAATACAGAGAGTACAAACAATTATTTCAGCAGATCACTGCTTTACTCCAAAAGGTTCAAATTAGTGTTTCAAAGCCATTCTGTAGGCAAACTGTTTGCTTAAGACCCAAGGCAACTCATGTCTCCATGGCAACTGTTTTTTACTTTTTTATTTAGAAAACTGTTTATGCTTCATACTTCATATATTATCGGGTGTAGTGAAACCCTAATATTGGATAAGTTTAATAGCAACATTTCCTTTCGTGCTATTTCCACTGTAGCATATGTATTCCAGGAATTATGTGATTGCTGATGTTAACTAGATTTTTATGGTTGAATAATAATTACATTTTATTTTTGCACTGCAAAATATACATATTTGGTAGGAAGGATAACATCATTTAACATTCTTGTTGCCGTGGTGATTCAACTGGTACTAAATGCTTTTGATCAGTGGGCAATTTTCATGTAATTTGGCAGAGGTTTCAGAGCTGTGATAGTGACTGACAACATCGCCAAAAGTAAACATGCTTTACGATCCATGTTGTTTCACTGATACCTGGCTATTTCATTCACTAGAATGCATCAGAGAATTAGGACTAACAAGTTGATATTGAAAAGGGGGCCCAAGTTGATGAATGAAAATGTTCTCTCCAGTTTTAGGCTGGCATGTTCAGGAAATGAACACCAAAAGTATATTTGTCTTCCAGACTGACTTGCTAAATGTCTGAAGACAACTCATTTCACCTCTGACTCAGTTCTTGGTGGTAATAGTGGTTTTGTAGTTGGTTCAGTGTTTAGATTTTTCCTTGTTTTTTTTTCTTTTTCCTTGTTTTTTTCCGAAGTACTGTAACGTCTGTGCTTTTGAAAACAGGTGCTCAATATTTTTTCACTCACTGTGGATTCTAACTAACTTGCTTTTTGGAAATATTTTAGCTTTCATCAGTTCTTGCCCACTAGTGGTTAAGTTAATGCCACCAAGACTGGCCGTTTCAGCCACCTAACAGCTTTTGTCATAGCAGCCATTCTAGAGAGCTACACAGCAGTTCTGGCTTTGCGCACACCTTAGTCAAGACATTTTTGCTAGGA
The DNA here is from genome assembly GCA_036925125.1 of Oreortyx pictus. NCBI lineage: Eukaryota > Metazoa > Chordata > Aves > Galliformes > Odontophoridae > Oreortyx > Oreortyx pictus. Next base: position 8,041,419 of record JAUPFR010000006.1, on the reverse strand, counting down.
CTCATTGTATGTCTTTATATAAAGTTTGTTAAAATTATTAAAATCAAGTTAAAATTCATACCAGCATACCTCATATCATGTAAGTTTCAAGTGATCAGGAAGGGTTACATTTTCCTTGTGCAGGCTTCTGTTATAAACTGAATGAAGAGAAGTAACTGTGAATAACTACTAGCCTAATGATGGTATAATGGTTCTGGTCTGGAGCTCATGTCAGGACTCAATCAAATTGAATGATCTGTTTGGGAAGGCAGTGGTTGTGAGATATGAGCAGTTCCAGGCAACTATCTGTCAAGAACATTTTAGATGTGGTTGATCATCTTGAACAAGCAATGGGCAAGTGATCTCTTCAACTCAGCTACTTCTATCATTTTATGGTGTTTTTCAGTAAGGTGAAATTTTTTGCGAAGTTACTGGTTTAGATTTTAGAACTCTTGCTTTAATGTTTACTGTAAGTTTTCTGTTCTATTCTCTTTTTTCTTTGCCCTTTCTTTTTTCTTTCAAATTTCTCACATTATTGTGTGTGAATGAACAATACTTACTAATAGGCTTCATGGAAGCAGTTGAATGCTTTATGGAACTTAAGACCATCCTTTCAGTGCCATGTTCTGCTGCCTTTGCACTCTACCTGAAAAAGGTGAGACTTGACGTGGTGATGACTAACCCTGCTGCTATGGTTTCAGTGTTTAGATGCCTCAGTGAGGGATATTATGAAGAACACTTCCTATTCTTTGGACTAACCTTTAATAAATAAGAGAATATAAAAAATGCCATGTAGCATTGTTCAAGAATAATACAATTCAGATACCAAATACAGAGAAAACATTTCCCAAGCAGCTTAGCATATAAATAATTGGTACAGACTAAAGATCTAATATTAATCACACACCTGTAATGAATTTATAACTTTTTTTTAATGAAGGATATTCAAACACCCTTCCCCCAACAGTAATACTAACTATTCAGATGTCAGTAACAGCTTGATAATACCAAACTGTTGAACTGTCTTCTAGCTCATATTAAGAAACTTCAGACTTCTGTATCAGCCCTAGAGGATTATAGAGGAAAGCAGAACTAGACTTGTTGTGTGTATTTCTGGATGCCAGTTGATTGCAATACATTTATTAAAACAGCTAAACAACTTGCTTGTGTATTTTATTTGCACATATTATAAATATTTATTTATATATTATAAATTTATATTTATCTGCACAATTATAAATATGTACATTTCTCTGAAACTGAGTACATATTAGTTTTTAACTAATTTGAAAGATGGAGAGGTACTGGCTTAAATTTCAATTAGAATCTTCTTAATTTGTTTTTGTAATGATTGCAGTAAGTAAGAACATGCTATGGATTTAATTCATTCAATTCATAATTACATTGTTTTTTTCTAAAGACTAGCAGCAATAGCCTCAGTGGTATTTATATGTTGTTTACTTGTAGTAACATCAAAGAGATGAGCTCTAATTTTCTAGGAATTAAGCAAATATAAATTAAACAACAGTCACTGCTTCCCTGAAACTCTCTGATCTTTTATATCTTGATATGTTCATATGCCTTATTTCTTACAGATGACATTCCTTATCTTTGGCTTCTCCATCTCTGAAGTCTTCTTTGGATCAGGAGCTAAGGCTTCAACTTTTATTTTTATCAAAAAATAAACCAAAACACAATCTTTTTAAAGAGCTCTTGGGCCTCTTGGAGAAGCCCAGTGAAAATGGGGAGACTGCATGCAGCTTGTCTGGGGACACTAAAAATAAGAATACTAGCTGTTCACCTCTTAAATGCTAATGGAAAACCCAGAAGAAAATACTTGTCAGCTTTGCATTGCATTTTCAGTGTTCCTGTGGGAAAAGATAACTACAGAGAAACTCCTTTCAGGATTAGTAGCAGTATCAATTTTAGATACTTTTAGCAATCACAATAAACTCTCCAGCCACACAGACGCTTTGTCCACTAATTATACAGGACGTTTCCAAAAGGAAAGTCAAAAATGAAACTGTAAATGTGAAAATGAAGAACATTCAAGAAGGCATAATCATATCCTAAAAGCAATTTTAACTTCTTTGGCCAAAAGAAAATCTCAGAATCACAAATGTTGAGTTTCAGTAAACATGGCTCTTGCATTGTGTTGAGCCCTCTGGGCTTGATTTGAAACGAATAGAAGTTGAAGAGTCAGTGAAAATCTTTCTCAAGTAATACTTGTATCAAGTATGATGCTTCAAAAAAAAGGATTTAGATCCCAAATAAGACATGAACATTCAGGGCAAAAAGTGCAATTGTTATTGTCAAATAATCTAAAATAATAAAAAAATTGAACTGAAGTTAGAGATACTGAGTAAACTGAAGATACTGTAACTCATCCTTTTATTGTAAGCAAACACCTGTGTGGAATAGAAAACAAACAATTAGCATTTTTTTTTACTGTACTTGGGTTCTTCGTGTAATGTGCCTGTATGCTGAGATATCTTCACCTGTTCAGTCTCCAAAAGAAAGTACATAGGTTGATGTTCTTTATTTATTTACAGAAGTTGAATAGTCACAAAAATTAGTAAGTTTCCTAATGAATGTCAGAATAGCAGATCTGTGCAGCACCAATTTCATTTTATTGCCTAGTGCTGTATTGACCCATCTATGAGTACAACATTGAACTCTGAAGCAGTAACAGTAGGAGAACTGTAAAGGATGAAAATAGAAAATGCAGACTGAAGAACAAAGAGGTACACTTTATTTTCCTAATAATTTTATTTTCCATTCCTTTTTTCCAAGTGCTATAATGCTGAGAGTTTGTAGGACTGCAATTAATTGATTAATAACCTTAAAAATAGAGGCTTATTTTGTTAACTGTATGAGGAAGATTAGGGAAGAAGTTGTGTGGTAACAGAGCCCCTCTTTTATCTTTGATTTTGTTGCTCTTATGCCATACTATTTGCTGGTATAGTAGTACAATGTAACAGAAAGAATTGCATCCAAAGATGTGGAAGGAAACAGTAGGAATAGATAAATGCCTAAGAAAAAAAAAACACAAAAAAAACCACTTGTTTCCTCAAAATGACCTTAATTAAAAAAAGAAAGAAAAAAACAGGAGGTGGGAGGGAAGAAGAAAGGAAATACAAATACAGAACTCACAAAACCTGATTGCTTTATGACTATACTTGCAGCTCTTATCAGGGGTAGCAATTTCAGTGGAAAAAGAGTTTCTTAATACTGTTTTCTGCAGAACTGAGTTTGTTGTGATGTATATAAATGAAAATATTTGTAAATATGAGGATGACATTTACGCATGACATTGTTCCTTTAGTACTTAACATCATTTTGCATCTGAACCTAATCTCATTTCCTTTAAAGTTGAATTTATTTATCTAGAAATGTCACAGACTATAACTTGTATTGTTTCTTCATTAGTTACAAGCATCTTTTGGTAATTTAAGTCTACCTGCAATTGGTTATTCTATAAAACCAAGGTACCTAAAAACAGATATGGTTATGGGATAAATAAGCATTCTTCTCTTAGGTAAAGAAAGTTATATTCCTTCTCATGTGCCTGGGAATGTTAAGAAGTATTTAAAGAACCAAGCCACTCAACCTTCTGTTGCTAGTGCAATATTATCCTGGTGCAACTCAGTCTTTAAGGAAACACTGCAGAATCTCCAGTGCATGATTTGCACTTCTCATCTCTGTAATGTTCTTCACTGATATTGTACAGTGGTTGCATGGGATAATATTAGGAAAACTTTCCTCATTCTCACCTACATAGGAAGAACCCATGCATGAATACATGCACACACACTTACTACATATTGTACAGATTGTGCAGACTTATTGGCAGGACTGTATCTAAGGAAGATGAAAAGTTCAGCATTATTGCGTTTTTTTAGCATCAGATATATTGGAAGCTAAGAACACTTTCTGGGAAAAACAGACCAGAGACATTTAGGTGCAGGTTTATCTTTAGAGACAAGAAAGACTGGAGACATGCTGAAGTACAGCAGCATAAAACACCATTTATATCTTTATTAAGAAGAGTAGTTTGAATTTGATATCCTTGAAATAACATGAGAGATTTTGTTAGAATTTCATTTCTATATATTTCCATGATTCTGCTTTTTGGCTGATTTGTTTTGGAGCATTTGAAGTTCTACTTTGACAACTCATTATATTGTCAGGATTTTTTCACATCATTGCCTTAATTCTAGTACTGCCTCATTTTTTTTACCCATCATATTCTGCTCTCCATCTCTCTTACTGTTATCATTTTTTTTTCTTTCCACCTCCTGCTGCATATCTTTCTACTAGATTATTTGAAACAAACATCATATCCACATGGTAATAAATCACAGGCATGTTTTACTTTTCAATTTAGAACAAATGTACATGTTGAATGCACAAGTCCAAATCTTGTTGTTTAAGGTTATCTAATGAACCTCTGGATTTTCAACACCACATTGATTATTTCTCTATGTTATTCAGAGTTAAAAAGTCTATGAGTGATGTAGCAAAGTAAACAATAAGAATATTCTGAAATTGATATGATAGGAAAGCACACTGAAACAAATAACTGTTAACTAAGGCTGGTAAAATATATAGGTCACTCTTAAATTAATGCCTCCTACTCATTTCTGTGGAATCTTTAACATATAAGGACAATAAAACTATTTGATGGGGCAAATTCTCATCTATAGAACGCTATGTTTCCATGCAGTTGCCACCATTAGCTATGCATTTTCAGCAGCAACGAACAAGAGCCTGCATGCTGTGCTCATAAAAATCTACACGTCCATCTGGAATATGGCTTGTCTTTTTTGTTTCTGTCACCTCTGCTGAAAGGCTCTATCCATCTTCACTGCTCTCACGTGCACTGTTTGGACTCCACAATGTTCAGCAAGTGTTGGTGAATGTCAATGGGTGCAATTTTTTCCACAAGAAGCAATTCTGAGATGCACCTTTGCTTCACTGGCACTTGCATGTCAGACACCATTCTGTCAGATTGCCCCTCTGCTGCCATCTGTTATATGGCAGCAAAATGGAACTTAAATCTGTATGTCTGAACCACCAGCATACACCTCTGACAGTGAGGGCTGACATAACAAAATAGGAGACGTGATTTTTGAAGCAACCCTCATGAAGAAAACTTAAAGCTAGATCTGTGTTTAGTTTTATTTTTTGTTTGTGCATTAAAGAAGCTCATGATTTGTGTTTTTTTTTTTTAAACTTATCTCTAGAAGTAGTAGGAAATAATTCTTACAATTGCTATGATTTTCAATATAGATAGATAAATTTTTGTAGGGTGAATAACCCCAGAAAAATAGTACCCATACAAAATAATGAAGGTGGACAGCATATTTTTGTATAGCTCATCCAAATAGCATAAAAACAAGCAGTAAATTAAGAAAGGCTCACCCAGAACTCCACGGGGGAGGGATCTCTAGCAAGAAAACCTTTCCCAGTGATGGTCAGTCCATAAATGCGGTCTGGGAGAGGTGGAGCCAAACTCCACCCCTTCTGCTCATACAGGTGAAATGCCTTCACCCGTGCCCCTGTGGCTGACTCAGTGCTCACCTCAGGTGATCAATCAGTGGTTCAGACCATGATTCAACAGTTCCCATAAGATTCTAATGTCTTCATCAACCAGAGGTGTTTAAAATCTGGCTCCTGATTCCACTGAGCTTAGCTGGGATAAGTTTTTCAAAAATGTTGAATGTTCCTATGTTGATGCAGGACTTAAGTTTAGCTCTTTCTGCAAATTTTATTTACTTTTTCTCTTTAATATATATATATATTTTTTAGCTTGGTATGCTAAGTCAGTGCAACTGTTAATTTTGTTTGGAAAAGAATTCTTATAGATAAAATTCTCTTCAGGCTCTGTGCCTGGAGGCTTCAGATGCAGAAAGATAAAAAATAAAAATAAAAAGAGGTGCGTGTTCTACAATGGAGAGAACAAGGCTAATATGCAGATTTGTTAGTAATATTAATTGCTGGCACAGACTGGCCTGGGAAAAATATCTCCCTTTAGTAATACCTAATAAGTGGGCATGAAGGTTCTTTAGTCTTCATGTGATTGCAGTTTAACTCTGGCCTGAAAAAAGCAAGTGAATTAATTGTGGAATGTCTGCTTAATAATAATAGAGCTATTATCATTAGTTTGCGTGGTAAGTCACATTTGCTAACTCACGAATGATAAGCCCTAGGGAAAGTTATTACTTTGTTGTTCAATCCTGTCATTCCTGTCTCTGATGGGAAGAAGCAACAGAGTATAAATGTTGAATAGTTGAAACTGAGAGGTGGCAGGAATTGCCTGTGATTCATGATGGAGCTGACAGAGAATATTAATGCTTCCCTTTTCTACCATAGCATCTTTCTATTTCTATAACGACATCTGTGAGTATCATTTTTCTACCCAAAAGGACAGAAAAGGTTTGCACACTACCAAGTCAATGCCAAGTTAACAGTCTCCTTAAAAGAGGATTTTATTTTCTAAATGCTGAACAAAAAGAAGCAGTGTTTCTTGTAAATTTCCTAGCTAGGTTTGCCCTGTGTTCAGGCTCTTGTTTATTTTTAAAAATAAATACATAGATTTTTACAATGTAATCCAACTTGCTATTTTATAAACTGAAGCAAATATTAAACTAGGAGTTCTTTCCTCACTGTGGTCAGTGGAAATATTCCCTATAGCATTAGTAAGTACAAGAATAGACCAGAAAGATGTTTGCTTGAATTAAATGAAGGTAAAATAGATCATTCTTTCATGAAGTTGGAGCCTATTTGAAACACTTGCTTTTTCTTATGAGAGAAGCTTTATGCAGTTGTTGTTTGCATGAGAATGCTCTAAAACTTGTCTAACTCATTTTAATGAGTCACTGAGGGACTGTATTAATGCCTTCATCTGTTAGGTTATATGAGAAGCGAGGGACTGTATCATACAAACTCAGTGCTCTGAAACAGAATGCAAATGTCCATTAGGGACTGTTCATGGCAATTAGGAAACAGTAACAGTTGTCTGAAAGGTGGAAACTACATGTTAGTTTAATCTATAAATCTTAGAAAAAAGATAATGGGAAGCTTTCTTTAGAAACAAGGTGGAATCAATATCACTGTAGTTTTTCAGTTTCTCAACAGGTGTCTATATCTCCAAAAAGTTACTGTTAAAGCAGAGCTCATATAGTTGTGGACAACACAAGGCAGAGCCTGAAGCACCATGAATCTGCCCTGAGCACTGTGGGAGCAGTGCATCCACTGCAGACTTGAAGCTATACAAACAAAAAAGACAGGGTTTATCAGACAGTCACAAACTCAAAAAATCATAGATGTGAAGTTCACATGAAAATCACTGGAAGTCTAGAAATAGCAAATATGAATGAGTTAATACACTCCATGATTTCTGAACACTCTGAGTTCTTTAAATGTCCTCACTGTAAAATTGAAATATGAATGTGAATATATGAATATATGAAAGTGAAATGCGAGATATTCATTCACTGACTTGGTTCTATTTGTGATTTTAAAGAAAAATGCCGACTGTGTAAAACTAAAGATGTGATTTTGTGTCACTGGTGGTATCAGAATGTATTTAAAGGCATGGAAAGGCATTTGGGTGGAATTTAGGAGCCTAAATCCAAAGATGCACTTCAGAATATTTTTACTCTATTTGGATATTTGCATAAAGCTTGCAGAAGTATTAGATCTATGAGATACTAGGGTCTTAAAGTTCCTTGCCAAGACTATATGGGGCTGAAGATGTTAATATCCAGTTATATTTTATATGAAGAAGGCAATGAACAAAATACAGCAACAGTGTTTCTGATCGTGAACCAGAGCATGGCTTTGACTCTTTCTGTTAACATGTAGAACCATCTCTGGACTTCCCCCCCCAACACACACACTTATTTAGCTGCTCTGTTTCACTCAGCTTCATCTATGCAAACTTGAAAAAAATGGACGGTATCACCACACTGTTCACAAACGTGTTATCACATTATTGCTTAGTCTATTATCACATCAGTTAGTGGCTTTATGTTCTTTTGACAGATAGCAGTTGGAAGATTTGAAACCTCCCAGGAGAAAAAAAGTCTTGTAGATCCTATGCATGTGATTTTATTTTCCTATTATATACTATAATTTAAAAAAAAGAATATGATCATATATTCACATCAGAAATTGATATTTTCTTCATAGCATTTGGTTATATCTACATGGTATCTACTGTTGCTACAACATTTATTTTGTCTGGCTTGTTTGACTCACTTCCAATTAGCATCCCATTGTGAAGTAGGCATCAACCTAGCACATCTCTCTGAAATCTATTTTCAGGAGAACATTGAAGTCATTCACTACAACCTCCTTCATAATTCTCTAATGTTGTATTTGCTGTCTACACAGCCTTATCTATTTCACAGGTGAAAATATTTAGCTGTGGTTTACAGAGAGGGAAATGTAGCTGTGGCTTTATGACTGAGATTTGGGGAACCCAACACTAAGTGAAGGAATGGAAGCCTGTTCCAGTACTGAAAGCATTAGATTCTAGTTGAAACTTTGGGTGGACAGTAGCTTACAAGGCAACGCTGAATCTGACATCATTATAAATACCAGAGAATGTCTATGGATAGGCTGAGATCTGGAGCTAAACTTGGAGGCTTATGTCTACCTTCCAGTTTCAGTGAGAGAAAGAGCTAGAAATACTCAGAAATCTCTCATTGATATTTTTTTTCCCAAAGATAATGTTTAAGGCTTAGACCTTCAAATACATTCACATGCATTTGTATGAGTAGTCATGTTTGAATAAATTAACCATGCAAACATCATCCTGTACAGGTGTTATTCTGGGGGACTTGTATAATGTAGCAAGCAGTAACAAGGACAATATTACTTATTGCTGAGAGGATAATGAAAAATAACAGATCATTTGAAATATATTTTGCTAAAAAAGACATGATCAGTGAGATAAATTTTAAACAAATTCTATGTCTCTAGAAGAGAAATACACTTCTAGTGGAAAATACAGAAACTCGGGAAACCCTTTAAGTATGTGTAGCCAAAGGAACTACAACAAAGCAGAGGAAAGAGGAAATTACTTGAAAAAGGCTGAATGAAACAATATTATTTTTGAGACAGAAAATAGATCTGAACAAAAATGTCTTGTCATTTCCCAAACGTTCTCTATTTTTCATCATACTGTATCTTAAAGAAAATCAACTTTGCTTTTATTTTCAGTACAGAAATCATTGCATGAAGGAGGAATACATAGAGTAGATAATTCAAAAGAAAATATTAGGGGTCAAAGGTAATACTTCAATCAGAACAATTGATTTATTTCAATGATGCTGCAAATCATTCTTCCAGTTCAGTAAAGCCCGAGTATTTGTCTTTTGAAGATGTAGTACGAGACTTCTTTCAGAGATGTGGTGAAGTACAAGAAAAAATGTGGTGAAGTACAAGAAAAAATGTGGTGAAAGGGCATCATATGTGGGTGTGTTTTGTGGAATAAATACTGAGATACTTTAACTTTGAAAGATTATACATATCACTGCTATTATTAATCCTGTCATTAATAGCTAATCTTCGGATTTTACACAATTTGACAACAAATAGGCAGAGGGTAAATTAGCAGTTAGTGCCCACCTTAGGTCTCTTATGTAACTAATAGGTTGGTCTTCATTCAAATGTACAGGCTTGAGCTAAATTGACTTGTAACAAGTTTAAACTGTCTTTTTGTACATCTACAGGAAAAACAAAAGAAAAAAGAAAAAGAAAGTACAACATGGGTTAGATAGCTAAAAACCCGAACCAGCTGTCCAGCTGACTTCCCAGGCTCTCTTTATCATGCTGTTGAATAGTAAAGTAGCTAGGTGTATTTTAAGTTAATTAGCAAAATGTTAGCATAATTGAAATTTCATGACAGATTGTTTTCCACAATCTAATTGCAGCACAGTTGGAGTCAATAAAATAACACTAAGGGAAATTGGATAATATTTCCATTTCTAAACTCCTTCCTTTGGCCATCAGTAAAGAGATGAAGAATTCTTTACGTTGGAGAATAAGAACTCTGTGGCAGAGAATGTCTGTGTTTAAGACATTATACCATAAGGGAGGAAGGAGGAAATGGAATAGAAGGTCTCACACAGCTTTCCTAGCAGCTTTAAGGCTCTGAGAGTGCCTCCAGTCTGCTGGTTCTTTCTCTAAGTTCCCAAAAGGGAACACAAGGTTCTCCACAGACTCCCTGCAGAGCATCCACAGCATTATGCTATTTTTGAGACATCACATTTGGCACAGCAGTTTTGTCAATAGGTAGAGGAAGATCAAGAAGAGACCAAGCATGTTTTTGAGGTTGTTCGAAAGTACACTAGTGCCTTGAGTTTGTCTGCAAAAGAAGCACAGATATAATTTCATCTTATATTTCTGCTACCATGCTGCTGTCCTTTTTCTTTGGTATGCATGTCAGAAAGAACAGGGCTTGGAAGTTATATGGCTGTCAGACGTGTGTAGCTAGTTACATGGAAAAAAATGGCATCAGTGAAGGTAGGAAGCAGGAAGCCTGGTGAAAATTCTGGAGTGCAAAAGCTGTGCTACCATAGAAAAAGTATGCTTATCTTGATTCAGTCAATAATTGTAGTGTTTTTTTTTTTTTTTTTTTTTTTTTTAACTTGAAAACAAATATTTGCAAATTCAGGAAACTGAAATTCTATTTATGGGTAGGATTAGATGGTAATGACTTAACTGATGTTTGAGCGTGCAGACAAACTACTCATACAAAATTCTTTCAGTAATCCTATATTTTCATAGAATGACAGGTTTCTGTGTTTTCGGTCTCAGTCAGACCAGCTGCTATTTTAGGCACAGTCTGAAGCACACCCATACTGCTTACTTCAGAGCCAGAAACAAACATTAAGCACTGTTGGAGCTCTTAAGGGAGAAATATGAATGGAAGCTGTTTAAGGTAATATGACATCATGCATACATACATGTATTACTGTAATAGTTACCTATATTACTGTGATAAACTCTCTAGGTTCAGTGTTATGGCAATATTTTGATTGGAATTATTTTTTAAGTGTATTAAATCTTTTGGGTCAAATAGCTCAGGTGTCACTTGCAGGCTCTTGCATAAGAATCAGAGTGCTGGTATTTGCAGCCTTGGAAGGGTCAGAGTTAATTCTTCCTGATAAAAGTTGAGGTTTGCTATATGTCCATACATTCAAGGCCAGGTTGCATGGGGCCTTGAGCAACCTGATCTAGATGGAAGTGTCCCTGCATGGATGTTGGAACTAGGTCATCTCAAAGGTCCCTTCCAACCCTAACCATTCTATGATTCTATGATCTGATATACACAGAAACTACAGAGATGTGTTTTTTCTTTATGTATTGTTCTGTCTGCAAAACAGAGGACTAAATGGCAAGAGATGTGAGCAGAGATCTGATACTATATTCCTATAGGAAGCCTATTTAGGAGACAACAGCAACAGCAGATGTAAACTAGTTCTATTTCTCATATTCTACAACAGCTTTTTTTTCTGTCCATAGAAGAATAGATTCATAAATCTGAATTAGTATCGTCCTAGTTTTCTTTCCACAGCTTACAATGTATCAAATCTTTTATCTGGAGCATGTATTGTACATATGCAGCTTCCATGCATACCTTCAATTTGTTAATCAGAAGAATACAGCTAAAAGGATGTGCAATGGGATCTCAGTAGCAGAATGGAAAATTGGATAATTCCTTCACTTTTGTGAGTAGCTAGCAGTCACTACTAAATATGTGATGTTCTGTATTCATTCCACAGAGAAAACTTGCTTACTTGTCTTACCCCTCCCCTCAAAATGTGTCTTTCACTTCTTTTACTCAAGCATGGCAAAAAAAAAAAAAGTGTTGTTATTGTTTGTTTTTTGTAAGAGTGTTCTGTATTTCTTTGCTTTTTCTCAAATTATTACCCTTACTGAAAGAGTTCTTACAAAGTACAGAATCTGGCAGAGGGCTGGAGGAAGTTAATATGGAGCAGTAAATCCAAATTTCCTTTCTTTGGAAATTCATCTGTTATGAATGGTAATATTAGAAATATAAATAAAACTTCCAGAAGATATTCCTCAATTAACTGTTACGATTCGGGCAGTTAGAGGGATACTATATTATGTCTGTTACCAAAATCCCATAGTAATACCTTTTCTAAAGGCAGCACACACCTGTTCTTCTCTTTCTTTATGAGCACATATTCCTGCATTCCTGAGTTCTCTCCCTTTAGACAACTCTAAGGATGTTCCTGTGTTATGGCAAGGAACACTTACTGATGCACTCTTTCAAACTTAACATGTTAACAAATGTTTGATGTATTTTTTCTGAAGACAGCAATAATTACTGATACTGTATTTTGCTGATACCTTGGATTTTGCAACATTCCTCAATAGAGATTCAGGCCTGGCTGCTACTGTTAACTCCTTAAGTTCATTCTGGCAGTTAATTCTACGGTGATCTGACATTTTGAAGCTGCACTTGACATTACACTGTTGATCTGACACCTGAAGACAAAATACACTCCTTCCTTAATGAAAATGCTCTCACTGAGATACAGTAGCAGACCAAATATGAATAGTGGCTGGAAGAGATCATTACCAGCCTTGTCTTCTGGAGCTGGACTTGCTGATGGAATTGTAAGGGAAATCAGCGTGATTGAGAAGGTTTTCTTGTGTATAAAGAATAAGTATCATTGAAGCAATCTATCTAGTGAAAATAGCTGAGGGAAAGATGATGCAGAAAAGTTTCTGAAGAAAGAATATAAAGAGAATAGGTGGGTAGCAGGAATGTAATTGATGGTGGAAGAATAAAAGCAGCACAAAATTTAAATGAATATCTATTAGGCATATAGTTAGATGTAGCTTAGATAACATTTCTGCTTGGAATGAAACTTCCAAGGCAAAGTATCTTGGAGCTCATCCGAAGTGCTCCAGAGATTTTTATTTTCTTGCCTTGAAATGTCCTTACAGGGAGATAGCAGAAAGGGAAGAGGGAGATAGAAGCATTTATACTTTCAGACAGATTTGGGGAAACAAAAGCAATTCAACAGAGCCACAAAACTAAACCTAAAGATACTTCTGATGAAAAGACTTATTTTATGGGGAGACCTCAAGTTGTAGTGTGGCACCACTTGAAATTAGTTTTAATTTAAAATAGATTTAAAGTGAGGGTAGGAAGAAATAGCATCCAGGCCTATCTCACTGAGAGGAGGTTCAGCTCAAGCATCTCACTGAGAATTTCTCCTTCCATTTCAGTGCACTTTGACTTTTGGCTTAAGTTTCACAGAGAAGTTCTGGGACACTTAGAAACACTTAGAAGGAAGATGCAATAAATGAATTAATTTGGGAAAATACAGTGAAAAGTAAAGTGTCAGAAAATCTTAGCTCCTGCAACCGTTAGCAAGAAAAACATCTGTAACAATGAATTGTTTCCAGTTACTAACCCTTGGCCATTATGGTACTGAACAGAGTATGATCATGACCTCAGGTTTACAACAGCTTTTGTGTAGGAAAAATTTAGGGAATCTTCTGCTATCTATGATGGCTTAAACGTATTTTCATTATTGACTGAAAAACTACTTATTGCTCTAATCGGCGCAGCCATAAGAATTATGGATATTTGCAGTTACTGTAGCTCCCAAAGTCCTTTCCTATTAATTTGAAGTATTTTTGTAAGAATTTAGTTATGAAATTCAAAATGAAGCAGAAAGTCCTTTAGGGGTCACTTGAACTTTACAATTACATTTGGTGTTGCATGGCCTGGGTAAGCTGGAAACCGCATGAGATTTCTCCTGGGTATCGGAAGAGCTTAACATAGACTTTTTTGGCTATTTGATGCTATTTCCATGAAACATATGGTATGTGTTAAAAAATGTTGAACTGAAACTAAAACACTGTCATATTCAGAGATACAATGCTTTGCGCTGAAGAAATAGAAGTAATATGACAAAAAGAGAATAGATTAAGTGAGATTAGAATTGTTTATTTTAAACTATGAGGTTATTCATCAAATTTATTAATATATTTGTTCCTTTTTCTGTTATGATTATTATTGTTTTGTAAGTTGAAAGTCATTCAGAAAGTTCAAAACTGTCAGAATTTCAGTTGATGTGTTTAAACTTATATAGCATTTCTTCTGAGTCCTTAGCTGAACTTCTCCATCACTCTTTAATAGGCTCTTTGGAGAGGACTTGTCTGCTCAGGCATATCTCACGTTATGGAGCATTTACAGGTTGTTTTATTGGAACATAAATTCGCTAATGGTTATTTGCAATTTAAGTGGTTTAAAGCCATGACCTTTTGGACAGCATAGTACACCAGGTTAACGTGTCATTAATTAATTTGGAAAAGAAATGAGTAAGTATAGCCAGCAAAGGATTTGATGCTGTTTTAATGGCAATATTAGAATACTGATCACAGTGATAAAGTGTTCCTTGAAACAATCTTTGTTCTTGTGGCTACTAAGGAACAATTTCAGCTCCCAGTTCTGAGCATTACAGTTTCCTATTTATATAAGTCATTCAGGGATAGAATTTGGCCCTGATCTATGTATTGATTTCTGTTTTAAGGCAGGTATGGCTTTTGTTTAGAACTTATACAAGTCAAAAAATAAATAAAACAGAAAAAAACATTGCTTATATTTAGGAACAGCTTTTAGGGCCAACTGTGACAAATTTCAGTCACAGTACTGTATGTTTTCTTTTCCTGGAAAAGGGCGACTTCTGGAGTCTTGAATTTTGCTAACTTTGTCATAACCCTTTCTCTTTTTCTGTTGCCTTCTGAGCTATTGGTTTCTTGCTGTAATAGTCTGCATCCAAGGCTGTTCTGGGACATTGGCTTGCCCTTTCGCTCAGGCCTGGCCCTTCAGGTTCTCTTTCCAATTTGCTGCAAGATCTCATCAGGTCTTTCCCCTGTGGAGAGTCTCAGTTAGCTACTAAAATTTGTGACTAATATAGTATCTCCTGTAATTTCCATCTCACTGGGTATTAACCGTGCAGGAGCACTTGAATCTGCAGGTTTAATTCTGCTATAGATCAGGCTTTTTCAGTGGGGATTATCAACCTTTTGCTTGTCACTTTCAGTTTATTAATGGTCTTGCCTACACGGGCTGTTGCAATCAGTCTTTGAGCTGTCCCTGTCTTACTAAAGTTGTGTTTAAAATATGTAGGCTGTATTTGAAATTAAAAGATGGCTCTGCTGGAAAAGGGTCTTGAGAAGAGAGGTGTGGGCCTGTTTTGACAGAGGAAAAGGCTTTTACTTGCTTTTTAACAAAGAAATAGAAACATGCAAAACAGTATTTTTCGCAAATATAAAAAATAAAATACATTAAAACCACAAAATGTTCTCAAGGACTTCCTGCCGTAGTCTAGTTTAGTTTATAGTGGCTTATGGGACTTATCTATGGAAAAACATGGAGTTAAAACACTTCCAGAGTGTTTGCTCTGTTTCTGAGTAATGAATTGAACTTTCATTTATTAAATACAAAGTAGCAATAAATTACAATTGCACCATTTCTAACAGAGTTTTTATTAAGATCAAAATTACTTGTTCAGACTAGATGTATATAAATAGATCACAGTACATTTTTACTTGTGTTTAGAAGATTGTAGTACATATTATAAAATTAAGAAATTTTTTGTCCCTCAAACCATCACTGCGAAAAGGAATCATGCATTATTTTTACTAAACAAACAAAATGCCCACCTAGTTGAGAGAGCCTCGGTACAGAAATGGCTCTGCTCTTCAAAATTAGACATGAAACAGAGATACCAAGACTATTTATTGAACAAGAAATAATAAAGTACAGTACAATGTTCGTGTTGATAAACATAAAAGTATACCAAAACACAGCTCTCCTCACGCACCTTTGCAAGGGGTATTAAAAATGACAGCTGGCCAGCATGCAATTGAGTAAAACATTCCAGTTTTACAATGTCTAAGTTCGAGAAATGGAAAGACTAACTAAAAATCCAGACAAAACAAACAACCCAGATGCTTACAAGTTCTCATGTCACCTTCCCTTCTGTACCATGTGTGCTGTGTTCAGTCACCAGCTGAGTATGTCCTGGTGATACTTTTCCTGAATAGTGTCTGTTTCTGCCATTTGGACTAGTGCACTTTACAGACCTTCAAGAAAGTGGAGGTCATTTCAGTACCCTGAAGTACCTCCAGCCAGAGTTTCTTGCCCAACTTACTCTATTTGATGGTGACTCTAAAAGCAGTTCAGCTTTACAGGGTAATTCACACCTTGCATAGCTTAGTTCATGAATCATAAGGCTGTCACTTCAGAGCAGAATTATGGTTACAATTGAGGCTTTGCAGTAGTTACAGCAAGAATCAAAGTGAAGTTATTACAGAGTCTGTCCTGCTCCTATTTTCCTCAGCACTGAGGCTTCTGTTCAGTTTTACAGTGTGGTGGATTACTTTCTCTACATGCTTTTTTCCTTTTGGAAGAAGAAAGACATTGTTTTCTCACTTTATACTGAAATGTAAATATTTTTCAATACACTGGTCTAAGGGAAGAAAGCAGCACTTGATGCTGAGTCACCTACTGTGTGATTTTTTTTTAAATTCTCCCTGTTCAAATAAACCCCAAATGCACTAACAGTAATTTAATATGTTAGATTTCTAAGTGAGTCAAAAAACTCTTCAAGTACATTTCCACTCCTCTTTCTCCCTTTCCCTTTATCGTTTGTTCCTTTTAGACTAGATGAGAATAAAGAGAGCTTGTAAGAATTTTTTTTATTATTATTATTACTTCTTGATGCCGAATAAATCCCCTCAATGATCTAGCACTGCCTGGTGATAAAATTGTAAATCTGTCTCTTGTACTTTGGACTTTAGGTTCTAAGTGTTGATATAGCTTTGTATAATGGTTGGAGTTTAAAAAGCAAAAAAAAAACAACATACTAACTACTCCTCAAACTGAGATCGGTTAGACTAAAGCAGTCTTTTTTTTTTTTTTCATTCTTTTCCATTGCCCTTTGCTGTTGTCCCATTTCAGTGTGAACCAGCTCTTCTACTGGTAGCTACACTGCCCCTCTATGTAATACATTTGCTATCTCATGTATGACCTGATATGGAAAGCTGAGGTGTATTGACCGGCAGGAGCAGTCTGGGAGGTGGATCAGTTTTCTTATGCTTGCTTTCTGTATTGCTAGTCCCTGGTTCTGCAGGTTGCAATGTATGTGTGGTTGATGTAATGCCAGGATTATTTACAAGGGAAAATGACACAAAAGAACAGAAATGATTTCAGTGGATATAAATGAATTTCAACCTTCAGCTGCAGAAAGGTTGTGCTTGTGAGTGTTTTAGCACTGGAATTTCACACAACTGCCCATTATAGTCTGCCTCAGTGTTAGTACCTTAGAAAGCTTTCACTTTTTTTGTAAAAAAATATTTGAAATTATGGCTTCTTACGGAGAACTAAAAGTAAGAGTTTAATTGAATATTCTTAATGAGTAAAGTGAGATTAAAATCTTGCTGAGATACATTTCTAGGGGATTTCCCTTTTTATTTTAGTAATATTTACTTGTGATATAGCAAAATTATTCCTTCACAGGAAATAAAACAGATGAGGGTTGGAAGTTTGGAATTATTCTTTTGAGCTCTTTTATTAATTCACTTCTGGGAATTGTAGTTCAGAAAATAAAATAGTGATCAGTACTGTGATCACAATTACCTCTGTGTTTCTAACTGGTTTTCTAGCAGCAGATGCTCAACTTCCAATATAGCTGTTGCCTGGCCCACCAGAACCATAACATGGGAATACTGAAATTCAAGGAAATAGCATCAATTAATTGGAGTCAAAAGGTGAAGAGTGAAGTACACAAAATCAGCTATTGTTCCACTTGTGCACTGCTGTGAAAAGGCAGATATTTTTATAAAGTATGAAATTATGCCACAGCCTGAATAACAGCTCGTAAGTCATGAGTCAGAGAGCAAGAATTAGGAGAACTGAAAAAGAGATTTTTTTCTTCGTAATAGGAATATTTCAAACTGTTTTCAAAATCATTCTCCTGATGCCAGCCCCTTGAGCATTAAATGAACTGAGTATGATAATAAAATAAAAAACATTAGCAATTATGGCACTTCCTTTCTGTTGATGTCCTTTCGAGTCACTAGAGGCAAATATTAGAAAGATTTCTGTTCACTTCTGTGGAGAAAGAAACGGATTAGCTATATAGGTCTTTTCATTCTTATGGAAGCTACTGTTCATAACATTGCCCTGGTAATCACAATTGCAGTAGGAAAACATGCAGCTGCCTGCTTTGTATCCCATGTGGCTGTGCATCTATACTGATTTATCCAGGAAATCAAAGACCTCCACTTATGAGGAGAAAGTCCTCCTTCTTTGTTCATGCGTATCTCCCCACACGGACTCTTGGGAGATGTGCCTGAGTAAAGAATGCAGAATTTTGCCTGAAGTGAGGATCATGCATGAAGTGTTATGAGTATTGTATTATATCAGTGGTCTGCTGACATAAGGCTTCACTTGAGTGTATATTGAAATACTTTTGCTAGGGCTATTCTGTATTTTTTGTTCTGGACATGCCCAGTTACCAATCTGAAATTGTGCTTGGGCAGCTGAGAAGAGTTGTTGAGTTTGTCAGGAGTGTCCTTGTACGTTATGCTATATTCTTCATAGCATGGCATGAGATTTTAATTTAATTTTTTTTTTTTTTGCAACAACTATACTTTTAGGACTTCTACCTTATAGCCACGTTAAGCATTTACAACAGATCCAAGATCTTCTGCAAACATTAAATTCTGTTCTTACCTGTCAACAATTCTGGTTTTCTGGAAGATCCTCAAATAAGTTAATTTATTATTATTATTATTATTAATTTTGATAAAAACTGCAGTTATTTTCTTGAATCTGTGCAATCATATTAGTGTCAGCTCAATTACAAACTCAAAATGACTGGTGAGCATTCAACACATACAAGATGCAAAACAATGCCCATATGCATAAACTTACCTGAACTATATATATAAAGATAAGGGCTACCCACCTGTAAGTGTTTAGCAGGCAACTAGATTGTATAATACACACATAACTCACATTTGCACTTTTAAGATAAAGGTAATGATGTTAAAACTTGAATCAATGTCTCTCTAGAACAAAAAATAAGGAAAAGTTAACCCTATGCATGAATAAAATAATCAACAAAATGTATCCCAGGGACGACTGTTCTAGGACCTGGATTCCACCACGTGAAAGAATTCAGTGCTTTGATTTTCATTTTTCGTTTTTAATGGTCAGAATTCATCAGCATTTACATTGTACAATCATTTAAGATAGCCCTGTCAGTGTTAACTCTACCACAAATAATCGTCTTCACAAGCAACAACAAGATTTGGAGCAACACTTTAAAATGACGTGTGTGTGCTTGTGTGTATGATGAAAGAAAGCCACCTGTGAAATTCTTCCAACCCTTCGCAGTGTTTTAAACACAACAAATAAACAGTGACTGGAGTATCACCTAAAAAGGCTGAGGGCTCCCTGACTCCACGCTATACAGATGCTTATCTTCTTTCCAAAAGAACACACTGTCATTACGAACACTGTATCTGGTTCTCACCCAACAGAACTTTTTACAGCTTTGAAGGATTTCTGCAAAGGAGTGTGTTAGTCTTGTTTTCATGTGAGGTGAAAGCAGACAGTAACAGAGACAAAAGATACAACTCGTCATCAAAAGATTAATGTCTGATGACAATCATACTTTGGAAAAAAAATGACTTAATAGCTTTACATTTATAATAATGCAATTTTTTTTCCTTGCAAATACAAGAGCGATATTTGAAGCTGGTTCCAATATCTGTTTTCATTGCTATCATGTTGCTTGTAAAACCTGGGTTATTCTAATGAACAAAACATTTCACTTGAATATGGGTAATGCTTATGACCATATAAAATAAAATAAAATAAAATAAAATCTATCAGTAGCAGTAGTGTCAGCAGGAGAACTAAAGCTACAAGTGGATCACATTGCACTACTTGAAACCAATAGCTCTTCACACAGTAGAAGACTGAGGGTCCTATTCAGCAGTATTCAGGGTCCTATGGTTGTGGCCACAGAGGTTCCAGCTGCTCTTGCTGAGTCTAATCCTGATTCAGGAACCAAAATGATATGCTGTGTATATATTTCTCTGCACAGCCTGGATGTGCTGGACACCCTCCCCCACTTGATTCCTGGGAAGGGAAAAAAAAAAAAGTATGTGTTTAGCTCAGTGACATGGAAAGCAATTCACAGCAATGAAGTCTAAAGAAGTTAGCCAGGCATGTATGAAAAGAACGGGTTGCCTGTAAAGAAGGGAAGAGCTGTCAAAACCTAGTTGTGGGCTCTGGCTGCAATAAAATTTATCAAAGAGGGAAAACTAGGTTGATTTAAGGACGTAGCCAACTTCTGCTAGGAGACTTTTCTCATTTTCTAGGATATACTAACTGTTATAGTGCTCCCCATGAGCTCTCCTGGTCTGTTCTTATCACTGTTCGATTAGAGCTGAGACCTCAGTGATGTTCTCTGAACTCAACTCCCAAATGCCCAGATGGGCATTTCAAGTGTGGCACTTTGGCCCTAGCTAACTTTGAATGAGGGCACAAAAATCTGGGCTCAAGACTTGGCTTGATCTTCCTTCACAGCCATGCTTGTCTGTTGGTACCACCATTCTCTCAAAAGGCACAGTGCTTCCCTGCTGCAATGGGCTGGGAGCTTTCAAAGGTCTCTCTGCTGAAAGTGCACAGCTGCTGACCCCAGGAACTAGTAAATGTAATTGCTTTTGGAGGCAGACAGTGCTGGGGTATTTTTGCCATTTTGTAACATCGTCCTATTTTGTGACATTTAACTTAAGGAACAACCTAGAGCTGGCGCTTGCAACAAAGTCAGTTCTTCAGTTGCATTGTGGTAACAAGTCTACACTGCAGAAAGCACACTCAGAGTGTCTCTCAGCTGCCTGCCTCTGTACATAAGGTGCTTATGGCATTGTACATGGCTTAATAGGAGTACAATATTGTTTCTTGTCTTTCAGAATTGAGGGTTGACATTGTAGCTTTCTATAAGTATAGCAACTTCTCCTGTCTGGGATTATTGCCTGACTTCAGCTAGTGATAGCGACAATAAAAATAAACCATGGGAACTCTTAGGAAGCGATTTAGTTAGAACACTGGATTTTTGTGTCTCATGAATCAGAATTAGCATTCCCTGTATTGGGAAGGGAGAGGATTAAACAGAGGGATTAAAAGGACATCTTTACCCCACTGGACTCTGTGGAATAGCCCCTGAGGATATGGCTAAGAAAGAGTTCAACAGGAATGCCAAATTTCTGCTGAATAGGTTAAAAGGGTGAGGAAGCCTCTTCGGCAGCCATCCAAGCGCAGAAGACCTGCATAACATTTCTGCTGAATAGGGCCCTAAAGACAAAAAACAAAACAAAACAAAACAAAACAAAAACCATAGGAACCTTGAAATTTTTTCTAATTGTGTGGCTTCTTATTAATGCCTCAAATCTCCAGAGACACTTAAACCTTTCTTTTTTTTTTTTTTTTTTTCTTTTTCTTTTCAGGATAGTTAGACATTCCTTGAGATTTGCTAGATGATATAGTCTTACAATAGAAGCAAGCAGATTAGGTTTTTATATAGGAAAACAATGGGCTTCCTAAGCATTAAGCAAGACCTATTTCTTTGTACCAGTTATCAGTTGTTACCCTATCCTGTTATTTGAAAAAAAAAACCAAAACCAAAAAAACAAAGCAACCAACAACAAAAAAGCAAACAAAATAAAACCTGAAACCTCTATCTATTGCACAGTATTTGTGGTTTTCATGTATTTAATTAATAATTATTATATTAATAATTACTTTCTGTTTCCATGAAACAGAAAGGAGCAGATTTAACTTGGATGTTAATAGTACTGGTGTTTCTGAGCACTTTTCTAGGATTTAGTGTTTTGTTTGTAAAATTTCATCTAATTTCTAATTTCATATAGAAATATTATAATAATTAGTGTAACGGGAAAGCATGAAAAAAGTCTTACCTCTGCAAGAGGATGCCAGTGGGCAATGGGTTTCCGAGGATATGAGAGCATTTCATTCCAATGATCACGACCTAGACTTTCTGCATCGTTGCCTACTTGACATACTCCAATGACCTCATTGTGACCTACACTGTGAAAATGTTCCATAATATGCTTTTCATAAAATATTACCTTTAGAATCATACTATTTGCATATTTCATTAGAAACATTAATCATGATTTTTTAGCTATGTCTGAATATAATAATGTTAAATTGCGTGAGTTTGCTCTTTGCATTTCCCACAAATCAAAATAATTTAGTATTTTGTCCATGGTAGAAAACACTGTACGCCTATATGCATTTATCTTATTTTTGTATGAGGAACGTAAAAAGTTCATTTTGTTCTGTAACTAGTTGCAAATACAAGTAAACTGAGCCACAGTTTTAGAAACTAAGGTAGGTGTCTAAGGAGTTAATGCAGTTGCTCATAAACAGAAAATCAGTGTGTGAACTGATTGTACGTTCAGTTATTTCAGTTCTGGTAAACACATGCAGCTTAGTTATATTTGTTATAGAATGCAAATATGTATTTTTAAATTCAGAAAGGAAATTCTCCCTGAGAGTAAGGCATTTTAGTCTTCTACCAAACTCAGAATGAGAAAATATTTAATTTCCCTTAAATTGGAAGAAAAATGATAACTTTATTCCTGGATGCAAAACTACCATGCGAGATTTTGAGCTACTAAATAATGTTACTTTACAGCTACAGGTATCTCACCGGTCATAATCCATAACAGCTATCGACAAGTTAATTTGGTCAATGTTTTCTGGAGGGACGTCAAAGACTATGGCTTCATTGTAAACGGGATTAAGGGTATTCCTCTTGGTGGAAGTTTTTCTTTTCTTTAGTCGCCTTCCTTCACACATTAAAGAAACCTTCACGTAGGGATCTGTGTGAATCATAAGAATAACGTTGGTTTTCTTTTGGTGTTTTTAAGAAAACATAAATGGAGAGTAAAGGGAGTATTCTTGTATGCCCGTACCAGTCTGCAGAATTAGTCACCTGTATTGTCACCTGAATTTGAGCCTCTTTATTACCATGGAATGATTGGGAGGCAGTGGACATTGAAAAGCTTTACCTGATTGAATGCCTATAATGAGCAATTCAGGTTCAAGAAGATTTTCTGCATACTGGCTTCTGAAAGACTACTAAATAATCCACTGAGCTATGACTGCTTTACACAACATCCTGTGTAACAGTGTATTTATGACAGCATAATTACTTGAACAAATTTGTAGGTCAGACAGAAGATGACAGTACTGTACGCAGTATTGAATCATATTTAACCATATATCAAAGTGTAAAAAATTGCAGTTTGTGTTTCGCAAGATCCATAATTATGGAAGCAGTGAAAAAGAAAAAAAAGGAAAAAAAACAACTATTTCATTGTAGATCCTTTCTGGGAATTCCACTGCTTCTAGTATGGAAACTGAATCTATGAGCTCTTATTTAAATTAGTTTTTTGTGTTTCCATTAGCCAGTTTTGAAACTGTTGCTGAAAGGAGTCTGGGATGACTGTTTTGTCCATATGCCAACGGCAACAGAATTGGCTTGCTGTCACTTGGAAACTGTCAAGGGTCAGTCTGTCTCTGTGCCACGACAAATAATCTGTTGTACGATCCAGTCTCTAATACGAAATCAGTTTCGCCAGCTCAACCTGTTTTGAATAATGATGGCTTTAGAAGAAATAATGCTGCTCTCCTATTGAGAGGAGATAATTTTAAACTGTTGAACATTATTTACTTCTCAGAAATTCCTGTACTCAAGGGAGTTAAGAGTTTGCATTATAAAACCTTTATTTTCAAAAAACATTCTGGTAATTGACAGTGCTGAAGTTCCAGGACTCAGAAGGGAAAAGGGACACAGATCCACAGGGGACATTAAACAAATTCTTACCTGATGCTCCTGTGATATCCATTGCCTTTAAATTTCGTGCCTTTATTATTGTAATAGTTAGTCTACCAGCTGTTGGAAGGTAGCAGAGTGAAAACATCAGGTCACCGAGATCCACATTATCCTGTTCCAAGGAAACAGAAACAAGATGAAGCAATAATAATAGTTTTCCCTAGACATAGTCTCAAGGAGCTAAAGTTAAATTATACCTTTGAGAGTCTACATTTCAGTAAGAAGCTGAATTCTCATTTGCAAATGCAGCTGGAAAAACAGAAACTCATATGCAGACAAGATTCAAGTCACTACATTTGTTGCTAGACCTTTAAAGCTGTGAAGTGTAAATGTAGCTACAGTTTTCATTACTTGTACTTGGAGTACTGAGACACATTGAATTGATGAGGTGTAGTGTGACATACTGGAACATCTTTCTTCTATGTTTTGCAGTGATTTGCATGTAATGCTGACAAACTGCAGCAGACTTCTGTGCCTTTTTCATCTGCAGAAGGATGCCCACAGTGAGGGTCACAGAACGCAGCTTGGGCAGGGCAAGGTTTTCCGCAAATCACAATTTTGTGTGAATTCAGCTGCGGTACTGGGGCAGATCCTACTAGACTCAGAGTTGTAACTTATCTCCCTGTGCCATGTGTAGATAAGTAAGCTTCCCCAAGGAAATCTTTTCACCTGCTTAACTGATAGAATGATTTGCAAACTTTTCCCGCATTAAGAGCATCCAGACTTTCAGAAAGGTAATAGAAAATGAACAAAATTTGTTTGTAGATCCAAAGCATCTTTTTAAAAGGAAATTCGACTCTTACAAAAAATACAGTGGATAAAGGTTTTGTATCAAAGGGTTTCTGAGATTTTATTTGCATTTTTTTCACTGAGCAGTGAAACGGCTTTTCTCCTCTCTGAGGGCTGCTGTTCCTGTGTCAGTGTGAGCAAGTCTTCTGAACTCCCTCAGTATGGGGAAGGCAGCACTTACAGCACAGCTTCTGATTTACATGCCAGCCTCCCTAGAGCTTCTTGGAGCAGGGGAAGGTAATGGTTCATGTGTGATGCACACAGCTCACCTTGGGTTTTTTACATCCATTAGAGAGTCTGTCATCTGGTATGGGGAAAACAGTTACAGAATATCAAGTGTCAGGGAGAGATGACGACATAGCATCAGCAGTCATTCCTTGGCATGAAATAAGAGTAAATCTGGTTTTGAAGACAACTGCCAATTATGATTAACTGGCATGAGGGCATATGAATTACTGTAACCTTCCAGTGTAATTTCATCAGTATTTTGAAACAATGCATTTTGTTTCAAAGTCACTAGCGACACGTTTTGCTTCTACTGGCAAATGCCCAAAGGATGGTTAGAAATAGTTTGCTGAGTGGCATTTTATCTGGGAATAAAATAGCAAAGGTTTACACACCTCTGTTTTTGAATTAAGTCTACTCCTGAATACCTGGTCTTTGTTGGGTTTAAATTGGGTTACAGTCCTTGTTATGATAAATAAATAAATAAATCTCAACAGGAAATAAAAAAAAAGCTTCAGAAGAAGTTAATGAGAAAGGACATCTTTTCTTACAGCAAGAAGCTACTTGTCTAGAGTCGAAGACATAGGGTATGAATGGAATTCACCCACATACATACCCCATTGAGTAATTCGTCAGTGGGAAGAGGATGACAGATTGCTTCCGACAAGTATTTTCTGAGAACAAGTGGAAGAAGCATCCCACTGAGCACAGCAGGTTGTGAAAAGACAGTTGCTATAATTCTTAGTATTTTTTTTTTTAACAATTTCACCTCAAATGAACTTTCTGATCCACTGAAAATATTTGCCTTCTAAATTGATTTTCTCTGTGAAACTCAGTTCTGTAGTAATGTCTGACAGAAAGTAGTTGGATGGAAAAGAATATGTTTTGAAGTGTATCTGGATCAGTTTTGGACTCTAATCCTGGAACCCTTAGACATACTCCTCCCATTCTTGAATTTCACTGTGGAGTTTGACACAGAAAATAACTATCAGAAGGTAGATTTCTATTCCACCTTGACTGCCTCGCTTACCTCATGAGGCTAATACTATGCCCTCCCCTACTTGGATAGGTACCAGGTATGCAGTGCTTTCTAAATAAGGATCAAGCAATGCATTCTGTTTTGTGGAAAGATCAATGCATCTGTAGATAAAAGTCTTTAGGAGCTGTGTTTGTACCAACTTCTATGTAGCAACTACATTTGCACTTAACCCTCCCACCCCCACCTGCCCCAAATGAAAGATGATAGAGGACATAAACAGTATGTGAAAATACACTGATAATAACTCCTAAGAAATGAGTATTTGCCCCAGCTAGCAGCTGCACAGACCCGTACCCAGAGCCTGCATGCATATAGCTTTGAGTTAGCAGGGAGATATGCAAGACAAAGAATGGTGGTCATTGTCAAGATTGAAAAGATACATCAGAAGGGATTTCAGAAAATATGTGCATTCAGTCAGAAATATCTCCTTTCCTTCTGCTGTTACAGGAGAGAGCTGCTGTCAAAGGAGGAAAATGCTGATGATAAGGACCTTTTATCAGTAATAACTAGCTTTTAACCCTGACTGAACTTTGTCAACTGTCATCCCTTTCATTCTAAAGACCAGTGTTTTGTGGTGGCTGTAAAGCTGATAAAGGCTGTGACAGTATCAGGATAGCTGATATGACTCATCCTGTTTGTGTTGTTTGCTAGATCATACTTGGAAGCAGACCTGCTGCAGCACTGTTTTTGCTGACTTGCTTTGTGGGAGTATCAAAGTGCTGTTTGAAAAGGTGATGTTGTTCAGTCCTATTAGCTAAAGTGATATCAGCACATCTGGGAGAAATTCTTCTTGATGTAAGCCTGTGCTTAACTTTACAGGGGAAAAATTTTAGAGGATCACAATGGGAAGAAAAAAAATCCACAAGTGTAGTTCCCCAGCTCTAAGGTGCAAAGATTATAGCTGTGGAATACTATCTTCAGCTGCTAGCTATGCAACCCAAGGGAACAGAATTTCAGAAGCTGCTTGAAGAAATTAAGACATCTTTGAGCAAGGAGGGGAATTTGACACTGGCAGATTATGAGTGGTTCTTTTTCATTAATTAGTCACAGACTCTTAGAAAAAGATCGCATTGTGAAAGCATCCAGTCTCCCTTCATAATAAAAACAAACCCATAAGGCATCTGTGGTTTTAACTGCATATTGGAATACGTAGATATTGTCAGCCATGGCATTGTCATTCTTTACTCAGCTCCAGCGCTCTACTTGGTAAATAGCTAAAAAATTTGTGCTATTAAAATCATTTCCAGCAGCTTCTCCTGAAATATCTACTGTGCCTGCTCTTCAAAGACAACCCTTATATTATTTCCCCCCTGTAAAATTAACAGTGTGATAATACGTATTTTAAAATTCTGAATTCCAGTGGCCAAGTTAGTAGCAAGTGCTTCTATTATCAGAAGCTATTTACAGTTTTAAAAATTATTTTTAGCAAACAGCCTGAAGGACAAGTCACTGCCTAATAATGTGTCAGCAGCTCCATTCTGGTGCTTAGGATGAGTGTACGTCACCCTGTGAAACAGGAGTGTGTGTAATCTTATAGGGAACTGAGGTAATGGACTCCTGAAAGGCTTCACTTTTGATTCCTTTGAGGAAGCATTAGGAAACTCAGGCTAGATCATAACTTCTGAGTGGAACATCTAAGCCATCTGGTGCTTAGGGAGTTCCTGACAAATGCAAATCATATTTGACATTGGATTGCTCCTGTGGATGGCTTATTCCTTTTCTTGAATACATAGGGTGCAGAGAACAAGTATGTAAAACCGTTCAAAACTAGCAGCAAGGGGTAGAAAGTAGAAAACAAATCACAGGTCATAAGTTCTTGCTTTGTCTTTAGTCTAGATGGAAAACATGCTATTGCTGATTTGGACAGTCATAAGTTTTGTGCCTGTGTCTTCAACAAATTATGTTTTGATTCCTGTTGCAAACAAGCTGTAGTAGTCTTGCCTGCATCACTCTAAACTATATGCCTCAATTATGACAGCTCAGTTCCTCATGAATAAAAAGACAGCCACTGCTTATTAATTTATGTATCACTTTTCTAGTACATTACAAAAAGAAAATCATACTAATTACAGGTAGTGAGGTACTCACTATAGTTTTATTCATTGAATCAACCATTAAGGGGAACATTTAGAAGCAGCAATGCTCTTGCTTATAAATTTTAAAGCTCCTACTTGTTGAAATACAGATTTCAAGACACTAGCCATTTTAGGGATTTCACAGATTTTTTTTGCTCTGTCAGAAAATAGTAACTTCTCAATCTACCTCCACTAGCAGTTTTGCATGTCACTGAAAATGAGGGAAAAAAAATAGAGATTTTGTGAAATAAGATTATATCATTTGTGGACTGATTACCAGTATTTTTTTTCCTAATCCTAGTAAAGGAACATTGGATCAAATTTAATAAAAAACTAGTTATTTCATAATCTTCAGTGGAACTACTGAAATTATGCTTCTGTACTGCAAAAAAAAAATTACTCTTTATTATTCTTCATTATTATATTTAATGATGTGGGGGCTCCAATTTTGAAGAAACTTATCTCAGAATAAGTCCACCCTACCAAGTGAAAGACAATTTAAGTATAGCAGGCTGTAGGGTAAATACCCTGAAAGAATAGTACCCACACAAAATAATAAAGGTGGACGGTACACTTTTGTATGGCTTACCCAAACAATATGAAGGCGACCAGCAAACTCTTAAGTGCTCACCTGTCACTGACAGTCAAGGTTCACCTGGAACACCACACAAGAGGGATCTCCAACAAGAGAACCTTCTCCAGTGGTGGTCAGCCCTTAAATGGGGTCTGGGAGAGGTGGAGCCAGACACCACTCCTTCTGATCGCACAGGTGAATTGCCTTCACCTGTGCTCCTGTGACCAAGTTAGTGATCACTCAGTGGTTCAGGCTATGATTCAACAGTTCCCATACACAAGCATATGTATTATGATTAAATGAAAAAGAAAAAAATACTTTAAGAAGTGCTATCTGCTTTATTGGACATAAATCTATTAATTTGCTCATCTATGTTGAGAAGTCTGATTCAGATTTGAGTGATCTAAGATGTTCATTTGGTTCATGCATTAATCCATGACACAAATCTTACGGAAATACCACACTAGAAAACACTTGGGAGCCTAATCTATTTTGGAGCGATTTTAAATCATGAAAAGTGTCAAAAAATTTATAAACTTGTGAAGGTAACTCTAAATTTTCAATTATTTCTTAGTAAGTTTATTTTGAGTTATATATATGAGAAATGTATATTGAGGAAAAACTCTTTGGAAATGTATGTTTTTAATTGGATTTGTATGTGTATAGAAGAGTGCCAGCTGCCTTCTCATTACAAAGTATTCATGTTTTAAGATGACTAAAAAAGATGTAACTGGAAAATTCTATTTTTATGACATCTTAAATCACAGAAATGAGCACTAGTTAAGCAGGCATTCATCAGTCATTCTGCCAAACTCCATACAGTGAAATATTATTGAGTAAAGTTTGTGGAAAGTGGAAATGGCCTACCTTGCTTGTATGTGTACACAGCTGTATAAAGTGTATGAGGTGCTAATCTAGGCTGGACAAAAAGGCAAAATAATGACTTCTTTAAAAATCATTGGATTCCTAGTATTTTCTCC
The DNA here is from genome assembly GCA_036925125.1 of Oreortyx pictus. NCBI lineage: Eukaryota > Metazoa > Chordata > Aves > Galliformes > Odontophoridae > Oreortyx > Oreortyx pictus. Next base: position 8,011,753 of record JAUPFR010000006.1, on the reverse strand, counting down.
ATTGGATTACTGAGGATAACTTCATGAGTCAAGTAATAGACTGCCCCACCAGGGGAAATGCAGGACTGGATCTGTTTCTCACCAATACTAACAAACTTATTGGTGACATCAGGACTGGAGGCTGCCTGGGCTGTACTGACTATGCTATGGTAGAGTTCATGCTTCTGAGGAATAAGAGATAGTGAGTTTAGGTTAGCATCTTGGCAACTTCTAATTTTTGGATTAATGTATTTGGGTTTTTCCATTTCACACAGAAAACGAGATAAGGTTATGCTTATCAGCAGTCCTATATCTTCACTTCACAAGCCTGGAGATCTTTTGAAAAATAATTTTCTTTTTCCTCTCCTGATTCCGTCATCCTTGTGTCATGATTGTTTTTCATTAAGACAGATTACTCTAAAGACGATCCTTCAGATACGACTTTGTGTTGTGTTAGTCAGTCAAACTGTCTTAGAATGTGAGTAACAGGAGTCAAAGGGTAAGAACCAAAAAGACATATGTTTCAGAACAATTCCAGTTAATGTATCTGAGGAGAACGTATACGTATCTTGCTCTTGCCACAATATCCTTAGTAAGTGAAGGACAAAGGCCTTTTCCTGAAGGCAGTGTACTTATCTTTTTGAGGACCCAACATCTCCATTGTCATAATTTATATCCTATAAATAGAATGGCAGTGATTAACTGAAATTGCCTTTCCAAACGGTTAGCTGCATGTTGTCTTCAGTTATCTGAGTGCATTACGGAATGTTCTTACTGAGTCACTTAAGACTATTCCTAAATTATTCTCTATTAAGATCATTGGTCTACAGAGCCTCCATTTGATAAACTTCATACTCATTATTTTTAAACTCGTACTTAAATCCTATAGCTTTTACAAGATTTGAATTCTTTAAGTTAATTTTCAATTCACATAACCCCAAAACTTAATTGCTTTGCTGAATCTAGGCCTAGGCATGAATCTAATGAATTATCCTATAGCTACTGAGATAATGTCTTAATGTGTTCCAAACTAAATTGATGAATGGGGGCAATGGCCTGAACTGAGCTGATGAAAATTAGTAGAGACATGGTTGGAAAAACTGGAATGCTTGTCCTCTTCATGTGTATGTTGCTGTGTCGGAAATTCATGTCAGAAGTTAACAAAAGTAATTTTTAGCTTCCTTCTGAGTTAAGAAGAACAAAGAGTGTGTACAGAGCTGTTTTGTATGGCTTGCTTGGTGGCATTATTAATCAAAGAAAGGAGAAGTTAATTAAAGTTTAAGTTTTTCCTTTCAAGTTTCTCTGTTCCTCTGTTAAGAATTTTGTTTTATTGAGTTGCTACTGCTTTGTGCAACTCTTCTATGACTTGTTGCTTTCTAGAAAATACAAAGTACTCTGTGAATTTAGCAATACAAAAAAGTCTGCCTTCCCTTTCTCTGCCTTTACTTTTCCAGCAATTATGTTTATAGTTTATCATTTTGACAGGAGAAGGGAATGTGTCTGTTTGATGGGGAAGGATATGGGAACACTTCAGAGCTAGAGAAGATCATTGTATCTTTCTGATCTAATATTTAAAGATGAAAATGTCATAGCCTGCAAGATGTAATTTTACATGGGAGGTGCTGTAGATAGATTAATTTCTACATTTCTTCCAGTATATTCCACTTCGGTATATCCCATACTGTCAGTGTTTACAGGTTGTCATATTTGGTATTCAAAAATCTTCTCAAATGGAAGTCCCTTGAAAGTGAGTTTGATTATTTCATGCTGCTAAAGTATTGTAGCGCAGAGTCTGCTCAAACTTTTCTCTCTGCAGAGAAGGCAGTGATGCCTTAGAAATGTTAACAAGTTTGGGAACAGCCATGAAATACAAATTGTTCTTTATAAGAATAGTTGTTTGGAGAGCAACTGTTTTCTTGAAAGTTAGAGGGAACTTCAACCAGGAAATGGTAGAGTTTTGAAGTTAGGTCGTTATGGTTTAACCCCAGAAGGCAGCTCAGCACTGTGCATCTGCTCTCTCACTCCCCAGGTGGGATGGAGAGAGAACTGGGAAGATAAAAGTGCGAGAACTCGTGGGCTGAGATAGACAGTTTGCCAGGTAAAACAAAAGTCACACATAAAAACAAAGCAAAAGAAAGAATTCATTTGCTGCTTCTCTTAGACAGGCAGGCGTTCAGCCACATCCAGGAAACCAGAGCTCGCCATGCGTATGACAAATGTCATTGCTCTGAAAGACCTTCCCTTTTTCCTTAACTCCCCCTGCATTTATTGTTGGTGATGACATCATATGGTATGGGACATCTCTTCAGTCATTTTGGGTCAGCTGTCCTGGTTCTGTCCTCTCCCACCTCCTTGAGCATCCCCAGCTCCTTGCTGGCTCTGTCCTCTCCCACCTCCTTGAGCATCCCCAGCTCCTTGCTAGCAAGGCAGTGTGAGAAGCTGACAAGTCCCAGACATACTGTAAGCACCGCTCAGCAACAACACTGGTGTGTTATCACTGTTACTTTCATAAAAAATCTATAACAGAGCATTATATGAGCCTCCACAAAAACAGCAACAAACAATAAACAACAACTCTATCCCAGCCAAAACCATGATACAGGTGAAGGCCGGAAAAAAAATGGAAGGACAGGTGGGTTGGGCAGACAGACATGAGATGCCTTGCAGAGAGTAGTTTCACAGAACAGTCTAACAACACAGTTTGAAAGAATGGACAGTAGTTAATCAATGTGAGGACCAAAACTTTTATTAAACATCTGTCATTATATGTCATGTTAGAAACTATCGTTTTTTAACAGACTTTGGAGTTGAGCTCAGTTGTAGGTGAAATACTGAGACTGAAAAAAAACATAGTAAGCAGAGGTTACTGCCATTGTAGTGCCCAGTATTTTACAATACAAGCTAATGAGGGTGGGCCAGCCTTCCTGTTATATAAACTCTAGATGAAAATCACTCAAGTGGAAAGAGATGAGAAAATAAACCCCCATGGTTTCAAGGCAAAATCCTGGCCATTTATAACAAAGAGGGGGAGGCTAAATTACACGTTAAAAGTTCACTGTCTCTAGGCAGGCATGAGCTTGAAGAAAATGAAGCAGAAAATCCATCCTAACACATAAAATTATTTCTGCCATGAATTATTTGACAGTTACCTCTTGCTTCAATTCTGACATAAGTTGAAAGCAATGCTTAATTTTCCCAGTATCCCACTAATAATGAAGATCTCAAATACATTCAAGAAAAATTGAAAAGGAAGAAATGGGTTTTAAAAATAAATTAACTAATCAAAATATTTTAATCCAAAATGCCTTGCCTGTTAATATTGTTTTTTAGTGTGATAAAATGAAAATGACAATTTAAACTAAATTTCTATGCAAATTACTCGAACAGCCTTTTATTCTACCTTGAGTTACAGTGGCTGTGTGTGAACTTACAGCTCCACTAAAACATCAAAAGATGCTCTAAGTTTATTCAATTATCCATTCACTTACAGGGACTGAAAGCAAGCAGTGTGTCAGGACTCTGAGGACATTTGCTTCGTAGACCCCATTTTCACCCTTGCAACACCATCGGAAGGCCTCATGTCCCTGAAATACTGGGATCTCCCACTACTTCTGGCGCCTCGTCCCCCAGGGAGCCAACAACCTGGCTGTGCCCTGCTGCAGTCTTAATTAAGTCTCACAGAGCAACCGTTCTGTAGGAAAAAGCTAGTGTAGACTTACTGTTAAATTGAGATGAAATTAAAGCTATGGGCCCCAACTAACAGTTCCTCACTTTTCCTTAGCACTGAATGTCATTCTCAGTACTTCTGCGTAAAGCAGCCGTCTTATGTCATGAATTCTAATCTCATCACCCTGAGGAGGAGACAAACTAAGTACGTGGGTAGAGTAGAAAAAAGGAGAGTCACAGTAGCAGGGGGAAAAAATAAATTTTTAGTCTGTATAAACACCTATAGTGTTTTATGGATGCATCCGTTATGCTTGCATTAGGTGCTCACTTCTGTCTTTCTTTCTACTCAGCCTTAGCACGGATTGTATTCAATGTAGGTAATGAAGATAGTTCATCTTTATAAATCTGAATCTATTTTCATTGTAAGCCTCTACAAGTCGTTTCGTTTTTGAACAAATTGATATGAAAAAGAGAAAGGCATACTTGAAAACTAGAAAGAGAATGTCAACATTTATGTTGCAGTCATTCCTGCCATTCCATGGTTTGTCTTTGAGATGCTTGCATTTTTTAATCAGATGACTCTTGTTGGATCTACTGATTGAATCCATCTAATTTTAGTAGGGAAGATTTATGGGTCTGCTATACAATTCTGTGTATGTGTCATGGAAGGCCAGGAGGGGATTTTTCGCTCAGGGATTTTGTGTCATGAATGCAAAAGGCAGAGCAGCGTGTTTTCATCATTAATTGTAGACAAACAATGAAGAAGTTCTCTCACCTAGATTTTGCCTATTGGAACATAGTAGACTCCTTTCAGAGACTACTACAATAGCTATTACTTAACAGTGTATTGCCATTGATCCAAACAACATCTAATCATTTTAAAATTCTTGTGATATCTGAAAATCAAATCCAAATTCAATAAAATCCCCCATATGCACTTTCTGTCTTTCTTTCTTATCTTTTCTGTTTTCTCTTTCCCTTACAAATAAGAGAAGCAATAATTCAGTTAATTAGGTATACCTAACGCAGAATTTTCAAAAGCAGTAATTTCTGTGTCTCTCCATTAAAGGTTTGCAGCTATTTGAGCAGGTGAGGAGAGATGTGTGTTGTTATGAATATTTCTCCTATTTTTTTCTGAGAGTTTCAAAGAGATTTTCTTTATGGTGATTTTTATGGACAGATTTATTAGTAGTTAGTATTTATTCTTTCCAGTAAACACCTCTTGTGGGTTTCTTTATTATTTTAAATTCAAGCATTGAATTTCCTTCGTGGGTTTTGTTCTCTAAAGACAACTCTTTGCTATTGTGTTGTGTCATGTGTCACTTTCCATACCCAAATCAGGAACTACTCAGGTTTAAAACAGTTTATTTAGAACTCCCTCATATTCAAATCCTGTTACTTCTTAAATTTACTTGGTCACTATTAAATGTTGACTTGTGATCTGTCATCTGTAATGCACCAGATCCAAAAAATGCTGCTGAAAAATAGTGAAAAAGGATCCTTAAGGCTTAAAAATGTGTCTGAGAGCGTTCCACATAACCTGCCATTAGCCTGAAAGCACAACTACATTTAACATGCATTTTACTAGTAACACTTCTCTGTGAAATTGCCTACTTTTTACAATAGTGAAGTAATTTTCACAGAAGTTTCATTTACTTCTAAGTGATTTCTTTAAATGGGTCATATAGAAAAGAAAAGCACTACAAAGTGAAGAAGCCAAGGTAAAGAGACCACTAATAGCAATTTTCTGCGTGTTCACATTGCTTTCGTTGTCCTTGAACAGCCATTCATCCTAATTGCACATGAGATAGGAGATTAATTGAATCGTGGATGCAAAGGTTAATCCTACAAAACACATTAAACCTGTCAAAATAACAAAACATCTAAATATTCACTACTGCAAGTTGTCTCATTTTATACTTTAGAACCCTTCTATGAAATACAGAAATGAATTAAAATAATGGAGGAAGGAAGAAAAAGAGTGACAACAAAACTAATGATAATAAGAAACTATTATTTCAGAAGTCAGAAAACAGGATGGCTTTCATCCTTTATTTATCTGACTGTGCTACAGGAAAAAAGTCCTATTTGAAATAGGAGAGTATTTGAGGTTTTAGTTCTTTTTTTCAGGCTGAGGGAGAACCATGGGAGAGAATGAAGGCTGTTCTTCTTCCCAGAGATGCTGTTGACAGTTTCACAACAGACTGCTATGTAAAATTTGCCAACCACAAGATATGCCAATTTGCTGTTGATATAAAACTCCCTCAGAGCAAACCTCCCTGACTGACCTGTACTAATACCATGATAATGCCCGAACTCATGTGATGATAAACAAGGAAGGGCTGTTTTTCCACTTAGGAAATGTCAGAAAAATTACTATTCCTCAACCTTTATTGCTGTCCTACAGTTCAGACAAATTACGTGACCTTCTTTTCTTCTGAGATGGTTCTGTGCTATCACCATTCTCACACTAAGCTTCCCAGATGTGAGAAAGGAGAGTTTATGCTGTTGCTGTGTACCATTCACCTACCTTGCAAATAAGTAGAATATTTTAGCCTTGGAGCTCTTAAGCAGCTTACCAATCTAGCACTGTAGCTACTTAGGAGCTGTACAGAAAAAGAGCTTTACAACAAAACTTAGGAATGTCAAGGAAGCTAAAGGAAGGGGAATGATAAAACACAAATCTGTTTAGAAAATGCAGACTCTGAATTCAGATGTATCGTTTAGAGGCCTAAACATGAACAGGTGAAAATGTGATTTGCATAGTGTGATAGCAGTTCTTTTTATGAAGTACTTACTCTCTAGATGTGCTCATGCCTCATTATATTTAGACAAGTACTGCTAGCAATTCTGGGACCACTTTAAGTGAGTGTGTCTTCTTTCTTAAAGAATGCGTGGAAGGCAGTGTAAGATATGAGATAAAAAGAGAGCACTGAATATATATAGAAGTGCTTTAATGCTGTAAGATCATTGAAATGAGTCAACAGAACTTCCTTTTACTTTGCACGCACCACATTTAAAATGTACATAGAGAAAAACAGGGATTTTTTTTTTTTCTGTGATATGTTTTACTCTATTCCTATGGCATCATGTACATTTCACTGATGTGGGTTAGGTTGAATTGCCCAGACTTCTACATGGTTTATACCAAGAATACCCAATGTTATTGTTGATGTGCTACTATATAGGAAGGAAAAAATGGTTGCATTGTTAGTTTCTGAGCGACTTGGTGTCTTGCTTGTAGTCACTTAGGTGCCTTCTCAAATTTTCTGTTTAGTTGCTTATAATTTAAATAATCACAGAATCACAGAATGTTGAGGTCGGAAGGGACCTCTGGAAGTCATGTGATCCAACCACCCTGCTCAAGGAGGAATACCCAGAGCAGGTTGCTTAGAAATGTGAATCATCTCCATATTCAGAATATAGCATGAGGGGTGCTGCTGACCTACTGTTAAGTTGGGAACTGAAATTCTTTGATAGTTTAGAAATGATGAAGAAGAGGTTGTAAAGTGTCTTGTCCTAAATGATGAGTTCGCTGTAGAACTCTTTGTTACTTTGATCAATGATTTTTAACTTCTCAATTAGACACAAAAAAGGGCAACAAAAAAATTAGACACAAAAGGGCCTGCCTTCAATATTTTGAAAGTATGATTTGGAAAGAACTTTGTCTATTTATCTCTGAGCATCATTACTTGTAACTTCTGGAGTAACACTCTCTGAAAGGAAGGATTATGTCCATTTCTTGTGTGTGTGTGCGTGTGTGTGTGTGTGTGTGTTTGTGCTTATTAAGCACTGCAAGATTCCCTGAAATAAAAAAAAATTGTGAGCAGAACAAGAATGTCAGGATGGAGATGAGGAGAGCGAGCATCTATCGCAATACTGACTTACATGTTTTTAAAACCAATGTATTTTTGTGAAAAAATAAGTACTGTAGTTAAGAGACTGCATGAGAACCTTTTTATATGTTGTTTTATGGTAAAAGCATTGTATTAGGTACAGTGTTGCTCATGAATTTTCCAAGAGAGCTGATGTTAAGTAAACTGACGAATTTGGAAAAGGAGCTGGCAAATGGGAAACACATGTAAGCTACTGAAAAGAAACGCTGAGGAAAAAAATAATCTGTTCTGCTTTCATTCTCTTAGAGCTGCTGCCAACCAGTCAAAAGTTGATGTAGATGTAGAGTTCAGGTTATTTCTGATATAGGGATTACTATCTGCTTCCTCCAGGGACAGATTTGATAGCTGATTGACTCATTTCATTTTAGCTATCTAATGTGGGAGGAGGAGGATGTGGAGATTTGTTTCTTTGCTGACCAGGACCTTGTCATGTATTTATTATAAGGAGAGGAAAAAACGTGCCTTTTTCTACCTTACCAGTTAAATTTTTTGAGGTACGTCTTAGATGATTTATTTATATTATTCAGTGTTGCTTTTTGTGCTGTTTAAGAGGTACTATTTCATAACTAAGAGGGTATCCGTGAAATCTGAGATCCAGTGAGAATATTTTCCCTGGCTTCAGTAAAGTTGAGATCTCACCCTGAATACCACTCATTTTTACCCACATAAAATGGTGCAGTCCTGATAGTCTGAAGTTTATTGTTAGCTTAGCATTTACTGTAAGATTCTATGCTCAGTGAGGTAATGATAGGAAGTTTTCATCATTTTAAAATGACTCCTTTCTTCCTGATGCTCATAAATAACACCTTAAAGGGTTTGAAACCAAAGTCTGCTGTTATCTTCCTATCCTTCTTGTATATCTTTCTTATACAGACTTTTTTCCCCCTGTCCCACATATGTATTTATTGTTGAGGCTGTTCAGAAGAGTTATTGTAATGTGGATCAAAGGATTGATTAAACTACAGATGGTTTGTAAAAATATTTCTAAAAACCGAGCATGCTTTTAAAATAAAACAGGTAAAGAGCTCTATGAATTTTGAAAACAAATGTACAAATTAGTGAAGAAATTATTACTTTGCTCTTCTGTATTAACTTTCATCGTGTTTGGGTAGCATTTGAAGAGAAATTGTTAGATTTTGCACCTATTGCTAGTCACCTGCTCACTGCTCCTTTTAAAATAATGTGACTGCAAGAAATTGAACAGAAAATATCTGCTAGCAGAGGTTCCAAACTCTTGTGCTGTGGCTGTTAGCAATTGCTTGTCTGACAAGCAAGTTTACGTTTTGTGATGTTGTGGTAAACTGCTATTTTTAAGATGCCAGATTTGGCCCAAGAATATGAGTGGGGAATTTATCCCAATAGTTCACATAATCAACTGTGAAAACCTCCAGCTGTCAGGTTTTTTTTTCTGCTTCCCTGCTCATCGCGAGCAAGATGCCATCACTAGTCCGAAATCTTCCAGATGGTGTATGTAGCTTTAATTTGGGGTCAGCCTGATGAAAGTACTGAATGATTAAGCACTCACAAAGGTAAGCTTCAGCTTGTGCCTACTGTTTTCTTCAATAACAGAGCAAGGTGTATAATCATGACAACAAAATACCAGAAAAAAATGTAGATACATGAATTTCAAACATCTTTTTATTACAAACATCATTTAAGCCTGACACTTCAGCACAATATACCATGTGAAATAACTCCTAATGCTCTGCGAAGGGCCGTGGAAAGACTCAGGCACCACAGATGACTTTATGCATCATTTACACACGTGAGGAGTTCCAGGGATTTTGGCAGGACTAATGACAGAAGTTCACCTGTCCCTAAGCCTTGCACCTGAGGATGCATTGTAAATTATCTTTGTGTTTGTGAGGACCAGGGAAGGATTCTAAAGCTTGTGATTCTGTCATGTAACTGTATCCAGGCAAACACAAAGTGCTGACAACAGTGGACCGCTGGGTTTCTTCTGGAAATGCTATGCTTTATCCTTTCTCAGTATTTAAATAGATGTATAAGCATGATGAAGAATTAAATATATATTTTTTTAAATCTCTGCTGTAAAAAGGCAGTGTCTCTGGGACTGATGTATACTGTCTAAAAAGCTTTTGGTTAGGATGTAGGTATCTCAGTTTTGCCCTTTTTTTCTTCAGTTCTGCTTCCAGAAAGGTGGCCGATTGGAAAAAATGATGCCTTTGTGTCCATCTTCCTCTGTGTATTTGGCTGTCAAGTAATCTGTTCTAACAAAATGAAAGAATTGAAGAGTGTAGCTGTGCGTATTTGCAGTGACCTGAGAGAGAGGTTCTTTACAGAGCCACAGGAGCAGCCCTTGAGCTCTGAAGGTCTGGGTGCCGAAGAGGTAAAAGCTGTCATGTGCCTACCTAAGGCCTTTCAGGAGCAGTCGGACTGGAAGAACAATGGCATTATACTTGCAGACAGCATAACCAAATCTTAGCAAAATGTATTGTGTCTTTCAAAATTTCTGCTCTCCTTTATGTCAGTCCAGTTGTTTAATCTTTTATTTCTTTCAAACTGCATGATCAGCTGCTGAAAGTCTCCTAGATTAGAAAAGATATAGGTGGGTGGTACCTGACCAAAAGTCTTTAACACATGGTTGGGAACATGCACGCTTAATCTGTAGCTTGTTCCCCTCCTGACGCCACTCCAGAGTTTCTTACATTTGTTATTAATAACATTGCCTATTTAAGTGACAGTACAGGGCTACAATTTTTTTTAGGTTTCCTGACAAAGGCTTCATCTGAGTATTTCTGAATTTTTATAAATGTCCTCCAGTCAGCTCAAATCTCACCTGGAGCTTTTAATGTTTTGCCCCCATGAAGACAGTGGGGAGGTCTGAAGAGAGCCCTCATGCAATTCTTCAGGTCACCTTTTTCAAATTACAGCAAGCTCTGTAACTTAGTGCTGGAGGTGCTCCCCAAACAGCAGGGCTGTCTCTAGGGGTTTTTCCCTATGTAATAACCTGTACAAATATCCTGTGTGTCTTGGTAAGAGTTGCAGTTAATCCTTAATTTACACAACAAAATCAAATTTCTTGATTGATTCATGATTATGAACACTATATATATAAATATATAGTTTGTATATATATATATAGGGAACAGTGTTTTTCTGAAGAAAATTGACTGTACAGATGAAAAATGTAAAACTGAAGCATTCTATCTGATGGAGAAAGATACCTGATGGCTCTAATATCTTGTGGAGTTTAAAGGCTAAAAATGGCTTGAGGTTTTCCACAAAAGCACAGGATGTGCAGTTCAGAAGGAAGAATATTTTCAAGTTTGGCTCCAAATATTGAAGCTAAATTTACAATGGGATTTTTCAGAAATTCTGATGGATTCACAATTTAAATGCTTTCCATAACCTCTGCTAGAAAGAAAGACAAAGTAAGCATTCCCCAAACTGATCAATTATTAAATGTATGTTTGAAGGGTTTCTTTTACTGCCTGGCTAAATACATATTTAAGTTACAATTTGCATAATCTTGTATAACAAAAGGCCATGGTTCAGTCTAATCTCAAATTATGTGCAGGATGGTTGCAGCGTAGGTCACCTTAATACAGCTGGTTTATAGTCAGCGATGTGTGTGAGTGCTCTTTGCTCATCTTGAAGAAATGCTGTCTATGAATTGTAAAACACTAGAGCATTGTTTTTGTTTGCTGATCCCACTAACAAAATTGCATGGTATAATTGAAGGACAGGCTTGGCTGGTTGGGATTACATTTTGCCTTTGCTTTATACAGAAGATATATGCCATCATGAGCTGCTTCACTAGGGGCTGTCTTGGAGTATTGTTTAGAGAGAGATGTCTGGATAAAGAAATTGGCAGAGGAGGCTTAGAAGAAAGAGGGATGTATACCGCATGGTTGGTTACAAAATCCTGTTGCAGTCTAGAAGAATAGAAATTTAGAATCCTGTCTAACCCTTTTTATTATGTGGCTAATATATAGAGGAGAGTGTTCTTCACACTGCTGCTTTGATCAGGATATACAGCATTGTGGGGTGGGAGAAAAAACAGTGTGGAAATCAGGATTATCTTTTCTTATGGAATTTTGATATATTTCCATTTTGAAGCAGAATGTCCATACCTTGACTTGAAACATTTTGCTTTGATAAGTAACATGATGTTTTGTTCCTATTGCACCTTTCAAAATATGTGAATATGTTGCAGTAGAAAGGCATTCCAAATGAGAAATCAAAACGTCTTATTCTGAAATCTTAGTCTTCTCTGAGTAAGGAGTTTTAAATTATTTTTTTTCTAAAATTATTTCCTTGAAAAGGCCCTATTTCTACCTACTTACTCATTTGATAGATAAACCTTAATGTCCACATGTTTCTCTGAATTAATTCTGTCTTAAACTAGCCTCAAAGCCCCAATAAATATCTGAGGTTTCAGTGATATTGCAAGACTCATCCTGTTTCTGACCACATCTGTGGAGGTAAAAGGCTCCCCTTGCCCCTAATTATCACCATTACTGACTACGGAACCAACTTTGCAGTGCTTGTACCACTGACATGGGCCACACTTGCTGTACCTCAGACCACTGCTCTTTGAAACATTTGACTTTTTTTAGACTTTAGACCATTCCTAAATTTTCTTGATTGCAATTCTCACAGTTACCCATTCACTTCAAGAAGGATTAGGCTTTACGTTTTCTGAAAACGTCAGTACTTTAACCTACACAGTTTTAGATAAACTCACCTATCCTTTATTTCCTATCATTTACTTTGCCATGCCGCGTGCTGACCAATCTTCTCCTGCAAAATGATCAGCACAAAATTATGAAAGCAAAAAAATAAGTTTTGAAAAGGAACACATTTAAATGTAGTTATTATAAAATGCAAAAAAAAAAAAAAAAAAGAAAGAAAGAAAGAAGGAAAAAAAAAGAAAACAAAGGGAAAGCACTGGCTAAAGCAGTGTTCTGATGTGCTGCTGTAAATGCTGATGCTGAAAGCCAACTGATTTCTTTTTTGTTCTTACTGAGTTGATCCTTAGAAATCTGAAGGATTAAACATCCGTGGTTTTTCAGCATCATTTAATTACGAAAGAATTCATGAAACAGAGAACTTTATTTTTATCTAGATTTGATTATGCAGAGATAAATACTTAAAAAAAAAAAAAAAAAAGAAGTGAGAAATCATAAAATAAAGACTGACCTTTGTGCCTTATGAGAAAAAAGAATATTCACTTATCTGCCTCTTGACAGTAGTTATACTTTATGTGTTTTCCTAAGTACTTCTGATTTTGGTTGCTTAGGGTTTTGATTGTTTTAATACATCTAAAATGGAAGTGTGGTGAATCTTACCTCCCTTGGCTGCTGCCTTCATTTGCATAGCTAAGAAATATCTGTTGTTGCTCCTTAAGCTTTTGGCATGCTTCAGTGTATGCAAGGTATATGGGTTTGTGAATCTCTCTCTTCCAGTGAGACTTGCATTTGTATACCCAGTAAGTAAGTACACTTCCACAACAGCAACTGATTGTTTCTCTGCTGCCATAGCCCACCTGATTTTAAGCAAATGGAATGCCAGATTAATGCCTGGATATGTCTTATTATATGTCATTTAAAAAAATTATATATATATATATATGTATGCATGTATGTATGTATATATATATATATATCTTAACCAATGTTTAGTGTTTACTGTTACAATTCTAAAAAGTAATTTTAGCACTTAGAATCATTTACTCATAGAATCGTCAAGGTTGGAAAAGATCTCTGAGATCATCCATATAAACCGTCCACCACCGATCACCAATTTTTCCCACCAAACCATGTCCTTTAGTACAACATCTAAATGTTTATTGAACACTTCCAGGGTCGGTGACTCCACCACCTTCCTGGGCAGTCCATTCCAGCACCTGACCACTCTCTCAGAGAATAAATTTTTCCTAGCGTCCAACCTGAATCTCCTCTGGTGCACCTTCAGGCCATTCCCTCCAGTCCTGTCACTAGTTTAGTGCTAATAATTTGGATTTGAGTTCATATCTACAGCCAGAGATTTGGGTTGCTTCTCTTCCTTCTGCAGCTGTTCACTCTAAAATTTGTATTGTAAACATACTAAATGCTTTCCTGAGATCTTGCTCAATGCCATCACTTCTTAAAATCCGAAACAAGCCAGAACAGGAATTCTAGAAATATTGGCTAAAACATCTCGACAAGCTAAACATTTTTTTTAAATTAGAGTAGGTGGACTTAGCTGACTTACTGCCAGCTGCAGTGTCTGTTAACTGTTGAAGATTAGCAGTCCTGTAGGTGCCAGGACTCTATGGATTCTGAATGCAGTCTTATTTCAGCTATTAAGTAGTGCCATGTTCTCTGTGTCTGTTCTGTTGCCCACTAGGAACAGTATTTATTTCTTACAAAGAAGAAGGTCTATTTTCCTCGAGTTTCGGGATTGTAAAAACAAATGATGATGAGCTGAACCTGTGCACATGCATTTGGCAGACATTATATTGTTCACAGCCTCATAACAGGTGTTGTTCTTAGTGATGCAACCTTTGGGAAGGTATTTTTCAGTTTGTGAACAGTGTAGAATTTTGAACCACCAAAAATTCAGTCGGCTTGGCCAGGTTTCAAGATTTTACTTTTATTATGCTTTTCATGAACAACTGACTGAAATAATTTAGTCTCCTTCTGCCTCTCTTCTGCACAGACTGTGGTTGGCATTGACATCTCTGAAACAGGGATCTTGAAACTTCCTTCTGGTGATGTTATGATTCCAATTACATCTCAGTTATACAACATAAATGCCTAAAAATACAAATTCTCATTTTTATTTTTTTTCCCTTGGGCAAACTTGAGAACATCAGCAGTGAACAATGAGGGCTTCTAAAGTACAAAAATTGTAATACTTACACCATCTTACTTTTTAATTATCTCCTTGTCAAAACACTAGTATGTGTATTAAGATACCATTTGAATTCATTTTTGTTTATTTACGCCGTATGTTTTGTGTAGCACTTTTCTGCAAAAGGGACTCACCTTCATCTGAGGCACTGTTGTTTTCTTGGCCACTATATGCTTCCCTTTTTCTTTCACTTTTTCCTTCCTTCCCTTTTTCCTTCCCTTTTTCTTTTCCTTTTTCTTTTTATTATTTTTTTTATTATAATTTTTTTTCTCCTAGCATGACTATTCTTTGTGGAAAAAGAACAAACTACTGTTTGACCAACTGCCTTCAGCTTTATCAGTTTCAGTTCACTTTACACCATCAGAAGAGGTACATTCTAAAATTCTCTGGAGAACTGCAAGCTAAAGAAGAATGCTAGTAGTAAACATGATTTACAGAACACTAGGTGCATAATCACTGTTAAGTCTTGATGTAAATACGCTTTGGGAATAGAATACTATAGAAAGACTCATGAAAACAGGTTAGTCAGGATGTTCAACCAGAGGATGTGATGAGAGTGCAGTGTTGATGGGATGCTACAAATAAACGTTTTTGTGAAAATGTTTTTATCACACTAGATATTCAGCAAAATAACATTTTCATTATTCTAATCCTGATATCAAATACAACTATCTTTGAAAGCAGAAAAGACAGTATTAGTGACAAAAACTATACGGACTATAGTATCAGTCAAAAATTTGCCTCCTGAAATGAATAGTATTTTCAGAAAATGTTGTCCCATTAAGAATGGAAGTTTTCATTGTTTATTCATATTTTCATTACTCCCTCACTGTAAGTGGAGGTTAATTTTAAATCCTTTTTCTTTTCTTTCTAAAAAGATCACCTGCTTAGAAAATGATACAGGCCAGACACTTTCAGAATCCAAACAAGGCAGTGTGAATGAGAGCTAGATTTAAGGTTCAAAGAAATTCTCCTCTGTGCCCTATAGCTACCTGGTGATGTTTAAAGAGCAGTTATTTTTCTTTCTGCATACTGTGTTTACTGAGCACCTTCTAAAAAAAAAGGGCTCTCTCTCTCTTTTTTTTTTTTTTTTTTTTAAGGACTATCTGACAGCTTCCTGTACTTTGTAGATGTTAATTTTTCTTGCAAAAAGAGTCATATATTCTTACCTACTCACATATGAGTTTGAAGATGGCAATATTAATGACTCATTTCTCATCAACATATGCTACTAGTCTATGAACATAACAAAAACAAACAAGAATAGCTACGCCACAATCTATGAATACTGAAATCCAGCCTAAAAGAATCATAGAATCACAGAATATCCGGAGTTGGAAGAGACCCATACAACCCAACCCGTCTAGAACCAAACTTAGCATCAACTCTAGAATGGAATGCAGAAAAGCCCTAAAGCTCTAGGAATTGTCTCTAGACTGTCTGGAAAAGTCTTTCTGAAATTATGGCACAGTAGTATCACTTGCTGCATAACTTACAAAGGTGTTCTACATTTTGTAGCTTCATAGCAGAGGTGGTCCTGAGAAGGAGGCTCTGCAGGAGCTGGTAATCAAAGCAAGCAAGTAGGAAGGATGCCCTAGCTGCTTGCTGCCTGCTCAGCAATTCCTTGAACATTCACTTGCCCTCGTGTGTCGCTGGGCTGATGTCACTTTGTATACCTAAGACTGCTTACAAGCTAAAGAGGAAGACCAGTAACACAAATTACCAATTGGGTAGGATAAACACAGAAAAGCATTAAGAACAATCACATTCCTCACCCGTTTGCTAACATAACAAAATCTGTTGACCTACATTTGGATACAAGTCCTTGTCTTGTTACAGTTTCAAAGAGCTGACATTTCACTCCCTGTGCCTCTTATCTTCCATACTTCAACCACCTGTTTGTCTGAAGGGGTCTAAAAAAGACAAAAACACTCAAACCCTACTGTTTTTTGACCAAAATAATTACTGGAGATATTTTCATTCATTGCAGTAAAGCATTCAATTCTTCCAATGTAGAAAGGCCTTACAACGAATATTTTCAAGTAGAAAATATCTTCCTGACAACATTTGATGGATTCAAGTCAGTGTGAATGAACAACTTCTTTTTTTAAAAGAAAACCTGCTTAGATTATCAGAACAACGTTCACAAATAACTCAGGATTAAAAAGATACTAAGCCTGTAGAAGACTGAAGGAGACACAGAACGTGGATTAGATAAAAAGTTACCATTCTTAGGCTACAATTGTATCACTTTCTAGCTTCAGTAATGCATAATAGATATCCAGGGTTAGACGCATTTGTGCTGTAACTCTGTTAGGATCAAAAGCTTGAAACAAAGATGTATCTGGACCTTTGTATTTAGTACCAGAAATAGATAAAATAGATAAATGAAAGAAATCCTGTGGAAGTAATTTCAATTTACATTGCTCTGCTTATTTACAAAGTATCTCAAAGTGATTTGCTAATAGTCACATAAATTTTAATCAATAAATATTTTTTTATTATTTCTGCTTAAACGTGTCTTCATAATCACCAGAACTCCAGGCTACTTTATGTTAACTCTGTCCTATTCCAGTCTACAGCCTTACAAATCAGAAACTAGATTTGTTGCCTCCCTACTGTGCTGGCCTATTCCTACCCGAAAGAGCAATCCCACTGAGTTCAGTGGAGCTAATCACATAACTCCTCAGCAGTGTATTAAAATGTTATAGAGCTTGCACCTGTACATCTCAGATGACCCACGGGAGTTATTCTCCCTTTATGGAACCTTCCTTTAAATTTATAGACCATAATGCCATCCCACCAGAACATTAACACCCTTTGCACCCGCAACCTATCAGAAAAACTGAACAACCCTCTAAGAGGGATGCCGTCCTGAAAGGAAGAGGTCTGCCTCACAAGCACATGTCAGTCCTCATGCTTTGTAAAGAGCATCTCATTTTCTTTCCTTGATGAGCCAGAAACCAGCATAATCTGCCTGGTAGCTATATGAAAGCTTATCTAGTTCATTTTGCGTTCATCTAAAGTTGATCCACTTAATTATTTCTTCCATTAAACAGCCCACTGCTGCATTTTCCTATTGGAATAAGCGTATGTGTTACACGGGAGAGATTTCATGCTCACAGGAGCTGGGATTAGAAGAACAATCACTTTGCTATCAGAGATTTGTGTTTGGAGGCAGATTGTTTTTAAACACGTGGGAAAATTTTTATGCTGACGCGCATCCCTGTTATGACACAATTTCAAGGTCCGGGATGGCAGTAGATGTTCTAGTCCACAGAATCAGAACTGTTGGTTTGGGGTAAAGATGTCTAGTGCTATTAGAAATCACAAGGAAGCACATGGCTAAGTAGGCCAACGTAACTGCTTACAGCTGACTTCTTGGGCTGTGGCTGCGGTGTGCAGCACTCTTGAAATAGAGCATTTTAGGGTGGGGGAGGATTTGATGCATTATTTCCTATTACTGCATCCAGTTCAATTAGACCGTAGTAAAACAGAGAATAAGGCTTTGGGATCTCTGGTGCTACAGTGTACCGAGATACACGTACTCTTCAGAACTATGACAAACTTGTCACTGGTAGTCGAGCAGAGCTTCCCTTTCTCCACTATGTTACCTGGGTTTCTCCCTCCTGTGCTTTACGCTCCGTTGATGTGCACCCAGTGAAATTGCCTAGCATTTATCTGCTTTGTACTTATGATCATTTGAAATAATATTTTCACCGATTAAATGATTGAAAACTCACTGGAGTTGACGCAGTTTCTGTTTGCAACCATAAAGCGCCCAATGGTGTTCAGAACTTCGCTGAATGTCATCTCAGAAATTCAGTAGTACTGCCCAGTGGCCTGCTTTGGAACGCAGCCACATCAGTATTTATTTTAACAGCTTCACTGAGTAGCCAGTTGGATTCAGCTTCTGCTGTCAGTCTGGGGATATCTTCGCTGCGCAGACAAGGAAATGTGCTGAAAGCTGGTTTCTTATGTGATGCTCAGAAGGTTTCTCATCACTTTTACTTGGTTATAAACTTTCAAATTTTGGAAATATTAATTAGTAAGCTGAGTTCTCCATACTTTCATTTATCTGATTGGATAAACAGGTTTACGCTTCCCATGAGAATTTATATTAATAGGAATTAATAAATGCTTCATGTTTCAGGCCTGAAGCTTTTGATTTCAGAGATTACAGAAAACCTGAGAACCCAAACTGTATGCTGTATCCATTTTGAGGGGAAAAAGAATCAAAACCAAATGACACAGAACTCATCTTTTGCACAGTTAAAGCACTGACATAGGAGCACCACCTATCAAGGCAACTCCACTGTGAAGGCATATTCAACGTCCAGGTGACGGGAAACTGGAAACACCAAACTTGGTTGCAACACTTAACGCTGTTGAAAGCCAGGTTTCACTTGGGGCGACTACAATTTTATTTGTCAGATTCTTACTTTTCCCTTATGATTGGAGAGCAGTAAGCTTTTATAGAAAAGTCAGGCTCATCCTTCTGTACCATCAATGTCCATGCCCCTGCCTGTTATCCTCAAGACAGGGAGCTGCTAATGCTGCTAATGCTGCTGCAGAAGTTCCCTCCTAGTGTAAAGAGGTTTGTGTGTTGGGTGCACAGCACACCCTGTATGGAGATATGGAATGCTGAGAGAGATCTCTAAATACACTTGAAGCAGAAGAAATATCTAATTTCAACAAGGCATTCCAAACAACCACAAAATAATTTTATCCACCTGATCTGTTATATGACACGCTAGCAGACCACAGCAGCATGAGGTGAGGGTTTCAGTTCAGGCAATTAATTGCTTCAGGACATAATGAACTTTTAAACAGTTTCTTACAGTCAGCTACACAGAGGCTTAGATGCTTCCCTGAATTGAGGTCTAAGAAATGTAAACCTTGATCTTACTACTAATGTGGTGTTTGTTTGTCTCTATAACGTGCACTCCATTTGAGTACAGTTTGATGTTGCAAATGAAATATTTACTGACCCTTGGCATTGGCAGCTTTACTTTGTAGATTTTTGTAGTGCATCATTCTCACTAAAGGTCTGCTCTCCTTAGGGTGAGCATTATTAATTTCTATTAGCATTACTAAGAGGCTGGCTCATGCTTTGAGAAGAGATGTCTTTTTTTCCAGAAGTAATGTTTGTGCTATTGTACCTAATCACAAGTGGGATTCCTGCATTGACCTTTGAAACAGAATATAGACGTATTTCAGAAACTTCCTGATTTGTTATTTAACAAATCAATGCCAATCAAGGATTTAATCCAGCCAATTACATTATTTCTTTCATGGAATGTGTACTGAGTTAGTTATTATAATTTTTAGTTTTTCTATCTTTCAGATTTTATAGTCACTTCTGTTTTGGATAGTATTGTCTGAACTCAGCTTGCCTGGATTATAGATGAGCTGTTATTTCAATTCATGTGAAGGCAGCTTTTAAAGGACTAAAGAATGGTATGGGAGAAATCCTGAATCCATAGTTCAGATATGTATGTTGTAATTCATGGTAAATAATGCAAAACAAAGAAAGACAAGCAAAGTAAGAAAAACAGTATTTCCTCAGTAAATTTTAGATTAAGTGAGACTTAGAGTATGGCATTCTATTATTCTATGGCTTTTCTACTCAATTAGAAGAACAACGTAAGACATTCTTTAATATATCCAAAGAATGAGAAATGTAGACTGAAATAGTACTGTCAGCTTCTGTGGATTAAAGTCAAATATTGAGAAAGAGAGAGAATAGAGTACATTCGCTCATAAATTTATAACTGAATTGTAGTTATAATCAAGTTACGGAAATAAAATCGGAAACCAAGAATTAAAAAAAGAAAAGATTGTACTTACATTGGTGACATATTCAATATCCTTCCATATATTACATTCCCTGGGAAAATCTGCCAAATCTAAAAAATTATCCACTACCACTTGGCCAATCAAGTCATGCCTGGAGAATCTGTCAAAGTCATAGACAGAGAAATGGAGTTTCCGTGCATTCAGATCATTGTATGGAACAGAAAATAAAAAAACTTCATCAAATACTGGATTTAGGGTCTTTCTGTGCACTTTAGTCTGGTGTTTTGTTTTCCTGTCAGGAAGTAGATATATCTTCACATATGGATCTGAAGTTCCAGAGAAGTCCTTTGCTGGCAGGTTGATGGCCTTGTGTATCTTCACTATCAACTGCTCTAAATCACAGTCATATTTCAGAATAAAGTTCAGTTTTCCACATGCCTTGCTATTACTCCTCCGGCCATCATCCGTGTCCACAGATCTCTGTTTATAAAGCTCTGGCTTAATGCGGCCAATTCCAGTCAGTTGCTCCTGTTTCTGAACCTGCTGGATGTTGAAGTCAGGGTTGGAGAGGTTGAGCTGTCTTCGGATTGAATTATGCCTTAAGTGAAAAAAAAAAAAATGAAATAGGTTGGGTTGGTGACCACAAGAATCTGTGCACACACAGCAAATATCCTCTTTTCATGTGACATGTTTTCTTAATGTACAACATAGTCAGATTTTTACCTGCATAGTGTTATAAAACATTTAGCGCTGTTCAAGAAGCGTTTAGATGAGGTGCTAAGGGATTTGATTTAGTAGCTTGGTGGGTAGGGATGGTGGTAGGAGGATGGTTGGACTTGATGATCTTGTAGGTCCTTTCCAACCTAATGTATCTATGAATCTATGATAATTAATTTCCTCATCCTAGTCACATGAACTCTCCAAATCTGGCTGAAGAATGTAACAAATTCAGATTCACTGCCATTACAAATCCACTGTATTACAGTGTATTGCCTGTAACTGTTATCAGTTACCATTTTCAGCAGAATCCTTCGGATTAATGCCTATGAAAATAGTTCATTTCGGGCCAGATCCTATTACAACTTGTATTATACCCACTGAACTTGGTGGTTTCTGGTATTGAGATGGACAAAGAAGATAGTTCTTGCCAGCTCTCCATTTCAATTACTTGTTGATTTCCACTACTGCCTCATTGTTAAGTGAACTGTTCTGGTCTGAAATTATTTGTTGATCCCCCCACCAATTGTTTTGTTTTGTTTTTCACTCATGACTAACATAATGAGCTCAGAAGTACTTAGGCTGCAAAGCTCCTTTACTTCCATTACTCCAAGGAGAGAAAGTTGTTTTAGCCTCGGTCCAGTGAGATTTATTACCTGGATTCACTCATTTATTGTGATTGAAATTTCGTCTTAATGAGATAACAGAAATCAAATCTGCAGTCACTGCAGGAGTGGTGGGATGTGAAAGCTGGATTAGGTAAAATCCTAATCTTACAAGTTGGATTCTACTTTTTTGTCCTATTCATATGCAGCAATTGTTCAGTGTATTGGAGTACCATGAATTGCGGTTGAATGTAGAAGGATAACATGCAAAATGTTGACATTAAGTCAGAACTATTTATAAGGAATAGAATCAACAATAGTTACTTTGCTACCACTGTTCATTATTTCCTTCTGTGTGTTTATGCATGTGCAAATCCCCTTAGAGACTACCCTTAACTTTTTCTGTTGTTGTATAATAAATACATAATTTTACAGATATACATATGTCATTGCCATGAAAAAAATACTATCAAGTCACAGAAGAAGATGTGTATTGTTCAACCATAAGTTCCCCATAGCAGTGGAAGATGCAGAATATCCTTGGCGGAGTAAAAAGGAGGGAGGAGTGAAAAGGAAGGGTTGCTTCCTTTTTGAAGTCTTAACAAGGATTGTAGCAGAAGCAGGTGCTTGGTCTCTGTGGTCACACGGGAGCCTCCTGGCATTCTGCGGTAGATTGGTATTGCTTCTGTTTCTTGTGAGATAGCTATACTGTGGTGATACTGTGCATTTGTCATTTGACTACATATCAGAATTGCTGAAAAGAGTGCACATACTTGACTCAGTGATTTTGCAACATCAAAGACACACATGAGAGTTCTTGGTATTACATGTTGGATATGAATCTTCTGTTGTTAATAAATCTCATATTGTGCTTATTTCCTTGCACTCTGAAAACAGAGCAGCACCAGCCCTGTAATTCTGGAGTGTAAGTTTCGAGTCACAATTCAGACTTGTGTGCAGCAGGGTGCAAGCTTGAGTATCTAATTGTGGCTTTGACCTCCTCAAAGATTCCTACATCAAAAATAGCCCATTCTTACACTAATCTAAAGAGAAGGGGTACTTGGAGATTTTGCTGCACAGTGTTAACACAATTTCAGTTTCTTCTCAAATCTGCAACATATGTTTTACACTTCTAGCAACTCCTAAACTGATGAGAGCTGCTGTCCTTTAACCCAGGTGACCAGAAAAGAGGCTACTCTTGGACTAGTGCTGTACCTTCTGCAGCTAAAGTACATCTACTTTAACTCAGAAATTGACTGACTGGCTCTCCACACACTGATCCTTTTACTTACTGTGTCAAGCATAATCGTTTTATCATCCTCCCCTGAATAGTCTCACCCTGCTTGTTTCCTGTTCCCTCCTGGGCTAGTTCTCCTGTCCCCTTGGAGTCTTCATTGACACTTGTTCAGTCACTTTTCCCCCCACAGTTACGATTGTGGCTAAAATCTATGACTTTAAATCCTATTTCTAACTCTTGCAAGTGTTTCATTAGCTTGCCCTACTTTTCTTCTTTAGCTGTTTTAAAAACGTTTGAGGAGACGTTACTGAGTGCACAGCACCACTGCTAAGTGCAAATGGATATGCTTTACAAGCTAAATGTAGGCTGTTCTGGTGCTTTAAGGCAAACACTTATCTGGCTGCTGACAGAGAGGCACGAATGAGGCTGTAGTTGACAAAGTGGTGGAATACTATTGTGATCCTGTCCTTTTAATCTAAGAGATTTGTGCACCTCGATAATTTTTATATAATTTTTTTTTTAAGAACTTGACAAGTAAATTATGAATTTGTAGTAGAACAGTGTATTAGATAATCAAGCTGTACTTCTTTGGCTATATGTGTATTCATTTATACTAGAGATAAGTTGGAGTTACTGACCGAGCAGAAGAGGTTGGTTCAGTGATCTGCCGATGCATCCGTGCATTGTGTACACAGTTCTCTTTTGTCCCCGCCTGAGCATCTACTGGAATATCAGGAGAGGTGTGGCTGATCTTCATGGAGGACTCTGGGTAGGTTGTTGGCTGACCAAGATAATCCTCGCTGTAGTCATGATCATTGGTCTCTGTGTCTGTGTAGTTCAGGGACTCTTGTTTGTCTTTGTTCCCAAATGGCAGGCCACGCTCTCGCCAAGGAATCCAGCAAAGCTTCCAGGACACGAACAGGGACACACCAAACAGAGCAAGACCACAGGCAGTGACAACTAAGGAAAGCAAGCTTATTGAGATATCTGCAAACAAGAACACATGCATGTCACATGTTTAGTGCTTTTTCTTTGGAACTCTGCATCTCTAAGTCATGGAATATAGGAAGTAAATGTCTCTTGATTGCAGGCCTACAAAAATTAAATTCTGATTGGTACAGCAGTCACATAATAGGAACATACTCAATTTTCTATTCTTTTTAAAATTATTCTTCCTCCATGAAGAAAAGAACAAACTTGTTTTGAACTTCACTGTAAGACTCATTTTGATAGAATTGAGTTTTTATTTTCCTTTAAAAGGCTAACTGTAATGAAGGGCTTTTCTAAATACAAGAAAGGCTGTCTATTTCATCACTGAGCTCTCTGCTGGAGCAAAAGGAACACCTACAATACATTTTTTTTCCTTTATTTCCTTCTGAGTAGTGCTGTTTCCTTCATATTGTTTACCAGTTCTTACTGCCTTCTCTTCTAGTGGCTGTGTGACACTTTTACAATCAAAAACGTGCACATACATACATGAATTTTTTTTACGTATTCAATGGAAGTATCTTTTATTAGTAGTAGTTCAATTATTTTCCTCCTAATCTTACACTCATTCTTATGTTTGCAAATTATTTTTGACTATGAATGCGTGTCCTGCTGTTCATCATTTAGTTTAGATACCAATACCTCTTCAAAACAGAGATTTTTAACTTTAAAGGCTCTTTAATCTGTTTCCAAACTTCTGGTATTAAAGGAGTGCAGAGATGACTCTTCTGTTGTTTTTCTCCACATTCCTAGCATTATCCTACTCCATAACCACATGAACAGAATTAAGTTACAGCTAGGAGAGGCTTTTCTGTTTTGCTTTGTTTTCTGTTGCATGGTAGGAAAATGACTCAGTGGAACAGCTGCTTTTATGGTTACAGTGTTTTTGAAATTAGTCTCTCTGTGGATTACAGAATAGATCACGCCTTAAACACAATTAGTAAGATTTCTGTTTTACAACCTCAAATTATAAACAGCCTTATCAAAGCCATTTTTCATACTGCTTTATAGACTTAGAATGTCATCCGGCATCTTTATAGGTAAGAGCTCACCGAGATTTTAAAAGGGTGGCATGAGGTCGAAAGGTTGCTCCTAGTGGGACAATTATTTAAGCATGGCTATTCAGATGAAACAGACACAGTTAATTTGAACAAAGAGTATTTTCTTTTTTAAGTGGAACAGTCTGTAGACCAAGCCCCTGATGCGAGTCATTCTCACAAACCAGGCAGATAAAATTTCTGCCGAGTGAGGAGTGACACTTCAATCAGCTTCATGCAGGAGCTGTCCAGTTTATTTTGCATGCTGGAAACACATTTTAAACAATTTTAGCCAGCATGGTCCTTTCTGTCCTTCTCCCTCCTGAATGAAGACAAAGCTCATTAGCAGTGGGGACAGCATAGCAGCTGCCTGCAGTTATAGCAAAGAGTTTCAGAGCTAAAATTAATTAAAGAAATTCCTCCCATGCATAAAATGCAATGTGGGAGAAAGTAGAACAGTGGTTCTTGATATTTTTGGAATATTTACTGGTAAACAAGCCTGGTAGTGGAGGCAGAGATGACTCCTCTGTACGATTAAAAGGCAGAGGAACTGGGATGCAGTAGTGAAGGAGGATCTTCGGAATAAAGCAATTTGTCTTGGATTCCCTGGAGGAAGTACACCAGAGGTCTGTGAAAAAGTTGCTTTTTCAAAGAACTAATTGGTGTAAATGATCCAGCGTTGAAGGAAATGAAAAATTGTGAGTTGTCAGAACCAGGTAAAAGATTACAGAGGTGAGAACAAAACAAAAGACTGCTAAGAATGTGTGAAGGTGAGGAAAAATCTGAAAGACAAACCAACAGTTCCCTATCTTGAAGATGATGTTAAAAGAGGTAACAGTCATCTAGAGAATTGGCATTGTGAGTAAAAATAAATAAATTGATAGCATTATAAACTACATTTCATTCAGACAGTTTGAAAAGCTTCAATAGAGTAACACTAAGAACCCTCATGACTTTCAGAGAAGATGGTTAATAAACAGTTTAGGTGACTTGCCAAGCTACAGAATAAGAAGTGATAAATCATCATCTTGATTTTACTTCTGACTCTTTAGATAGGGACCATGTTTTTGCGTGAAGTTTTATTTTTGTGGATGGAAAAGAGATGATCATGTACTCATCTTTCTGCTATGAAAGGCAGTGGGACTGAAGGGCTCTAAACTGTTATATTTCTCTGGCCAGTAATTTTCAGATGGCCCTCCTGGCTATCAATTTGCAGTAGCAGTCCAAGTCCACTGCAGATAGCTGAGGTCAGTCCAGTGCCAAGCAAGGATGTTTTTTACTGTATTCTAGAGCTGCTTTACACATGAATTGTACACAGACATTCATAATTAAAGAAAAGGGATTAAAACCAAACACACAAAAATATGTATTTTTTATTTTGTAGCAAAACAGGACACTCTGAAGCTGTTCAAGACACATTTAGATGTTGTGCTGGGGGACATGGTATGGCGGGAAATATTGGTGATAGGTGGATGGTTGGACCAGATGATCTTGGAGGTCTTCTCCAACTTTGATGATTCTATGATTCTATAACTGAAAGATTTTAGCTTTATTTAAGAAATGCTCTTGCGTAAGCAGAATATTTTGTTTATAGTTCAGGTAAAGTGACTTCATATTGAGATGATTTGTTTAAGTGCAATCGACATAACATGTGAGAACAACACTCAGAAGTATTCTTGCTGAATAAATAAATTGAATAAATGAATAAATAAAAATTTCTATGATAATACTTAACTTTCTTCCTCCAGTAAGTTAAACTTGTTCTGTAAAATTTCTTCTTTCTTGCTTGCACATCTATTTCCTCTAAAAAGATTTGGTGTGCATTAATGAAGAATTCCTTGACAACTTAACTGACATATAACAATCTGCTAGTGTTTGTAAGTGGCAAAAAATGTCTTTACTGATCTAATATCTGGCCGTGTGAACTGCAAGTTAGCATTCCAGAGATTCTTAGACAGGAGAGGAATCATATCTTCAAGGACTTGCATTTTTCTTTCTGACATCTTATGGCTGTA
Source organism: Oreortyx pictus (assembly GCA_036925125.1). Classification (NCBI taxonomy): domain Eukaryota; kingdom Metazoa; phylum Chordata; class Aves; order Galliformes; family Odontophoridae; genus Oreortyx; species Oreortyx pictus. Next base: position 7,984,954 of record JAUPFR010000006.1, on the reverse strand, counting down.
TCTACTGAGAAGAAATTTTATATGTTATGTTCTTCTTGTGAAAATGAACACTTCTATTTTATAAGAAATAAGAATACAAATAAGGTATAGTAAAATAATAAAATTTGTCTTGATTGCATATACACAACATTCGTAGTAAGTCCTGTTCAGGTCTTGCTTCTTTTTGGATATTACCGTATTGTCTGAATACTTTGCACAGTTGGTATAAAAAAAATTACCATATACCTTTAGTCTTATATTAATATTAAAATTTCTAAAAGCCATTGGGCATTTGAGACATGATGGTAGCTTGTTAGCTGTAAGGGTAAACTAATGATATGCTGAATGGGAAAGAAATAGTTGAGATATATACATTTATACTGCAAATTCTTATGAACACCAGTCCTCTTAAGGTCCCTTTTATTTCAAAACCTGAATAGCTCTGCTTTGTAACAATTCCAATTCCCATGACTCTAGGTAAGAACTGTCATGTATTTCCACTCACCCACGCTCTCTGGTACTTATTTGGATCTGATAAATAAAATCAGATGAATTATTTGCTTGGAATAAATAATATGATACATTTAGAATTTTCTCTCCTGTAGAATTACACAAAGTGAACCAACTTGTAAATTTTTCCTGTTCTTTTAGGAGACAGAAAATATTAATGTCTAGGGTTTCTGAAGAATATAACTACTTAGAATGTTACCAGTCACTTTGGGCAAATACTGTATGTGTTCCCTCATTGGCATTTAAGAGGCTTTAACAGTGAAATGAATGATGAAGTATAAAGAAAGAACAACAGTGTTTTCAAGCAGGAAAGCTTGTTTTTCTAAACAGAAATTATGAAGAATAGCTTGAGGAATAGCTAGAGAAAAACAAGAAATCTGAAGTGAAATGGTTTAAAAATGTTACAGCCAAAGAGAATAAAGAAGCAGATTTGACCAGAACTTATCATTCAGACTTCTCTTCATTTTTCTTAATTTCTAGGAAGTGATCATTTTATGGCTGAGATGCACTTGGTTTTGGTAAAATCTGAAGGAGAACACCAAGGGCTTTTTTTTTATTTTTATTTCTCCAATGCATATAGTATGCAATGTGTGCTTTGAGTAAGGACTGAATGTATCTGGATTCCTGCTTTACTGAGGGTTATTGCACAATCATTCGAGACATTCTATAAAAAAAAACAACTCTTTGTGTTTCCCTATGAAATAAATGAAATATACATTTCGTGCTGTATTTAGTCAGTAATGAATGTCAAATTGAAACTGGATGGCCTACAGGATTTTTCTTCTTGCATTTAACTACTTTTATGGAGAGGAAATATAATAATAATATGATATTATATATATAATAGTATACTGTAATCATGCTAATATACTGTAATTATAGCTCACAAAGCAAGTACTAAACACAGTGCAGTAGTGACAGATATCCACCCATCCCAGTCCACCCTGGTCAGTATTTGTTACACACATAAAGTAGTGCGGCCAAAGTACACACTGGGTTGTAGAAACGAGTGCACTGAACTTCTGATGTCAGTACATACTAAAGTTTTCATATTGGTTGTCCTGTAGTTGACTGCAGAGATAAATTCAAAGTTTTACAGCTGCTGATCTAAACACTTCTTCAATGTTACAATAGGTAAAAAATCAGGAAAATCAAAGCAGTGCATTTCAGCATTCGTTTACTACTGTATCAGTGAAGTACCCACAGGCATGCTACTCTTTGAATTTGAGGTGTCAGCCTGAGTTCACAGAGGTGATGTAAATTGTTGCTACTGACTGCTGAAAACAAATGCATTACGTGCCCTTAAATTTCTGAAGTAAAACCGTGCATAGTTATACCTGGAGAAACATGGCCACATCACAGGGCCAAAGGGAGACACTAAATAAATCAGTGAATGTGAAAGGTGAGATGTTACTGAGAACTCGTTAGATTCAGAGGGAAAACAAATCTTTGGAGGGAGACAGATGGGGGACAAAGGACAAAGATAATAGCTAGATATTGTCTTATGTATTGTTATCTTTTGGCTTTGCCAATCGTTTGTACCTTCCTGTCAGCAATACCTGTAGCTGTTTACTCTGGAAAAAAGAACAGATTATGATGATACATAAATGCTAAAGAACCGTATCAATAACTAACTCATTATGGCTAGAAATTCTGGCAGCTGCCAAGGTTAAGATGTTTCAGCTTTTATAGAAAAAAGAAGCTTATTTTTGCCCTCACACCTGTATGTAAAAAGAGAGGCATTTCTTAACCAACACAATTCTTCAGAAAGAACTATTCAGTCAAAACGTAATTTGTTTTTCATTCATTTTGACATAAAAGGTCAATATACAAACATTTTAACATTTCAGGGTCCTAATGGTGGTAGTAACTTAACTGTTTTAGCTTTGCATGTGACTAGAGGTTTCAAAAGCTGTAAGGGACCTCACAGTGCATTTAACACCAAAGAAAAGCAGGAAGTGATTTTGTTTTAGATATTTAAGAAATGTTTACAAGATTTATTGCACAAGAAAGGAGACATTTGCTTTTGAGCTCCGGAGAACCTATGGTTAGCTAAACTATTGGAAACTCTTTCACACAAAAAGTCATTTTTTGCAATGACTGCATGTTCAAATCTATTTCCCACTATCAACCACTGTGAAAGAGTGTGTAATTTCACTGTACCTAAAAAAACGTTCTGCAGTTAAAAAAATTAGCACTTAATATTTTAAAAGGGAATTTGTCAGAGTGACCTCAGGCCTACAGAAAAATCCTCTGTGCACCTTGGACAGCCTGAGTTTGACTAGCAGCTGTTTGCATGCTTAGTGTACTCCCAAGGCTGGGACTATTCAAGAATAAGCAAATAAGATAAGGTGTCTTCTAACACCTTTCTTGTCAAAATCTTCAGAGTGCTTCTGCAATGCAAAATGCATTCATCATTACTTTTCATCAGCTGGCAACATCAACTAATTTCAAATATCATATAAATATGAAAAGAAATGCAAATCTAGATTTTTAAGAGAAAAATGAAATTTAAAAGAATCTTTAGAAAAATCTTTATGCTACTGTTTTTCAGATTTTCTGTCTTAACAGCTTAGTGACTGTTTCTGAGACATTCATTCATTCTGTGCTGCTGTGTGGGCATCTAATTCCTAATCTCTGAAAGCTACATTTAAGCACATAAGAGTTTTTGGCCCACGATATGCAACACTGCAGATGTTTTAGTTGATGATTATGTTCTAGCATGCATTTTTTTTCACTGAAGAGACATTTTTACGGCCAACACTTGGATAACACCAAGACCCATTCATTTTAGTGAGGCAAAAATGATTTTTTTATATGGGTACAGACATCTTCCTGGTAGATGTAAGTTTATCATGCACAGTCAGAATATACTCTTTCTAATAGACAGCTGGAAAATAAAAAGGAAACAGGTTAAATTCCGTTCTGAGTATCAGCTGAAGCTGTCTTTCTTCTTTCCACATCTCAGTGGGAAAAAGACCCCTCCCTGGAACCAGTTCAGCTCATCCAGTTTTCTTCAAGAACCTGTTGCTTCAACTGACCATTTTCTGACTCTTTAAACAGTATAAATCCTGTAGAGATTTCACTGATAGTGACTACTTCAAATGTTTTACTGATAATATAAAAAAAAATAAACTGCAGACTGTGATCATGCCTGCATTCTGTATTTGATTCAGGTCTCAGCTCAAGGAACCTCCTGACTCAGCACTGTTGCGCCTGGATTAGTCTGTTATTCTGCATGGGACATGCCTTAGCAGTGAGATGCGGACCATCTGCTGAGATACAGTAAGGAACTGCTTTTTAGATGCTTATCAGTTGGTGGTTGTTACCATCTGACTCATACTAAAACTCAATTGTATAGAAGAAGAGGAGACCATTAAGATTTAGGACAGAATGATGCTTTAAGGTGATTTTTTACATAACAGATCAGATGAAGAGAGAACTACTTCAGCTCAGATATAGTTGTGATAGTGGTTACCTCCTAGATGCAACCTGTGTTTCATTCTTCTTGCTCCCTCTCATTACCATTAGTAAATGAATCAGGACTGCATAAATGTTATCCTCTGGTGGTTTATGAGAGCCTATTTGACTCCACAATGATAGGGACAAAGAGTACTAATGCTGTCAGTCCTAGATGAAATGCAGTTTAAGATTTTTACTTTTTTTAATGTCCATACTTGTTAACTGTCATCCTTTAGCATCCTGTACAGTATCTCATTGTTCTCTCCACACTGCCTGTGACAAAGAGCTCAGTTGTGTCTTAGCTGGTTGCTGTTGCATGGGCACGCATGTTCACTGACTCTCTTGAACTCAGCATCCTCTCCAGCTGGCAAAAACGTTAGCAGTAACTATGATTACTAGTTAACGTGCAGTTAGCATGAGATGAAAGGGAGATGTTTTGCTCCGTTAGTTTAATCCTTCTGAAGTCACCAGTGGCCCCACAGTTGTAATTACTCCAGTTCTTCTACATTTCTGAAGCTAGATTAAACACTGTGAGAACAGAACACACTGCTCTTTGAAAGAAGTGTGCGCAGAGAGTGAGAAAAACCCTCACTTGAAATGCCCATGCTCCAGATCTTTGTCCTGAATTCCCAAACACTTCAGAGCTTTGCCATAGTAAGCTTTCTGGAGGACTATAACTACCTTTATTTTTGGCACTCAGTACCAAATATTCTGGATACCAACTTTAGTAACCAGCCTGACAGGAAAAGAGCTCATGATTTCTTCATGCAATATAGGAACAGACAGGATTGTTCCATAATATTATTTCTTTGTTCTGGAGTCATTGCAGTTACAGAGTTTATTCACAACAGCTCAGAATTAAGATGTGGGTATATTGCTACTCAAACTAAAACTAGCACTAGTGCTGTTGACTCAGGCATTTTTTCAAGAACAAAGTTTATTAACATTGATTCATATACAAAAAAAATTAAAAGCTAATTTTAGTTCTTGACAATGGATTTCTGGCCTAAGAAAGAAATCAATTTGCTTGCTAAACACTGAAGTAATTTTCTCGTATATTTGTTTCATCAAATAATACCAAAATCTGCTATTTAGACATTTTTCTTCTAAGAAAAATCAAAAACTATGCAACATTCTTTAAAAAAATTTAAGTAATTGTACACACTTGAAAGATGCAAATGTCAGGATAAACTAAAATGAATTTGATAGTCATCCTAGCCAAAGAGAAACTATATCTTAAAAATCTTACACTTCTGCCCCCAGAAGAAATTGTTCATCTCCCTAGGATGAAAAATAGAAGAGTTTTTGACATTAACTAAAAAAAAAGAGGAATTATGTCATTAACTCAAGAATGAATTTCTATCTTCTGAGTCTTCTAAAAAAAAAAAAAAAAGGAAATAAATAATACAAATGAATTTAACAACTGAAATAAGTTCATAATTTATTAACTACTTGGCTGTCCTCTGAGGTACTCTGAATGCTCCCCAAAGTCATGTGTACATTTTATGAAATGTCCCTAGTTAGAAAAGACAGAATAAATTGAAATAAGTAACTGAATTTCTTTCTGCTAGTGAAATACATGCAGTTGTGTTAAATATCCTTGTGAATTAAAATTATTAAATTGGCAGTTTTTATGGAAAACTTCTTCAGACCTTAGACTACCTTGAGTGAAACATAAAATGTTTTCTACCTTTAAATAATGTTGCCATTGTTTGTCTGAGAAAATCAAAGAATGTTCTTGAAATTTGGTAGAAAACATTAACATTTTGCATGCATTCTCTACAAGAATCCAAACATACACAGTTGAAGCCATTGGGAGTTAATCTAAATCTGGCAAATGTTAAAGGAATGTAAACAGTCCAAAAATGTGTTTGAAAACCTAAATGGTACTTTGAAGAATTACTAGTAGTGTTTTTCATTTCACACTACCTAGTAGCTAGTAGAACAAAGTTGTTAAATTATCCCAGTGGTTAAACTGTTAATCACTAAGCTTTTTGCATCCTTCCATAAATACCAAAGTTGTTGAAAGGTATTTTTACAAGTGGACCACAGAAACCAATAAGCAGCACAGTCATTAAAGGTGAAATGAGGTGAATCAGTGAAAAAGTTAAAGATGGAATTGGGAATCTTCTGATCTTTAGTCTACCAACTTTCCAGCTGCTTCTAGGAAAACAGCCTGTAACTAGCTGGAAAGGGATGCCCAGAGTTTACTGAACATAGCTTAGGGCAAAAGAGGGATTATGACCAGTAAGCAGGTGGTCTTCTCCAAATAATCTAGTTATAAATTAGTTAAATAATTGAGCTCTGAGGAAGCTGTTATCTCCGCAAATGCACCTGCCTTCTGTTAGACAGGAGGCATATTGCACTGCATGTACAGTGCAGCTAACAGAATGAACAGGTTCTGAAGAGCAAAAGCGATACCGACAGCTGAGAAACTGTGCCATGATACTCTGGAACTCTGCAGACAAGAGCGATTGCTTAGTGTAAATTCTTCAGTTAAAAACCAAGTGATACCTAGTAGATGCCAGCACAAACAACACAAAGCAGTTGGTAATAAAGCGAAAAACAAACCAATAATAAAACAAAAAAAGAGGTTTTAATAAACATAGTAATGTTAAAAAAACCAAGCAGAAAATCTAAACAGTATTCACCTATAATCCTGCCCTATTCCAATAGTAAAATTTATAGTAGATCCATATTCTGTGTAATAAAACCCATCTTCTCAGAACACGAGATGATATACGTATATATTCCACAATAGTATGTGAAACTGCTATTGAATTTAATTGCCTCTTTTAACTTAGAATTTTGTAGATTTCAATGTTGATATGTTTTCTTCTAAAACAAAATCTTAAGTCTTCTTTTATTATCAAAACTCCATTCTACATAAGAACTTTAATCTGATAATTGAATAGAAAATATCAAAATAATTAACTAAAATAAAAGCAAGCCTTAAAAATAAGCCAGAAATCCACCCATAGTATTTAGGCTTGTCTTTTCACTTGCAATAGATGAAAGTCATGCAAACAAAATAGTTTGTTTACATCCGGCATTGTGATAATAAAATATTAGAAATACTTTTATGTAACTCTGTCAGTAATATTTGTCATATCTGGACTCCTGGAGAGATTTGTGACTGGTGCTCGCAGCAAAGAGAAACTAATGGATTCGCATTTTCATTAATTAAGTTAATTTAGCTAGATTTGCATCTTTTCTCCTAAAATTATTTTCTCCAGAAAAATTAGAACAGCTAGATCTTTGAATATGAGGAACTAAAAAGTATCCTTTGCTTAATTAAATACAGCAGGAAAACTTGTATCTTGAGTTGTTCCTTGAACTACCCCACTAGAAAATGAAGGGAGCAGGTGCTGTCAGTCTAAACTTCTAAGTCAAACCAACATGCAAACCTCCAGTAGTATCAGGAGGCAGTGTAGCTCCCCAATCCCGGGAAGGAAAATTTTGCACACTCCTGTCTTCTTTCGCCTGTAAGAAGGGCTTCACTAATGCTGTCCTAGATTGCTTCTTAGCAAAACTCTTTCTTTTGAGGTTTCTAGACAGACCATGTTGGTCTGGAGCTTTGGCTATTGAAATAGAAAATACTGCCAGGCTAAGCTGTTAGATGAATTCATGTGTGCAACTCAGTGCACACCACAGAACTCTATCTTTTGACCTTGAATATGTAGAGGTAATACATTCATTTCAAGGACTGTAATACAGTTCCATATGCAGAAAACAATCACCCTTTCTTACAGATAGAATGAACAACTTGTTTCAGCATCCTTAGCCCTGCTCTTCTTAAATAATGCAGGATGTGCCCACAGAAGCAATTCAGTATTCAAGTGAGAAAGGAGAAGGATTCTTTCTGGTGCAGATCTGCCTTGTGTCTATACCTGGCAGCATTCACTTGAGACATAGCACTGAGGGGTGTCTTTGAAGTATCCAGTCCTCCTGGTGAAATCAAGGTTGCAGCCAGACTCCTGCTACAGCCCTGGAGGAGCAGGTTCCTCCTGAAGCCCACACTCTGATGTGTGCCACAGTCTGGCAGCCAGCCCAAACTTTACAGCTAGCAATGGCATAGAGAGGCTGCTCAGTCCTATAATCATTGTGGTGCACAGCATGTCAGACTCCTCATTTGGGACCACGCAAGCTGTTAATGTAGATTTATCTGTAATATCTTTAAGTTACTCTCCCTGAAGTCAGTGAGGTTCACCATACAGGAGAACTATGAGTCTGGACATGAGCTACATTAAAATCTGCATATTTTTCCACTCTGAAAAGAATTAAACCACCTCACAAGTTTGCCTTATTTTGAATTGTATTTTCCTAAGCAATTAACTCCCCACTTTTGAGATCCAAATAACAAAATAATGCATTGTACACTTTAGAATAAATGCACTATAGCAATTACAGTTAATTGCATATGAGTTTCTCTGGGAGGCCTAGGATAAAACAGAGGTGACAAGCAATTCAGCAGACTGTATTTTCAGTGCCAAAATCAATTAAGACACTCCAACTCCTGTAAACATTATAGTAATTAGTAAGCTGCTTGTTATTGTATGTCTTGGACTGATGTCCAGCATGTACTGCCTTGTGTTTAGCTACAGTGAATGCTTGATAGCAAGCATTTTACTGAGACTGCATAGCACATGTTTAAAGAGAAAGAACAACTTCTGTATGTATATGTGCTGCTGCCAGGGGCTCAAGGCTATTTAGACCAGCCCATGGATGTCATTGACATCATAAATACTTAAAAATTAATTGCTAGGCAATGCTAAGCAAAACAAAATGAGGCTGAATATGAAGCAGCGTTTATAGCACTGTTCATAGCACTGAAATTACTCTTCATTTTGTCTCACTATAAGACGATGTTAGTAACAGGGGATTACAAATCCCTTCAGGGGTTATTCTGCAGTGAAATACCACAAGTTGCATAGTATCTTTCTCCTTCTGAGACAATTTCAAATGTTCACTCAAGCAATAAATAAGAGAAAGAGTATAAGTAACCTAACCACAGAGAATAATAATAATAATGGCACACAGAATAGCTTTCTTAAAGATAAGTTCAATTACAGTCTTTCTCCAGTAGCAAGATGCCTTAATATATCCTCTGTGTTATATGCCAATATCTCCAGGTGGGTGTACAGAAAGAAACAGCATGTAGAGAAGAAATCATCAGTTTTTGCAAGGTTCTCCTCTCAAAACCATGGCCCGGGGGAATCCATGCATGTGGCAGAATGACTTCTTTCTGCACCCTCAAAATTAAACAGTGTGAAGAAGAAAAAAACTGTTAGCAGCACAACATCCCTCAAGAACATAATCATATTACTGCAGGTAGTGGGATACTTAAAACAGTGCAGAAACACTAAGCTGCTGTTTATTTATCTTCTATCTTCTCCCAAGTATTGATCTGCTGGATTGCTCTTAGATCTGGGGAATTCTTTGATTTTTTGAAGAGCTCTTCCTTCTAAATGGGAAAAATCAAATGGATATAATATAGTAAACTGATTATAAATTTCTAGGCACTGTTTTACTCCATCTTCTGGTCTCTATCCTTGCCTAGGAAAAAAACCCCAACAACACAACTAGCAAATAGCAATAGAAGTTTCTTCTCAGCTCCCCAGAGACAGTTACAACCCACTTTACTTGCCATCTGCAATGCTGATGATAGGATTTGCTAATTTTTCACTACTTCAGCTGAATGACATCAGGATAGATTTCTTGAACACTTGGTCCTTCTTTATCATTCAACATTCCTAAGCAGATTAGGTATCCACCAATTTGAAATACTTATACTGGTCCCATACAGCCAAAAAAAAAATAAAACCAAAATTTAAGGAATATCACACTTTCTGTGCCTTGATTAGGTATTGAAAAAAGTACATAAAACTATGCTATATTAACACTATTCTATATTAACGCTATTTTAATTTTTTTTTTAGAATCAGGTTCTTTTATGCATCCTTCTCTCTGGAAATACCTGTGATCCTATTTCCTTTAAATTAACAGTATTCTCACCCTCGGGTAGACATTTAGCGACCTATTTTTGCCTCACCAAGTTCACAAAAATTATTTTACATTGTAGATTTCTAATTTCTGCTAACAGTGCATTGTATTTGAGGGAAAAGTTGATCACATTCTTGCATTTTAAAGGAAGAATGTGAATGCCTTGCTGTAGCATACTTCTATTATTCAAGTAAAACAAAAGGAAATAAATGAAATAAAGAAGATTAGGTGATTCAAAATAGATCAGAATAATACTAAGATCAGAAAATGATGGAATCATTTGGGTTGGAAGCAACCTTCAAGATGATATAATTCCAACTACAGAAAAGTAATTTGGATAAAAATAGTCATTTCTTATTTTATGGAAGCACAGCTCATAAAGCTTAGATTTTAAAAAAATACTTGAAGGACTTACATAAAATCCTCACTAAGTATCAGTTTCATTCACAAACATTTCTTTGAAAATGTTACTTTCAAGGATTACTTCGAGTTAAAATAGTACAGGACCAATGAGGTCAGATTGGTTTCCTCTATCTTGGGAGCTTTTGAAATGTGATTTACAGTAGAATTAAGTAGTACCCCAAAATGCATAAAATCTGATGAACGTAGGGAAAGAGAATCATTTTTGAATGACCAAAGCATGAATTTTATAATTTTAAATATCACTCATAAGAGTGAGATTATTTTCACTTAAATAATAACTTGACAAAAAGGAAAGAAAGAGAAGGCAGCAAAGAAAAAGCTGTAGACTTCAAAGTGCTGTCTCTTCCAAATTGGCAGACTGGCAGAGGCCTGGCTGTCAGCAGGCTGCTCAGTAGAATCACAGAACTAAAGACTGACTAAAGACAGTTTCTTTAGAGGACTTTCACATAAGGGAAGGATAGTTCATTTTATGACATTCTTAAACATAAGGTACACTACTGAAATTGATAAATATATATCTTTGATAACAAGTAAGTGGAGACAGTAAAAAAAATACACTGTTCAAGTAGAGAATGGGGACACGCTAAAAAGCCCCCTCCCTCCAAGAAACATACTTCCTATCTTGTATTTCTGCTACAATAATATGAAAAGGATTACTGTTATACTAATGCTTTCAGTTTTTCTTTCAAATGGCATCATGCCGAGATGTGCGTTTGCAAACCTAACCAGGCCAGGAAAATACATGTTTGAAAATGTATTGCTGAGAGGCAGAAAACTAGCGAACGCTAGGATATGCAAAAAGATAACTACAAGTTCCCCTGTCAGTTGCACAATCAGATACAGGCTAGAGTCTGGAGTGGGATTTAGATCTGAAAAGAGAAAAATCAAGCTTGCAAACAGTTATCGCGAATAAATTCCATATCTAAACATTCAGATTAAGCCCGGCACAGAAGCAGAGGTTTTGAAATCCTGTTTATGCTTTTATTTATTCCCATTTCAATGTGTACTCCATCAAATCTACACATCTCAATTACTGCTTCCTTGCTGATAAGAGAGGCACATTTCTATTTGCTAACCTACACAGGAGGAAAATATATTCTGTTTATTATTTATAAGAGTAAAGTGCTGAGAGGCCCCATCAAAGCACAGGCTCTTGTCTGTTCAATGAAAATACACAGAGACATATTCAAGCACTTCCACCTAAGTCAGAGGGCCTAACGTTTTCTCTTGGCTGCTTTTTAGGCAGTTTTCTGGCCAACACTTCACTGAAATCACATTTGAGAAATACCCTGCTCTTTCTTCACTGATTACAAGCAGGGGATTAGCTGGAGTTTTAGCTGCATATCCGTACTGAAAAGGCAACTGGAAGGACAGAGAAAAAGCAGCACCAAGAGAATTCTCCAAGATGAAATACCAAGTGACTTGGCCCAGTTCAGGAAAAAGCCATAGTCCTCAGTTCCCAAGTATTAATCTATCCAGCCAGCTGAACTGTGTCTCTAAACAACAACACTGTGTCAAAAAAGTTTGTATTACTGTACCATGGAACAATATCTGGGTGTAAATCTGTCCTAACCCAATATCTCCTATACCCTTTTGTATCTTTGAGGTCCTCATTACTGTGGCTATCTTCCCATCACTTTGAGCTGACCACAACAGTATAATTCCAGTAAACAACTCACCAAGTCAGGAAAACAAAGGCTTTTCTCACCCCTCCAAAGATTAACTAATAAGTAAAATAATAAGCAACATTTGGGTTATTAAATTTGTTATTATTAATACACACGTCAGAAACACTTAAAAGCTTGCATGTATTTACTGTAACTTATGAGAACAGATCTGCTTGAAACATTCCAAAAGTGGGGGCTCTCTCCTTGATTTGAAAGCTAGTGATCCAACCGCTCTGTACCTGACATTCTTCCATTCCCATCTAGATAAAAGAAATCTTTATTTAGTGTCAGCATTTCCAGATTAACAACCCTGGCACGTGCCATATTACTCACAATGAATCCAAGATCTTCTGCAGATACAGACACCAAGGTAATGTTGTTTTTTTTTGTCAGGTCTTTCACTGTACTTAACGAAACCACATTTCAGAATGCTGGAGTGCAATAGAAAAGTAAAAATTGCATCCATTCTACAGCTTTGGATGCTTTATACTGTTGGAGTCATGGACCTGTGTGTTTTGTGGATGCAGCTGACTGTTCTTGTGTCATGCATTTCACTGCACCCCTCTGCTTAGTGGTTTATCACATTTAATTTGGTCATACATCCTTGAGATAGCATTTTAAGGCACTAATTTTGCAGCTTTCTGCACAGTTTTGCAGACAGAAAAATCAAAAGGAGAATGCTAAACATATTAGGCTTGAATGCAGCATTAATAAAAGAGAAGAGCAGAGGCTAGAGGGACTGCACAGCTTCTTTATAGCTCTGTCTCCTGTACAGCATACATCATACTGTTCACAGGGCTGGGGAAAGAGTGAAGAGAGTAAGGAGGAGAAAGCAAAGGAAAGAGAGGGCTGAAGTCCTTTTTGCACACTGATAATTGTGACCATTGCAAAAATATCTCATGAAGCCAGCAAGACCATCCTGAGAGCAAATCTGGTGTGGGAGATGGTTAGGGACGCTGCTTAAGACAAAAAGACCTGGTGAAATAAAATGCAGTAAGATTTGTGCATTTGAATTTCACAAATCCACTCCTCCCTAGCTCTCATGATTTTGAATGAAACATTAATACTGCTTCAGATACTTCTTCCCTCCAAGGCCAATCAGCTGCTCGGCAGGGCGTGAAGCGGTTGTTCATCTGAGCAGCTAACGAGAAAGTGGAAGGACAGAGCTAATTCTCAGGCTTTCCCAGCACTGCTGAAGCTTGCATTTGCCTTGACACATGGGGAATGACCTGAAGAGCCTTTCCCCACTTTAGAATAAGAGAAGTGGTACTGTATTAATTCTGAGTAAACAAGCCCGACTTGTCAGAAGAGATAATTATTCACTGTACAACCACAACCACAGTTTTGAGATTGGAGTAGACACCTCGTCCTGCTTAGTACCATGGCAACAACTACCACAGGAAATCTTCCTCTTAAGAGGGGTAGAGAAAAAGGAGGTATAGCATAGCAGCTCAACAATTGGAAATTGTAAATCCCAGATTTCTGTTTTAACAATATTTGTTCCTTCTTCTCATGGTGTACAGTGCCTCCAGAACAAGAAGTAAATTCTGAGATTGTATTTTAGGTGTTGCTGAAGGTAACCAATTACTTTTCTCCCCTATGTGGGGAGGAAAAAAAGTTGAGATGGCCAAAGCAGTTTCTGGTTTTGTTGCTTTTAAGGTCTGTATCAGTTTCTAGCTCCCGAGAAAAAACAGGAAACAAAAATGCATCAAAAGAAGAAAGTGCAGTTTTTGCTCACAGTGCTGGGTCTCACATGTAACACTGAACCACAGAAAGACAGATACAGTAATTACTGTCAAGTCACTCTGGCAAAGCTATACCTTTGCACAGCTATTTTGGGCACTGCTTTAACTGTTTTGTCATCACTATCTCATAGGAGCAGTAGGAAAGAAGTCAACCTGACTAGTCAAACCTCTCATTATAACATAACAAAACAAGAGACAGGTAGAGAATGAGTAAAGTAGGCATGAACAAGATATTAACTTGAGAATGAGAGTATAGATAAAAATGTTACACCCTCTGTATCTAACAGAAGCTGGCAGGAACAGTGATGCCGCTGTACAGGAAGGAGCTGAAGTGACAGTTTTTCCTTATTAGGTGAAGTCCTCTTTCTTGATTAACCACATCCCTAGTATCCAGGTCAAATAATGCTTTCTCACTCAGGCTTGCCGATCTAGGAACTCATTAAAAAAGGCAAATTTTACTGTAATAAAAAATAGAACTTGTTGCAACAGAGGAATAATGAAGTGTATCCACAACTTTTTCTGACTACTACAACTCTGTTGGCAAGGATTTCAAAGTCCCAGGCTTCAATTCAATTAACTATTACCAAGGGACAGCAAACCTGCTCAGAACTCTTTGGCCCCTTAGGAACATTTGTGATGCCCATCTCTTCTGAGACCTGGTTGGCACCTCTGCTCCTTGCATCCATCTCCAGAGCTGTACAAGAGACAAACTTCCTGCTCAGATTTGCTGTACTGAGGGGTTTGTGAACTTCTAGCACTATGCAATGAACAGAACTTCTTCCCAGCAAGGGGTCCCTTTTATCTCTTTTGCCTTGTGGGACAGCTAGAAACTCAGAACAAACACATCAAAGGAAAATAAAGCTCAACACCACACCTTTTGGTTTACCAGTTCAATCTCTTCTCTGTTCTCCCATGTTCCAGACCCACACTTTTCTTCATTTGGCCTGATATTCTCTCTCTCTGTCATTGACTTAGATTGGATATAATATTTAGCTTAAGTCATTCAACCCATCACTACCATTTATCACTTAAAAGAAAACAAACAACAACAGGAAGATTAAGTAAGTTGGGTTTTTGCAACCATGGATGCCGTAGGGGAACATGAGGAAAGAGGAGTCATTCCCAACAGCACAATCTGCTCCAGAACAGCCAAACATCACAGAATTAAACAAATTTGTAGTGATTAATTTAAATTTGTCTTTTATATAATCACAAGCAAACTGGTAAAATTGAGAAATAGTACATTTAAGATGAGAATTTTCTGTTCAAAACTTGCCTTTTTTTTTTAAAGCAATATCAGATCTCTTTTCTCTTGTGTTTGGTTGCTAGTTGAACTAAAAGCTCTTTTCAGCAGGTAAGAGTTGTCATAATGCCATCGCTACATATCCTACATCAGCTCTACTACAGGGAATAGAATAGCACTCAGCAAGAACCAACTCGATAGGTCTTTTATTTCCCTGTAGCCAGACTCATGAAACATTCTGCTTCTCTACGCTGTGCAGAGAGACCTTAACATAATAAATACTTAAGATCAGCCTATTTATGGTAAGCTTCCCACAAAAGATGAAGTGACTGGTCATTAATTTTATCTGTTAATCTTCTCCAAGGGAAAAAAAGAAAAGAAAACTTATCTTTTGAATGCGTAAAACATATGCTGCAAATTGAAACAAGATTATGAGACATGGTCTCATCGATAATTTTCTCATTAGCATTGCACATTAATTTCTGTATATTAAGACATTTCTACTGAATTAAAGTCTGTAATTATTCACAAAATCTGATAGATGTGAGAAATACCTTCTATCTTAGTCTATGTTTACAAAGTCAACAGTATAGGCATGAACTCTAGCATATTACAAAGTAGGTACAAAGTTTTAAAATAGAACTCTGAAAGGTACTTTATATGGCATGCAATCACATACTCAAATCATGCTAAATTCAAGGAGAAAACAAGATACTTATGAAGTCAAGGAATTAAAACATAGATGAATTAAGATTAGATTTTCCTGAAAGACTATATACTTCTGGACTCTCACATGTTCATCTTTAGTAGACACACACAAGCTGTATATTGGCTTAACACATCTATAGATATGCTGGTTTCAACTGAATACAAGGTATGTTTCAATTCCAAATAACCATAGGAAGTACAAAGGAGACAATCCCACGGTGTGTCTACCAGAGGAAACACAACTGATTTGACTTGGCTAATGAATGTTAAAACTCAAAACAAAAAATACACATGATTTAGCGTGATTACAATAACATACCAAATGTGCAAGACACCAGCTGTTGTGTATAATGTTTTCTTTGTGCCACAGGATTTTTTGTACTTCCCAGATAAATGGATCAAGTACTTACTACTTAACAGTGCTATAGAACATGCAATAAAGATTTCTCTTTTAACATGATAATCTCTGGGAATTGAAGGCTGTAAAAGTTGCCACTGACAGTTCTTTTTTTTCCCCCATAAAAGAAATCCTTTCATCCATAATTAATTATTCTAAATTCTTATCACTTGATCTAAAATTTTGTTAACAGTAAAGCTTTAGACCAAAATAATCGCTATCTTTAGTCTAAATAGAGCCACAAAAGAGCTTAAATTAATGACAAAACATAAGAAAAAATGCACAATATAGTGTGTTCTTAAGTGCAGCTTAGTTATAAACCACCAAGAATCTTTATTTTCAATGGGGGAACTACTAAAACCTAGGAATGTGTTCACTAACAGAAAGGTAAACTGAAGAATGAATTGCAAAAATACGGTGGGCCCAAACTAAATAAGGGAAAAGAGGAATCACAGCTTTCAGTTACAAGCCTGTTTTTACTTTTTAAATATATCATTGTGACCATGTTACCCGATGATCTGCATCATTTACCTGCCTGGGGATCTCTACTTCCCAGATCACAGCAGACAATGGGATCAAGAAAAAGCAAAGAAGTGTAACAGCTTCTTCCTGTCCCAAACTCTTGTAGGGGAAGGGATAACAGGGAGGGCTTTGGCTCCAAGCCTCTCTGCTAAGCTGACCTGTGAAAAGTGCAGACAGCTCTATGTTACTTCTTAGTAAAGAAAGAGGTAGGGTACACCTTTTTTCTAATTCAGTTTAACCTGAAAACAGGACTTGAACTGTCACTGAGCAGCGCCACTATGAATCTCCTAGGACAAAGGATGCACTGAATAATAGATACCAAATCTATATTCACCCAGTTCATAACACCATTTAGAGCTATGCCCTGAATGGTTCAAAACAACTGGAAAAATGGAAGGTCTTCCTGAAGGAAGATTTTACACTATCTAGAAAATAAAATAAAGCCTGCAAATATTTCCTATTTTCCTTTTTCTGAGCACAGAAACGATATGAGAAAACAATGCTTAATTCCCCAAGCAATCCTCCAGGTCTGCACTGCCAACATAGCTGCCTACTTGCTACATCCTAGCAGACCAGTGGGACACAGAGGAATCATGGAATAGAATTCCAGTGGGAGTAAAGTAAGGAATTCCGCATTCTTGCCACTGAGTAGTACTTGTAGTCTTGTCTATCATATAGCTAACTCTTGAATCCACTGTTCAGCAGCAATCAAATCTGTAACACAGATAGATGTTTCCAAGAAGTTTAGGTCTTAGTTATGTCATGCAGTCAGTTCAAGGAAGCAGAGCCTACTATTGCTCCAAAGGAGCAAACGCAATTCAACCTCTACATGTTACACACCAAAGATACTATGCTAAAGACTCAATTTAACTGGTTCTTCTGTTCACAGAACTGCTTGCTATGACAGCAGTCACTTCAGAATTACATTTCTAGGTCTCCAAATTGTCAGCATAATTAATTATCTCACAAATTAGTTTGGAAAGGAAATTCTCAGAATGCTATTGGAGAGTGGTGAAAGTGTGGCAGAGCACTTGGATTTGAATCACTCAAAAAAAATGAAAAATGCAACAATGCAGAACTCAGGCAGCTCAGAATAATGGCATTCTTGTAACACATGTTCATGTTTTTGATGAATTAATGACCCCTAAATCCATTAGTTATACCTCTACTTATATATCAGAGTTCTTTGTCTCCAAGCATGAAATGTTGCCTGCAAAAATTAAGCTTTCAGATGGTTCTTAGGAAACTGCAATTAGCAAATTCTTCCCATTCCCCCCCACTGTCTAAGGGAAACATGCAAAACCTATTGAAATAAGAGTTATGACAAATGCAGTGATAAAGTTTTAGTGGCGAGAACAGTCATATGTGCAAGGGCTAAATTTAGCCTCCTGTTTTTCATCAGCAAAACTGGCATTTAAGAGGAAAATTCAGGTATCAGACAGACTATGTGCTATTTCACCATCCTACATTTTAAAAGGCTGTTGTTTTTGCCATTGCTTTCTAAGCTCTTTTTGAGTATATATTTTTGTCACAATTCAAAACACTAGTTTCCTTTAATATTCTCTGCACATTTGGAGGAGACTTAAACTGTGGGATGACTGTAGAGGTAACTGGCTTCTGAGTTAATTGATATGTTATTCTGTCTTTTAGGATGTCTTAAAATGTGATTGCAATGACTTCAGAAAATAAATACTCTTGATATAAATACATAAAATGAATTCAGTATATAAGAAAACACTAAAAATATATACAAAGCAGCTTGGTTAACAGTAGTCTAACACAAGCATCACACAATGTTTATGCCATAGTTTTAGCGTGCAAGCACATACTGTAAACAGCGTAAGTTAGATATAATTCCTGTGTGAGATGTAAAAACAGAATGGCAGTGGAAACCCTAGAAACCCCTTGCTTTCCACACCTATTCTGGATGTAGATTCAGACATCAAGAAGGGCTAGAAAGCCACCTTTCTCCTTTTTCTAATAAAACTCCTTCCCAAAACAACTCAAGGGGAACAACAAGAGAGCAATGGCACAATTTATCAGAGTACTACAGAACAATTCAACAAGTCTCCATCCTCAAGTGAAGAGGAAAGGGACAATTTAAAGTAGCTCTGCACCATTAAAAAAAAATGTAAAATTACTTCAGTAGTAAGGGATCTTTCATATGTGAACAGTATATATAATATGACTGTGCTCCAACTTCATCGAAGCTTATGATCATACTTTTACGATATGAGTGATCTTTGTAGTCTTCTTTTTCCTGTTTCTGGAGAGTATTTTTCAAGTGAAACATCTACACATCCCTAGGTTACCTGAGGAAATAGTTTTCTTTCTCTAAGTAGTTATATTAAAGTAAAACCTTTATCTTGAAGTGCAGTAATTTATCTGTTTGTCCATTTTCACTCATGTTC
The DNA here is from genome assembly GCA_036925125.1 of Oreortyx pictus. Lineage (NCBI taxonomy): Eukaryota > Metazoa > Chordata > Aves > Galliformes > Odontophoridae > Oreortyx > Oreortyx pictus. The sequence continues at coordinate 7,965,884 of JAUPFR010000006.1, read as the reverse complement.
TCCATTCTTTTTTCTTTTGCAAAGAAACAATTGAAGTTACCAGGCCATTAGTAGGGACACAGTTCCTTTTTTCTCAACATAAGATTTGCTCTATTTTGCCACTGTGTTTCAAGTTTCAGAGTTACCTGTTTTCAACAAATTTCCTAGGAAACCCAGATACTAAGCTTTTCCAGTAGTACAGGAAAATCTTTGGGTGCTTGTTTCTTTACACAGAACGAAACTAGCAGAGAATCTCTGAATACATATGCAGCAGGAAAGAGTTATATTTACCTTCTGCAAACTTGTTCTTAACTGTTCAGAAAAGAAAAACAATTCCTGTTTTTAGTTTAAAGTACTAAGTCCACTGCACGCACTAATAAAAAAATCTTGAAGCTGTACTTTGGTACCTTAAATTCAAAAAACTTGGAACTCATACTTGATTGTTCACTTGATATTGTCAGTGAATGTTTTGTACTTGTTTTCTGTCTTGTCAAGAGCTTTCTACTGACAGAGCATATAGAAAACAATCAATTTTGAATGGCACTATTTTATATTCATTTCTCAGCATGAAAATAAGATAAACATGGTAAACAATGGTTCACAATGAGTAAAATCAAGAATATTTTGAAAGTTTTACTCCTGACTTTACGACTATGTAAATGCTTTTTGAATTTATCTACATACATCTGGATGTATTTATTATCTTGATGAAACTATACAACTTAAGTTCCTGAAATATAATTCCATATAAAAAATTTTGCTTTATGATCATGTTAGAATTCTATTCTGAAGAGCAGATACACACAAAAAAACTAGTTTCCAGTGGAGGAATCAGCTCCCTAGGATGACATTCACCACAAAAACTTTGATTCTCACATTATACTGGAAGCTGGGAGGCCATAGTTCACCCAGTTAGGCCCTTTCATTTCTTTGCACTTTTGTCTTTCCTGAAGTTGAAAATATTAATCACTATATTACTTGCAAAAGTGTAAGATACTTAAATTCTACTGCAAGAACATGACTGCATTCTCATAAATGGCACCTTCAATATCCATCACATTTCAGAGCTCACATTTTAGTTCCTTGATGTCAACAATCTTTAAGTCAAATAGCAAATTTTGACATTCTGACATTGTAGGGTGAATACCCCAGAAGAATAGCACCCACACAAAATAATGAAGGGGGATGGTATATTTTTGTATGGCTTACCCAGATGGTATAAAGACAACTGATAAACAAGGAAAGGCTCACCTGTCACCCAAAGGTCAAGGCTCACATGGAACTCCACAGGAGAGGGATCTCCAGCAAGAGATCCTTCCCCAGTGCTGGTCAGCCCTTAAATGAGATCTGGGAGAGGTGGAGCCAGACTCCACCCCTTCCAGTCACACAAGTGAATTGCCTTCACCTGTGCTCCTGTGGCTGACTCAGTGCTCGCCTCAGGTGATCAATCAGTGGTTCAGGCCATGATTCAACAGTTCCCGTACAGACACGATACAATACTGACTTCGTACTCAGGACCTGTAGCATACAATATGCCTAATAACCATGATTATACTCACAATATTCACAAATTTTCTGTTTCAGCATCTATTAGCCAACTTCTAAGTTAGAAAGATAGGAAAATTTACTTTTCATTCTATTCATTATTCCACTCACTATGACATTAGTGAAAATTCATTATGATTAATGGGCCAGCCTTTTTATATATTTCTTATCTCCATAAATGCCTTTTTTTTCTTCCCCTCAATCCTTAAGCTTATAACAGCTTCCCATGACCTTTTAAAACTTTTTATTTTAAGTTTGCAAGGGTTGCATTTTTGTACTCTTTAACTGGAGGAAGAAAAATTCAATCTGTAGAATGTGCTAAGGCCATGTACTTTTGTGTAAGGCAGCTTTTATATTTTTCCTTTATGTGACTGCATTTTAGTGATATTCAGTAAGTACCAGCAAACATGTAACTATGTATGAAGCACTTCGTTCCTGCATCTAGCAGTCACAAGAAAGTATGCAGCCAGAACAAGTAATTGCAAAGTTGGCAAAACAGTATAACAAAAGGCAGTGCAGAAATTCATCAGGTCTACACAGAACAACGGCAGCGTACCACTACCATTGCTCTGTGAAGTTGTCCTTGCTTCAAAAACAAAACACGCACACACAGATAATAATAATAACATACCAAGGAGAAAAACAACAAAGCTTTAAGGTTGATTTCTAAAGCATTTTTCAATACTGACACAGTCAAATTAATGAGAATGGCATTCTAATTCATACTCGTGCAGCCTACTCATGTTGGTAGAACAAGAGCAGAACATAGTTCAAACCACCAATGACAGTCCATGTTCTCCCTCTCTTCTATGCCATCTCTCTCCTGTCCTAAATTTAAGCAATGTATCTCTTCTCGGACTTCTTTTTTCCCAAAAGCATCCATCTTTTTTAAAGTCTAGTTGTGTACAAAGACATATATGACATTTTTGGCAGTTCTGATTCATGCTCCACTATGCTCTTCAGTTTAGAAGCTGCAAGGTGAATCTACTAGAGAAACAGTCCATAAAGAGGTGCAACTCTGGGGGTCTTAACTTCTATTTTCATAATTGCTGGTGTCTCCATTCAGATTTCCCACCATCCTGTTTTTGTTACACCTTGGTGTAATTCCTTCAGTCAAGCAACTTTCATTCCAGTGGTTACTTTATTCTTTGGGCAACCTGGTCTAGTTGGAGGTGTCCCTGACCATAGCAGGTGGTTTGGAACTAGGTGATCTTAAATGTCCCTTCCAACTCAAATGGTTCTATGATTCTGTGACTCCATGATTCCTCATCTGCAAAAATTGCTATTGGCTTTACCTGGTGTTGTGAAGTGATCTTGAGGGATTGTTTTCAAATGTCCGTATGACAAACATTTTCATTTGAATATTTACAAGGTCCATATGAGTTCTCATTTGTGATTATATTACATATTTGGTATGCTTAGTCTTTTTGCAGCAGTATGTCCTCATAAAACACCTCTATGCTATAGAAATATTATCAACATTTTACAAATACAGAATGGAGCAATTAAAAAGACAAAGATGCAGCCTATTAAGGTATCCAAATGCTTAAGGATGCCTACTGGGATTTTCAAGGGTGGTCTGACATATAATTCCTATTGAGCTAATTGAAGATTTTTTACTAAATGCCTAATTTGCATTTTTAGTTTTCTGAAAACCTTTAAAATCTGACTCACCCATGTCACCCTTCAAATCCAGCAGACCGGTGCATTATGTCTAAAACTCATTAGCCCTTAAACTTATGTTCTAAGCGACATAGAGCTTCCCAAAATAGGGCAAATTATGTGAAAAATAAAGATGCTGTGCATGTCACTGGCACCCAGTCCCTGGCCTGCCTTCTCTCTGCTGCACCCCACTCCAAGCTACACACAATACTGAGATGGTGGCAGGCCCCAGACACAACTGCATGGACATAAGGTATGAATGAGGGGTTCTCTGAGGACTTTGCTGCTCAAGACTATGATGGAGGAACTGCTAGACCAAGTTTGCTGACAGACCCTCATGTTGGGCTCAGCATCCCCACAGTTCAGTTTGGCTTTGCAGTAGCTAATGCAGCCGTCCAGCCCTACTGCCACCCACATGGTACAACCAACTACATTAATGGCTGAAACCAAGTCTGGTGCTGCACGTCATCTATATCCTTCCTGTGGCTGGGCACAGGCGAGTAGTTGCATTATTAGAGAAAAATGTGCACAAGCGAGGGGAAATGCTTTAACTTCTGCACAAAAGCTAATTATGTATGTTCTCTAACTACACTTTTCTTGACTCAATGTTGCACACACTGGATGAGAGATAATGTCTTCAAGATGTGCCAGAGGAGGTTTGAGATGGATAAAGGGAAAAACTTCTCAGAAAGAGTGGTGAAGCATTGGGATGGGCTGTCAAGGGAGGTGATGGAGTCACCACCCCTGAAGCTGTTCAAAAGCCACGGAGATGTGGCACTGTGGACAGAGATGGTTTAGTGGGCGGGCATGGTGGGGATGGATTGTGGTTGGATCTTAGCAGTCTTTTCCTACCTTCGTGGTTCTATGATGATATGACATCTTTAGACAGGTCTGTTGTCTGGCCAAGCAGGAGATTGCTAGATTTGTGTAATACACATCGCCTTCACACAGCAAAGGAACATAGGTTATAAAAATTACAGCTTGATCTTTTGCCAAATTCTGCTACAACAACACTCTCTTTCAGCACAGACTTTCTTCACCTCTCTGTTTAGGCCCCCATTTGTTGGAGAGTGGTTGGATCTGCTGTTGGGGCTTTTCCACCATTATTAACTCAACAAAATTCACAACACAAATCAAGCCAATATACTATCCTATGGTTGCAAATCATTTTGTTTATTTTTGGAAGTCAATTAGACAGGCTTCTTGCCATCACATCCAAGGACTGTCTAAACAAACCTCATGGGCAGCCAGTTTAGTGGGACACCTGATGTATTTTAATCAAAGAAATGTGAGGTAAGGTAAATTAGTATATTCCTGACATAATACTGCTACTCTACAGAAGTGGTTTCTGAGACAGGGCTCATGGGTAATGCATTGCCTGCTAGACCCTCTGAGACTGCCTGCAGCTGCAGAAAATAAAAATGTTAAAACTGAGGCCAATAGGAAGATGCTGCCTGCAGCATAATTGCTCGCTGTTGTTGCGCATCGGCTGGCGAAGGTTAGGGAGCGCTGCTCTGTGTAACTGAGCAGATTTGCAACAATATCAGAAGTCTGTTGTGTAATAATGCTTTAAGCAAACCAGGTAGAAATAAATGCATTTTGTTTATTTATTTATTTATTTATTTTGTCTTTAGGTAGAGGTGAGGAATTTTTACTGAGTGAGCCGTGTATGAAGAATGCTCCCAGACCGATGCCAGGTACTCTTTGCCTAAAGCTGATGGACAAAACAGGTACTTCTTTTAAGAAATATGGGAAACTCTTATTCAAGTTAGATGAGGCTGAAGTCTTTCTGTGCGTTTCAAGTAATTCAGTGTTCAAAGTGAGCACTGATTCAAGTAGACATTTTAGGAATCTTCGCCTGATACACAAATACGTGATTGATCCCTGGTTAAATGAAAATTACAGAAAATCACAGGTGTCTGCCACCAAAATTACTGCTTATGTGAACAAAGAAATTAAATTGGCCTATAAGAACAAAACAGATCTGTCTTATTTTAAAGAATCTTTATCCAACATTGATCATTATCATTGCATGAATTACTTTAATTTGAATATTTTTCAGTAAGAGAGAAGCCAGAATGGCTGCAAATAACACTGGATACAAGCAAACTTGTATCCAGACTTTGCTTGTATCTCCTTATTCATTTATCACGACAGATGAGCTTCCCTTCCTCCTTCTCTGAATATTTTTGTATTTTTCCTGGTTTCCTTCTGACCTCATGGTATATCCAAGCATTTGTCAGTAAGCTGCACTTTGACTCCCACTTCAGACTTTGCAAATGACAGAAAATGTTTAAGAATACAGTGAGAATAGACTGCCCTGTGCTAAATGAGCTAATGTCTGTCAGAGAATCCTAAGGAAATTAATGTTGGGTTGTGACAACAGCTGATCTAGCACCAAGGCTTCTCAGTACTACAAACCTTTACCAACTTCTCTTTTAACTCTTTAAATGGCTTTTCATACTGAGCAGACTCCACTCGATGATATAAACATAAATATAATAGGCTCCTACTTCAATCTGTACTTTGCCTTTCCCTTATGACCAGAGCTGTACTGAACATCATTAATCTTTCAGCATTTCTGAGCAGCTGGAGCTCAGCTTCCTCATTAAGAAGCTTCCTTAAGTGAAAGTTTTAAAACCGGTGCTATTGCCAAGATACGAAAAGGCAACCATAATCCAGAAACACACATACACAAACATTCAGTTTGCATCTTGTCAGACCTACAACCCTCACACCTGCTACAGTCATGCAAGAAGCAGCCGGTGCGCCCTGTGAAAATGCAGAGCTGGAAAGTTAGCTTAAATTGTGTCGTGCGTATGCTGCACCTCAAACCCTACGTCTGTGCCATTAAGGCCACGGGAGCACGGAAGGAGCCGCGTAACCCCGCGGCACGGCGGCGAGGCACCGGCCGCGTCGGGCAAGGACGCTCCGAGCCGGGCCAGCCGCCGAGGCCGCGGGCCAGCCGCCGCCTGCCGGGCAGGAAAGTTGCCCGCGACCCTGCTCGCATCTCGCAGGCAACCGGCGCCGAGCTGCACCGGGGACACTTGCGAGGCGAGCGGGGTCATCCGCGAGCCGCCGGGCTCCGCCCGCCGGGGATGCGCTCGGGGCCGGGGCCGCGGGGAGCGCCCGCTCCCGATCCCGCCGCCGGCAGCCCCGCGGGGCCGGCAGGCCTCGCTCCGCCGCTCCCGGCCTCTGCCTGGGCAACTCGCCCTCCGCCCGCAGCCGGGGACGGCGCCTGCCGCCTCGCCCGGCCCGCCGAGCCGCGCCGCCGACCGTACCTGAGTCGGTGAGGCGGGGCCGGGCTCTGTCCCGCAGGTAGTAGATGAAATCCCGGCAATTCTCGTTCTCCACCGCCCCGACGGAGCACAGCTCGGCCAGCAGCTGCAGCGCTTTCTGGCAGATCTCGTCCTCCCTGTCGCCGGGCATCGCCCCCAAAGCATCCTCGGGCGCGGAGCGGAGCCGTGCGCTCAGGCGCCGCGCCGCTGCCCGCCGCCCGCCAGCAGCACCCCGCGCCGCCGGGCCGCCGCCCGCATCCTCCGCCAGCGCCGCCGGCCGCCTGCCGCTCCCCCCGCTGCAAGTCGCGCCGCCGGGGGGCCGGCCCGGCGCCGCTGCCCGCCGGCCGCGCCGCGCCTCGGGGGCGGAGGAGGATGATGGAGAGGAGGAGGGTCCCACCAGTTGAACGCGGGAGCGGGGAGGGAGAGCGCCCGCCCAGCCGCGCCGCAGCAGCCCTCCTCGGAGAGGAGCGCCCGTCCTCCCGCTGCCCTGCCCGCGGGTCCCGGCGCCTCTGCCGGGTGGGCTGCGCTTTTCTGCTGGAGCGGCGCGGCCGGGCAGGGAAACCGGTGAGGGGCTCGGCAGGCGACGGACCTCGGGAAAGTCTTCCTCCTCCTCTTCATCGCCAGCCAGGCCCCAGCCCCCTCTTTGCTGGTCTGCGTTTGATCTTCATTTACAGTTAAATACCATTTTGTGCCCCGGTGACTCCTCTATTCAGAAAGAATTACAGTCGCTCAACTCACTGTCTTCAAATTATTTTTCTATGCATAATGCGTGTCCTCGCTCTTAGGAACCTAGCAGAGGGGAGAATCTTTATAATTTCAAGGCCCTGTAGCGAATGACACGCTCCAGCCGTACTGTGTGGTGGGTTAGAAAGAGTTAAGGCACCGGCGACAAATCTTCGGCACCTGAGTCCGGGCTTAAGGGGCAGGCATAGCTCCAGAGGCAGGCACGAGAGCCTCCTGCTCCCTAAGGAGGCGGCTGTGGGGATGTGGGGGCTGAGCAGCCTTCTTCATCACACGCAGTTATCACGAGAAATAAGAGAGCTGTAAGGTGCTGCTTCCCTTTTTGGACTTGTAGGCAGAGTGTTTGGTTGATGTAGTGAGCCAAAAGCTGACAAGTAGCTACCACTGTTATCCTGATGTTTATGTCTCTGTTTTGAGATGGTTTGAGCAAATCTCAGACCATGATGAGCTGGAGAAGTTTAAACTGGCATGGATGTTCGGCCTCCTTTTTAAAGACTGGTGATAATGTTTCTAGAAAAATAGTGTGTACAGAAACATCTTCTCGTAGAAGTTCTTCTTTTGGAGGATGGAAATAAGTTAAAGCAGATTCTATTAATGGAGATACTAACAACAGGAATAATTAAGTAGTGTAATGACTTCTAGTGCCTCGTCAGCATTGCTCTTGTCTCAGAGGCATGACTTTTCCCCTCCTTTTCAGTAGAAAAAGGATATCTGTAAAACGTGATTGTGTAAGCCAAGTATAATTCCATCAACAAACAGGCATCTCTTTTACTCTGGCTCTTCTTAGAAATTCATGAGTGATGATAAAATGGTCTGTAGCTGTTACAGTTGCTGAAGTCATATTTTTGAAGCCCAGAGACATTCACGAGTTCACGTTTTCACATGTAAGCAAGAGGAAACTTCCTACTAGCCTCTATAAATACTGTGCGGATACTTATGGTAGTGCTTGGAATAGCAGCGGGATTCACTTGCTTCTCCAAGCATTTGAGAAGGGAGGGAGAAGAGAATTTGGAAGAGCTGCTGTGAATCACAGTGTTCTCTGAAACCAAGGACCAGGCAGTAGCAGTGATACTGCTGCTCTTTCTGCTGTAGTGAAGAAGGGCTGAGATTTACAAAACACAGAACTCTGATATACCAGGGTCTCTTTGGGGGAAAACTGACTTCAAAAGGCTGAATGAATTATTCACATCTGTAAGCTCTCTGTGGGGGAGCAACTCTTTCATCTCTAATGCCAAATTGAATACTGGTCCATGCTGGGGATAGGTAATAAAGAGGAGGAAAGACAGAGGAGCTGCCAAAGACAACTGTTGGAGACATCTGTCAAGTACAGTCCAAGGAGTCCAGCAATCACGCTGGACAGCTATGATGTTCTATTGCTTGCACTGTGTCCAGGGTAGTTGAATGTATCAATTCAAGGGGGTATTAATGTTTGGTTTTGATCCTGAGGGACAGTAAGCCCATCATTAACCTGGAATTCTAGCTCACTGCACAGCGAACTCTGGACAGCTGGGTTATGGAGTGATAACTTCTTTTTCTTTCTCCTCTAATTAAAGTATCTTGCTTCATTTTTAAATGACAGCACTTTGAAGGTGCTGAGATGTTTGTGATGCAGGCGATGGCAGGAAATTTCTCATAGCCTAGTGGGGGAAAGACCATGAAATTGCTTGGATGTCACTCACAGTAAACAAAGACATCTATTCTCAAAAGCTCTGAGCATACACTAAGTGCCCCATCCAAGAAAATGCCCAGGTCTTTTTCTGGAGTATAACTGCAGTAAATGTAATCTGCTGTGTCTAAAAGCAAATGCAGTCGCTTCTTCCTATTCCACATTTGTGGAAACTAGATTATCTCTGCCATTTGTTGCCATCAGTTGTGTGTTTTTGAACTTGCAGTCATCCTTAGTTTTGATGAGTTTACTGTTGTCTCTGCTGCAGATTTCAGGCATTTTGCTGCAGATCACCAGTGAATGCTGCCCTAAATAACTGTTGTCCTAAAAGGGCTTTGCATGCAGCAGAGGGACATTCTTTTTAACCATATGTTGAATACTAGAACTTGTAATTACTGACCGTAAGCATATATTTTTTTCCTATTTAGTGCACAGCTGTCCTGACACAATAGAAGTTAGAAAAAAATCCCAAAGCTATATATGGAATTAGAATATGTTTAGCTGTTCGAACTACAACAATTCTGTCATCCTCAACTGACATATCCTATTTCTTATCTTGAATTATAGCTTTTCTCAAATGTTATATCAGTAATGCAAGGGTTGCTTGGCAATGAAAACACCTTCACAGCACAGGTGTTCATGAAACAAATGGCTTTTCTGGAAGAAAGTCGGCAACTTACATCAGAATCATTATTGTGCCTATGCTGTAGCCAGAACTCACTGTGTGTTTGTCAGAGTTCTATACCTCTGTGGTCTGGTACTGTGCTGTATTACATATCAAGTGGATAAAATTATTTCGTGGTTGTTTGGAATGTCTTGTTGAAATTAGATATTGCTCCTGCTTTAAGTATATTTAGAGTTCTCTTACTCAGCAGTCCATATCTCCATACAGGGTGTGCTGTGCACCCAACACGCAAACCCCTTTATGCTAGGAGGGAACTTCTGCAGCAGCATTAGCAGCATTAGCAGCTCCCTGTCTTGAGGATAACAGGCAGGGGCATGGACATTGATGGTACAGAAGGATGAGCCTGACTTTTCTATGAAAGCTTACTGCTCTCCAATCACAAGGGAAAAGTAGGAATCTGACAAAGCAAATCACAATCACACCAAGTGAAACCTGGCTTTCAACAGCGTTAAGTGTTGCAACCAAGTTTGGTGTTTCCAGTTTCCCGTCACCTGGACGTTAAATATGCCTTCACAGTGGAGTTGCCTTGATAGGTGGTGCTCCTATGTCAGTGCTTTAACTGTGCAAAAGATGAGTTCTGTGTCATTTGGTTTTGATTCTTTTTCCCCTCAAAATGGATACAGCATACAGTTTGGGTTCTCAGGTTTTCTGTAGTCTCTGAAATCAAAAGCTTCAGGCCTGAAACATAAAGCATTTACTAATTCCAAATAATATTAATTCTCATGGGAAGTGTAAATTTATTTATCCAAGCAATGTGACCTGAACTGTAGACTTGTGTTGGGTTTTCAGTCATCAGAGACCTTTCTGAAGCCCAGAAAGAGACATGATCAAATTTTGGCTAATCTGAGTTTTGGGATAACAGTATCAGACAAAAGAAAGTATGGAGAACTCAGCTTACTAATTAATATTTCCAAAATTTGAAAGTTTATAACCAAGTAAAAGTGATGAGAAACCTTCTGAGCATCACATAAGAAACCAGCTTTCAGCACATTTCCTTGTCTGCGCAGCGAAGATATCCCCAGACTGACAGCAGAAGCTGAATCCAACTGGCTACTCAGTGAAGCTGTTAAAATAAATACTGATGTGGCTGCGTTCCAAAGCAGGCCACTGGGCAGTACTACTGAATTTCTGAGATGACATTCAGCGAAGTTCTGAACACCATTGGGCGCTTTATGGTTGCAAACAGAAACTGCGTCAACTCCAGTGAGTTTTCAATCATTTAATCGGTGAAAATATTATTTCAAATGATCATAAGTACAAAGCAGATAAATGCTAGGCAATTTCACTAGGTGCACATCAACGGAGAGTAAAGCACAGGAGGGAGAAACCCAGGTAACATAGTGGAGAAAGGGAAGCTCTGCTCGACTACCAGTGACAAGTTTGTCATAGTTCTGAAGAGTACGTGTATCTCGGTACACTGTAGCACCAGAGATCCCAAAGCCTTATTCTCTGTTTTACTACGGTCTAATTGAACTGGATGCAGCAATAGGAAATAATGCATCAAATCCTCCTCCGCCCTAAAATGCTCTATTTCAAGAGTGCTGCACATCGCAGCCACAGCCCAAGAAGTCAGCTGTAAGCAGTTACGTTGGCCTACTTAGCCATGTGCTTCCTTGTGATTTCTAATAGCACTAGACATCTTTACCCCAAACCAACAGTTCTGATTCTGTGGACTAGAACATCTACTGCCATCCCGGACCTTGAAATTGTGTCATAACAGGGATGCGCATCAGCATAAAAATTTTCCCACGTGTTTAAAAGCAATCTGCCTCCAAACACAAATCTCTGATAGCAAAGTGATTGTTCTTCTAATCCCAGCTCCTGTGAGCATAAAATCTCTCCCGTGTAACACATACGCTTATTCCAATAGGAAAATGTAGCAGTGGGCTGTTTAATGGAAGAAATAATTAAGTGGATCAACTTTAGATGAACGCAAAATGAACTAGATAAGCTTTCATATAGCTACCAGGCAGATTATGCTGGTTTCTGGCTCATCAAGGAAAGAAAATGAGATGCTCTTTACAAAGCATGAGGACTGACATGTGCTTCTGAGGCAGACCTCTTCCTTTCAGGACAGCATCCCTCTTAGCGGGTTGTTCAGTTTTTCTGTTAGGTTGCGGGTGCAAAGGGTGTTAATGTTCTGGTGGGATGGCATTATGGTCTATAAATTTAAAGGAAGGTTCCATAAAGGGAGAATAACTTCCGTGGGTCATCTGAGATGTACAGGTGCAAGCTCTATAACATTTTAATACACTGCTGAAGAGTTATGTGATTAGCTCCACTGAACTCAGTGGGATTGCTCTTTCGGGTAGGAATAGGCCAGCACAGTAGGGAGGCAACAAATCTAGTTTCTGATTTGTAAGGCTGTAGACTGGAATAGGACAGAGTTAACATAAAGTAGCCTGGAGTTCTGGTGTTTATGAAGACATGTTTAAGCAAAAATAATCAGAAATAGAGTTTGGAATATGAAAATTATATGACTATTAACAAATCACTTTGGGATCCTTTGTCAAGGAGAAAGAGCTAGATAAATGCAAATGTATTTTATGTAATTAATTTCATTTACGCATTTTATTTTATAAAAACACGATTTTTACTGTATTTAGGTACTAAACACAAAGGCCCAGAAACATCTTTGTTTCAAGCTTTCAAATCTGATAGAGTTTCAGCACAAAAGTATCTGAGGATTAACAAAAATCAAATATGTTGGCGAACAATTCTCTAATGGGTCATGCTCAAAGTAATACAGTAGATGGTGTTGTATCAGTCTGGTGACCAGTTGCCAGTGGGGTTCTGCTAACCTCCGTTTTCGGGCCAGTTCTCTTCAATGTTTGTAGAAATGTTCTGAATGCAGGACTCAACTAAATAAAAAGATTGCAGATTATACTAAAATAGGAGGAACTGTTGACTCCCTTGTGGCTGGAAAGGTACTAAGGCTGCTGGAGTTCAATAAGCATTTAGACAACACTCTCAGGTATTGGGATTTATTTATAGGTAGTCCTGTGTGGAGTGTGAAATTGGACTTGGTGATCCTTATGGGTCCCTTGCAACATGAGACAGTCTATGATTCTCTGAGCAGTAAGAGGTATAACCCTATGTTACACTACCAGCTATTTTTGGATGAAGTGAAAACATTTAAAACTGACAGAGTCTTCTGCTGACCTTTATGTTGCTACATGGGCTATTATTTAGAAAAAAGGGATTATGCTGAAAAGTGTTCCTACATTTACCCAGATAACCAACCACCACACTGCCCTTTTCTGAGGCTTTTTGCCTACCAACCTCTGCTCGTTTTCAGAAGCATTCAAGTCCTTGAGAAAAATGAAAAGTTGATTAAAGAGAAAGATTTTGTAGAAACTGTCTTGTGTTACTTGTTTAAGGTTTAGCCCTAAATATTCTTATTTATGTTAACATGCTCACAGAAGTCAGATGATAACAAGATGGGAGGTAGTCCTATGATTTATGCCTCTCCAGTCAACAAATAACAATTAATAAATAGATAAATGTAGCATTTGAGTATTTGTAAATGCATGACAAGTGCATGAAAAATTACATGTAATGTCACTAAATATAGCTTGACTAGAAAAAAAAAAAAAAAAAACTTAGTCAGGACTGTACATAGAAAAACCTGAAGCAGGCTTAGCAAACTTTACAGCAACTGAGGACACTGAATGTTATTAACTCCAAAGCATTTTCTTTTCTCTTTTCTTTTCTTTTTTTTTTTTTTTTTCCTAGTCCTAAAATCAGATTCATCTGGGACAAAAATGATTTTCATGGACTTTTAAATAATAACGCTTACTGATTGTCTCACTCAATGATAAAGATGATCTAAGTATATGAGAACTCAGTCATAATGGGAACTCTACTAATGAGTACTCTACTGAGTACTCAGCTGCTTACAGCTACTTACCACTATTTCCTAACCAAAAGAAAGAATAAAAATATTTTGTGGGTTTGTAGTTTGTAGCTCACTGAATTTAAAAGAGAACACTGAGCTAGCAGCTCTTGCTGTTCTATCTCAGTCCTTTCAACTGGCCAGCTGAACTGGATAATGGCTACTCTTTTATGAACAGAAATTTACATAGTCTGTGTAGTCCACAGGCTCTTGTTTCTAATGTTAACCTTGAGACATATTGACTAGAACTTGGATATTCTTGTCCTGATATGTAACCACCCTTGTGGACTGATGAAAAGATGTATTCCTTTCAGATCTGCCTTTAGTTCTCCCTGTGCTCTAAAACACTTGTGAGCAGTTTAGATTGCTTTGGGTTCTCATAAAGAGGGGACATGGATAGAGAAGAAAAGTGCTGGTCTTCATGGCTGTTCCAAGTTGTTCCTGAAACTTCATTTAAAAAAAAACTTAATGACAATTTATTTTCAATCTCATTAGAGTTTTTAACTTTTTAATATGCACCCGCTGATTTGTTTTCACACATTACTGGACATACCTTAAAAAGGGAAATCTGGAATAGGAAGTCGGGGAGATAAGAGTTTGAGTGCAGGGAGTAAATGCCTGTGTAATATTGTATGTAAGTTTGAGTATGGTGTGTACACTTGGAACAAAATGTCAGCACAGTAGCAATGTTATTGCAAGTATGGTGACCCAGATGGCTGTTGAAGCTTTGGAATAAGACTGTTACATTTGATATGAGGGTTAACTGACTTATTCTTGAAAAAGTTACTCAATATCCCTCTATTTTATTTATTTATTTGTTTATTTAATGCCAGCACAAGCATCTTAATGCTTGAGTATGACTTGTAACAATTACGAGGCCCTGATCCCAGCCTTGACAGCTTTTGGGACAACATGGCAGTACGTGCTGCAGGCAAGGCAGTGTGCTGAGGTGGAGGTGATGTACTACTCTAAGCTAATTTGCCGCAATTTCGAGCAGGTAATTTTGTAAAAACTTCTTTCCTCCTGGATATTCAGTGAACTGGCTTGCGAAAGGTGTGTGGCCCATGAGGTATGAAGCTACTATTTGTGTGGAAGGACATGGCCTAGAAGTCTCTTTTCACTTTTGATATGATCTTACACTTGTTTTTCGGAAAGGCTTCACCTTTCATGTCCAGTTTTCTGAATCTCTCAAGTTCCCTTAGCTTGACTCTTTCTGTAAACACTCTGGAGCTTGTGCTGAGTCCATCATTGTCCTGGCCTCAAGGCAGAGTTTGAATGTGTAATCTTTTTTTCCACAAGCGTGAATTCAATCAGGCTTGTACATAGCTTCAAGCACCATAATACTTCTGTGCTTAATTAAATGAGACAATCCATGCCCTTAAGTTTAGACACTTCCCAAATATATCTCTGAATTAGGACTGCCTACAGTTAATGTTCCTGGACTGCTTGTTTGAGCAATAAATGATGGGAATAACATTGTTCAATTTCTACTTCTCTTTTGCTTAATTCACTAGAAGGCAAAGAGAGAAATGAATCCCATATGATGTTTTGGTTGCTGTGTTACCTCCTACACCTAAATGCAAAGGCTACTGCTGTTGACCTTCTGCTCCAGTGCAAATCACAGAATGCAGCACTTGGCATAAATCTGTAGGAAAGAGTCAGTAAATGAGGTGTGCCACTGAATGAAATATTTTTGAGGGAAAGAAAGGAAAGTTGTTTCTTTAGTACAGCCATAACAAACTTGTAACTGGAGCCCCATGTATAAATGAGGTTCTTGGAGACCTACTGCTGATACAATGACACACACTGTTAAGTACTTCTCCACAGTAAAATTGTGGGCAAATTAAAAAATATGTGTTAGAGTTAATAATTTTATTGTTAATTCTCCTCACTAAGCTTTCTAAGATGACAAATTATATAACGAAGTCATTATTGATAACAACTTCGGTCTTTCTTGCCAAAAATACAATCTGTCTCGTTGCTATCAAGAATAAGATTGTTTCTGTAGGATTAATTAATTAATTATTAAATTTCAAGGCATTCGTCAGGAAACTTTGAACTTTTTTTTGGTCTAACACCATCATACTCAAAATCAAGGAGAAATTCTTACAAAATGTGAGCAGCATGTTTTTTTTCTCCAGGTGGACAGTTATCTGTCACTGTAGTTCTCTAATATTTGATCAAAGTATCTAAAACTCTACAGGAAAGACCTCAATAATGAGCAAGTCAGGATTTGCATTCAGTTATGTCTCAGAACATAAGCTATGTTTGCTTGAATATAGAAATAAGATCTTTTGACTTTATTTTCTGCTTCTTACATTAGGAACTAACATTTCTTAGTAAATTTAATTAACTACTATTGCCTAAGGTAATCAGAGTGTAACTTCTTAAGCTGACAGTTTATGATCCTAAAGTTGTATTTATGGTGTCTATTTGAATCCAAACTTCTGTTAATCATAATATCATTAGAATTGGATGGGAAATGTCTTTCCAGTTTCTTGAAACTTTGAGGAACACCATATCTTTGGTTCCACAGTGTGGGCAGAAGATAAGATCCTTCAGAGTGTTTTTTTGGGTTTTTTTTGTTTTGTTTTGTTTTGTTTGTTTGTATGTTTGTTTTGTTTTAACTTTAGTTTTGTTTGCTTGCTCGTTTGGTTTTAGTTTTGTTGATGAAGTAAGCTGCTTCATTTAGCTGAATGTTTTGTATCTGAGTCAAATGCTTTCTACACGAGCTTCCTAACAGCTAATTATGCTAAACAAAATTGAAGAAGGAAGGAAAGTAGATGTTTTCTCTGCCTGTTTGTCTTCCTGTCTATCTGTCTTTCTGTCTAGTCTATATTTGTGGGTGTGTAATTCTACCCCCACCCTCTCTCCCATGAAAGTCTGCTGTTCTTATTAACATTCCTAACATAATAAAGCAAACAGATTTGAGTTTACTTATAGAAACTTTATGAATGAAAAGATTCCTGGCAATTTGTGTTGCAGCCTATGACTGGTCTTTATTTGACTAACAAGATTCTTCTTCCTCCCTTGAGACTTTAGAGACTTCCCATTTCTCTATCCTTCCTTCCCTCCTTCCCTCCTTCCCTCCTTCCTTCCTTCCTTCCTTCCTTCCTTCCTTCCTTCCTTCCTTCCTTCCTTCCTTCCTTCCTTCCTTCCTTCCTTCCTTCCTTCCTTCCTTCCTTCCTTCCTTCCTTCCTTCCTTCCTTCCTTCCTTCCTTCCTTCCTTCCTTCCTTCCTTCCTTCCTTCCTTCCTTCCTTCCTTCCTTCCTTCCTTCCTTCCTTCCTTCCTTCCTTCCTTCCTTCCTTCCTTCCTTCCTTCCTTCCTTCCTTCCTTCCTTCCTTCCTTCCTTCCTTCCTTCCTTCCTTCCTTCCTTCCTTCCTTCCTTCCTTCCTTCCTTCCTTCCTTCCTTCCTTCCTTCCTTCCTTCCTTCCTTCCTTCCTTCCTTCCTTCCTTCCTTCCTTCCTTCCTTCCTTCCTTCCTTCCTTCCTTCCTTCCTTCCTTCCTTCCTTCCTTCCTTCCTTCCTTCCTTCCTTCCTTCCTTCCTTCCTTCCTTCCTTCCTTCCTTCCTTCCTTCCTTCCTTCCTTCCTTCCTTCCTTCCTTCCTTCCTTCCTTCCTTCCTTCCTTCCTTCCTTCCTTCCTTCCTTCCTTCCTTCCTTCCTTCCTTCCTTCCTTCCTTCCTTCCTTCCTTCCTTCCTTCCTTCCTTCCTTCCTTCCTTCCTTCCTTCCTTCCTTCCTTCCTTCCTTCCTTCCTTCCTTCCTTCCTTCCTTCCTTCCTTCCTTCCTTCCTTCCTTCCTTCCTTCCTTCCTTCCTTCCTTCCTTCCTTCCTTCCTTCCTTCCTTCCTTCCTTCCTTCCTTCCTTCCTTCCTTCCTTCCTTCCTTCCTTCCTTCCTTCCTTCCTTCCTTCCTTCCTTCCTTCCTTCCTTCCTTCCTTCCTTCCTTCCTTCCTTCCTTCCTTCCTTCCTTCCTTCCTTCCTTCCTTCCTTCCTTCCTTCCTTCCTTCCTTCCTTCCTTCCTTCCTTCCTTCCTTCCTTCCTTCCTTCCTTCCTTCCTTCCTTCCTTCCTTCCTTCCTTCCTTCCTTCCTTCCTTCCTTCCTTCCTTCCTTCCTTCCTTCCTTCCTTCCTTCCTTCCTTCCTTCCTTCCTTCCTTCCTTCCTTCCTTCCTTCCTTCCTTCCTTCCTTCCTTCCTTCCTTCCTTCCTTCCTTCCTTCCTTCCTTCCCTGTGCAGCTCCTGAAATCTTCACTTAAAAACATGGAAGGGATTGATTACCTTCTTTCTCCAGGAGTCTAAACTCTCCAGTCCCAGAATCCTTATTGCTATTAGGTCAGTGGGGCTGATATGAACATATTGTGGATCAGCTTCACTCTGTGCATCCAGCTATTTTTCCCTCAAACCATGTGGAGAAGAAGAAATGATCCATAGCGAGCTATAGCCCTTGTTTTTCCCTGCTGTTGTGTTTCTGTTCATACACAGGCCTTTCAATTTTATAATGCCAGCTTTACATGAAAGCTGAAATGTAATTGCATCCTCCTGAGTAAAATGGACAATATCCATGCCTATTGCATTTTTAAAGAAAAAGATTATAGAATTCACTCTGCTGCCTGCATTCTTTGCGTATAAATCCCTCTGCTGATGTAACAGGATTAAATATTCTAAATACTAGCTGGAGCATTGTAATTCCATAAATGTGCAAAACAACACCTACGTTATTTTTGTAGGCTTCTTTTAGTACACCATGTTTTACCTTACCAAACACTAGTGAGGACTTGATTCAGTACACATCATGTTTATTGTCCCTCTCAGTTCTCCATTTTTACTTTAACTTCAACCTCTGTGGTACCTCATAGGTCTAAGGCAACCTGCTAAATACTGCACAGTTGGCAGCTTTTTTGTTTGTATGTTTTGAAATGAAGAACGTAAATATGGTAATATTTATGCCATGGGAAAAATAATTTAAATAAAATTGCATGGTTGCACACAAAATATTTCAAATATTTTTTTCCTCCTTTTTTTTTTTTAATCATTTCTATCATTCTTTGTATCATTTTTAATATCTTAGCACAGACCCAGGAAATGGGTGGCTTTTACAGAGCTGAATTTAGAAATAGCATTTTATATTTCACCGATCCCATTTTGTAAGCTTCCCAGGTTTATTCATGCCTATGCACAGTCATGAAATAGTTTACTTATACTGTGGGCATAAAAATGCCAATACACCCCACTTTCTTTGAACAGTGTACACAGACCTCTCCTTTCCCAGCCAAATAATGCTGTGTACTTCCCTGAAAGAACAATTGACAGCAAAGTTAAACAATGTAGTTCTTCCTGAAAAGGTGTTTCTCCATCTCAAGTCAACACAACCTTTCCTCAACACTAGAATTTATTCTTCAAAATCCATCTCTAATATCCCACAGAACTGTCCAAAAAAAGCTTAACCAAGCTTACCAAATGGAGGATAAGAGAAAGAACCCTTCAGCTGTTTTAGAAAACATTGCCAAAGTGAGAGATTCATAGACTCGGGAAGATCTGAACTATAGAGACCAGGGTATTTGGGATAAAATAGACTCTGGGAACAGCTGAGATAACTGTGTACGTAAGAAACTGTAAAAAGTATAGTCTTATATTAAAATTACCTTATGCTTGTTTGAAGCATGAGGGAGGTTGCTTTGCTTTTTGTTGTTGTTTAGTTGGTACTAAGGAGGAGGTGCTGAAGGACTAATTCCTCACTGATGTGTAGTTAAGCATATGTTCTGCAGCATGGAATGAAGGGAGTAACAGACTGCTCTTCCAGTTATTGTCATAGCTGCATCTATCTTAGCTTCCAATTAATTACTTAAGGAAAGACTCAGTAGTGCCACACTGTTACTTTCTGAGAACATGTGTGAAAAACTGTGATGAACTTAATCAAAATATGGACAGGAGGGCCGAACATTAAAGTAAGTATGCTCACCTCAGACTAGGAATCCTTGGAAACATAGCAATAACTATTTGAGCCCTCAGAAAGTACCAGAGCATGTGTCTCTAAAACAAGACTATGTTCAGAAAGGTGCTGATCATCAACTTTGGATAAAATCAGTAAGAGCAGAGAGTTTGCAGGGCAACACAAAACAGCGTAGAGGAATTACTGTAGCATACTAAATAATAAAGCATTGTAGTGCTCTAGTATTGTCAAAGAGGGTCTATATTGCAACTTTAAAATAGGAATTGTAATCTGTTCATCTGCATCTATATGGGAAACTGTAGTGGATTTTGAAAGATTTCTTAATGTACATTTTTGAAGGAGATTCTTTAACTTTTTCCACTAATAATACCAGAGATTTTCTTCTGAAGATATATGGTGCTACAAACGTTGTGATCTTTTTTTTTCCTCATTAGAAAGAACATAAAAATATCTGTAGTGCCTTTTTCAAGAACAGCTGTATATGTTGTCTTATTGTTAACTCTACTAAATCATGGCAGATATAACCATATTTATTAACCTGATTTTTAGCCAAATTGAAGTTAACTTACTCTTCAGTCTCTACCTGAATACATGCATTCATCAATCCTCTTCACGTGTTCATGGCATCATCAAGTTTCAGGCAACGTACTGTATAACCACCTTCAGATCTTAATGCCAACCATTTTAAATATTTGTCCACTGCTTAAAGTAAAACAAATGGCTCAACTCTGCCATGGGAGAGGGTGGAGTTGTCTTCTCTGTCCTAAAGCAGAACTCACCCTTCACTCTCTGTTAGAAGCTGTTTTAAAGAACTTGCATTCATTCTTTTCCCCCAGCATCTCTGAATATAGCCCTGGCCATATTACTGACACTTCCCATTTACATTATAAATAATAAACATGTGATTTCACTAAACTTTGTTTCAGCCTTCTTATACATGTAATATGGAAGAAGGCTGTATCGTTAACTCAGGTTTGAACTGGAATTACATTTTGGAATATTGTTGTCTAGAAGATCATGGAATCATCCAAGGCTGGAAAAGACCTCCAACTGTTCACTTAACACCAATATTTCCCACTAAACCACAAAGTCTAAATGGTCCTTGAACACCACCAAGGACTGTGACTCCACCACCTCTCTGGGCAGCCCATTCCAGTACCTGACCACTCTTTCAGAGAAATATTTCCAAAAGTCCAACTTGAGATGTCCCATTGCAACCATAAGCCTGGATTAAACATTGAAATTCTATACAAATGTCACTCCCTCCCCCTCCACCCCCCTTCATTTATCATTGCTAGCATGAGTTATCAACATCATGCTTCAACATTTGCTTTCCTATTACCTGCTCATGATGTGGCCTGAGTTCTCTTCCATGTGTTAAACCAAACCCCGTGATAGCAAAATGATTCTTTAGATAACCAGACAAGTAATTTTTGTTCAAAACAAAAACCTAGTTGTATAATAATTCTAGTTTTACAGCCCATTCTGTACTGATCTATAACCTTAGTACTTATCAGTCCAGCTGCTCCTGTCCTCATCCCAGTCTTGAGGCAGTTTGTGTATTCCATACTGATTTTAGTTTATCATGTTTTCTAGAACTCAGATGCTTTCCTTGACTATACTCAGTGGACACGTGTGAACTTATAAAAACTGCATATGTATCACGATTTTTCGTACACACTAAATTCAATATATGCATAATTTCATTGATGTATTTAAAAATACTTCTCAAGAAGAAATATTTGTAGGCAGCGGTTCACGTATGTTTCAATAACTTGAATGTTAAAATCTGTAAAGAATTTAACCCTTTTGTTAAAGCAGTAAAATACATTCAATCTTGTAAAAACTGGCTGCTGATTTTGCAAAGGATTTGCTGTGAGCTACTTAGAATACTCAAGTGGTAGATAGTTGAATCTAGCTGGAAGGTTAGTGTTCTCAGAGTAGACCGGGAATAGAAACCCCAGACCAGAATTCATCTATAAATGTAGTTTGTTAAAACAACTACTGTAATGGGAAGTTGGGATTTTAGATATTGAAATTTCAAACTGAATTAGACCCCAGTGCACTTACATAACTCACGATATTAAGTTAGTTTTGTGAAGAGATTTCAGAAAACATTCTGTATCAAATCTCCATATAGTAGACTAACTACATACACATGGTTATTGTCAACTTTTAATATTTTGATAAGGGGAATGATGAGAAGCATTAAAATTTAATGGAAATATCTACATTACCTACTCTGACACAAATATCCTGAGTGCTAAGATCTTGCTTGTCAGCATTCTGCCGTCTTTGATGGTCATCTGGCTGGTAAAAAACAAATTTCAGCAATGTTGAGCTGAGTTAAGAGTTGTGCTGAGCAGCCACGTATCCCTGGAAGACTTTCTGATACAGGGATCCTCTACTATGCCAGGAACAGCAAGTCAAATTCCATAATAGGACATGCTGCAGGAAAAGAAAATCCTTTACTTGCCTTGGATTGAGACTAACAAGCATCACCAAATGTATCTTGCCTGTTTATTGCTGAACAGTTTAGAACTGAATGTCTCTGATTATGTTCATGAAAAATAGACCACAGAACTCTTAGTTAAATTATTCTGTAGCTTTTTAAATCAGCAGCTTTATGGCCTACTTTTGTTTTGGGTTTCTTACTGCATTTTTAGTCTGAGGAGTTTTGCACACAGATATTTTGCTGTTTTCTGCCAGGAAAAAAAAAAAAAAAGAATCTTTTGTAAAAGGAGTGTTTTTAGTGAGAATTCCATGGCTCAGTTTTATACTACTGTGACCCATCTTTAAGCTGTAAGCAGTAATACCTTTTATTTTCTGTGGAATCAAAGGGATTGGTAACCTTGCTTTACCTTTGTTTGTGCTTTGTGGTTTTCATTAATAAAGTACCATTTTGCCTTGGGCTTCCTGTTGACTATGCTGAAATACCTGCACCCCAAAATATATTGGTCAGCACTTGCCACATCTCTTTCAATCTAACTTGATATAGCTGCCTATTTAGTAACTTTCTGTAGCATCAAATGCATATCAACACAGGAATTCTGGAGAACGCCTCATCACAGAGATGTCGGCACAAGAGTCCTGCAGTTCTACTTACCTGTGTCAGGCTGTACCACACAGCTGTGGACATTAATGATCTTGTAATTAGGTGAGGCTGGGATAAGAGTGAACACATGGCTGTGAACACTCAACAGAGGATTTCTTTCATTTTTCTTTCTATCTGTAGAACGAGAGAGCTCACAGTATCAAGGAAATGCTAGATAAATGAACTATATAAATCTCCTAGAGAGTCTTGGTAATAGGGAAATGTGAAAGTGTCTGCTGCAGCACTTTTTATTTGAAATAAATATTGCTTTGAATTGAGGTTGTACTGTATAAAGTGAAAGACTGTCCTTTATGCAAACAGGTTTAAAAGGAGAGGGTTACTATCAAAATGAGAGTATAAGGCATGCTTGATAAAATAGGATATAGGAATATGTGTATGTATCTGAAGTGGCATAAGGATAGAGAAATGGAAAAAAAATCACATTGTATCTGGCTGTCCAGAAAATATTTTATGAATAGAGTAAGATGTATAATTCAAATAAACAGCAAGTAAACAGATCTGAATGACTGTTCTTCTGTAAAATTCATCAGAGATCAAAGCACATTTGATGTTGGAGGTAGAAGGACTACAAGTATTCTCTATGCCACTTCAATATTTTCCATTTCCTGTTTCTTTCTCTCATGCTTGCTTTGTCATCTCAGGGATCAAGGGGAACAAAGTAGATATCTTTTTCAGTAAAATATATGTAAGATTATGTACTTTTTTTTTTCTTTTAAATCAACAGAAAACTACCCTTTATTCTTTCTCTTAATTCTAGTTGTGGTTAGTATGTGGCACCTTAGCTCTTGTAAACTAGTATTACAATTGAACAAAGCAGTTTTTGAGTGCTGTTTTTTTTTTTTGTTTTTTTTTTGAGGGGTCTCATACTCAAGTTTTTCTATGTCTTGTTTTTCTGTTTCTTATTGCTGCTTGCGTCTTTGGTAATCCACAGGTCTAGTGTTACACACTTAGCTTTTCTCCTGTGTTTGCTGGAATTGCACTTCATTTAATACATTTGGGAATTTGACCTTTAACTCACTTTTTGCTGCTCATTTCTCCCACTTTGTCCTTTTCTCAGGATAATGGTCTCACTTTCAGAAGATTGTTAAAAATACATGTATGTATCTGTAGTCTGTGATGCCTAATTAGTCAGCTCTAAAATAATTGTGTCCTTCAGCTTTTTGTTCTGTCTTCTGAAATAAAACTTTTTCTCAGAGCATTTTATTAACCTGTTGCTTAGCCTGTGCCAAGAACAAGCTTCAGATGCAGGAACTTCTCATCGACAGCGTCTCTTAAAAATAAGGTTAGTAGTATGAAGTTCTTCAGTAAATTGTGTAAATAACACAGATAATTTGTTCATCAATGAGATTCCAAAGTATAACTGGTATCCAGGGCTTTTCCAGGTTTTGGTGATCACTTGACCTCCTTTATCACTGCCAGCCGAGATAGATCAGGTGAGGCTGCAAGTAGCGCTAACTCAGCCCAGGCATGCCATTTGTGTGCTGATTGCTCACAAGTAGCACCCTGGAGTTCAGAAGCTCCATCTTTCCCTTTCCGTATTGCTGAAGCTTTTAACCTGAAAGAATATGTGAAGGAAAGACAGCAGGAAAACTAGGGTAAGAGACTTAAGAAAACAAAAGCATATGTGTTTGATGTTGCATTGGAGGAGATGGTAAACTATCACAGGAGAAACTTGAATGGTTTTCTAAGATAAAGCTTTTTTTTTTTTTTTTTTTTTTTTTTTTTTTTTTTTTTTACCTAGCATGTTGTAAGTGTGTGAGTGATACTTCACGAGGAAGTAGGGGAAGACAGATAATCTCTTCTACTGTGAGCTGGGATAAAAACAAATCTGCTTTTTGTAGATTAGGAAAACGTTGAAAGTATGATTACATGTACTGTGGTCTCTGGTATGTTTCTTGAGCTTGGCTGAGGAAGAAAGCACAATCCCCTTGAGATTCTGGAAGACTGAAATAGAGAATTGCTGATAGAGCAGAAGTGCTTGCTTCAAAGAACTGCTGATGGAGTGCAGTGGGATAGATTTTGTATGATAGGAAGTTTTTGCCCTATATGTGCTAAAATTAGATTACTCTACTGATTATTTGTTGATTGCAGTGTTTAATTGTAGTATATATTTTCATTGTGGGGCAGCCTTTGTTGCCTGTGTTTTTCTTCCTTTAAAATGAGGACTGGCAATTCCTAATTACAGTGAATTCTCTGTTAAAAAGAAGCTTGTGAAAAACAGTAATGAAGCTGTATTGGTAAATGAACTACCCACGTTCTTACTTTTCAGGCTGACTTTGGCTTTGAGGAGATGATAATCTCTGTAGCAATTAGCTTTTATTTTATTTAATTTTATTTTTTATGGCCTTACTTACACATGTTAGTGAAAGGGAATGCAGGTCACTTGTCTCCTTGGAAACCAGAAGATAAAATTATTCCAGTTGTATCTATTGCCTGTATTTTGTTAAACATAATTTTTTTGTTTCCGAAAGGATAACTACCTAGACAGTGAATTATTAACAAATTTGTAATGATTTTCTGTCTTATGCTAATGCAAGGGGTCTTGCAGTGAACAGCAGTAAGAGTCTTCTTAACTGACCAGTTCTGATATGCTTTTTTCCTTAAGCTTCTTGCATTCTAATTAGAAATCAAAGCATTACAAGGTGTTCCCTTTGACTCCTACTCCAGACAGTTTATGGAGTTTCTCTCCCTCTTCTCCAGCCTTTTCAGTGCAAGCTTATTTCTATGCAAATATTTTAGATAAAAGCCTAGTAGAATATGTTCTTTCTATATAACTTAGGCTTCTAATGGTAAAGAGAGCATCTATAATATATGTCACATAGTTTTTATTCCCATGGAGGTACTAAAGCTGAAATGCAAGGAGAATGAATGTGAGAATGTGCTAAGAGTCTGACAACTGCAGGTCAGAAGTGCTTTAGCAGGTGTTGAAGAAGCGCAATGTTCTCTTTAGAAGATAGATACAATGTGACAGGTGGTTTTTACTAGTAGCAGTGTGGCAACATACAGCACCTAGGCAGGTGCAGTCTCGGGAGTTTTATTTAATCTCTGCGCATTTTTATTTACTAGAGTGTTTCTCGCACACTGCAGTCTTTAACGCAAGGAAAGATGATTGCCTGCAGTGAGACTACTTGAGTTTGATCTGTATTATGATTGTTGACCCAATGACTTGTATTTTTAGCGTAGTTGAAATGTTTTCCAGTATAATGCAGTCATAAGCATACAGCAGAGTAGTACACCTACTTTGAGATAAGAAAATTGCTCCTGTGATGCAGGAAAAAAATAGTTTGTTCACCTTTTGGTCTGTCCTTGATTCTTCGCTGTGTGCCACCTTTGCATTGTTACCAGCAAAAAGCCAAGCTCCTTCACTCTTTTGCATCTTTCATGCTATTCTTTGCTTATAAAGGAACAATACAAGCTTTATTTCAGTGCTGGAATTCTATGAGGACTAAAGCAAGACTGAACAGGGCAGTGAATTGGTATGGTGTCCAGCAGAGCTGGGCACTTTGCAAATAGATGTCAGATCTGAAAGTGAAATCAGGTGTTCGAGAAAACTACAGAGCAAATCGTGTTAGGTGGAAAGACATTGTAATGATATTGGAATAGTTTACATAGATCTTGTTTCTGTGACTTACTTTCCTGCTCAGGATGTGATTTTTGGTTGCTTTCATGTTTGTCTGTCTGAAAAACAATGTCTGGAGTTGTAGCCTGACACTCCTGCAGGGAAGCTTGTTGCAATCTGAAGCAAAAATATGAAATAAGCTACTTAGCATCAGTGCAAGGCTTGCTGAGATTTCTAGGTATTCAAATCGAGTTACGTGTGGGGAAATGGATACCAGTTCCCATTAGCATTTAATGTTTTTCACTATTTTTCTGTGGTTAAACATTAGTAACTTTGACAGTGACAGGAATGTGTGTGACAAATAAATTGTGCAAAGTGGTGGTCTTTTATTGCTTACATGAAAATGTGCTGCTGCTTTTTTTTTTTTCTTTTTTTCCTGACTGACTTATGATATGCCAAGGAATAATAAGCTGTGTAGCATTACATGCAGAAAAAGATAAGCCTGTCTAAAACATTTCCTTATTTGTGGCTTTCTACCCTTGTTATACCAGGTAATTCTGATAAGTACAAGATATTTTAATAGACCTGTTTATGAAGTTCTTTTTTTGTTTAACTGTGTTTTGTACTAGACCTTATAATTATATATTTATTTATATTTATTTATAAATATAATTATATTATAAATATATAAATATATTTTATATATTATAAATATATAAATAAATTATATTCAATGTTTTTTATTTTTATTTATTAAAACGAGGCTGCTGCAAATAGAGGAACCTAATGATAAGGCAGCAGTACTGATGGCAACATTTAATTTCTTAAATGAACAGAATTAATAAATAAATAAAAGGAAAATTCTAAGGGATTAAGGGAGTCTGGAGCTGATGAGTATATTGAAGTAATTTAACAAATTTAATAGTTTTCAATAGTTAATCATTCTTGAGAGGGTAAAATGGTCCTGTATTATGAATGACTGCAGAAGGTATCTACAAATGTTTCTCAGTGTCTATAATGTACTTCCTATTCACTTACAGTTTTTCTGACTAAATCATAACCTTGTAACACCAACAGAAGGAAGAACTTTAACAGACAAAATGGTTAGTCTCTGTTCAAGGGCTAATGCAGCTTAATGTTTGAATAATAAGTCGTAAACTGTATTGTAATGCACTTGACTTGCAGTATGTAACAAAAATGCAAAGGATATTACCATCTCAGAGAATCGTGCTCTGTTGAATGGAATGCTGGTATGTCTCCTGTGGTGTAAAGCAAATCCCAAATGCGTCACTGTCTCAGTTGAGACTTTCAGTGAATTAATGACAAATACCAGTACTGTATCACATGTATTTCAGTTTTGCACTTAACAGAGTGATCTAATTCAGAGTTCTTTCAGTTCTGGACAACCAGTCTTGTCTAAATTGGTCAACATGGCAATACAAAGCCCAGCTTCATGTAGCTAAACTCATGAAAATTGATAGGTAGACTGTCATTAGATATTAGCCTTTTCCATTACTTTAGAAAGGCTTACTTCTGTGTCCTTGTAGCTGATGCAGTTTTTAGGATCTGTGTGTCTTGGTGAATGATGATGGTGACAAACCTCTGTGGGTTTTTGCTTGTCTTCTAAACTAGACTTTGAATTTGATTGAGTGACTCTCTGGGTGAATCTGTTCATATTACTTGCAGACAGGAAAAGCCATCCTGATGTTCTTATTTTCTCCCCAGAAGAGCAATAGTTAAGCACTTACTTTGGATGTGTAGCATTAGCTTCAATAATTTCGAGAATTGTTAAAATAGGTTTATAGCAGAGAGGGTTTAATTTGTATGTCCTAGCTGTTAGGAAACCATTGTTACTTGCAAAATGATACTGAGGTCCTCATCCTTGAGGAGATGTTATGCAGCTGTTAGCAAGGCAACAAATCCAAAGACAGATGAATAGAAATGCCATGGAAGCTTATGAAAAAAATGTATTATTAAGTGCAAGCAACACGTGATTAGCACACAGAGCTCCAAATAAAGCTGCAGCTGCCACAGATTGAACTCTTATATGCAGCACTTACAGATCCCATGGTAGATTCTATCTTTCCAGGTATATCCAAAAGGAAGATCAAAAGCACGAGAGGTTTTTCTATTTTTGCAAGTGTGTGTTTGTTTGTTTGTTTGTTTGTTTGTTTGAAGTCAGTTTACAAGCTATTGTAAAGGCATTTACATGCCTGTGTTGATTTGTCAATTAGATTTTTCTCTATGGAAACTGGAGAAGACAGTTTTAGCAAGTGGGAATGATATAATTCTTTATTTATTTTTTTAAGTGCATAGCACTGACTTGTTGCTGCCTTTTCTGAATTAGATATCTAATTCCATGTAATTTAATTCTGCTTCCAAAGAAATCATTTGTGAACTCTTCCCCTGTTACCACTAATACATTTTAGTTTTCCAAGGTTGATCTAATGAATTTTCCCTAGGATAACCAGCGTCAAAGTGGTTTAGTAAAAACTTTGCTAATGTCTGCTGTCAGCTGTTTAGTCCTGTTGGTTATAAACACCAGAGCTCAGTAAGTGTAGCTGGCAAAATAAACCCTTTCTGGCTGTAGGAGATCTGACATGTCCTTAATTTCCAGATGAAACCCTAATATGTGGGCATGCAGTTAAGAACTTTACCTTCTTTTAGGTTGTGTATACAGGTGGTATTTAGCATTTAACAGCAGAAATAAAGTAGAATTAATATTTGTTTTTAATTCCATTATTACACAATAGAAGCATGTTGAAATGATAGTTTGAATTTCTGTTGAAAATGGATCTTGTGCAATGCAGCTCTACTGCCGTTATGTTTCTTGCTCTTAAGATAGCTGTAATTATTTGAAGTTAGCCTTTTATTACTCACATTAGGTATTTTCTTTGTGGAGTATCTCTTCAGCTATAAGTATTTTAATGGTTGTGCTTTATTTCAGTATGCATAATTAGGAGGTTGGTAACTAAATGCAGCTTGATTTGAAACATTTTTATCCCTCCCAAAGGGAGCTGGGAAAAGACACTGGAAAGAAAAAGTTAGGTTCTAATGTGCTTATTTTTCCCAAGAGTTTTTAAAGTGATTATTTTTCTTCAGCTTGACTGGAAAATACTGTAGCTTCATAGAACCTTGACTCTTGAAAATAATTGACGTCAGAAGCAAGATGGTGTTCTCAATGTGATAGTTGTTTTTTTTTTGTTGTTGTTGTTGTTGTGTGTGATGTTGGATTACCTGAACACTGGAGTTTTCAGAACTTGTGCAGATAGCACCTCAGAGCAGAATTTTCCAGGAGACTGCAAGTGAGCTCACTTTCTGAAATACTTGAGGTGAATACACTCAGAGTTATTGAAAATGTCAATTATTATATTGAAATTCCTGTGGTTTCTGTGCAAGATATATGCATGTAGGAAAGGCCAGGCTGGAAAGCCTTTATTGCAGGGCCAGACGTGGAGATTTGGATAAACTGCTCACGCATTCAAGGGCTCCTGAACATTTTGAATGCGTTCCCAAGCATTTTTAATCTTGTTGTACAAGATACATATGAACTTTGTTGTCTAAAAACAATAGGTTTATATCTTATCAGCCATTGATTTTGTTTTAATCTGCATCAATGGGTTTTGAAATTCCAACTCACTGGAAGGAATACAATTGGATGCCTTTTCAAAGAAGGCAACTGATTTCATACTTCTTGCAGTTTATTTGTTGTGGCTGCTATAGTGTCAGAAGAAAATTTACCAACTGTTACATATCCTAGTGAGCTGTCCTGTTCTTACAGAAACTGAAGCAGAGATGATTTGTCAAGTGTAGTCAGTACAGCATTAAGGCTAAAGAAGAATGTTGAAGTTTTGCAGCTTTTTAGGAAATTATATATTGATCTTGTTTTCCTTTTTAAACCAACAAATACGGTAAGTTTGCTTTGTTAGGTTTTTGAGGCTGTTTGTTTGCTAAAACTGATTTTTGGGCAATAACAGAAGTGCTAGATTATGTTGCAATGT